>CAJNDT010000557.1:747500-1405000 GCA_905221615.1 Symbiodinium sp. CCMP2592 | reverse complement strand
CCGCACATGCCGCAGGCGTGGACATCAACAAGCGGGTGCTCGGGTTATCGCGGAGGCTCTTGGGTAAGGACCGTTTTATGGTCCAGGGCTTATATACTATAGGGTTTAGGGTTTGGGGGTTTAAGCTTTAGGGTGTAGGATTTAGGGTTTGAGGTTCAGGGCTTTGCAGAACTTTGTGGCACCCGAAGGAGTTTCAAGGGACGAAGTATCAGAGGTCCCCGCAAAAGGTCTTGATTTAGGAACGCGCTGAAGGGAAGACGGGTTTGCCGATGTGAGGTTTCAAACAACGGCTCTGGGTTTCATGGTGGGCTAGGGAAGTGTCTGATTTGCTTCTGTCTACGGACTCTCAAACCTTGAGCCTGTGGCTGAACTTTTATTCAGGGGCTCTCTTTGGGTCTTCGTGGCTGCAGGGTTTACAGCTCAACGTTTACTGCTAAGGGTTCAGGGTTTGGGGATGCAGGGTTAAGACTGTAAAGTGGTAGATAGCAGACAGGTGTGCAGGCGATGGTTCACATGAGCCTCATCGGGTTGCTTACGGCTTACATAGCTTCCAAGGCCTTTCTCCCTGGCTGGCCTAACTGGAGTCGAGCGAGTTGTAGTCTCGGGCCTAAGCCTTAAACTCGAAGCCGCGAACCCTGCCACAACTTCGACCTTCACCCCTAAACTCTACACCCGCAATCCTACACTCTGAAACCCTGATGCCAAAGCTAAACCCTCAAACCCTAAACCCTACGTTCTAAACGCCTAATGCAAACCCCAAGCTTGCGAACAGTCTCCACCTCCTGCAGCCCAAGCAGCTACCCCAAAACCCTAAACCCTAAACCCTAAACCGTAACCCAAAACCCTAAACCCTAAACCCTAAACCCCAAAACCACAACCCTGAACCCTACGGCGCGCTCGTGCTTTTGGTCCTCAGAGCTCTGCACGCCCCGAGGCGCAGAGCTGAAAAATCTGCTCGAAGAATGCAGGACTCGATGGGCTGCCACCTTGAGGGCTCTACCTATAGTCTCCATTGTAGTTCCTCTTTTTGGGTTTAACCAGTTTTATATTAAGGATCCTAAAAGGTAACCCCAAAAAGGAACTACAACGGAGACTATAGGTAGAGCTCATTATAAGACGGGAGCTGATAAGGCCTCAATCAAGGCGTATTGGGGTCTCTGTGATGCGACGTTTCAAGGCTGAGGACCTAGGAGATGCAGGGCCTTTGTCAGCGTTTAGGGTGTTAAGGTTTAGGATATGGGTGGTTGTCAAAATTAGGGCCCCTTTTGGGCTCGTTATTATAATACGGCACCTAGTATTTAGGGTAGCCAAAAAGGGGCCCTAATTTTGACAACCTCCCATATGGGGTTTGGGGCTTAGGCTTAGGGCTGGGTTTGGTGTCACAGGCTGCTTCTTTCAGGGTGTGGACTTCACAGGTTATGGCATGCAAGATACTGTTTATGAGTTGGGGTTTAGGGTTGGGATAGGATTAAAAATGTACATGTTTATTCCTTATTGATCTTGAGTATACATAAAAATGTAAAATGTTACCCAACTACGATAAAGAGTTGGGGTTAAGGGTAATTACCAGGCAAAAGGAAGTCCAGAGAGGAGCTCCTGGCGTCTTCCTCTAGTGATTTTACGCACAGGAAGACTCTAGCGGCCTGAACAAATACCTAGACTGGTTTAGGGTCCTTAAGGTCATGCAGGGTTTATATCATCAACCGTAGTAGAGTATAGTCTAGTATAGTATAGTATGGTATAGATGCTTAAATTGCTTAATGAAGATGGCTATGATGATGGGAATAAACCCCTAAACCCTAGCCTCAGGGAAGAGTAGTGCCACTTCGTGAAGCCTCTGGTTAGTAAGCCCCGGACTAAGACAGAGCTTAAGGCGTCTGGTGGGAAGGTTGGGGAGCAACCCCAAACCTGCTGCAACCCCAAACCCCAAACCCCCTAGCACTAAACCCTAAACCCCGACCCCCTAAACGCGAAATCCCAAACCCAACCCCCTAAATCCTGAACCCTCAACCCCAAACCCCTAAACGGTAAATGGAACTCAGACTCGACGCTTCAAAGAGCCGCTTCCGAGGGCCCTGCGCCACCGCTCGTATAACCCAAAAACCTATTCTAATTCTGAAGGCCCCTATATGACCCACATGTGGATTGCTAAGTCCCAAACCACGCTGATTGTGATCAGCATCGTTATCATTACCGCACCTCGTCGTCATCACCATCATCGCTTCTGTCATCATTGCCATCTTCATTAAGCAAAGTAAGCATCTATGCCATACTATACTATACTAGACTATACTATACGACAGTTGATGATATAAACCCTGCATTACCTTAAGGACCCCAAACTATGGAAAGTATCGTAATTATATTCCTCATTATGGGTCATGAAGGACTTATATCATCAACCGTATTGTCGAACCGTCATCACCGACATTGACCAAAACGTCGCAACATACCCCTAAACCCTAAACCCTAAACCCTAAACCACATGGACCGGGCCTCCCTCGCAGAGATCTCGGCTGCCACCGCAACGGATCCTTGCCAGCGGGAGCTTTTGGTTGGCTGGAGATCTCAGGGCTTGGGCACTTTGCATTTAGAACTTAGTGGGGTTGCAAATGTCGGGTTTAGAATTTCTAGAGGTTGAGGGGGTTTAGGGGGTTTAGGGGGTTTAGGGGGGTTTAGGGGGTTTAGGGGGTTTAGGGGGTTTAGGGTGTTTAGGGGGTTTAGGGGGTCTAGGGGGGTTTAGGGGGTTTAGGGGGTCTGGGGGTCTGGGGGTTGCGCGGCAATGTTGGTGTCATCAAGTAGCCCAGACCATGAAGCCCAAACTCCAAACCCCAGTTCCGGATGCAATGTGGAACAATATGGAGGCCAGTAATCAGAAGAGGGTTTTGGGGTATGTAACACATCCGTAGTGAGGCACACCACAACTAGCATTACGAATTGTTCATTCTTGCATGCTGCTGCACCCCGCAAGCCTGACTTCTTCCGTGCTCTGATTCTGTCCCCGCGCTCCAATGCAGTGGCTGAAAGCCGAGATCTGAAGCCGACCCCAGACACCAGGGTCTGGAACCGGTCGTCATGACAAAGACTGCCCACGAGCAATGATAATCAGTGTTGGACTATAGCGTCGGCTCGTATGGCGGACTCAATAATCAGTGTTGTTGCTAATGATAAGAAGAATACTGTAAGATCAAACGCTATAGTAAAATATGATGACCAGAAAGAGCAGTAACCATCGCAACGACACCAGTAGTTGTTATGCTGATACACCTATAACCCGGTGCCAAGATGCTCGAAGTGCGGAACCCCACTCCTCAGTCGAGCCCTGGAAAGACAGAAAGACTAGGGGAGGTATGGCTGCTTTGCGGGCTTGGGATGTGCAAAAAAGCATGGTTTAGGGGTTTATGGAATAGTTTGGCTTCTTTCTGCAGCTTTCTTGGTGGTGGACACTGTCAGGATGATGCCTCGATTGTGGTGCGGCTATGGTGACGATGGTGACAAGACGACTATGACGATGATGATGGTAATGTTCAAGCTGGGGCTGCTGATGATGATTGTGAGCGTGAGCGGCAGAAAAAGAGCAGCAGTAGCCATTGCTGTATTCGTCGTAGTAGCAGCTGTTGCAGTCGTAGTAGTCGTAGTGATCGTAGTAGTCGTAGTAGTCGTAGTAGTCGTAGTAGTCGTAGTAGTCGTAGTAGTCATAGTAGTCGTAGTAGTCGTAGTAGTCGTAGTCGTAGCAGTCGTAGTAGTCGTAGCAGTCGTAGCATAGTCGCAGTATATAGTCGTAGTATTCGCCGTAGTCGTAGTAGTCGTTGTTGTGGTGGTGGTTGTGCTGTTGTTGTTGTTGTTGTTGCTGCTGCTCCTGGTGATGCTGCTGTTGACGTGGAAGCTCATGTTGATGTTGCTGCTGTCGTTGTGACTGTTGTTGTTGTTGGCGGTGGTGGTGCTGTTTCTGTCGTTGTAGTTTTTGTTGTTGTTGTTGCAATTGGAGTTGGACTGGCTGTACCTGTAGTGCTTGTTCTAGGTCTAGTTGCATTTCTATTCGTAGTTGCTGCTGCTGTAGCAGTAGCATTAGCCGTAGCAGGAGCAGTAGCAGGAGCGAAGTAGTGTCTAGGGCCTAAGGGCTTTGGGTTTCAGGGTAACCCGAGGCTCTTAACACTCTGCATCTTCACAATTACCATGGTTGAACATCAGTCCGTCCACTGGACAAGCCAGGTAATAAACCCTGAACCCTTAAAGCCCTGACCCAAAGTCTACGGGGCGTGACAAAGTCTACTTTCGCGTCCTACACAACCCAAAAAAACATGAAAACATACCGTAAAATCCCACAAAATATCCTACTAAACACCCCAAAACCAACCTTCAAAACATAGACATCCTCGCTTCCTGTTATAAAATCCCACCCCATAGAGTACGACCCCTGCCTGGCCGCCTCTGTGACTTTCAATATCCGGTCTTCTTTGCCCGGATCCTCGAGGGCCTCGGATGCTGCTGTTCATTTGCTTTAGTTAGGACTTAGGGTTCAGGGTTTAGGATTTACATAGAGGGAGAGAGAAAGAGAGAGAGAGAGAGAGAGAGAGAGAGAGAGAGAGAATTTGGACTTAGGGTTTAGGGTGTAGGATTTAGGGGGAGAGAGAAAGAGAGAGATCGGGAACCCGAAGCCGCAGAACACGTTGGTGATTTTGCGATCTCTGAGCCCTGGTAGTTAGAATAGAGATATGGGGTATGACATACTCTAATTATATCAGTGGCCCCTAAGAAATGGTGTTGGTAACTAGTTAGGCCCAAGTCAAATTCCCCCAAAGTGTCCGACCAAATGCCTCACAGCCCGAACCTTTGCGAGCTCGCAGGAAACAGAAAAAACGTAATGTAGGGCTTACTAGTTAGATTAGGATGCTGGGCCCCATTATACTATAGGTACAATAAGGAACCCCCCACGGTAGTATTGTCACGTATTCAAGCTATATTTAACCCTAAACCCTAAAAAAAAATAGCAAGCGCCGACCTTCGTCAGGGCATCCTCCGGAACGCCCAAAGAAGCCTCGGGCAGGTCAGGACCATGAAGCACTTTGACCAGGCAAAGCTACAGTGACACTGAGGGGCTTTGTGGGTGAGGGACAGACACACGTGCTTTTGGGGGGGTTACATGACAAGAATCAGGCCATGGTAGATCAGGACCCTAAACCCTAAACCCTGAACCCTAAACCGAACCGGAACTACAAGCATCGCTGCAGCACAAAGCCTGAACCCTAAACGCCACCCAGATGGCAACACAAGCAAGACTGACTCGGTCAACTCCCTGATCCAAGCGGAGGACCAGACGTGAGGACAAGGACGAGCGGTTGTTGGGATCCTTGGCCAGGACTTAAGTGTGCCATTTTAGGTACTGCCCCCATACAGTAAGAGTCTATAATAGGGCTACCATTAAGGTCCTAATATATCTATATTATGAATATTATTCAACTATTACTGCGTGGGGGCCGTACCCAAGTTCCATTACATTCGTATTTAGGGTTTGTTTAGGGTTTGGGGATTAGGGTTAGGGCTTAGGGTTTAGGGTTTGGGGTTTTGGGGCTTTATGGCTTAAGGTTTAGGCGGCATTGATTCCCCCATTTTGTATGTTGCCACTCTTGGTCAAAGTCTGTGCACGTGCACCTGTCATACTCTGCCCCTTCTGTTGCCATTGTTGGTGCCGAGTGCTCTATTCACTACTGCAGTCTTAGTACTTGTACCGTTGCCGATTGGTGTCATTGTAGTCATTACCGCAATCGGTGGTCCTGCTGCCGTATGTCTCTGCATTGTTACCATCACCCCGATCATCTCTACTACTGGATGCCTTTCGCGTGAAAGCCCCTCCTGATTCCTCGAAGCTAGAAACTCAAGAACAACACAAGGAAAACCCGGAGCCCTGAGAGCGACGCATCTTAGCCGGCCAAGTAACCTCTGAAAGCAAACTCCTACTGTTGATGATAAAAACCCTGCACTACCTCAAGGACCCTAAACTATGGGAATTATGGTATAACCCTTATCTAGACCGAAGAGTAGCCTAGGAATAAAAAGGGTGCCCTTTTTGGTTTAAAGGGAGTTATAAGGGAACCCGAAGCCCTCAAAAAGGGAACAAGGGCCTACTCTAGGTCCTAGGGGCTGAACCCTTAAAAAGGGAATAAGGGCCCACTCTGGGTCCTAGTTCTTATGGGTAGTGCAGGATTTATATCATCAAACTCCTAGAACCCCTAAGGCCTCGATCCGAAGATCTCCTTGGGCGGTCATTTCCCTTTCATCATTATGGATGTAGGGGTATAATTCCATATATAGTATACATATATATATAATATAATATAATATAATATAATAATATATATATATATATATATATATATATGTTATAGATATATTATATGTATTTAATGGGACCCCTTAAACCCTATAAGCCCTCAACATCCCTTGGCCTCAACCCTGAAGCCTAAACAGAGAAGCTAAGCCCTTAACAAAACCTCCCCTGACCCCCCGCCCAGGAAAGCAAAAAGCAAACCTGCCCTTCCCCTCCCCACCCCTACTCCAAAACCTACACCCTAAACCCACAACCCTATACCCTAAACCTAAACCCTATAAACACCCTAAACCCACAACCCTAAACCCTAAACCCCGTAAACACCCCAAACCCACAACCCTAAACCCTAAGCCCTACAAACACCCTAAACCCACAACCGTAAACCCTAAACCCTAAACCCACCCAAAACGGCTGGACAAAAGGAAAAAGCTCGCGCCCGACCTGGAGTTCCTCGAAGTGCATCTTCAGCATTTCCAGTGCAAAAGGCTCAGCGACGCCTTTGGGACTTTTTTTGCTAGGTCTGGTGTGTATGGGCTTAGGGCCAGGGCTGCAGGTGTGGATATTGGGGCAATGTGACTTTTTTTAACGTGCAGCGGGGCCTTCACTCCTAACTGCGATCACTTGGCCGACAGAGGCCCACACGCCTTTGGATTTGGGGGGTTGCTTTGGGGCTGCGGTTTGCGCTTAGGTTGTCGGGCTGGGGTTCAGGGTATGATGGCTTCATTTGGGAGTTTCCGAACATGGGGTACCCTAAGATGGTACCCTAAATAGTAGGATCCTTACTATAAGGACCCCAAAATAAGGTACCCCTAATTTTCGGAAGCCCCCATTTGGCGTTTGGCATTGATGATGGCGCAGTTGCCTTGTTGTAGGCATCTTCCTGATGTTCATGATGCTGTCTATGATTTCATACGGCATGTCACAGTCCTTTAACTGAAGGGCTTTAGCGGCTGAGGTTTCATTGCCAAGTGACAATGGGTTTGGGATTGAGGGCCTTAGGTTAGGATGCAAAGGCTTAAAGTAAAAGCCAGAAAGTTGGAACATGATTATCCTAAACCCTTTATGGTAAATTATATATGGTATCCTACCCTGAAACCATATTCCAACTTTCTGGGAACTCCCCATAGCATCTCCATTTGGGGTACTTATAACTCTACTTAGAACCTACTTACTAAGTCCCCTGCCCTTCCCAAGTAGGAGCTAAGGTTCTTCCGGCTTCGGGTTCGAAGCTTCTGGGCTGAAAAGGGGTCGAAAGGCACACAGCGGGAAGAGGAAGAAGTTTTCGGGCAGAGGAAGCTGTGACTTAGGCAGGCTGGAAAGGGAAAGCCTATCTTGATGTACCTTCCGAAGCACTCTCGCCCTAGTCTCCTTAGGCACCGGAAGGGAGCCGCTGCAAGTCAAGCGTCCGTGCTTCTGTGCCACCAGCAGCGCTGTGTTCACGTCGATGGTGTGCACGATGCCTGTTGGGAAAACAAGCTAAATACAACAGTAGCTTGACTATGCGATACCCCTAAACCCTATCATAATACTAACGCCCCTATACTATGATATCCCTAAACCCTAAAGGTGTTCAATACGTCATAAACCCCTTGCTGTACGGACATCACACCATCTCTTACCTGATTCCGTAGACCGTCGTAGAAACGAGAGATTCAGCAAATTCAGCCTAGTGTAAGCCTGTAACCTGTATGCCCCACCTTTGGGATGAGGTATAGGTCTTGGGTTCTGAGCTTTGGGCTTAGGAGGGCTTGGGGATGCTATGGGGAACTTCAGAAAGTTGGAATATGGTTTCAGGGTAGGATACCTTATAGTTTACCATAAAGGGCTTAGGATAATCATATTCCATCTTTCTGGCTTTTACTTTATGGGATATGACGGCCAGGACTTGGGCTCTCGGAGCATTCGGAACGCTACTTGGGTTTCAGTCTTGAGGTTTAGGGTGTCGGGTTTCGCGTTTAAGGTCGAAGCCCAACCGCCTGGACTGCTCTACCCTGAACCTTGCAGTCAAGCTGCGTCGATCCATGCGAAAATCGATTCCAACTGCTTTTCCCAGCTCAAAAGCACGCGGCAGTTTATCCTGAAGCGACGGGCCAGAAAGTTGGAGATTTACCCAAAACTTGGGCGCCCCTAGGACCAAAATGGAACAATATGTTGAAAGATCTTTAAGGAGTTTCGGGATTCAGGGTTTGAGTGTGTCCTACCGAAGCACTGCATCCCAAAAAACATGTGCGAACGGCGAGATCCCAGTGACCTTTTCAAACTGATTCAGATGCCTGAGCCGACAACGAAACAAAAACACCAAACCCTAAACACCTGAATAAGACAACAGACAAACAAGGTGAAAGTACAAAAACGAAAACAACCAAAGACCGTCCACCGCAGTTGACGCAACCCTGAACCCTAACCCCTAAACCCGTAATGCCCTAACCCTAAACCCTAAACCCTCTAACCCCTTAAACCCCTAAACCCCTTACACCCCTAAACCCTAAACTCTAGTAGGTTAAGTCCCTAAACCCCTGAACCATCCCGATTCTTCCTGAGGCCCGGGATCTGATCCTAACAACATCCTGAGACTCTGCTTGGAGGGGCGGGGGACGAAGTAGTATTCTAGAAATAGAAATACCGTAAATCCTACTTGATTGATAGAGTATTGTCATAACACCTATATTCTACAGTTTTAAGTACCGCAACCCCAAGTGGGATCCCTTATTCTAGGTTCCCTACTTACTAAGTCCCCCGACCCTCCAAGCAACCCTAGACCCAAAGGACCTCAAGGCCAAACAACGAACTCGGCTTTACCAGGAACCCGCCAGAGAGCCCTTGTGGCCCTAAATAGTCGGAATTTTGGATATGTTAGAGGGTAGTTGTGGGGTCTAGGTAAGGTACTTGGAAGGGCAGGGGACTTAGTAAGTAGGTTACAAGTAGAGTTATAAGTACCCCAAATGGAGTTACCCCAATTATAATCCTACTTATAACCTACTTACTAAGTCCCCTGCCTCTCCAAGAAGGCCCTAAACCCTAAACCCCATAGATCCCTTTAAGGAACCCTATAGATCCCTTTAAGGAGCCCTTTAAGAGCCCTTACTAAGTCCAAGTAGCGGCTCTGCTGTTGGGGGTTTGGGGTTTGGGATATCCGAGACTCGAACCTCTAAACCCAAAGCTCTGAAGCCGCAACTCTCATCACCCTCGGGCCTACATGCTGCATCCAACAGCGTGAGCCCCTAAACCCGATGAACCCCGAAGTCCTGAGCTGCAAATCCCTCAAAGCCTGTTAGACGTTCGGTGGTTTAAGGTTTAGGGTTTAAGGTTCAGGGTTTAGGGTTTAGGGTTTTAGGGTTTTAGGGTTTAGGGTGTCTCGGATTTGCGGAGCCTGGGCTACAAGCACGGGGCCCAGTTCCCTAACACAGGGGCCTTGAAAAGTAGAACAGAGATCTGGTGGTATACTACGGCAAAAAGTCGGAGGAAGCATAAGGGGACACCAAACCCGTATACTAAAAGAAAAATGAGGATCATAAGGGGACGCTAAACCCTATACCCTGGCCCCTGAACCCGAACCCCGAACCCTAGCCCTAAACCCCATAATAATCACTATAACCCCCGAACCCTGAACCCTGAGCCCTAGCCCTAAACCCCATAAAAGTCACTATATCAAATCGCCAGGCCTCCAGAAGGAACCGCGCCTTGGCGGGCCCAAAACCTGGGGGTTTTAGGGTTTTGGGCTTAAAGGGTTTAGGGTTTAGGGTTTAAAGGTTGGGTCTTAACCCAGGGTTTGCTTTGAAGACCCTTTCTCCTCTCCGCAAGTTGGTCAGAAATCCAGGGTAGCCGTAGACTGTACCGTACACCCCCAATAGCCCCCAAACATAACCACAAGTTCAGAACCCAAACCCCAAAACCCTGGATCTGTGAACCGTAAATCCCTAGCGCAAGTTGCGCCTCACTCTGTAGTGTGTTTTCCGAGCCTTCCCTGCATCCAAGCTTCTTGCCAGTGCTTAAAGCCTATGCCCAAATTCTTAAACCCTAAAAGCCCTGAAGCCTAAACCTTATACGTACCCTAAAACCTGTATACCCTCAACCCCAAACCCAGGGTGCGAGCCTGAGACCTTTCTGCTTTGGGCGCATTTACGTCTTCTGAGCTTGCGGAGCTTGGCGTTCTACTTTTTGTGCTTGCAACCCCATCCATTCTGAAGGCCTTTTTTGTTCAGTGAGGGTTTTGAGGCTTCAGGGGTTTACGGCCTCATGGCATTGAAGCGCTGCGGCTTTTTTTTGCGGCTGTAAGCTGTCAGGGTTCTTCCACATCCTCTGCAGAGGCACGGGGGTGCGAACTTCGGAAGTGCATCCGGGTCTTGGATTTCGGTAGGGATGCGCGTTGAAAAGGAATAATATAGGGGCCTAGTAATAATCAGGAACCCCTAAAATAGTGTAGGTAAGTAGTAAGGCCTCTGTATTAGGGCATCCGGGTCTTGGATTTCGGCAGGGACGCGCGATGAGCCTCTGAAGGAAAGCCAGGGCGCTGCGACAGTAGTCGGTCCAATCCCGGCCTTCAGCCGGGTATGTGCCTCCAAGGGAAGCCCTAAACCGAACCTGATCAAGAAAGCTTGGGCGTTTTGAAAGGGTTCCTTAAATGAATCCTACGATTTTGGGGCTTTAGGCCCAGGGTTGCTTAATCAGGCTCCTACATTTCATCACCTTAGCTATTCTGTAGGGTTTGGGGCTATAGGGCTGCAAGCGTCTTCATGAGCTGCAGCCGAAGATGAGCATAAGTCACTGCAACCATACGTGCAAACAGCGCCCCAACAGACATAACCTCCCGAGATGACAGCAGGGCCGAGCATTGACCCAGAAAGGTTGCGCACGGTTTCAACACAGTTTGGATTTCTTTTGGTTACGCTGTAGGCTTTAGGGCTTTAGGGCTTTAGGGCTTTCACCCGTCGATGGGGGCATGGTTAAAAAAACAGGCCGTGAAGACTGAACCCTCAGGCTACACTCGAAAACACAACACCTCAAGGTTTAGGCTGAGGGTTTATGGGGTTTAGGGTTAGGCAGCTTGAGGATATATGACCATATATGGCTATCGACTGTTCTTTGGGAGCCTATCCTAACAAAGACATCCGATAACAAGCCTCAGGGTTTCGGGCTTTGAAACTTTTCATCGCAGAACCAACACGTATAGAAAACTGCTATCAAACACGGCGCCCCGACCCACCTCGAAACCTCGACCGTGATCACCAAAACCCTAAACCTTAACCCTAAACCCTATAAAGCCAGATCCTTATAAAGCCCTACAGACCCAATACGCCCTATCGAAACCCATCGAACCCCATCATACGGCCAAAACAACCTACCAAACCCCTGGAAACAAAAACCGTCAGCCCTAATCTTCCAGCGCCCGGGACAGTTTGAGCCTGGTGGGTCAAACTCGAAGGGCGAGAACTCCTTTGCAAGCTCAGAGGGTCAAGGGTTTAGGGATTAGGGTGTTCGTCCTGCTGGCTACCCCGAAAATACGTAGCTTTAAAGAACTATCCCACATGGACCCAAACCCGAAACCCTAAATCCCGAAAACTTGCCAACCTCCCTCTGTCTTTGAACGCACAAGCGGCAACCTCACCGAACTCAAGTTGCTCCACAAAGCGCTCCTCGGTGTCGGGAGGCTTTCGTTTCGGGCTTCAGGGGGCTTAGGGTTGAGGGTTGATGAGTGGTGTCTAGGGTTTTTCGCGTTAAGTTAAGGGTGGAGGGCTGAGAGAAAGCTTCGGGGTGTAGGGCTTAGAGGTTTCTGAGGCTTTTGGCTCAGAAGTTCCAGGAGTTTCGCGGAGTTCGAGGTTTGGGCTTTGGGTTTGGGAGTTCCGTTTGCAGGTTTATGGCCTGGCTTCAGGGCTTGGGGTTAAGGGTTTGGGGTTTAGGGGAGAAGTAAGGTTTACAGGGCTTGTTTGGGTGTTGCACGTCCTTCTTCAACCTTGAACCCCAAACCCTCAACCGGGAAGTGCTAAGCCTCTAAACCATTGTCGGCCCAAGCCAGCATGGGTCCTGGGTTGTAATTCCACGCAACAGCTATCAGAATATATCCGAGAACCCTGTTCTTGTCACTAAAGTCCCCACCTAAACCTGAAGCCCTAGACCCTCAGCTTAGGGCTCCGTGTTGTTGGGAGCTGGGCAGCGACGAGTTTCCTCTGATGCACCCTTGCCGTGTGGACATAGCATAAGGAATGCTTTGTGATAAGGGTTTGGGGGTATAGTATGTATGCAGTAAGTATACAAGGTCTATGTGGGAAAGCTAGTTGCGGACTATTCCAACCACTATATTCGGGGATATGAAAGAAGCACCGCGGCTGGTCGCAGGCCAGGTGCTTGACGGTTTTCTGAAGAAGCCGGTGTACTAATGTCAGTAGCTGCTGGTATAAGGGGGTATAGACCTGAAGGGTCTGGCCTTGTGTGGTTCCCAGATACCTGAAACTCGGAGATTGAGGTTTGGTCCGTTATCCTGCTACCGCGCATGGGAAGTTTTGAAAACACACCGACTTCGGCAGAGATCTTGTGTCGGCATGTCGAGTTAAGCCATGTCAAGCCCGTTTCACCACGGCACCATGATACAAGTTCATGAGTGATCGTGGAAGCAAGTGCTGAACAAATGCGCTAGTTTTGTTTCGGCGTCCGAAGGGGAGCAGTAGACCGCCGAGTCCTCTCCCTACATAGAACGATGTCTCAGCACTCTGTTGCTCACTAAATGCTGTTCATCCCTCAACCGTGTCCTTGCTCAGGCAGATGCCAGGAAACCAAAACCCGCGAATTATACCAGGCTAAAATTCCAAGTCGCAGGATCTCTTGCTAGAGCCCAACCACACTGCTAAAAGTACGACTGCCATTGCTACCATCTCGAGATTTATAGAATGTTGCATTGGAGAGAGGCCGCTGGCTGAGGGCTGCGGCAGAGGGCACATGACAGGCTAAGGTTGGTGAAGGGTTCTGGTGAATTGTTTACGGTATTGCACCCTTAAGCGGGGGTGGCCGGATTGAAGGCGATTGAGAGTGTGATGGTTCAGTTCAACCTCAACAGTTCTGGCGTTGGGACTTTCGCCTAGTCTAGTCGAAGCCGAAACCCTGAACCGAACAATGCTCAAACGCACCACCACTAGTTCCCAAGACCTCGATGTCTATAAAACCTGTATACCCTCTGCAGTCTACAAACACTCAGACCTTCACATGAGAAATCCCCAAAACCCAACGCTGTACGAAGTCCTCAGCCCATAGACATTGCGACTGTGGTAGTTTCTGTGTTCCCTCTAAGGGCTGAGGATTGGGGCCCAAGGAGGGTGACGGTCTGGCACTTCGGTGTCATGCTAAACTGACCAAGGAGTCCGGGTCGTGAAGCCGTTGAAACTCGAAAAACCCCAAGCACACCAAAGGGTTCAGGGTTTCAAGTTTAGGGCCGGAAAATTTAACACTCAGAACGAGGCTTTGGATGGTATACTGTAGTACAACTTTAAAGGGACCACCAGCAGGTGGTATTTGTAGTTCTGCAGACCCCTTTAAGTTGAGGTTTCCGATGCCCCAGACTGCTTTAGGAGGATTCTCCGAAGCTGAACCCAAAACCCAAGATCTTAAGTCCAAAAAGCCCATAAACCCCGGCCCAAATCCCAAAACCATTCCGGGCCCCCGGATCATTCCAGACCTTCCAAAATCCCTTAATTAAGGAATATCCCTTAAATTATAGTAGGATCCTTAATATGATTTAAGGTATATTCCTTAATTAAGGGATTTTGGAAGGTCTGGGATTCCCGTCCAACCTCGAAACCATCCCCCGGAGCCCTGCTGCGAAATCCTACTCCTACTTGTACGGGAGACACAGGATTCTGGGACGTATAGCTCGCTTTTAGGGTGTAGGGTTTAGGGTTTAGGGGTTTCGCTAGAGTATGTACCCACCCGTACACGTGAAAGCTACAAGTATACTATAGTTATCATAAGGAACCCCCAAACTAGTATAGGCATAGGTACTTATTAAAGGCCCCGAACGTAAGTGCCAGAGGGGTCTCCCTCGCCACCTGCAAGGATCGGAGACCAATGAATGACCAAGGGCACCTGAAGAAACTGACCACGGGGCTCGTTGAGTTTATGCTGGTTTTTTGTTGAGCACCTTTTCCCGTCCGCCTAAAGTCTTAGGAATCAGGAATTCGCTTTATGCTGGTTTAGGGTTTAGGGTTTGGGGGGATTTCGGAGCAAGGCTTTAGAGCTTGGGGCTCAGCATTTAAGTTCAGGGTTTAGGGTTTCAGGCTTTAGGCTTTCGAGCTTTCGAGCTTCGGGTATGGCCACAACCTCGCACACTGCAGAGACCACCGGACGACTATCTTGAAACAGGGATGGGTAAAGTAAAGTGCGGCTACTTCAAACCATCCCGGAATAGGAGATGATTTAGGGCAGCATAACTCAACTTCAGGAGTGTGTGAGAGGCCGCCCTCTCGGGTGTAACGGAGCAGTTTAGGATTTGGGGCTTGGGACCGTGGCCTTTTCTCGCTTTTGTTGAGGGGAGTGAGTGAAAGGCCGAAAGCGATTGCAAGCGTGCGGGCTACTAGTAGCGTCGCTTCACTTCACTCTGGACTAAAGACAAGTTGCTCGCTCGCTCTCCTTCCCTCTCCCTCTTCTTCTCGCTCTCTATCTCTTTCTCGCTCTGGAGTTTGGGCAGTATTTCGGGACTTTCGGATTAGCACAGCATCCGAAACCCTTGAATTCAAGAGCAAATGCATAACAAGATTAATGAGCTGAGCTCCTTTCAGATAGGTTCCGTTTCCCCAAGCTCTCGTATACGAATGCAGGAACTGCCGGAAGTGCTAATTGCAACATTACAAACGTAAACTCCTGTAAATTTCGCCATGAGGCAATGTTTAGAGCAATTTTAGGAGTCAAAGGGCCGTTTATAATCGTAGGGGCACGGGGTTTAGGGTTTTGGGTTTGGGGTTTTTGGGTGTCTTTTTTTAGAGTAATTCGGGCTTGGGGTCTAGAGACCCGACGAGCCCGGCACATGAAGTCTAGGACGACCTTGATCTCCACCCGCGGCATGGCAGGAAAGGCGTCGAAAAGCAAAAAAAAACTAAAGCCTGCCTGGACCCTGAAGAACCTACCTTTTTAGAGCTCCTTCTTATGGGTCCTTAGTATGATTTATTTAAATCCTTGAAAATGTGGTTTTTGTAGAGTCCAGGTAAATCCTGAACCCAAAAGCCCAAACAGTCTTGGAGGCGTCTTCCCGGCGAAACCCAATGAGTTTGGAGCTACGAACCTTGGATACGCTGCTACATAGTCCCTGTACAAGTATACGATACTGTATGTTACCATAAGACCCCCCCCCCCCCCCCCCCCCGCAATCCTCTTCGACTTATTAAGGCCGCTATGAAGAAAACCGCTAGAACTCCCAAACCCCAAACCAGAAAACCGATAAGACCCTGTTAAAAACCTAAGTCGAACTCATGGCCCGATCTCCCTGCCATCCGGAACTCAACCCAAAAACTGACGAAGCCGCTAACCCTAAACCCTAAACCCTAAACCCTAAACCCTAAACCGTGGACAGGACCCGCCTACAACCCAAAAGGAGCTTGCGGGTTTAGGCTGAGGGTTTGAGGTTCCCAGAGACTCCAATATCCCTTAATCAAGGAACATTCCTTAAATGATGGTAGGATCCCTTATATGATTTAAGGTATATTCCTTAATTAAGGGATATTCCTTAAATTATGGTAGGATCCCTTATATGATTTAAGGTATGTTCCTTAATTATAACTAAGGAATATACCTTAAATCATATAAGGGATCCTACCATTATAAGGGATATTGGAGTCTCTGGGTTTTGGGTTTGGGGTTCAGGGTTGGAGCCATCCATCCGAAAATCTCGGCCTCGAGCCGAGAGGCAGAGCCACCGGAGTTTCTCTAGCTTTGGGTTTCGCGCTTTCCAGTGGTTTTTTTTTTAAGTGCAGTAGCCCCTTTCTCCGCATGACAGAGGTTCAGGGTTTAGGGTTTGGGGTGTCAAGTTTGGGGTTTAGAGCTTGATTTTGTAAGTAGGGCGTTAGAGTTCGGGATTAGGGTGTTAAAGATTTCTCTTTGCGAGAGTAAGAATGGAACTGCAAACCTATGCAGAGACGATAAGCCCGAAACCCTGGACGACAGCAACAAAGACCGTTGAACCCCCTAAGCCTGAAACAACCAAGATGCTAAAGCGCTTGAATCTCAAGTTCTTGCCCGCAAAACCCCTAAATTAGATTTAAAGGTCGATCGGGCTTAGGGTTTAGGGTTTGGGGTTTCGGGTCAACGACTCTTATATCGGCTCTCATCTCGGTTCAGGGTTGAGGCTTGCTTCTAGAAAGTGTAGGTTCCTTTTGTGGGTTTAGGGTTGGGGGGCTTAGGATTTAGGGTTTAGGGTTGAGGGAATCCTTAATCAGATTCATACGATTTAGGGTCGAAACTGGGGCTCCACTAAAGGGTCGGAAAAATCAGCTGTGGCATGGTCACCCAGGCCCCTATGTGACACCATAGAAAGCCCTGAGAAAAAAACGCCTTTGTAAAACCCTGTTCTAGACCCTACAGTAAACATGAATTGTAAAAACTGTTCCTGCCACCCTCCCACTTCCACAGCTACAGTGCCTGGACGACCTCCTCCTTCTCCTTGGCTGTTGCGGTGTTCTGTCCTTTTACGGGAACCTTGAAAGGTTCCTTCAAGGTGTCTATACTTAGGTGGTACGGGAGCCTTGAAAGGTTCCTTCAAGGTGGTGGTTGCCAAAATTAGGGTCCCTTTTTGGGTACCCTGAATACTACGTGCCGTATTATGATAGGGACCCAAAAAGGGACCATAATTTTGCCAACCACCTATTTGTGGTTTTCAAGGCTGATGGTGTTTAGCGGGTTCGGGGTGTAGGGCTTTCAGGGTTGAGGGGTCTTCAGGGTTTAGCGGTAGGTGTTGGCGTGCAGCGCTGGAGCTTGAACCTTCGGGGACTAGGGGTTTTGACGCTTAGGCTTCGGGGCTTGGGGGTGTTTCAGGGTTTAGGGTTTAGGGGCTTGGGGTCTTTCAGGGTTTAGGATGGATTCGGGGGCCGGGGGTTTAGGGGATGAGGGGTGCAGGGCTTGCTTGGGAGTCTTGCCGTTTGTGGATTTTGGTGCTTTCGGGTTTGGTGGTGTTAGTGTTCAGGGGATTGTGGAAATGGGGCTGTTGCGGTCTAGAGTCTGGGGTTCAGTGTTCAGCGCGGGGTGTCCTTATCTTCGCATGCCACGGTCTCTGCAGGGTCCGTCATACAAACAACTGCAGCAAAGTACTACTTATACAGCATCAAACGAACCCTAAGTCGCAACAGCGTACGGATGCTCCTACACAATAAACTTTAACTCGCAAAAAGCACTGCAACTGGGAGCTTGGAGTTGGGCAAGGGGTAGGGAAACCCGAAAGACATGGCCGATGTCTGCCGACTTGAAAGGAAAAGCTGGGCTTTCAACGCGTGCATCCCACAGAGGGTTTAGGGTGTGGGGTTGCTGTTAGGGCTTAGGGTTTAGGGTTTAGGGTCCCTGAAATGGCCTTACAAAGGGTACTGTAAGGGTGGCTTCAATTGGCTTGAGGTTCAGAGTTCAGGACTTAGGGTTCAGGTTTCAGAGGAAGTTTGTGAGGCCCAGAAGCCAAGCAGGACCAGATGTTCGCCTGGCAGAGGCGGGCCTCACGAAGGGAGAAGAACGCTTAGAGAAGAATCTAAGAATCCTAATGGGGTTTATGGTCTGGGATGGCTCCTTAAGGAGAGCCCTGATAGCGGATACAACATAGCTCGGCCATATGCTGGTTAGAACCGGATGCTAGCTCCTGCTTGTGATTTGATTCCAGGCTTGCTGCATCAAGGTTTCGGGGTGTGGCGAACACACCACCGACCTTACGCCCAACTGCGGATTTGGAGCTGCGGGCTCAGGTTACGGGGACGTTGAGAGGCTTGTGATGTTCCTGTTTGCATCTAAGGGGCTTGAAGAAGGTCCAGGGCCAAACCCTGCAGTCTAGGGGCCTCACAATAATGGAAGAAACGTGATGCAGGGTTATATGATAGTGTGTTTAAAAGAACTTCTAACGGAATACAAATTCTGGGTTACTTTCGGGCTCTCAATATGAATGCACGGCTTAGGGCTTAGGGTTGACGATGCAAGTATTTGCGGGGCTTACCTCTCAAATGGGTTTTCATTATGGCGTTTAAGGTGTTGCAGTGTGTTATTATCGGGATGTACAAAGTCTGGATCAGGACCCTACTTTCATGGCTCTCGAACGTTGGAAGAGGAACCTTCGGTGGGCGCATGTCTGTGTGCATGTGTAGTTTTGTACATGCATAGCATAGAATAAATGAAGATTACAGGACTTGGTAGGCAAGGTTATCGGCAACCTACCTGGGGTTATAAGTACAAGTAACTGTAAGGTTTCAGCTGCCTGTTCTATCACCCCAGCTACTGAGTCTCATGATCCTTTAACTGGAGTTAAGAGTAACCTAGAAATAAAACGGGTGCCCTTTTTGGTCTAAAGGGGCTTATAAGGGAACCCGACGCCCCCAAAAAGGGAAATAAGGGCCTACTCTAGGTCCTAGTTAAGCATGTTCTGTATCTGGAACGACTCGCCTTGGACGGAAGTTCTCGGAGCACTGGTCGGTTAAGGGTTTGGGGGTTTAAGGTCTAGTGTTCAGGGGCTTAGGGATTTAAGGGTTCGGGGGTTTAGGGGCTCAGGGGTCAGGGGAATTGGGGTTGTGAGTGTAGGGTCCGCGAAAAATTTCAGTCCAAGGGTGGGAACCAAGGATTTGAGGCTTCGGGCTTGGTGGTCAGAGTTTAATCAGGGGTTCTGCTAGAGCACGTGAATCCCTGGAATAGGATTTTGGGTTACATTGTCAACTATTGGTACAAATATAATCGGGAACCCAAAAATACTATTGGTAATTAGTCCGGCCCTCCATTAGGGCTCTAGGTTTCTTTGGCTCTGGGGCGGTAAAAAGGTTTGAGGCTCTGAAATTGTGCCTTCTCTCGCAGCTGCGCGATAGAAAGCTTCCGGAGCTCCTGGCACACGCACAACAACTCTTTCGGCGAGGGCTGGAGCACTTCGGCCAGTACGAGGCCTTCATCACGAGCCGGGGGTACATACTAAGCTACACATGTCGAACAACCCCGAGGAATAGCTTAATGAGTGTTCAACTCACGCTTTTGTACGACAATCAGTGTCGAAGATAACACGCCCGGAATAACGAAGAAAACTGCATCGGGGCTTCCGGTTACAGACATCGCGCTGCATAACAAAAACGTGCCGAAGTTACCACAACTACAAAATCCAAGCTTGAGGCCTTCTGGCACAAGGTTATTGCACGTGCAACCCCGAAATCGAAACATCAAAAATCGAAACCTCTAAAACCCCCAAAACCCCCCCAAAAAAAAACCCTCAAAACCCCCAAAGACCTCAAAACCTTCGAAGACCTCAAAACCCAAGCGCCATCTTGCAGAAGACCGAGAATCACTTTCAGGCCGGAACCTCGTAGGAATCCTTGCAAGGACGTAGAACTCCGCGTCTGCCTGGGTTTAGGGTTTAGGGTTTAGGGTTTAGGGTTTAGGGTTTGGTGGCTGCGGGGGGGGAGCGAATAGGATTTCATACCGTGTCCTGCAGGGTTCTAATGATTTGAGAAGGTTTCTATAAGGTCTCTGTAGGGTCTTTAGAAGGTCGTCATGCGATGCTTTTTTGAGTTTAGGGTTCTTGCACAGGGAAAGCAAAAGGGCAAAGCTTCCGAATGAAACACAAATATTCGACATGCTAAGCTGTGCAAAAATCTGGAATTGGAGAACTGAGAACATGCTGTGGGAATTTGAGTTTACGGTTTCGGGTCTGGGTTCAGAGTCTCCACCTCGTCCCAAGGCCCCGGGCAGCGGGCGAAGCACCAGCCCACGTAGCAGGTGCCGTCCTCAGGCGGTGCCGTTTGGCAATGGGCCGCCCGGCACGCCCGACGGGAGGGCGCGAAGAACCACACCGGAGGCGATGGTGTTAGTTAGGCGGCAGCCGTGCCCGCCCTTCCCCCACCTGGCGCTCGAGGTCTTCCGCCTCCACCAGGAGTCCGCCGTGGCGCCCCACAAGCCCAAGGGTATCTCCTTGTCGAGGAAATCGGCGCCCGGCAGGTTGCGAGGCAGGCGAAAGGCGGCCCACTTCTCCTGCCGTCCTATGGGCGTACCCAGACCTTCCAAAATCCCTTAATTAAGGAATATCCCTTAAAATATAGTAGGATCCTTAATATGATTTAAGGTATATTCCTTAATTAAGGAATTTTGGAAGGTCTGGGTACCGCCCTGGCGCTGGCGATTCTTGGTCCCATACCCCCTCCTGTTCTGGCGGCCGCCCGTGCCGTCGAGGGGCGGAAACTGCCCAGTCGGCGGCGGTGTAAAGCTACGGCCAAACGTCTAATCTCTAAGGATTAAGATTTAGGGTTTAGGGTTTAGGGTTTAGGGTTAGGACCTACACCTAAACCCTAAACTCCACGCCAGTCGAGGTGTAAAGGTTCAGGGTTTTGTGTTTGAAGGCTTGGGCTTTGCCAAGGTTGTGTTGGTGGAGCTCAAAGCCAGCTTCTCTTCTCAGCCACGGGATGAACGACTCCGGACCCCTGTCGAACAAGCCTAAGCCTTGAACTCTAAACTCTAACCCTCAACTCTGATTGCTCATACTCAACCCTAAAACCCCAAACCTTAAACCCTAAACCCGAACCCCCAAACCCTAAACCCTAAACCCGAAACCCCAAACCATAAACCCTAAACCCCAAACCCTAAACCCTGGCCCCAGTCGCTTAAGCGCCGTGGCGGGTCCCGAAACAAACTGAACTCAGCCTTTAAGGTTTAAGGTTTACGGTGTGCACAAAAAACCAAGCTCTTATCAGTTTAGGCTATCTGGTACCGAAGATATCGAGGCTTCATAGGGGAGTTGTGGTAGTTGGAGGTGGAGCCCGAGAGCTCTTGCATCAGGGACACGCTTCGGAAGCGGCGGCGATGGATCTGGCTTCACTTCGGCATCTGACGACGGAGAGAAGGACGCAAGGATAGGACCATTGGGGCCTTTCGGTTTTAAGGTTTGAGAGTTTGGGAATTAGCGTTTAGGGTTGTGTGGTTAACGACATAACACCCCTTTGAGCGTCCCAAACCATGAACCCCAAGAAGCGCCAAGCCCCAAAACCCACACCCGAACGCAGACTCTTCAGATTCAATGGTTTCAGGGCCCTAGAAGATGTCATCAAAATGTTACACGTGTCACGGTAGGTCTATTCGGAATCTGAAGGTCTTTCTTGAAGTCACAGTAGTCCCCAAATACTTCCGCGTTTCCTTGGATCACCGTCAGAAGGTGTTGCAATGTCGACACTCGCACAGGGCGCTTAGCACCGTCCTGTCCTCACAACGAAATACCACCATCCCCTGAACCCCAAAAAAATTGAAACTCTAAACCCTATAAACCCTCTTCTCGCGAAAACTCTGAACCCGAAACCCGAAACCCTAAACCCCGAGCCCTCTTCTCCCGAAAACTCTGAGCCCGAAACCCTAAACCCCAAACCCTGAACCCTAAACCCTCTTCTCCCGAAAGCTCTGAACCCTAAACCCTAAACCCTCTTCTCCCGAAAACTCTGAACCCGAAACCCTAAACCCCGAACCCCAAAAGGTACCTACTACAGGCCCAAGCCTTCTTGGGCTGGGCGCTTCGCGCTTGGAGGCGCCGGGGATCCTGCGGAGGTGGGTTCAGAGATTCAGGAACCTCCAAACCCATAAACCCTACATTAAGGGCTTCAGGCTTTAGGGGTTTTTGTTAAGTGCCATGGCTCTTTCGACTCCGCAGAACGAGTTGAGCCTGCCAGTGAGGCTTACACCGAAAAAGACACGGTTTTAGGGTTTAGGGGTTCGGGGCTTAGGGTTAAAGCTCTAAAACCCAAACCTCGAAGCCTTCTTCACCCTGAACAGCAAATCCCCTGAACCCCACGAACTATATCCTAAACCCAAAACCCCCATACCTTAGAAGCTGCCCCCACCCTGTAATAGTGACTATAAGGATTATACAGGATTATATTAGGGCCCTAATATATTCCTATTATACCTCTATCCCAAAGCCCAAAACCCCGAAACAAAAGCAACCAGAACCTGACCATCCCTGCCCTGCTGAACTCCGTGGCGTGCACGCGGGGGCTCCGCAATAAAGGGGCCTTAAGAATCACAATTCTAAGCACTCTAAGCTGCTACAGCACAATCTCCACAGTTAAAGTGTTTTCTTATTTTAGAAGAGCGTTTATTTCGAAGATTGCGCGTCCACTTTGCACCCCATGGCGTTTCGGACACAGCACAATCTCCATAGCCAAGGTGTTCTCTCAAATTAGAGAAGCGTCCATTTAGAATATTGTGCATCGAACACTTAGAACACTAGCATCTTGTTTTTCGGTGGGGGGTGTATTGTAG
The DNA here is from genome assembly GCA_905221615.1 of Symbiodinium sp. CCMP2592. Lineage (NCBI taxonomy): Eukaryota > Dinophyceae > Suessiales > Symbiodiniaceae > Symbiodinium > Symbiodinium sp. CCMP2592. The sequence goes on along the minus strand of CAJNDT010000557.1, from coordinate 1,382,235 downwards.
AATACTTAGATATGCAGACCTTCATGGTAGATAGAATGACACCGGGGCTTTAAAGAGGGTATGTTACAACTGCCCCAAACCCCCAAGACAACCCCCAAAACTCCATGAAATCCTCGCACAGCCGTAAAATCCCGATGGAAACCGCTATACATCCTCTTGCAATCTCCATGGCATGGCACCCTCGTACAACCCGGCAAACTCGAAAACTTGCGGGGTTCCTGTGAGAGGGGTCGTCGGCGCTGCCCCGAAAGGCGGTGTGGCAGGCACGAGGCCTGCGGCAAAGTTTTGAAGGGTAAAGGGATCCTTTAAGGAATCCTACAAGGGCTCCTTTAAGGGATCCTATAAGGGCTACTATAAGGGGTTCTGTCAGGGCTCCTTTAAGGGATCCTACATCTAACCACTTGGGCCCAAAACCCGGAATCCCGAAGCCCGACCCCCCCCCCGGATCCCTGTAGAAACCTTAGGCCCTGCGCCCTAAACCGACCTGAAAACCTCCGATGCCCCGAAACCCAAATAAACACTGAGCCCTAAACCCAGCACCCTAAACCCTAAACACGTAAACCCTACACCCCCCTAGCCTTCAATCCTGAAGCTCAAAGAGTGCCTGGGACCGGCGTCAACGGCACCGGTGTCAGCGGAGCGGGCGTCAGTGGCGCGACGGTTGTAACGCCATCTGGCGGAGAACTTTGAGGATGTCAAAGTTCAGGGCTTGAGATTTCATGGGTTTTTAGGACTTGGGGTAGTGCTCAGGTATTTGACTCGAGCAATTACACTGAGTGAGTACACAGTACCTCAAACTGCATTTACCCGGAGCAGCGCTAGCTTCGGTCTTTGGGGGTGAAGTTGATCGTGAGGTTGAGGTCTGAAGGGACATTGCATGTGTCGAGGGTTGGTCTGGCGTTCCACTCCTCGTCCTCGTCCTCACTCGCGAAACCTTTATAGTAGAGTAATGTATAGGGAATCCCAGCACTATTTGGCCTTAATCCGGCTTCCAACTTTATGGGGTTTACTGTAGAGCCAGAAGATCTCCACCATACGGAAGCTAGGATACCCAGTAACCTAAGAATAAAAAGGCCTCTCTTTTGGTATTGGGTAGCTTCATAAGGAACCTAGGACTACAAAAAGGGAATAAGGGTACTACTGGGCATCCTAGTCAAGTCTCACAACGCAGCCGCTCCGGCGCTCCGACCTACTGCGCTGCTCCGCATCGGCAGCACGCCGGCAACTGCAGCCACGCGGCGGACGGCCTCAGGAGAACTGAGGGAATTCGGCGTTTAGGGTTTCGGGTTCAGGGCAGGGTTTTGGGCTTAGGGCTTGGGGTTTGGGGTGTAGGGTTTGGTGCGGAGTCGCACTTACAAGGGTTTGGAATTTAGGATTAAGCTTTTTTGCTGTGGAGGGCAGGGGGGTGGGTCGAGGGACATTCTGAGCGTGAAGCTTCGTGATTTCGGGTTTCAAGGTAAGGCTTTCGGTGCTTCAGAGGCCTTCAGAGTTTTGGGTTTAGTGCTCGAGGAAGGTTGGGGTTGGGGCCTTGGGGATGTAATTTCGGGGTTAAAGCTCAGGCTTATGAGGGTCTTATGTATCCACTAGGTGGGTGGTTGTCAAAATTAGGGTCCCTTTTTGGATACCGTAAATATTAGGTGCCGTAATAATTTTTGACAACCACCCCGGTGCAAAACCTAGGAAACCGAGTTTCCCAGCCACTATCCCTAAACCTCCAACCCGCGAACCTTGCTCTCGAACCCCCGAATCGAGAAACCTGAGTCCGACAACCTGAATCGTAAACCGAAAACATACTGGCCCATACATTAGAAGGGGCCCCCACCCTGTAATAGTGGTATAATAGGAATATAAAAGGGCCCTAATATAATCCTTATAGTCATTGTTACAGGGTGGGGGCCCCTTCTAACCGATACATCAATAAGTGCAATAACCTTTCGATTTCAAGGCAAGCATTTGTGTTCATCATCACTCGTGATCCCTGAGCTCTAAAGCTCTTGAAGGAAACTCTGATAGGAACCCGTCTTACCCAGATAGGTACCCTGATAAGAACCTGCACACGAACCTTTATAGGAAAACCACGGACCAGAATCTGACACCTTTTTCCACGCAGAGCGAGAAACTCCCTCGCGTTAGAGGGCAAGCAGAAGAAAAAAGCAGCTCGTGGTAGACCTCTTTACAACGAAGCCCAACATGAGCAAAACAACCTAAAACCCTAAACCCTAAACCCTAAACCCTAAATAACCTAGTACCCTAGCCCAAGGAGGGTCCGGTGAATCATCTGCCAACAGCTAGAAACGCGAAACTCTCCAGCTACAGAAACTATGCTAAGCACTACTGCTGATGGACAAAATCCTGCATGACCCTACAGACTCTAAACTATAGGAACTATGGTTTATTCCTTATAATGGGTAATGCAGGATTTTGTCCATCAACAGTAGGATATTGCATGAAGGTGTTTTTGGTTTTCTGGAAGCTTCGTACGAGGACGTTTCTACTGAGCCGTAGACTGTAGGGCTCCCTACCTAATCCCCAAACACCAAACACCTGAACCCGTAAAGCCCAGAAAGAAAACAGCTACAAAACCCGCATTGGGACCTACAAACCCTAAAAAACATCTGCTAACCCCTGAAAACCCCCCCTTCCTGCTTTGTCAAGTTGCCCTGGCTTGGTGCTGTGCAGCCTCGCAAGCCAGTCCGGCTAGCGAAGGGATTCCAGGTAGCCCGTCAGGCACTGCTTGAGGTTTAGGATAAAGTTCTGGAGCCCAGACGAAAGCTTAGTAATAAATACAAACCTTCCTAAACAAGGAATATACAAGGGATCCTTAAGGCCTTGTCAGGGATCCTGAAGGCTTTGTAGAATCATGGGCTTGCATAAAACGTTTTGGGTGCCGGCCGGGGGGTCTAAACGCCATCAGGGTGAGGTTTAGAGTTGGGGCTCACTGGTTCGTTTTCGATTTTCCGGGCTCTATGGGACTTTCACACAATGGGGACACCTTGTGGACCAGAGGACCCTGACATCAGATACCCTTAACTTCAGAAAGCACCATAATGTCTCAGGGCGGCTGCAAAATCTTTAGCTCTCTTGGCTTTCAATGTGAAGGGAATCAAGGGCAGAGTGTGGCGATCGGGTTGCAAGGGCCTGGGGTTTGGGGGTTCAGGGAGTTATGGCTCAGCGTGTGTTGTCTTGGGTCGACTCAGGCTTTTTACGTTAAACCCTAATCCCTAACCCTATATAACTCTAATGGTCCAAGTACTCTCTACATAAATAAGCACTACTTGGACCCTCAGGGTAAACCATAAAGCCATATATATACCCTAAACCCTTATATACCCCAAACCCTTACCCTAAACCCTAACCCTAAACCCTAAACCCTCGACCCTGAACCGGCCTGCTCCTGCTTCACCAGCTCGAAGAGGAGAGGCGCCTTTGAATGCGTGCGATGGTTAGGGTTTGAGGGGATCTGGGAGTTCCCGAAGATAGTCTATAAGAGGGCTACTATTAAGGTCCTAATATATCTGTATTGTGAATATATTATTCAACTATTACTGAGTTGGGGGCCGAACCCAAGGGACCCTAATATAGTACCCTAAATAGCAGGATCCTTATTATAAGGACCCCCAGAATAAGGTATCCCTAACTTTCGGACACTCCCATCTCGGTGTTAGGTTAAGGGTTTAGGTTCAAGTGCTTAGGGTTCAGGGTGAGGTTGAAGGCTAAGGGTTTAGGGCTTGGGTTTAAGGTTCAAGTGTTTAGGGTTTAGGGGGTTCGGTTTAACGCTTCAAGGGTTTAGGGCAGGGTTTAGGTGCGAGCGTTTAGGGTTCAGGGGTTAGGTTTAAAGCCAAGGGTTTAGGGCTTACTTCAACCTACCAAAACCTACCTTTTTGTAGGCTCTTATAATGAACCCTTGTATGGAATTTATGCAAGGCCCCTACAATAAAGTATGTTCTGGTGGGTTTGAGGTATCGGTTTTGGGGCTCAGGGATTGGCGGCCTCGGCAGCGAGAGCCGGACCCGGCTCGAGCTCCAGCTCCCCTTCGTTGGGGAGCAGAAATGCCTGGAGTCGGCTCGAGAAGTTTGTCTGTGCCTTTCCCTCGTGTGTGCTTCTCTGAATTTAGGGTATGGGGTTTAAGGTTGAGGGTTTAGAGCGTATAGGGCTTTCAAAGGGTCTTGGAGTGTGGATGGCGGATTAGACAGGGCTTGATGTTGGTTTATGGTGGTTTCAGAGGCGCGCTGGGGGGGCTTTATACAGGTTTGGTTTATGCTGCGTGCTGTAGGCGGTCTGTCAAGGGTATCGGGATTTGTGGTGGGTTTTCTTCCTTTCTATCCGAGGCTTCAAAGAATAGCATTCAGGGTTTGTGCTTCTAGGATTTCCTGTATAAACGCCCACTGCGCACTGCACTTGGACCCCAAACCATCTGTTGAAACCCCCGAAACTACTTGGAGGATCATGGGACTTAGTAAGTAAGGTTATAAGTACCTTATTTGGGGTTATAAGTATAGTTACCCTAAATATAACCATAGTTACTAAGTCCCATGATCCTTTAAGTAGCTGCGTGCCTCCAGCTGAAGCAGTGCTCCAGAGGACGCTTTGCTCGGTCGACGCAGCAGAGACGCCTCCAGCTTTAGGACTTTAGATCTCCTTTTGCCGGCACATGAAATCTCCGAACAGCTGAACCTGATGTAACGTAACTTCGGCCAGTTTCTGTCGCCCGAACCCTAAACTCTAAATCCTAGACTTCTACGCTTCACGTCTGAGGCCTCATGCGGTGTGGTTTTGGGGTACCCTTATGAGCCCTAGACCCTAAACTATCCTGTTCTCGTATATGTAAACAGGGACTTATGGGGATAGTCTTGAATAACAACTAAACCTGCATCCTTAGCAGATGCTCAACCCCCGACATTCGTACAAGAACCTCTGCCTCCTTTGGAGAGACTGTGAACTCTAAGTCCTACGTAAACCTAAACCACCTACTGAATAATCAATACAGGGCTTCATGACCCTAAGCAATAAATTTACTAGTTGTTCGGGCCCTAAAGTTGTTCTCCTAAACCCTACAGTAAACCCTCTGCAACTCCTAAGCCCTTTATCCTAAATCCGGAACCCTGAACCCCAATGAGCCCGGTGGATCTTTGATCGGCGATTGAGTTCCTTCCTAAGCAGTTCCTTCCTAAGCTTTTGTTCTTGGATTTTTGGGGTTTCCCGAAGAATCCTAAACCCTGAACCCTAAACCCTAAATCCCAAACCCTACACTCGACAAAGCCTGAGACCGAATCACAAGCTCTTCGAGCCTCACACTGCCGCGCTTCGTCCTCGGAGAAGTCGTGGCAGAACTCCGCAATGCACCTCCGTGGCTTTAGGGGTCAAAACCTTTGGGTTCAGAGAAGCTTGCGGTTAAGTTTCGGGTTCAGGGCCGCTGGGCCGGGTTTCAGGCAGTTTAGGGTTTCCGGGTTAAGGCGAGGGTGCAAGTTCAAGGTCCGAGAATGCTTTGTCTTATATTCCAGGTTGTCTGGCGCAAGTTTCGGCAGGCTGTGCCTTGGAATGGATCTGAGGTTTTGCTTAAGGCTGCGGGGCGAGCCTCATAGCCGATGATCATTACTGTATTGGGTTACGTGCCGCCCCCGCGCTGGAACCGCTGTAAAGCCCAAACACTGGATTGTTTCTGAAAGCTTTGGGAAAGGCACTCCGAAGTATCGTACACCCTGACGCCTACCACGCAAGAAGTCCCGCCGCAGCGAGGGCAAAAGGCCTGGGGAGGGACCCTGAAGCCTTATAGACCCTGGGTTTAGGGTTTAGGGTTTAGGGTTTACCCTCTAACCCGAAACCCCACCACCCTCTACACCCAAAATATGACCAAAAGCCCTACCAGTAGCCCTACTCACGCCTCACCGCCGCGGCAAGTTTCGATCGCGAGGGCACCTGCACCTGAAGACGAATTTTCAAGGCCAAGTTGCTTGAGCTTCCTGGCCTAATTTGCTTTAGGGTTAGGGTGTAGGGCTTAGCGATAGGGTATCGGAAGTATGCTGGAAGCGTTATTCCTATAGCTAGCCAAAAGTACTTGCATCAACGCTCACAGAGGGTTGTACGTTGTATCGTAGAAGGCTTTCATACAACCGAAGATCAAACCAAGCTACTGAGTTGCCAAGGATGCTCGGCTGAGGGAAGCCTGGGTTTACGATATATTCCTCAATGATGAGAACAAGGCTTGTCATAAGGTTTTAAAGGATATCTATCAGGCTTCCATGTAGACTTGGTTTAGGGTTTAGGGTTTAGGGGTTTAGGGTTTAGGGTTTAGGGTACACGGTTTGGTAAGGCAGCCTCCACAATTAGAACGGGGTTTGGGGGTCTCTCGTAGCATCGATCGACGGACTATAGGATGCTGGAGCTGAGACTGCTATGCGGGCATTAATAAGTAGAAGAAGGTTTAGAGATGTATTATACTGGGTTTGTTTAAACTGAAGAACCGTAAGAACAGCCTTACCAGCTGTTAAGGCTTCTATACTGCGTAAGGATTTCAGCATCTCTGCAGCCTGCATGGGCTTTCGGCACACCTTCCTAAGCTTCTCGAACAAGGGTTCTAGGGTTTAGGGTTTTGAAACAGAGGATGTCCGGAAAGCCCCAAGACGTGCCGACAGGTTGGCTAAGAACCCTACCACCTGAAACCTGAATCACCGAAGAGGAAAGCCCGATCCCCCAAGACCACCTTTAAGCGGAGATTCTATCCGCTGTGAACCCTACCAGTATTCGCGGGGCCTTATGAATTAGATTAGGGTTTGGAATCATTCCCCCCGCAGTTTCCCAGTGCCGTCCGAGAGTCACCAGTGTTCGAGGAGAGGTACCGCACCTGTGAAACCCAAGGCTCTCAGCTCAGCTTTTTGCTGGGCCGTTCTCATAGAAACCCTCATCGTCTTCCGTATAGTAACCTTTCAACCTTTATAGTCAGCCGCATAGGAACCCTCTGGCCTGGCCGTAGGATTGCAGGTTTAGGACTGAAAGTGTGTGGCTCAAGTATAGAGACGCAAGAAATGACTCCTTGCAATCCCTATATTCGGAGACCCCTGTCTTCAAAGTCGTGCAAGAGTGGTAGCTCCAACTGTTCTGCACCACCCAGGTCCAATACCCATGGAACTGCACATGATAACAACAATGGCGATAGTCATGCTAGCAACAATCGTGTAAATGTGAACGTTTGCCATAATCGCGACCACCACCATCGTCATCGTCATCATCATTCCGTGGTGGTGGTAGTTGCGGCAGCGGCGGTAGTGATGGCATCTGGAGCCCGAAAGGCAAGACTTACCGCGCTGGGCGTGGCACAGTCGCCCGGAGCCGAGGAAGCACGTCCTGCGACTCTGTAGGGGTAAGGGTTCCCTAGGGTTTTGCGCGTCGTGGGTTTTGCTTGGAGGCTCTTACCCTCTTGACTTACATCCACCACCCATATTCTAAATCCCATCACAGGTCGTCCCAACCCTACTAAGCCGACAGAGGGTTCCAAGGGGCGTCTGGGATTTCGGGCTTTGCCAAACTCTTAACCCAGACCCGAGGCTCCCTTGGTTCTAGAGACATGTTTGCGAATATCATTCCTGAGGGATCCTTCATGTGGGAGGTTGTCAAACTTAGGGTCCCTTTTGGCGTATTATTAGGGACCCAAAAAGGGATCCTAATCTTGACAACCACCCATGTATTGATACTTTAGAATACACCAAATCCTATTCTTGCGAAGAGCAGCCATCCTTTCTGAATTTTACAAGGCCGCTATAACACTGCTAGAGCCCTTTTAAGTAAACCTTATATCGGACCCTTGCAAATACCCACTCGAAACCAAAAGCGCTCTATACTACACGGGTTATGGCGTTGATTACACGCTCAGGCACTCTTCGACTGAACGCTCCCGAAGGGCTCCACCTAGCGATTGAACGACTGGACGCTCAAGAAGCCGGATTCTTCATGGGGTAAGGGGTTTAGGGTTTAGGGGTTTAGGGTTTAGGGTTTAGGCTTCGGGTTTAGGGCCTAACGTTGTGGGTTTAGGGTTCTCGAGCCAGCGCACGCCAAGTTCTAAAACCCCCGATGAGAGAACTCGGTACCCACAAAGCCTTCAGAATACAACCCTTCAAACAGCCAGCACAAAACCCCATCGAACCCTTTAAACATAACACCTTCTGGCTCGGTGAAATGCGAGTTCCCGCCTGGATTGTCGTGGAGGCGTGGCGGCGCGCAGAGCGCACCCAGTCGGCGAAGCTCGCCGTGCCTCTGCGCGGAAAGATTCCGCAGTACCCCCAGGGTTCCTTGAAAGCTATCTGGAAGGGTTCATTCAGGGGCTGAAGGCACCTTTCATTAAAGACTGTGAGCCTTCCTGTAAAGGGTTCCGTAGGGCTTAGGGTCTGAGTGGATCAATGTCGTGGTCAGAAGGGCTTATAGAAATTCAGTCTGCGTTAGGGTCTCAGCTGCAAGGATGCGAATGCCACGCATGGAATCGACCCTGGGATGTAGAGAAGTCAAACAAGGAGCTTTCAGGAACAAGCCTCCCACACCCCTAAACCCTTTGGATTATCAGAAGTGCAGCAGTCTGAGACTGGCTCTGCGATGGTTCTGCACGATGTCTTGCGATCAAAGGCTGGGTAACTTAATTGAGCACAGCGAAGCCTAAATCCCTACATCTTCATCGAGCCTAAAACTGCCCTAAACCCACTACCCCCGAAGCTCAAAAATACACCTTAGCAAAATTGTGCACGCCTGGAGCAGGCAGGGCCGAGAAACCCTCTCACTTTCAAGCAGACGTTTTAGACCTGCAAACTGAGCGGACACCAAGTCCAACGAAAACACAATCATAATTGGTGATGCTACTGACATCTACTAACGGATACTGATACTAGCGACTATACCGGCAACACTGATAGTCACGATAGCAACAACTAGTTACCACAAGACCTACAAGAACAATAAAAACAATAACATTAACATACAATAATACTAACAATAATGACAATAATCAGCATTTCACGACCAGAATAATCATAATCCTAGTATCCCCTCCGGAAAAAAAAAGAAAGACGAAGAAGAAGCAAAGCACCAGGAAAAATCCGGGCCCGCGACCTGCTGCCAGTTCGCCCAGCTTCTCGCGGAGCTGCGAGGGTACCTCGGGAGGGCTTTGCGGGCGCAGGGTTTAGGGGTTTAGGGTTTAGGGCTTAAGGATTTCGAGTTTAAGGGTTTAGGGGTTTAGGGTTTAGGGCTTAGGGATTTCGAGCTTAAGGATTTAGAGTTTAGGGTGTGGACGTTTAGGGTATTGGACTTTAGGGGCTTAGGGTTCTGGGGCTGTGCGGAGTGCACAGGGTGGCTATGGGGCTTATTACTTATGTCTTATGAAGGGCTTTGCGTGGCTCTACCTGAACCCTACAAAACCCACCGGTTCAGGGTTGCCTTTTTGATTTCCGTCCATAGGTCTCGTCTTTGGAGGTTCAAGTGCGGCGTCCATAGGTCTCGCGGCTTGGAGGAACTAGAGAGCTGAGCTGCCAGGCGTGACAACCTCACTCATGCTTCCACTCATGCCGCTGCTGGACTCTGCAGCTTCGAAATCACCCAGAGACTCCAATATCCCTTAATTAAGGAATATACCTTAAATTATAGTAGGGTCCCTAGGATGACTTGAGGAATATTCCTTAATTAAGGGGTATTGGAGTCTCTGGGCAGATCCTTCAGATCTCTCCTCGCGGTGGCCATGACTCGTCTCCAGTGGCAGCATTAAGCTCCGACACAAAGGCCCTCCCCTTGCTGCAGCATGAGCTGGCTGCAGGAAACTCAACGTCAGCTTCAAGTGAAAATTGAAGCACAACTGAACATATGACAAAAGGCCATTTTGCGCTCTGAGCAGTAGAAGGATTCCTGGTGGTATAAAAAGGATTCTTCTTGGTTCCGGGTTTGCAGTTTTGAGCTCTTGAGGCTTAGGGGGGGGGGGGATTTCGAGCCTGCACTGTTTCGAGGACGAAGGGGCTAGGGTTGATTTGGGCCTGGCGTTTCTCTCTAAGGGCTAGTCAGCTCTGCGCTTTTGAATGAAGCTTGCTGTTGGGGGATGCTCCGGGTTTCCAAAGCCTGGAAGCTTTGACTTCTTTCTGCTTTCATGCTTCAGGGTTACTGCTACAGCCCAAAGCCTGAATCCGGAGCCATAATAAACCCTAAACCCCTACGGTAGAAGCCAGAAAGTTGGAACATCATTATCCCCATGCCCTTAAGGTAAAGCATAAGGGATCCTAGCACTAATCCTCCTCAATCCATGTTCCAACTTTCTGGCTTCTACTCTAAATCCCTGTAGGAATTAGGACTGCAGCTTCAGAGATCGAGCTCGGGGGGCAGTGCTGCGGGTAGCGGCCATCTGAACGGATTCTGGATAGAAACGCTCTGGGGTTGAGGGCTCTATAAGAAAACATGTCGGTAGTCTAACCAGTGTTCCACAAAGGTCCATCAAAACCTTACAAACCCCAAAACCCAATACTTCAGTTCACCAATTCCGCCGAAACACTAAACACAGCTAGGGCAGAGACTCCGTATTTGACGCCCCTTCTGGTGTTTGAATTTTGGTGAAGATACTGTTGATGATATAAACCCTGCATTACCTCAAGGACCCTAAACTATGGGAATTATGGTATATTCCTTATAACGGATACTGCAGGATTTATATCATCCTAAACCCTAAACAGTGATACATCCCTTTAAAGGAACCCTAGGCCAACCGTACAAAGCTCCAAGACCTTATTACCGGGCCTCCAGGGCAGCCTCGGGGAGCGGGAAGTCTGCCTGAAGGGTTTACCCAGACCCCCGGGAGGATCCAAAAAGTAGATCCCTTAATGGGGGTTCCTATAAACTACCCTTAGTAGTATAGGGCCCCAAATTAGGGGATCTACTCTGGGTAGGGGATTCGAGATGTTTCGCTGTTTCGGGGCTATGGCTGATGGGCTCAAGGGTTCAGGGGCTTTAGGACTTAAGGTTGTGGGGAAAAAAGTCGAGCTTCACGGATTCGGCGTACTCGGAATCTTCGGCGACAAGCTGCCAAGTTGCGTGGAGCTTCCAAAGCATATTGGGTTCCTTTGGGTTCCGATTCGGGCCGTCTGACTGCAGCTGCTGGGGCTTGAAGCTTCAGAGGATGGTGCAACCGTAGGTTTGGAGGCTCGTGCAGCTTTGCAAATCGGGTCGCGTGTTCAGGGTGCGAAGGTGCTTGTTTGATATGCGGCCCTACGTGAAAAGGCCAAAGTGTTTCGGGTAGTCTGAAAATCTTAATTCGATGGGATAAATACAGTAAATATAGTAACAACCGTAATAAGAGTAACAGTACTAGCAATTTGGGGAATAGTAACACTAATACTGATACTTGACAAAATCAGTGATCTTCGCAGGAGCGGCCATAATAAGAAATCTGTCAGGAAAATCCTTGTCCTCTCGAGTCGTGGGGTTGATCTACGGTGCGGAACCCTGAACTCCAACTTGTTGTTCTTAGGGGTTTAGGTTTAGGGTACGTGATCCCACGACATCCTGAACTGAATCCCGAAGAATGCATCTTCTACACCAGACCCCTCGACACTGGAGCTCGGATGCCGTAAATCCCAACTTATCAGAAGCCCTCAAGAGCAGGCTCTCCCTGTAGCCCCGAAAAGCGACTTTTCGGAACTTCCTTACAACATCCCTGTAAGAAAGCAGGTTCTTGGTGCGACAGACATGCAGGCGCAAGAGCGGGATACTTTATTTAAAGATCCTTGTCATAAACGTTCTTATGCCGGCTTTCAGGCTTTGGTGTTTCGGGCGCCCGAAAACCCTAAGCCCCCATACCCTAGAGGGACGGAGCCTCCCTGTAGCCACGTGCCAGGACGGCCTTCTGGAAGTGAGGATCCTGCGACGTTTTTCGAGGTTCGAGGTTCGGAGCCCGGGGCAAGGGGCTTGGGGTTGGGTTGCGGTTCAAACTTTGGGGGTCCGAGGTCGGGTTTGGGAATTAGGACTGTGTTTTACGGTTGATCGGTGTTTAAGTTTAGGGTTTAAGGCCTCAGTGTGCGCTGCAGCGTCTCCTTTGGGGCATCAACCCTAAACCCCTAAACCCTAAACCCTAAACCCTAAACCCTAAACCCCCTAAACCCTAAACGCTAGGCTTCAGACCTCACGTTCTCGAGGGTCCAGGTAGCCTTTGGGGATTCGTGCCTTCGGCAGCAATGCTTCCGGGTCGATGGCTTTCGTAAAATTCAAATCGAGACTTAAGATGTATAGTGTCGGAAATGGGGTTCCTTTTTTTCAATGTGTCGGAAATGGGGTTCAGGCTCTAGAGTTTAGGATTCAGGATTCAGGAGTTAAGGTGTAGGGCTTAGAGTTTCAAGGTCTGCTATTCTCTGGATTATGCAAGTATGTTATCAAGCCAATGCAACCTTACTTCAGCTCTAGACACCCTGATGTTCCGTCTATGGTCTATATGTAATCATTTCAGAATTGATCAGGAGTTTGATCATGATGGCCGCTATAGTATACTCTAAACAATGAAACTCCGTAGGGTTGAGGATTCACAGTCTAAGGTTTTCAAATAGTTTAGGGTTTAGGAAGGGTTGAAGGCCTTAAGGGTGTTTAGGACGTACGCCGTCAAGGGTCAAGGTTCAGGGTTTGGGGTTGAGCGTGCAGGGTGTAGCGTTGGGTTACCAACAATCGTGAACCGGAAGCCTTAAACCACGAAGACTTCATCCTCCACTTTGCCCTCACCCCTCTACTCTACATGTGAATCGCCGCCGCAGACCGTTGCAGAAATTCATAAGTTCTTCCTGAAGCACCCTAAACCCTAAACCCTAAACCCAAACCCTAAACCCTAAACCCTAACCCTAAACCCAGACTCGAACTTCCACAAAAGCTCAAAAGGTCTCGTAAACCAACTCAAAACCGTGAACCCCCACCTGCCAAAATCCAGCAAGCCCTGGGGTTTTTTTGGGAAGGCATAACAACCACACTTGGAAGTCTATTGAGGTGTTATAGCAACCTCATAGATCCCATACCGTCGCGGAAACCCTGATACGGTTGATATGACCCTAAACTATGGGAATTCTGGTATATTCCTTATTCTGGGTAATGCAGGATTTATATCATCAACCGTATCTCAGCCCTGGGCCTCCATGAGCGTGCGAAGCGGAGCATGCGCCTCCGGTGGACTCTTTGGCACCTTCGGTGGAATCGGAGGGTCGACCTTGCGACTGCGATGGGGCCTTGAATGCGTTTTTGGGGCTTGGGGCTTTTGGGTTTGGGGTTTAAGTTCACAGTTCAGGGTGAGGGATTTCGTTTTTGGGGGGTTTGGGTCATAGGTGCTGTAGGGATTGCAACAATGAGAACAGTACAAGGAACAACAGCACTGACACAACAACAAAAACAATGCCTCAAACCCGAAACCCTAAGGCCCAAACCCAAAACCCGAAACCCCTAAAACCCTAAACCCCTAAAGCCCTGAACCCAAAACCCCTCAAGCTGCCCACGCCTCTTCCTGAGGCGGCGGCCGCGAGGAGGGTCGCGGCGCCTCCTCTTGGGTGGTTGTCAAAATCCGCCGAGGCCACAGGCCCAGGCGTCTTGAGGGTTACCTCAGGTACCTAATCCTCCTCCCTCCCTGCAGTGTGAGCTTGGAGACACCCTGTTTTTGCGTTCGTTTGCCTTCTCTTCATTTTACCTGATTTGTAGGCCTCCCCCCCCCTCCCTCCCTCCAAGCCTCATACGGGACACGCAAAGGTTGGGGTTGAGAGGCCCCCCTAGCATGGTGTATACGACATCCGCTGCCCCCTCGCCCTGGCTACAGAGCCGAGGCGGGCGGCGTAGCGTTAAAATTAAAGAATTGAACTCTCAAGTTACAATAATTTTGGGGTTTCTTTTAGGGGTTCTATAAGGGTTTAGCGCTTAAGGAATTTAACCCAAGTTACCATAATAAGGAAACTACCGTATTGTTTACTATAGATCCATATTATATGGTTAATTACCAGAATAGGGATCTAAAATGATCTAAAGGTTTCCTTATTATGGTAAATGAAATTCGAATCCCTTACTATCCGAAACCCTCTAAAGAAACCCTTAATAGATCCCTATGTTTCTAGTAGCTGACATTTATCTCCTTAAAGGAACCCTTATAGATCCCTATATGTTTTTAGTACCTGAAACCCATCTCCTTTAAAAAACTATAGATCCCTATGTTTCTAGTACCTGAAACCCATCTCCTTTAAAAAAAATATAGATCCCTATGTTTCTAGTACCTGAAACCCATCTCCTTTAAAAAAAACTATAGATCCCTATGTTTCTAGAAACTGAAGTTAGTCTCCTTTGAAAAGGAGGCCAGTCCTCGGTGCCAGGCGGCTCCTCCTCCCCGGAGGAAAACGACCACCCCCGGAGCTCCTTCATGGGCTTAGGACTTGGAGGGGCAGGGGACTTAGTAAGGGCTCTTAAAGGGCTCCTTAAAGGGATCTATAGGGTTCCTTAAAAGGGATCTATGGGGTTTAGGGTTTAGGGACTTAGTAAGTAGCTTATAAGTAGGGTTATTATTGGGGTAACTCCATTTAGGGTACTTATAACTCTACTTATAAGCTACCTACTAAGTCCCCTGCCCTTCCAAGTAGGACTTGGGTAGTTGTCAAAATTATGGTCCGTTTTCGGGGTCCCTGTGATAGTACGGCACCTAATATTTAGAGTACCCCAAAAAGGAACCATAATTTTGACAACTACCCACTTACGGTTGGGGTTGAGGGTTCAGGGTTTATGACGGCTTAGGGTTTAAGGTGTAGGGTTTGGGGTTGGGGTTTAGGGTGAAGGGTTTTCCTGCTTTTTTACGGCGCAGGCCTTGAGGTTCAGGGGCTTCGGCTTAGGGCTTAGCATTTGTTGTTTGGGGTTTGGGGTCTATTCAGCCCTGTAGAAGAGGGCCTGGAGGAGTTCTGAGCTGGTGTTGTATGATTATAAGGTCCCTAAACCCTAAACCCTAAACTTTCCCTAAACCCTAAACCCAAAACCCTAAACCCTAAGGTTTCTTGGGGGCGATTTTCTATCGCTGAGCGTATAATTGTGGTGAAGTTAATAATGAGCGCCGACCTTGACGAAGCACTTACACCTTACTCTGAACCAGTAGAACCTTAAACCCTAGATCTTACCACAACTCTCCAAACCCGAAGCCGCTAAACGATGCACCCCAAACCGTGAGCCCCAAATTTCGTAATCCTAAACCCCCAAAGCCTATACTCCTATGACACCATTATAGAACCCTTGTGAGCTCCCTTTTAAGGCCCTATAGAATTATAGAGCGCTTAGTCATGCAACCCTTACAAAGCTCTTGTAGTACTCCCCTTTCCCCTGAGTCCAGGGTTCAGGGTTTTTAGTTTAGGGGTCTCTGGGAGGTCTTGGTGAAGGCATGCTTTGAAGAAAGTCCTAGATCGTCTTACACATAAGTCCCGAGCATTTATCTACCGCCGAACTTGGCCGTCACGCGGCCCAGCACCCCCAACACCACGATTGTAACGAGCCGCAAATCCCCCCCATCTCGTGAGGTTCGATGAAGCGGGGACACTTAACCCTGAAACCTTGTGGCGCACACAGGTGGCGAGCATTTTGGTTGACGGGGCCTGGTTCTTGGCGACCCTGACCTGAAAGCTATCCAAACCGCCCGAACTTCATGTTGATCAGCCACTGAAGTATACCCAGGCTGATTTCGAACAGTGAAAATTCTTTCCATCTAATGGACACTGTTGAGCCTAATGCATCGGGTCACTGTTTGTACAATGCACGCATGATGACCCTCTGCATCATAGAACAACTTCGGCACTAACCAGGACATCCTGCTGAACTTTATCGCGTTGGCAATTCGATTCGTAGCGATGAACAACCAAATACTGGAACGGTCTCAATCTGTGTCATGCCACTGCAAGTTCCTGCGTCCGAGAGCCGTTCACTTTCCTTCCAAGCTTCGTGAACAACTGGGCAATTCTCTGAACCTTTCTCGAAGGTACATTGGGCGCATATGTGGGATCCTCTTGTTCAGCATGTAAGGTGGCTACGGCACAAGCCCATATGCACAATTGAGAGCAGGAGCAACATCAGAGCAGCGAAGAATCTCAAAAACGCGATGAGGGACCGCTGGCGAGACACATTCAGTTCAGACCCAACTTCGAGACCCACAACAAGAACCTAAAAGCCCAAAGTATTAAACCTAGCTCTAGACTGATCCCCTCGACCAATAAAGCTGTGACTCCTCCACCCTCAAGGCCCAAAAAGTTCTGAAAACCTGAGACCCCCAGCTGCCAAGACGTGAACGCTGAACCCTACTACTACTACTACTACTGCTGCAACTACTCCTGCTCCTACTCCTACTCCTACTACTACTACTACTACTACTACTACTACTACTCCTACTCCTACTCCTACTCCTACTCCTACTCCTACTCCTACTCCTACTCCTACTCCGACTCCTACTACTACTACTACTACTACCACCACTACTACTACTACTACTACTACTACTACGACGACGACGACTCCACCGCAGTGGACTCCAGTCCTCGCGCGTCACGTCGACGGCTGGCGGCCGGCGGGTCCGGCCTCAGCTCGGGGTTCAGGGTTTCAAGGGACTTGGGGTTCAGGGTTTAGGGGTTAGGGATTTTAGGAAGGGGTTAGGGATTTTAAGATTTAGATGAAAAGTTAAAGGTGAGGGATTTTAGGATTTAGATGAAGGGTTAGGGGTTAGGGATTTTAGGATTTAGATGAAGGGTTAGGTGTTAGGGATTTTAGGATTTAGATGAAGGGTTAGGGGTTTGGGAGTTTAGGATTTAGATGAAGGGTTAGGGGTTAGGGATCTTAGGATTTAGATGAAGGGTTAGGGGTTTGGGAGTTTAGGATTTAGATGAAGGGTTAGGGGTTAGGGATGTTAGGATTTAGATGAAGGTTAGGGGTTAGGGATGTTAGGATTTAGATGAAGGGTTAGGGGTTAGGGATTTTAAGATTTAGATGAAAAGTTAAAGGTGAGGGATTTTAGGATTTCGATGAAGGGTTAGGGGTTAGGGATTTTAGGATTTCGATGAAGGGTTAGGGGTTTGGGAGTTTAGGATTTCGATGAAAGGTTAGGGGTTTGGGAGTTTAGGATTTAGATGAAGGGTTAGGGGTTAGGGATCTTAGGATTTAGATGAAGGGTTAGGGGTTTGGGAGTTTAGGATTTAGATGAAGGGTTAGGGGTTAGGGATGTTAGGATTTAGATGAAGGGTTAGGGGTTAGGGATTTTAAGATTTAGATGAAAAGTTAAAGGTGAGGGATTTTAGGATTTAGATGAAGGGTTAGGTGTTAGGGATTTTAGGATTTCGATGAAGGGTTAGGGGTTAGGGATTTTAGGATTTCGATGAAGGGTTAGGGGTTAGGGATTTTAGGATTTCGATGAAGGGTTAGGGGTTAGGGATTTTAGGATTTAGATGAAGGGCTAGGGGTTAGGGATTTTAGGATTTAGATGAAGGGTTAGGGGTTTGGGAGTTTAGGATTTAGATGAAGGGTTAGGGATGTTAGGATTTAGATGAAGGGTTAGGGGTTAGGGATGTTAGGATTTAGATGAAGGGTTAGGGGTTAGGGATTTTAAGATTTAGATGAAAAGTTAAAGGTGAGGGATTTTAGGATTTAGATGAAGGGTTGGGTGTTAGGGAGCTTAGGATTTAGATGAAGGGTTAGGGGTTAGGGATTTTAGGATTTAGATGAAGGGTTAGGGGTTAGGGATTTTAGGATTTAGATGAAGGGTTAAGGGGTTAGGGATTTTAGGATTTAGATGAAGGGTTGGGGGTTAGGGATTTTAGGATTTAGATGGAGAGTTAGGGAATAGGTATTTTAGGATTTAGATGCAGGGTTAGGGGTTAGGTACGACCCATGGCTCAAGGGTTTTAGGGTTCTTTTTGCGTCGAGGACTAGGAGTCTTTGGGGGGCGCTTTACCCCAATATCAAAGTCCAACCAAACCAAGGGCTTACAGCCCTATTTGACCGTTATCTGGTTCAGTAAGCTCTTTCTGCAGCCGACCGATTTCAGTCGCTTCCTTTTCAGCAATCCTGATGCGCTTGTGCTGCTGGGATAGCCTCGAGTGGAGCTTGCAACCTAACCCAAGGCCCTAAACCCTAAACCTTCCTTGGCGCGAGCTGGCAGCTCCGGTTTGCCTCTTGTTGGTGTGGTGGATTATCAACCTTGGCCGCCTTGCTCCAAAGGTCCCAAGCATTGAAAACATGCCTTGTGATTGTGTGGGAACCATTCCTTATGCGGCTCACATGAAGACATGAGGCGTCAACTCTTGCATTCCCTTCAGCTGGAATGGTTAGAAGCATGGGTGCCTAGAATGGGCCCTTGTTCCTGGGTCCGCAAATCCCTAGCGTATGCCCTGCACGTACCCTTGTGTTTGGGGTTTGGGGTTTATGGTTTAGGGTTGCCTGAACCCTCGAGATCCCTGTAAACACAAACTGTGATAATCCTGACACAACCCTCAGTCAGGGTTTGGAGTCTTGGGGCTCGGAATACTAATATTAATGCTGATACTAACACTAATACGACTACGAATACTAATACTAATACTGACCCTTCGGAAAGAAGCTGGGTGTCCTGCTGGCCACAGCAAAATCATAAGCGCCGCCTCAGCAGGGTCGAAGTAGTCGGAGTTTCCGGATGTGGGGCTTAAGCCCTTTCTAAACAAATGGTCGGTGTGCTTTAGATTGGGTTTGAGCACCGCTTTAGTGCTTTGCGGTCCGGGCTTGGATTTCAGGCGCAAGGGTCATTTCCAAACACGCAGCGAGATGTGCAGCATGCTTGGAGTTAAACGGGTAACACGAAGGCTACCAACACTCTGCTACCAGGCTACATGCAAATAGCTTTGGCGCTACAGCGTGCGTAGGAATCTTTCCTGCGTTGGGAATGAGCTCTCGCTCAGCCTGCTGGGACCAATCTGTAGGCCTGTAGGCTATCCACTCCAACCTCAAGTCCTACACGAACCAGGGGTTCTATCACGGGTATCCGCTGAACAAAGCTCCAAGATGAAAACACACGAATGTTCCTACCGAGCCCGATAGACACTCACCGAAAGCCTAACACACACCTACTCCACATCATAACATCCAAACTTCAAACGCTAGAGGCCCCTGCATCCGAGAGCCTCAAAAGCGCAGGCCTCAACCGAACCCCTAACCCACAACTAAAGCCAAACCCCGAAACAGCTCAACCTCACTCTAAAGCGTAACCCCAAATTAACACCTTAAACCTAAAGCCCATGCCCCAAACCCTCAGGGCGGTTAAGAACCTGAGAATGCAACACAACCACGACAAGACTAACAATACGGCCATCATCAGGATAGCGGTAAACATACAATTGACAATAATGTCAGCAGCGAGTAAGCACAGTAACAAGTGCAATAATCGCAACATGAAGGAGAACAAACCGGTCCCCACCTGTGTTTGATTGAACCTGGCGCTTGAAGAACTCCCCTTCCACGAAGATGTCGCCTCAATGAACTATAGGTTGAAATCAGAGCACTAAGCCTCTCCAAAAGGGCGATAGATAGATTGATAGATAGTTAGTCAGATAGATGGATGAACAGATAGATAGACTGGATGGATGTATGGATGGATGCACAGATAGATGGGGATTTAGCGGTTTCGTGTTTATAGAGCTCAGGACTTGAGGCCGCTTAGAGTTTTCAAAAGCAAGGCATGAAGAGTTTTGGAAGATTTGGTAGATGAGGGACTGCTGTTATGAGTACCGGAGACTCCGTATCTCGCAATGAAAGAATATTCCCTAGGATAAAGCAGGGATGCTCACAAGTCCGTAGCTGAGGGAGGGCCGGGCCACAGACGCCGAAGGAATGGCTGGGCAGTAGAATTGAACCCTAAACCCTAAACCCTAAACCCTAAACCCTAAGGGTCTATAATGGTTCTGCAAAGCCAAGAGCCCGCCGAACTCCAAGGACTGAGAGTCTTGAACCCCGGACCCCGGAACCCTACGCCAACCCTGAGCCCCTAACTTACCTTTGGTTAGTAGTGAATGGAGGAATGGGGTACAAGTATAACTACTGTTACTGCCATTCTTCCATTCCCTACTAACCAAAGGCAAGCTAAAGCCCGAAACCCTGGGCCTCGACTCCTACCCCTCAAACCTCACATCCGGCAGGCTAACATCCTAACACCCTGAATCCCCAACCCTGAAACCTTCACTAAACCCTTTTGCAACCAGGTGTCTATAGATATTTATGTGTGTATATATATATGCATACATACATACATACATACGTACGTACATACATACATACATACTCTGTATACATAGTATATATATATATATACCATGCCCTTTTCAGAACAAAAAATACCCAAATCCGATACCCCAAACGCCCGACAGGACCCAGGGACTGTCTTTCCAGCGCTGTGCTCCCCCTGGCTGCACCAGAAGACCCTGCCTTACAGATGCACAGGATTGGAGGAGGACGGTTTGGGGCTTCGGTTTACGGCTTCGAGTTTAGGGTCTGGGCTTTCGCAGGGTTTCAAAAAAGCACGTAAGCAAAAATCAGGACAGGGATATCCCACATAAATCCCCTTATAATGAAGCCCAATAAAGTAGGGATATCCCCATACAATGCTTATGCTAATGTGCTTTTTGGGTCCCTAATTTTGGGGTTTAAGGTTCAGGGCTTAGGGTCAGCAAGGGCTTCAAGAGGGCTTATACGGGGCTTACAAGAGCTTCCTAAACTTAGGAGTACCGTATGTAGTCTGGATTAAGCTACATCATACCCTCACATCCCCGAGACTAACATCCTCGAAGCAAGCAAGCTAAGACAGAGGCCTGAATGGTTGCATAAGGTCTGAGGTTTTCGGGCTTAGCAGTATATTATACCAAAATGATAAGAATAAGGAGCTATACGGAAGAAGAACGTATTCATTGATCTATTGTGCCTCCGACACCCACGTCTTCATGGCCAGGCAGCCCCAAACCGAAAACCAAGCCTCAGACCGCGAATCCCCAAAATGCAGGCTGTACCTTCCAAGGTTCAGGGTTTTGGGCTTAAGTTTAGGGCTAACGGGTTCAGGAACTGGGGGCCAAATGGGGTTTGGGATTTAGGGTTTGGGGGTTTTGGATTTGGGGTTTAGGGCTTAAGGCTTAAGGGCTCTGGGATTTAGGAGCCATGCCAAGCGGCGGGTGGAAGAGGAAGCAACTGGGGCTGTCGTCATTGGCAGCCTCCCTGACAGAGCAAGCATCTGGTTTTGTTGTCCGTTTGGTCAAGTTACGGGGACTGCACAAGATTTCCCTACGGCGTAGGAAGAAGGTTCATTTCAGGCCCGAACCGCCCAAAACCGACGCCCTCGTCACAGGACTGGCCACACATCGAAAAATCACAGCACACAACCCCCCAAAAGAAAACACATGCCCGGATGCCGACAATTTGAAATCCCAAACGCAGGCTCCAATACACGAATCTAGGGGCCTTAACTTAACAAGAAGGTTTTTGGGTAAAATCAGCATCCCTAACGAATGATAATGGCAGCAAGTGTTCTGTTTGGGGCGTACCCACACACCCCAACAGCCCGACACCCTCAGTTCAACTCACTCGGGCTCGGGAGTTTGGTCCCAATCCACGGATTCCCAACACAATATGCGGAGAAACTTCCTAAGCCCAGTCTATGAATAAATTGAAACTCTATTCTTCAGGGTTCCTTCATATAAGTAGACTATACTATACCCCAAAAACCCTCTTCTAATCATGAAGGCCGCAACACTGCCTAGAGGCTGCAATATCCCCTCCCCAAACCCTTGACCTCCAAAACTCTACAGCAACTAATGTCAACTCAAAACCAAACTCCACCATGGAGACGAAGAGCAAGAAGCACAGGAAGAAGAAGAAGAAGAAAAGCAAAGACAAAACAAGGAATTGCGGCGACACATTTAAACCCCAAACTCCTAACCCTGTGATGCAAGATCATAAAGTCCGAAACCCCCAAACCTCACCTCTGAACCCTGAACCCTGTGCCCTAATCCGTAAACCCCCACCCCTAAACCCTAACCCCTGAACCCGAATCCCAGACCCCCCGACCCCTACACCCCGACCCCTAAGCTCTAATCCCCCTAAGGCCAAAATCCGCAAAAAAAAAAAAAAAAACTTAGCGTCTAAAACCCCTAAACCCCTGAACCCTGCAGCCAAAATCCGAAAAGAGGGACAAGCCTCGACCAACTCACCAGGGCCGCATCTGCCGCCAGGCCTCGCTCAAGTTTCGCCTGTATCCTTGGAGGGGGAGGGGGAGGGTTGAGGGGTTTAGGGGCTTAGGGGTTTTGGGGCTTAGGGTTTAGGGGCTTATAGGGGCTTAGGGGTTTGAGGGTTTAGGGGTTTGAGGGTTTAGGGGTTTGAGGGTTTAGGGGTTTAGGGGTTTTCGGGTCCCCGATTAAAAACAAAACTACCCTAGCGGCGACTTGCGCGTCTAAAACCCCATCGACTCCCATCACAAGAACAACAACACAGAACCAAACGACCACACACAAAACCCGAATCGGGGACACCAAGTAAAAGAAAAACAAAAAAAGGCACGCACACTCAATGGCAAAGGCAAGTTGAAAATGGTATTGGTATGAAGTTGTATTTGATAGATATTGGCACATAGAGATTGTATAAAGTTGGTAAAAGATGAGATGTAAAATGTGTAAAGAAGAATAAAAAAAAAACTAATAACGGCGCGGAGGCCCCATGTAAAACTTGGCCTTTGCCTTGGCCCTCGCTTTGGCCTTTGCCGCAGCCAGTCCTGCGGGCTGCGCCTTTGACGCAGCCCTCCGCGCACGTCTAAGTTGATTAAAGATCCGGTTGCGCGGGGCCGGACCGTCGCAGCGGTCGCTGCGGATTTGTTGGCCTGTCGGCAAGCAAGGGCAAGACCCCCAAGCACAGAACCCACGAACCCGAACCACGTCCAATTTGAAACCTCGCGCACGGCAATCCCTTAACCCACAAACCACTCAAAACCCACCAAAACAAAAAACAACAAACCCCGGCAACCCGACAGAAAAACCCCCAAACTCCAAAGACAGGAGGCCAGGCCTCGCGCCATGTTACAAAGGCATCGCGGGCAGAGCCCGCATGGCAGCCACCGCGTATTATACGCCCGCCTGTCGCAAGCCGGCAAAGAAGACAAGACACGCGCAATCAGAGTAACGGCATAACCACAGCCTAAACCAAAGCCCGAAACACGAAGGAACCAAACCCTCGCCTCGCGCGCTTCGTGGGACTTTCGTCCCCGATGCCAGCACCCAGGCTAACCTCAGTTTGCATAACAAACAAAACGAACCACGAAACAAGACAACCCAAACTCGAGGAGCCGGAACCTCGTGGCTGCTGCCGGCCAGTTCCTCACAACCACAAGGCATGTGAAAAAAGAAGCGCAACTCCGAACCCAAAAATCCACAAGCAACAAGACAAGACACAAACGGGACCGGCAACTCCAGGCAGAAGGGAGTTTAGGGGTTTAGGGGTTTAGGGGTTTAGAGGTTTAGGGGTTTAGGGGCTTACGGGTTTAGGGGTTTACGGGTTTAGGGGTTTAGGGGTTTAGGGGTAGGGGTTTCCGGGATTACAATAATTAGAATGGGGGTCGGGTCTATACGGGATCTAGAAAAAATTTGGAGAGGGTACTATAGGGGCCTCAATAATTAGAATAAGGGTTCCTTTAAAGGGGTCGAGATAAGGGTTACTAGAAGGGATCTATAATTATTATTGTACTATAATATAGGGGCATGAATACTTAGAATACGGTTATGGGCTCATTATACTACGATCACAATAAGGAACCACCAAAATAGTGTTGGTGACTATTAAGGCCTCCAAAATAGGGCTTATATAGTGGTTGGGGGCGTTTACGATTTAGGGATTGGGGTGTAGGGATAAGTGTAGAGGGGTTGGGGATTAGGATGTCGGGGTTATGGTATAGGGTTGAGGGTTTAGGGGTTAAGGGTTTAGGGATCGGGGCTTGGGCTTGCGGTTTGGGGCTGCGAATGTTGGGGACTGTCGCAGGCTTCTCAGGTGTCCACTTTTCAGCAGAATCTGATGGCATGTGATGCAGTTTAAGAGAAGTCGTACTGCTGATGGACAAAATCCTGCATGACCCCAAGGACTCTAAACTATGGGAACTATGGTACATTCCTTATAATGCGTAATGCAGGATTTTGCCCATCAACCGTATGTTAAGGTTTCGGTGACTTCAGAGGGCCTGGGGTTCGGGGTTTACGTGGCTTGGGGCTCCCGGAGCTGGGCTTCGGGAGTTGGGTTTAGGGTTTAAGGTTTCGAGTTTGGGGTTCGGGCTGGGGGTCTTATAGACTCTGGACTTCGGAGTTTCCGAAAACAGGGGACCCTATTATAGTATCCGAAATAGTAGGATCCTTATTGTAAGGACCCCAAAATAAGGTACCCCTAATTTTCGGAAACTCCCATTTGAGCATCCAACAACCAAGAGTCGGCTTGGTCGCAAACCCCGTACTTAGCTTAAAGATATCGAAGGTCTGTTGGTGATTTCGGGCTTACATAGTGTCCGGGTGTACAGCAGGGTTAAGGTTCAGGGTTGTTGTCTAGCTCAAGAAATAGAGCACGGTTTGCCGTTTACGCTATCGGTATGACGCTGGGAACATCAGGGCCAGCGAAAGCAGCAGAAAAGCTGCCGGAAAGTCGGGGAGCCTGGTCGGCCGGGACCAGGCCGGAGAAACGGTTGCAGGGAGGTCATGCGACTGTTGCAGAAGGGTGATCCTGACCTGGGTGGTAATCCAGGAGTCCGGCAGGGACGTTAAGGGGTTGGCCCCGGCTGACCACAGAGTTGATATTCGGTGCAAAAATAGTGGAATGGGCATGACCAAAAGGCTGCACTTCCTCCTGAACGGGTGAGTACGGGCATCCAGAGAGGGACGGATTGCAAGGGCTGTGCGCCCCTTTGCAGCGCTGACCCATGAGTCTTGAAGCTCCTCGAGGTTCTTCTGCCACATGTCGCACTTTTTTCGCACTGTGTGGCGCAGGTGAGTGAGGGATGATGCGACCTGTGCTGTCGTTCCGGCGAAGAACGAGCACGAACATGTTGACCGGAAAATCTTGATTTGTCCGTCAGACCCTAAGCAGTACCATCCTAACTCTATTGACACCTGAACTCGAAAGCAAAAGGTGGGATGAGCCCATTCGCCCAGAAGGTCGAGCCCAAAGGCTTGAAGAGCAGACTTCAGTGGCATTGTAGTGTAGATCCCTCGTTAACGTTAGCAGAACCCCCTACACTTAAAGGGATTACAATAAGGATCCTCATAATTACAGTCCCTTAACGAATTGGGATTGAACAATGAAAGTCTACATTTCGCTACCGAAGTTTCTCGCTCTGAAGGAAGATTAAGAATGCTGCTGTTCATATACTATCACCGCACTTGGGTTGTACTTTTAAGCCCTTTCGACTTGCTGACTCTGCACAAGCCAGCCACGTCTCCAAGATACTTAATCTCACTCTAATCTTACTGGACACTCACTACCGACAATGTTCTAGCTGTGCACTGACGTTCTAGAGGACTAGATGAACCGAGGAGTAAAACCGCTTTCTCTATTCCCTGAGGCTCCTCTCTTGATGGCATTCCGAGGCACAAGGGAACCAGGCCGCGCCGGATCACCTTGCCGGACATCCGCAACTCGAGACCCAAACTCGAAGTGAAGAAAGCTGAGCGGTCCCGGAATCACTGTAAACATCGAGAAGACTAAGCGGTTTTGAGCCCTGAGGCCGTATGAACCCTAAACTCTGAACCATGCAATGCGGATTGAGGTTGAGGCAAACTCAACGCTTCTTGAAGTTGAAAACGTCGACCCCTAAATCTCCCAAATCCAATCTCCATCTAGGTCTACGGTATGGGGTTTCGGGCTTAGGGTTTAGGGGTTTACGGCTTTAGGGGTTTAGGGCTTAGGGGGCTTAGGGTCTAGGGATGAGGGTTTCGGGTCTAGGGTCGAAGGTTCAGGGTCTCCTGGGCTCAGGGTTTAGATTCTAAGCTGGTCTGATCATCAGTCGATGGAACCCTACTGTTGATCATAGAAATCCTGCATTACCTTAAGGACTATGGGAACTATGGTATATTCCTTATTATGGGTAATGCAGGATTTATATCATCAACCGTAGGAACTGATTAACAAGCAGGCTTCTACATTACACACCTGCTTTATGCAAGTACAATTACAAGCGTTTTGACGGCGATCCTCATGCTAGCAAAGCTCGAGGAGGCTTTTTATCAGCGGACCATCATAATGAACCTTTGCGGGGTCGCGCCCAGCAATCGGACCGGCTGACAATGCAATTAAGGTTTGGGGTTTAGGGATCGTTGGAGCATTTAACATAACAGGGGCTGCATCCATAGTATGGAAGGGTGGTTGTCCGAAAGGCAGTTTTTCACAAACCATCGGGAATGCTGGAGAGTTCTGAGCAAATAACAGAAACTGTCTGACGGCTGTCTTTGGCGGACAGGTTTTTCAAACACACTAGATAGCTATTGCTGCACAATGTAGAGCTCAAATGCCACAGAGCGCTACAAACGGTGTCCCCCTATAGAATGGCTTAGTACTGTCGAAATCTCAAGGCTTAGCCACCGAAGTCCCATCAATCGTTTCTTAGGGGCTGTTCAGGTCCCTGCCTTCAGGTTTATATAAAGACTGTAGATTCCTCTTATGGCACCTTAGATGTATACCGTCTTTAAGAAGATTATTTATCAGTCAAGTCACAAAGGCGTGAGTCTGGTAGACCTGCTTTGCCTTCTTGACAAAGTCCTGAGTGAATGCTGAAAACTCCCGGCTTTCGTACTTGTGCTGTCATGCTGAACCGTAAACCCTACAATCCCTACAACCTAGGGGTTTCGGGGGCGAGGGTGCTGGGTTTTGTCATCGCAGCACAGCATGCCAACGGCACAACGACAAGGATCAGGCTTCGTTGGCGGAGCTTCACGGGCTGATTGGCTTTGGGCTTGGGCTTTCGGGCTGCAAGGGTTTAGGGCGTGGGCCTTGTCTTGGGGTCTAGACGGTCGCGTGTTTCGGATATTGTCAGAACTCTTTTCAAGAACCTGAGTGCGCCCTTTGCCATGCCTTGCATACAATTTACAATATAGGAGTGCCTGAATGATTAGGATAGGGTTTCGGGACATATTTTAGTGTAACTATATATGCCGGCTTTTGAGGGAGATGGCTAGTCTCCGAAATGATTGGGTGATAGCCTTGTACCCTTACTTCAACCCGAAATCCGCGACCCAAACATTGCAAGCTCCAAACTCTAAACCCTAAACTTAGGCCCTAAACCCTAAGCCGCCACCCTTCGAGCGCCAGCTCCGGTAGCGGCCCAGTGCATGCGTCCTCTCCCGGATGTTTGCACGGAGCCTTTCATGCATCCGCGCCGATGACTTCAACTCCTTAGGGTTGCCTGCATTACTCCGCTCAAGCTCCCCTGCCTGCTCGATCCAGGTCGGCGCCTGTGACGGAAAGGGCAGGAAAGCCATAGCAAGCACGAGCGCCAAGGCAATCCGACCGACGCTGGAGAAGAAAGAGAACGAGCGAGCGAGAAAGAGCGAGAGAGAGAGAGAGCATCGCCAAGATCCCTCCTGGATCTCCCGCTGCAATTTGTCGAGCTTCTTGCCGATCTCCTCCATTTGCTGTTGACCTTGGCTGAGATGTCTCGTGCATGAAGCCTTCCGCGCTAGACCGTCGACTACTAAAGCCTTCTTGCTTGCTGGGAAAGGGTCAATAGCGGCGCCTCTCGAAGGTGACCTGCAATTGCTCGACGCGGCGTTTCTCCTTGCGCCGCTCCTGCGATGCGTGGAAACTCGCCCGACGAGAAACACTGTCGCACCTCACAGAACTTAGACCCTTCTTCTTGCAGCGGCCGCCTTTTTGGCCTGTCTCTCCATTTGCTTGACGGCGTCCTGCAAACGTAAAGTTGCACTTCAATTCAATTCACCGGGGCTGTACATGTCTTCCCTAATCCCGGCCTCCAGTGGGTCGCTGCCGATGCCGCCGGCCCCATTGTCCCCGCCTTCCTCCTACCCGACCTCCTCATCTTCCTCGGCGGGGACTTTCTCCTTCCGCGGCTTCTTGGGCTGCAAAGCGGTAGACAGCAAAGACACGACATTTCAAGGAGCCAGCTGCAAGGGGCCAAGGCGACGACGCGCCTTCTTCTTGGGTTTCTCCTCTCGCTGAATGCGAGCGCGCTTGGGCTTTGGAGCTGCAGCTCCCGCGCCTTGCCGCTCCGCTGGTGCGGCCTGGCCAGCGCGACAAGCAAGACTGCAATCGACAGGAACACCTCTGGCAGAGGACCCAGCCTGAGGCACGCCGACCGGCGGAGTTGGCCCCGCCCCGTTGATCACCGGGGCTGCGGCCTGAAGCAAGGGTGGCGCACGGAAGGCTGGCAACGCGGTCCATGGTGGCTGAATCTCCCAGCACGGCGTGCGCCTGAGCGGCTTCCGGGTCGGCGACGAGAGGCAGCACATCGGCAGCGACCACGGCCTGGATAAGGTTGATCGTGCATTCTACCTGGGATACGTTGCATCGCAGGGTTGCATCTGCGGGCTCCGCTGTCGCCACTGGTGCCTTCAGGGAGCGGTCCGAGTGCTTAAGTATTGTGCCGAAGTCTCCTAACCTGATAACCCTCGACAAGAAGCATCCTCTGGAAGGTGGCGACGCAGCCGGCGGAGCACGCGGCCGTTGACGATGCAGCTTCCCTGGTACTCATCCCGCAGTCAGCAACAAACACTACTAAGCTTTGTCGGGCCTGGAGTGCCATGCTTGTCAAGACGGAGACACCGGAGAAGCAGCGACGAGGAAGCCGGGAGCAAGCTGGAGGAGCGAAAGCGGCTGCGGTGTCGAGTCTGTGTGCGGCTTTCCAAGTTCTCTAACCACATACGCCATCAGTGCCTGCAGCTTCTCTTTTACTCAACAGACCGTGGGCGCTCTAGGTGCGTGCAGAATTCGCGGGCACGGTCTCGGCTGGGTTGCTTCCTTGGATGCAAAGCTTCTAGGCGCAAGAGCTTTAAAGCCCCTTCAAGGAACCCGTCAAGCTACTAAGCTCCCCTCAAGCCTAAACCCTGAACTCTAAACCCTAAACCCTAAGCCCTAAACCCTGAACTCTAAACCCTAAACCCTAAGCCCTAAACCCTGATTATCGGCTGGCCCTAGCTACTCTAAACAGCTCGGCCCAGGGGGCAGTGATCTTCCAGGCGTCTCGCTCTTCCTTCCTTTGGAGGGCTCAGGGCTTCTTCGGGCTTAGGGCTTGGGTTTATGGCATATCGGGGCCTTAATAATTGGAAATTAGAAGAGGGTTTGGGGCATAAAAAAGGATAGGTACAGAAAGGAGCCCCGAAAATTGTATTGCTAATTAGTAGGCCCTTTTGGTTGGGGTGTTGGGAGTTTGGGGTTGTGAGCCGGTTGGTACTGCAAGGGTCTTGGGGTTTAGGGCCGGTTTAGGGCAGCTCCAGGTCTTGAGGCAGCTTAGGGTTTAGGCTTCGGTCTAGTCTCCACTTAGGGTTGAGGGTTCGGGTCAGTTCAGGGTATCGGGTGTAGTGTTTAGGACTTCGGGTCTTTATTTAGGGAGGGTTTAGGGTATAGCAGGATTGAGGAGACTGTTGCTCTCAAGCCCACACCCTGGCTAGCTCTGAAGCCCTCAGCGCTGAACCTGGACGCCAAGACCCAAACATGCCTCGGCAGCCTTACCGACTTGCATTGCTCTTCTATCTGATCTGTTACCAAGACCATTCCTGGTATCAGTATGTCCACTGTCTGCCCTCGTGCTGCGTTTGCTGCAAGATTTGCTATTGCTACCGCAACTATCTTGCTGAAACTAGATCAATATGCTAAGCACTTGTGCTACCATAGCTGACTTTTGCTCCCACTACACTCCTCACTCCCACTCCTCATGCTCCTGCTCCTCCTGTTACCCCTAAACCCTAAACCCGAAACCCTAAACCGTAAACCGCATGAGCTTGAAAGCCCAAAATGCCGACAAGCTGCCTGATGTAGGACGAGATGGAGCCGCCTAAGTAGACCTGAGCCGTGTCCGGGAAGGAAGGGAGGGCTTTCCGAACTCCTTAAAAGGTTCCTTAAAGGGTTCCTTAAAGGGTTCCTTAAAGGACTACTTGAAGAGTTGCATGGGAAGGGATTTTAGGGGTTCTGGCATGGGGTTTAGGACTTGGTGGTCAAGGGTTCAGGGTTTGGGTCTACAGCAAGGTCCGACGTCTGGGCCCCTGCGGTTTCAGAAGTTAGGACTTCGAAACCTCCCAAACCCTAAACCCTAAACCTTAAATCCCAAACCCTGAACCCGAGAGATATCCCCTGCGCTGAGGCCGAGACTAGCTGCCAGTCCGGATAGCTGCGCGCTATCTCTCCTAGGCACGGATCCAATCGACTCCATGGTTGCAGTTTGGGGAAAAGGACGTAGGGTTTAAGCTTTAGGGCTTCCCTCAAGCCCCGAAAAATAAACCCTAAACCCTGAACTCTAAACCCTTCGGGCTTTTTTGGGGTTTGGTTGGGATTTCAAAGCATTGGACTGAGGCCGAAGACTCTGGTAGGGTCTAGGCTTCTGGGCTGCAGGGTATGGGCTTTTGGGGCTCGGTGTTCATGAGTTAGGCTTGGGGTCTCGATGAGTTTAGGGTTTAGGGTTTAGGGTTCAGGAGTGTTTTGTGGCGCCATGCACAAAATAAAGACACCTTTCCCCGGCGGCCTCAGCATCTGCGAAATAAAATACCCATGAACTACCACTTCGAACTGAGCTCTGCTACAGAAGAACAAACCCCACCAAGAAGTTCAATATTGAATAAGTCTGGGCATGTGAAGATTGCTACCCGAAGACCCAGCCCTTGACCGCTTGTATGAACGGCTGTGACCGTAGACCCTAAACGCCCGAAACCCTAAACCGTAAGATCCTGAACTCTAAACCAAAACTCCTTAAACGACTCAGGCCAGCTGCGCATCTCGTCGTTAAAAATCTGCCGCACTTCGTCGGCGCTTGCAAAACCCAGAGCACAGTCCTCAAGAAAGATGAGGGTTGAGAGTTTAGGGTGTGATGTAGGGCTTGCATTAGGGTCTGGTACTCTTTCTCCCCAGGGATTCTATACGAGTGTTTGTGGTTTGGGATAATGCTGCAAGGCTTTATAATATAAGGGTTTTACAGGTCCTGTCTTCAAAACTTGGTGAGACATATGGTGAATGCATTACAAACCACGCTTCATACCCCATTTCACGCAGGGCTTTGCGTTAAGCGCCTTGACAATTTCGGGCTTAGGGGTTCAGGCTGAACCACTACCTCACCCAACCGTAAACTCTAGACCATTAACTCGCCATCACATTCGCTTAAGGTACCTTCAAAACGCAGAAAAATCGATAAACAGGGGCTTAGTTAGCCCCCTGCTCAATGGCACCGATGTTCACTGTTCAAGCCATCTGCGGATGCACACGGCAGACGCCCAAGCCGCGTTTAACTGACAGAGAGAGAGAGAGAGAGAGAGAGAGAGAGAGAGAGAGAGAGAGAGAGAGAGAGAGAGAGAGAGAGAGAGAGAGCAGTAACGACACTAAGAACTGAGGGAACCAATTCTTTGAACCCTGAATCCTAAACCCAAAACCCTAAACCCTGAACCCTGAACCCTACTCGTGACCGGACTGCAACCCTGACAATGCCTCAAACCCTAGAAGCCACAAAGCAAATCACCAAAAAAGAAGCTAAGCCCCAAACCAGAGCCGAGCCCCAACGCAAAGCAAACAACAAAAACCTTAAAGCCCTAAACACCTAAACTCTAAACACCCTAAACCCTAAACCCTAAACCCAGAACCCTAAACCCTAAACCCTAAACCCTAAACCCAGAACCCTAAACCCTAAACCCTAAACCCTAAACCCTAAACGGAAGAAGTTTCGTCTTCGAGCACCAGCGCGTACTCCAAGTCAGGCGACTCCGTGATTTTTCGCAGAATGATCTGCAAAGAAAGCGGCGAGAATCTCTCTGAGGGTTTAGGGCTTAGGGGTTTAGGGGCTTAGGAGTTTTAGGTTTTGGGTTTAGGGATTTAGGGGTTTAGGGAGAATCTCTCCGAGGGTTTAGTTAGGGTTTGAAGATTTAGGATTTTGTTAAAGGTCTCTTTCTGTAGATTTAGGGGTTTAGGGTTTAGGGTTCCCAGGATCTGGGATTTCGGCTCCGGGGTTCTGGCTTTTTCTGTTTTGGCGCGTAGAAGGCGTCTACTGTCAACGGGGAAAAGGAGGGACCCTTAATGGGGACCCCTGGGGACCCTATAATGGGCTATATCATGGGTATATAATAGCTATGTTAAGGGTATATACCTAGGGGTCCTTATTAAGGGTCCCTCCTTTTACCCTTGGATACTGTGTAATTCTTTGTTTTAGGTTCGAGGTTCAAGGGCTTCTCGGCCTTACGATGCATGTATCGTATGTGACGCTTTTCGATTCGTGCATGGCTTGTGACTCACAGGCCCAAAATCTACGGTGTCGGGTTTCTGAAAAGCTGCCTGCAGCAGCCTATCTCAAGAATATGAGTGTAAGCCCTGTCTGCAGCCTTAAGGCTCCAGAAAATCAAACACTTGACCCTCAAGGGCCCCCCTAAACCCTACACCGTAAATTATCTCCCTGACAGCAACGGTCACATTTTGAGCAAACGATCCACCGAACAGAAAGAAACCTCAGATCTGGTGGTGATGACACTCAAGCTCAGATGGGTGGTTGTCAAAACTATGGTCTCTTTTTGGGTCCCTATTATAATGTGGTACCCAAAAAGGGACCTTAATTTTGACAACCACCCAGATGCCAAACTAACTATTCATGTTTCAAGTTTACTGAGAGTATTCCTATCTTAGTCTTATCCTAATACTATCTTGTTAGTTCTTTTCCCAAAGCCCTATGCCCCAGGACACGACCCAAAGCCATCCTAAAACTTCAGCACCTCGCACGGAAATCCCGAAAGCCGAATCGCAGGTCTGTCTAGAAACCCTGTACAGCAGGGAGTAAACCAAAACACCTAAACCCCCTCCCCCTCCAAAACCCTAAACCCTAAACCCTTCAAAAACTATTTGCACGAGTTCTTTTGCCCCCTTCAGAACCCTAAACCCTAAACCAAAAAATAAGTTAAAGACTTCTTGCGGAACGAAAACCAGAGCCCCTGAAATCATCGGCCTGGTGGGAGAGGCTGCCTCGGTGGGGAGCCGAAGGGGGGAACTTGGGAGCAGGCCTCTACGGGACGTAGTGACTTAGGGCTCCTCAAAGGGGGGGTATAATTTCGGGTACTATGTTACTATGTTAGGGTACTATATTGGGGTAAGGGTTATCTTGGGGTAAGGATCCTAGTACTTAGGGTACTATATTAGGGTGGGCTACATCAATATTCCCCTCGGCCTCGGCTGAAGGTCACAAGTTCCCACAAGATTCCCCCTTTTTCCGCCTCTCGCAGGATTTCGCCTTCAAATCTCCATCCCCCCCCGTCCCCACACTAAAACCCCCAAAACACACCAAAGACCCCAAACCCGAATCCCTCAAGCCTAAACGCCACAACCACGCTTTGTCAGGCCCCAGGTACAGCCCACGGCGCCCCAAAGCTCATGCCCTTGCTCTGTCAGAGCTGAGGCCTGCGATGTTGCCGAGGTTTCGGGTTCAGGCTTTGGGCGCTCAGGATTTGAGGGTTTTGGAGTTTGAGGGTTTCGGTCTTGCAGAGCTGTGTGTGTGTGTGTGTGTGTGTCTCTGTGTGTGTGTGTGTGCGCGTGTGTACGAAAAGAAGCTTTGGGCAGGGCCCATATATACATATATATATGTATATATACACACACACGTATGTATGCATGCACGCACGCCGCATGCATACATGCATGTGTATATATGTATATATGTGTGTATGTATGTATGTAAGTATGTATGTAAGTATGTATGTATGTATGTATGTATGTATATATGTATATATGTATGTATGTATGTATGTAGAGAGAGAGAGAGAGAGAGAGAGAGAGAGAGAGAGAGAGAGAGACCCTGGAGCTGACGGTGTCAGCAAATCCTCTACAGGACGCCTTTTAGGGATTGGGGTTTAGGGTTTAGACTTTGGGGTCTACCGGTTGGGGTTTAGGGTTTAGAGTTTTAGGGTTTAGAGTTTAGGTTTAGGGCTTTGAAGCTTCAGGGTTTTATTCAGCCCGCTGATGTGGACCCAGAGTTGTGGGATCCTCAGTATAAGAGCCCCTACATGGAGAAGTTCTCTGAAGACCGCCTTCAACAGACGCCCCATCCAAAAAAAAGGAAGCCGAAGAAAGTAAGCCAATGGAAACGATTAACCCGACTAAAGACTAGCCTTACATCCGAAAACTGTGAATAGCTTAAACCACGTTTAAAATCCTAAACCCAAAGTTTTCAAGAATACCTTGAGCCGGTGTTGGGCCATCTGCAGCAGCTGTTCGCACTGGCGGCCGTCCCTTGCGGATATTCGGGCTTGACTTGCTTGGAGTTTAGGGCTGATGGCTTAGGATGGTTTGTTTAAGAAGAATGTGACGGTCCTTCACACACAGGCTCCGGACCACCTCTCAAGAGGTGGTCTGGAGGTTGAGGGTTTGGGGTGTAATTGAAGGAAGCAGTCATAAAAGTGGAGCCGCTGCTGGAAAAGCGTGAGTGCGGCAGCTAAGACGAAGCTTTACCGCCAAAGCACGAAGCGTTGACACAACTTAAACTTGAACCTATCGCCTATGTCACCTGCAGCACGTGGTGAGACACCCCAACACCCGATATCCAAGACCCCAACCTCACCCCGCAAACCCAAAAGCCTTGCGCTTGAGACCTCCGAACCCACATCCTAAATCCAAAACTAAGCCCCAAACCAGTACTCCAGACCCTAAACTCCTCAACCCTGCAGCTCTACATAGCCCTACCAAATCAATTTCCGTCAAGCAGTCGCCTCTCGAAGCGGGTGCGCCAAGTCCGGCTCCTACCAGGCACCGACCAAACGTGCAAAGGTCTGTGTTCTGTCACCTATCTATCTATCCATCGCTCTCTCCTCTCTCCTCTCTCCTCTCTCCTCTCTCCTCTCTCCCTCTCTCTCTCTCTCTCTCTCTCTCTGACTGCCTGTCTGTCTTTCTATCCGTCTATCTCCCGATCTTTCTATCTCTCTATCTCTATATCTCTACACTCCTTAATTCCCATATTCCTAGCTATCTCTCTCTCTCTCTCTCTCCCTCTCTCTCTCTCTCTCTCTCTCTCTCTCTCTCTCTCTCTCTCTCTCTCTCTCTCTCTCTCTCTCTCTCTCTCTCTCTCTCTCTCTCTCTTCCTCTCTAGCTATCTATCTAACTAGTCATCTAACTATCTAGCAACTATCTAACCGTCTACCTATATAACTATCTAACTATCTAACTATCTATTTGTCTAACTATCTAACCACCTACCTATCTATCGATCTACCCACGTGTCTGACTATCCTTTTGATTGTCTATCTATCTATCTATCTATCTAGCTAGCTAGCTAGCTAGCTAGCGAGCTGTCCGTCTATCTGCCCATCTATCTACCTACTATGAACACATCATACAGGCTGATTCATACGAAGCAGGAGTTCTTCTATTCGCTGATCTTACTAGCTAGATAGCTTAGCCAGCCGGCTAGCTGGTCACTAGCTGGCTGGTTTCTACTTGGTTCGCTAGTGCTCGAGAAGGTTGGACAAACCCTTCGTTCCCGGATCAACGCAGCCCTAAATCCTCTGTACAAAAAAGGTAAACAAATCCCAGTGAACAAAGTCTTTGGAAGACCTCGTGCTGCAAGAATCCTCCAAATCCTAGAATTAGAAGGTCCAGAAAGCCCCTGCACAACCTTCAGAACCATTGCAGCCGCCCTGTGAGAACTGGTCGATCAATCGTGCTGCAAAGCCTTCAAAACCTACACCCTAAACCCTAAGCCCTAAATCCTGAACCCAAAACCCTAAAGCGTAAACCCTCTTCGATCCCCGGGGGGAGGGCTCCTTATCGCCTGGAAACCTCGCGGCTTCACCGCGCTGCCGATGAGGCGAAGCCGGCTACGCTCATGCTCCCTGGCCCCGGGGGGGGCTCGGAGGACGGAGTTGGAGGTAAGGAGTTAGGGGGTGTAAGGGGTTTAGGGTTTAGGGGTTTAGGGTTTAGGGGTTTAGGGTTTAGGGGTTCAGGGTTTAGGGGTTAGGTTTTTGGGGTTTAGCTGGGGGTTTAGGGATTTAGGTTCTGGTGTTTGGGTTTCACGGTTTCGGGCTTACGGGGAGCTTTGAGTCAAGATTTGCGGACATTTTTGCTGGTGTCTACAGGGATCAAAACGAGTGTCGAGTTTTGGGTTTAGGTCTTAGGGGTTTCGAGGGTTTCGGGCTGGGAATGGCAGACTGAACACATGTTCCTGGACGTCTCGTGACATTATGTCGGGGTACTGACACCGCCTAGCGACTACGACGAATGTCTCGAATTCGGAGCCCCTAAGAGCCACTCAGGACGGTAGGCGTAGCTCAGTTCGAGATGCAACAGATTGCATGACCTGTCGTCTGGAGTGCTGGCTGCCGATACATCGGCCTTAATGCTTGGAATACGTTGAATACGGCTTTGGGGTATAGCTCAACCGTACTATACAGGCCACATAGGGGCTACAAGGGGATGTTCTTTCGAAAGGCTCAGACCCGCATAAAATGTCGCTCAGTTAAAGCGCTGGGGCTCTGCTTAAGCCCGAACCCCGAAATCCCCTCACCTACACCCCTCAACCCAAACCCTAAACCCCGACCCCAAACCCTAAACCCCTAAACCCTAAACCTAAACCCCTAGCCCCTAAACCCTTAACCCCTGCACCCCCTAGCTCGTTACCTCCAACCCCAAAACCTCTCAGCCGAGGCGCCTCTGCGTCGGGACCAACTCTAAGTGTGCACCCGGCTGCGCTGCCAGGGCACGTCCATCCACTGCCTTGTGGGTTTAGGGTTTGGGGCTTAGGGGTATCAGAACAGTTCTGAATGCACGGGTTTCACGAAGGTGTTTATTCAGAGTCAGTGCCGGTTCCACTACCACTACCACTACTACTACTGCTACTACTACTACTACTACTACGACTACCACTACCACTACCACTACCACTACCACTACTACTACTACTACTACTACTACTACTACTACTACTACTACTACTACTACTACTACTACTACGACTACTACGACTTCGACTTTCGTGGGTCTGCACTCGCCGCTTATGTTTCCAGCCCACCTGCTCAAAGCCCCAAAAGCCGAGGCAATGAATCCAAAACTCCCTGGGTTTGGGGTTGACGGTTTCGGGTTAGGGTTTCGGGTTTATGGGTTTAGGGTTAAGGGTTCAGATGCGACGAGGGGTGATGGTGCTGGCAAAATCAGGGGGGCTTGACTCCTCATCAGTTCAAGAATCATATTATGGACAAATACTGACAGCACTGCAATTGTAAAATCAATAGCAGACAGACCCGAACCACACAGAGGCACTGGTAGCTGAGACCTCTCACTAAGCTACAACAACCTGCACTAGCACACCAGGTCCAAACGCCTCAAGCGTCCTACACCGCACGCCCTGGAACCCAAATCGAAACAAATTCGCAAGCCTACTCCCCAAACCCGAAACAGCCCTAAACTCAAATCACGAAGCCCGAAATAAAACTACAACTCCCCAAAGGACCAGAGCTCTGGGCCTCAATGATCTCGTACTCCAGCTGCAGATCTCTGCACAGGGCCTCGCTTTAGGGTCTAGGGTGTTGTCGGGTGTAGGGTTTAGGGCTTTGGGTGTTGGGTGTAGGGTCTAGGGTTAAGGATTTTGAGTGCACTTTCAGCACACAAGGAGGCTCCATAAAGCCTAAATCCAGAACAGAAATAAGCATCGTAGCATGGTTATGTAGGGGAAATATGTTGCATCGCAGGGCAATGTACTAATGTCACCAGCACTTGCACCATCACGCTTTCTCGCCCACTAAAACGGCCGGTGTCTGTCACTGCTACGGCCTGTTGCCGCCGGTGCTCGACAATCCTGCATTCTCCTGAAGTCCACTGCCATTGATTCTTCTGCGCACATGCACGGCCGTCGTACGTTCGAACCTTCCAAGGCGGTCCCAAGCACCAGGTCACCATGCCGACATGCTATTGTAGGTGATTCAGGTGGTGCCTGGCAGACAGTGATGCCAGCCTAAACCATTAGGCTTTCACTACGCCCCGTGCGTTTACTCTTGAGAACCCTTCTGGGTCGAAACCCTAGACGCTTAACCCTAAACCTCCAAACACTAAACCCCTACTTACAAACCCAAGCCCCAAACCCCCAACCGTAAACCCTCATTCTTAAACCCCCAAACCCTCAACCCTGGACTGTCCAGGGAGTTCGGCGTCTGGGCCTGAGATGAGCCTGCTTGCGCCTAGGTCTTATATGGTCTTATGATTGACATGGGGCGAGCTTTAGTAACCATTCTGGCGTCTTCTAAATGAAGGGTTTTATAGCATGTCAGGGTAGGCATATGTCTTAGGATATTATATGGTGTATTTAAGGCTTGTAAGGTTTAGGAAGCTACGCTATCTGTTTGGGCACAGCCTTTAGCTCCTGGACTTTCGGGTTTCGAGTTTGGGGTTCCAGATTGCTCCTGTTCCCTCACCCTTCCAATCCCCAGACCCAAGACTTAGAAACCTAAACATTAGGCACGGCCCCCATACAGTAAGAGTCTATAATAGGGCTACTATTAAGGTCCCAGTATATCTAAAGTATGAATATGATGTTTCTTCAACTCTTAGTGGGGGCCGTACCCAACCTAAACACCGTAGACGCCTTGATATCCCGAGGTCCGTCTGAACCCCAAAAGCCCGCAAAAAACCTTTAAAACTTCAGAACCCTACACAACAAAGCCTAAAGCCCTAAACAACTTAAAGGAGCCATTCCAAGAACTTATATCAAAACCGTTTACAGGAACCCTAACACTGTCCTAGACCCCAAGTGCCCTCTAATATACCCCATAACTATTATTAGGGACCATAAGGCTCCATTAAAGCGCTCTTCTATTCTAAACCCTAAAGGCCCTACATAAATCCTAAACCCTAAACCGTAAACCCCTAAACCCTGGCCCTAGACGTTAAACCTTGGGGGTTCCTGCGGTTGATGATATATATCCTGCATTACCTTAAGGACCCTAAACTATGGGAATTATGGTACATTCCTCATTATGGGTAATGCAGGATTTATATCATCAACCGTGGGTGAGAGCAGCCCCGAAAAGGCGCGAGGCCTCGATCGAGGCTCGCCTGTCGGGGCGTCGGGCGAGGTTTATGACCTGAGCAAGCTAGGGGTTTAAGTTTTAGGTGTTTTAGGGTTTAGGGTTTTAGGGTTGTAAAGGGTTTTAGGGTTTTAAAGGGTTTTAGGGTTTAGGGTTTAGGTAGACCCTTGGCTACACAAAAAATCTTCCTCAAAATTGATGATACCAGGGTTTAGGGTTTAGGGAGGGTTTAGGGCTGACCTCTAACATAAATATCTTCCTCAGAAGGGATGATATGCTTACCTGGACCCTAAAGAACCCACCGTTCTAGGGCTCCCCATTATGATTTCCTCATATAAGTCCTTAAAAGGTAAGTTCTTCGGGATTAATATAGGTATTAGAATATAGATGGAAATATTTGGCGTTCAACCAAAGGGGTTGTTAACCCACATTCTTCACTACTTCTTGGGTCAATCCCCTTTACGGCAGCCGTCCCTTGAAAAGGAAATACAGGGGCCATAGTGCACGGATGCTGATAGTTGATGTAATGGGAGATCCCCTGTTTTACTTCTGTAACTCAACCAAGGAGCCCCAATAAATAGTATTGCCAATAATTTCCCACCCTGGTATTAGTTTCTGCTCCAAGCTGCGAACGTCTTCAACCCAGGGCCTAGCTGAGGCACATTCGCCAAGCCGGCCTGTACTTTTTGGAACAGCAGCGATGTTTTTGGCTTTAAGTTGGGTGACAGCCTTCTTTGTTCGTTGAGCGATGATGTCTAGGGTCTGGGTTTTGGGTCTCAGTTTAGTTTCGGGTTTAGGATACGTGTTCGGGGATTTGTGGCTGAGGGGTCCAATCGGAAAGCTTTGGGGGCTTGAGGATGGGGCTTTGGTCTAAGGGTGTTATATTATAATATGCCATTATATTGATACACTCACTACAATACAGAAGATATACTATACTTCCTTTAATAGACTATATGATGTACCATAATGGACTACATGATTTTTGCACTTTGCGCTGCCGGTGACAACGGCTTAACTTTACGGTTCACGTACTCAGCACTTCAATTTTCGGCTTTGTCTGGTGGTTAAGCATTTCCTTAACCCGGAATGACCTACCTTTTTAAGGACTTTCATAAGGAATTAATAACAAGGAACACCAAAAAAAGTAGGTTATTCAGTGTTAAGCGTTCAGGTCTAGGTATGCATGGGCTCAGGGTCCAGCATGCCGAATCCTTGCCACCTCGTGGGGCATCGGCTGGGGGGGGTGAAGAGAACTGGCTGCAAAATGAAACTTGGGTGGTTGTCAAGAGTATGGCCCCTTTTTTGGGTCCCTGATATAATACGGCACCTAACATTTAGGGTACCCAAAAAGGGGCCGTAATCTTGACAACTACCCACTTCAGGAATGTCAGGCCTTGGGAAGTCGAGCGGTAAGGCCCAGGGCTCCAATCGAAACTTTCGCGGTGGGAGGGGGGGTTGCTATCTGCATTCTGCTTGCCCGCAACCTCCATGAACCCTAAACCCTAAACCCTAAACCCTGAAGGAAGGAATATACATTCAATGATAGTTGAAGGCTCCTTTGTCTGATTCGTGAGGCATACTTGGACAAGATGTATGATGATGCATACGACTTCACCAGTATATACTAGAATATACTTTGATATAACGTGCTATAGTCTACGGTATTATGATATAACCGTTATATTGATCCCACTACAATACAGAAGATATACTCTACTTCCTTTGATAGACTATATGATGTACCATAATGATTTCTGCAGGCCTGGTCGTTGTGGGCTGCAACCAAATGCTCCTCCGCAGCTTCTGCCGGCTGCTGGGCAACGGCGTGCCAAGACTGCACGTGAAAAGAGGTGCCCTAAACACTTAACCCTACGCCCGAAACTATGCTGAAACCCTAAACCTTAACCCTGAACCCTACATCCTAAACCCTACATCTTAAACCCTAATACACCTAGCCTTTAAACCCCAAACCCTAAACTCAAACCCTAAACCCTTAGCCCTAAACCTCGAGTTGCCGGAGCTTCGGGCTCAGAATGCGGAACAAGAGAGGGCTCAGGGTTTTTTGGGGCTCTTGGGGTTTAGGGTTCTAGAGGATTTGGGGTGTAGGGCTTGGGGTTCTCGAGGGTTTGCGGGTTGGGTCTCAGGGTTCAGGGTTTAGGGTTCTAGAGGGTTTACTTTTGAAGCTTTAAGGTTCAAGGAAAAGGGGCCTTTCAGGATTTCCGGTCAAGCTTTCAGGTGCCTGGATAGCTGGCATATGAAAGCACCCTATCCGGGACCCTGCGTAGTCAGACCTCCATATTAAGACCTGCAGCTCGCAAAAAAAAACAGCCTCCCAGAACCCAGAGATTCAGCACCAACACGCATGAAGTTGGCAACGAATCTCGCCTTCGGGTTTGGGGTTGAGGATTCAAAACTTCGAGTTTAGGGTTGAGGATTTCGGGATTAGGATTTGAGGTTTCGGGTTGAGTGTGGGATATCGGGATTACAAATCTCATCTCTGATCCCTAGACTCAAGGATGATCCGACGACTGCAGTGCCTCTGCCTCCTCAAACGGACGCCTTGGCACAGGTGGCGCACGGCAGTCGATTAGCTTTTTGCTTAGGCCTGGGGCTTGGGGTTTAGGAGAGGGTTTAAGGCTTAAGGTGTGTTAAAGGTTGTGTGAAGAAGGTTCGGGGCGTTTTGGTGGCTTGGTTTTCGGTTTCGGTATCAGGCTCCCAAACCACAACATCTAATCCCCAAGCCCCGAAAACGAAATCCTGAAATCCTAGACCCTAAACCCCCAATTTCCAAATCCTACACCCCACACCCAGAGCCCACACCCAAAAACGGAGTGCCCAAAACCAAACCAAGCTGGCATTTAAAGGATTTCGGATTGCAGGGACTTTTGGCTTCCCTGGCGTGTTCGGTGTGCCGGAACAGAACATTTCCATAAAGAAAGCCTCCTGGAATGCCCTTTCCCCCAAATCCTGAAAAGAAAGGTCGCTAAGCTGAGGAACCATTGGCCCAGAAACCTTAACCTCTTCCCTAGACAGTGACTGAAGCAGCGGGGCCTACATAATTACCAAGACTACCATTTCCCCCGATTTCCTGATTGTAAGTACACTTTCTTATATTTTGAGATCTTATTTTATTTGTTCAAGCCCTTCATTTCTGCTTCGGGCCTACAGACCTGTTGGAAACTCGAGGGTCGCGAACCCTGAACCCTAAGTTGCTAGGCCCTGGAAGCCTCAACCCTAAGTTCCCGAACCCCTACCTGTAGCCGGAAAGACCTACCCTTTTAGGGTTCCTTACTATGGTTTCTATTTATAGTTCCTTAAAAAGGTAGGTCTTTTCGGCTACAGGTAAGTAATAAGCCCCAAAACCCTTGAATGCCAGAGCCGAATTGGGTCTCCAGGTGGAAGACATTACACTTTAGCTTTTAGCTGGGTGTATCGGGCGTAAGGGTGCGCGATGCTAAAGGTTCAGCGCTCTGGGCGGAATGAGGTGGTGCGAAAATTACTGTTCAGGTCTAGGGTTTGGTGTGGCCTATACTGTAGAGGGATTACGGTGCAAAGCTGCCCTTCCCCCAAAATTCACCCCTAGCCACTTCCAAACCACAACCCACTCTGCCCGATACAAACAAACACCTCACAACCACAACTAGAGCCTAAACCTGCTGCCCCAGGCACAGATTCTTTGACTGGATGTTGAGGAGAGAGCCCTCTTTGTGGCGACAACACCAGCCTTAGCACTTTCGACAAGTTTTGTGGGGGCATACTTGGGTTTCGAAAATTGTTGGGTTGTAATTTTAGGGTCGGAATAATTACCTATAGTACCCACGTTTAACCCTACTGCATCCTACTTATTATGATGGCAAATTACACCCCAAAACCCTGTTCTGATCAGGAAGGCCCCTAGACTGCAGGGATCCCGAGGGTCTTACGACGTCGTCTCTCCTCTTCGCGGATCTCCGGCATAGGGTCAAACCGAAACCTCGAACCTTCATAGCCCGAGCCCTTCACTCGAACCATGAACCCTAAAGCCCTTAAGGTAGTACAGCCGTCATGTTTAGAATCAGGCTACTGGGGTGGCCTATTATACAGGGAACTCCAGAAAGTTGGAATATGGTTTCAGGGTAGGATACCTTATATTTTACCATAAAGGGTTTAGGATAATCATATTCCAACTTTCTGGCTTTTACCCTAAGGGGATAATGCTGTTCATTACTGTTTACTAGACCCGTACTAACTTCACCGCCGTTCTGTAAACGCCTTCACGCTAGGATCCCAATTAAAACCCTTGTTATTGTGGGAAGGGGATGCATTGATCAGGGTTTACATTAACTCTAAACCTTCGAACTTCGAACTTGCTGACCCCTAAACCCTAAGCCCTGAACCCTAAATCCTCAAGTCTAAACTCGAACTCTACACTGCTCTCGGAGCGGAGATGTCGGTCTAGCCCAGCCGCGGCGTCTGCTCGACATCCAGCCCAGGAGTTCCACCTCTGATGTTCATGGATATAAAATTCAGGGTCTTGGGGTTTGGGGTTTAGGGTTTAAGGTTTAGGGTTTAGGGTCAGGATAGGGTTCAGAAGCCAGGGCTCATCCGTTACGGTTTAGCGACTGTCTGAGAGGATCTCTACTACAGATCCCCCCATGTGCAGCCCTCAATGCTTCAGTTTTTTGGTCAGTCACCACCAATGTTTCAAGCTTTTGTTCGGGTTTAGGGCCTAGGGTTTGGGAGCTTGCGGTTTAGGGCCCCGGGTTTTGGAGCTATGGGCTTACGGCCTGAGGTTTTGAGTTTAAGACTGTGGCTGATCAGATCTCGGGAAGCGCTTTGTTTGTGGGACGAGAATTGGTGGACATCGGTGATGGGATGCTATAATAGGAACTTTCTATTTACTAATGTTTTGGGATTCTCTGGGTGGGTGGGATTTTTCTCACTTGCCTTGTCACAAGATGCTGTCGCTTACCCGCTCTTCCCGGCAAGCCCGAAACACTAAACACAAAAATTTGGAGGCTCAACACGGGACGCTGGAGTCCTGTAATCCTGTGAAAACTGGAGCCCAAGCTGGACCCTGATCCTAAACTCGCCGGCTCCTTCAGCCCTTGCGATAATACTATAATATGTATATATATATATATATATGTATATATGAGCCCGATACCTTTAGGGTCTATTTAACTAGTCTGCCATATATACAATATAAGATCCCTATCTAAATCATATGTTCCTACATATTATATTACAAGACTTACGCTCTGAAAAGTTTAGCATTACTTAGGTCTATAATATTTTTATCATTATTGCTGACACCATTGCCACGTTGATACCTGATTAATATACAGTGTCACC
Organism: Symbiodinium sp. CCMP2592; assembly: GCA_905221615.1. Lineage (NCBI taxonomy): Eukaryota > Dinophyceae > Suessiales > Symbiodiniaceae > Symbiodinium > Symbiodinium sp. CCMP2592. The sequence continues at coordinate 1,337,689 of CAJNDT010000557.1, read as the reverse complement.
TATACAGACAACTGAATTTTAATAATTAATACCTATAACAATATCATTACGAATCCAATGGAACACAAAGCAATAACACTCCAACCAAAATAATTATAGTAAGTATTGCTTACATCCCTGTCGCTGCGAATCCTACCTAGTGCAAGTTAGCATCACTACAATCATATATTAGGCATTGCATATATACTGTCAGTACTAATGCAGTCGAATAGAAATTACAAACAGTGTAACCAAAATCTTTCTTTTTAGTATTGTCTACGCCACTGCGACTATGAATCCTATTCAGCGTAAGTTACCTCCTCTACGTGCAAACTACTTATAATACTTCTTATCTAGGTCCGTGTCATTAGGATGCATATCAAACAGAAAGCAACACCAATACAACCAAAATAATTATAGTAAGTATTGCTTACATCTCTGTCCCTGCGAATCCTACCTAGTGTAAGTTAGCATCACTATAATTATCTATTAGGTATTGCATATACTGTGTCAGTATTAGTGTAGCCGAACAGAAATTACAAACACTGGAACCAAAAATAATTCTACTAAGTATTGTCGACGCCCCTGCAACTAGGAATCCTACATCTCGAGGGAGAGAACTGTGAACTGCCACTAACCATCCAGGCTCCACAAAAAGACAAACACCAACTCGAACAAAAGATTGGCCTAAGCAATCGTGACATTACTAATTGTCGTACCTGCGGTACATCAATCCTGTAATCATTGCTGCCATATTGCAGTTGTCTTTCCTTTGCCTCAGCCTCTGTAAGCCCCTCGCGTCTGCGCTGGCACAGGATACGCAGCGTCTCACTCTTATGCGGGACAGCAGCCGCAAGCAAATTTGCGCCTCCTGTGCCCGTTTCGAGCAGCTTGTAATGCTGCCCGTGCTATCCGAATCGCAGTTGATAACTCATGGCAGCCGAATAACACCAATACAACCAAATTAATTATAGTAAGTATTGCTTACATCTCTGTCCCTGCGAATCCTACCTAGTGTAAGTTAGCATCACTACAATCATAGATTAGGTATTGCATATATAGTGTCAGTACTAATGCAGTCGAACAGAAATTGCAAACGATTTAATCAAAAATAATTATAGTAAGTATTGTCTACGCCCCTGCAACTAGGAATCCTACGTCCCGAGGGAGAGTACTGTGAACTGCCTATAACCATTCAGGCCCCACAAAAAGACATACGCCAACTCAAACAGAAAGATTAGCCGAAGCAATCGTGACAGTACCAATTGTTCTACCTGCGGTACAGCAATCCTGTAATCATTGCTGCCATATTGCCGTCGTATTTCCGTTGCCTCAGCCTCTGTAAGGCTCTCGTGTATGCGGGTTACATATGCTACATATATCTACTGAGGCAAGCCAGGTCTGAACAAACTAGTTCCTTGTCAATAGGGTTTCAATATGAGGAGTGCATGTAATGTATTGGTTCGCCCTGTCCAGGAAGTGAAGAGAAACATTATAGCCCCTGCAATGTGCCAGTTTCTTCTGTCCGTAAGAAGGGCTTTCCGATGTATCAGCTTCATATCAAGAGGGCTTCAGTAGGATGAGTGGGCGTGACAGGTCAAAGGCTTGTAATGTGTTCGTTTGTTCTGTCTGGGGGCTTTCGAATGTATAAGTTCCTCGCCAAAAGAGTTTTGATAGGCGGGAGTGGAGTGACACATTAGAGAGTCTATATTGTGTCAGTTTGTTCTGCCCAGGGGCCTTCCAATATACAGGGTCGCTTCAGTGTATAAGTTCCTTGTCAATAGGTTTCCATGGGGAATGGAGTAACACATTAGAGGGTCTGTAATGTGTCAGGTCGCTGTGTCCAGGAGCCTTCCAAAGTAGGATTTTCCTTGTCAATATACTTTCAATAGAAGGGATGAAGTGACACATTAGAGGGCTTGTAATGTGTTAATTCGTTATGCCCAAGTCAATAGAGTTTGAACACGGGAAGTGGAGTAACACTTTACAGGGCATGTAATGTGCCAATCTGTTATGTCCTGGACTTTCCAGTGTATAAGTTCCCTGTCAGTAGAGGATCAATCGGAGTGGGTGGAGTGACACATTAGGGTGCCTGTAATATGTCAATTTGATATGCCCAGGTACAGGGGCCTGACAGTGTATAAGTTCCTTGTTAGTAGGGTTTCAGTAGGAGAAATGGAGTGACACATTAGAGGGCATGTAATATGTCAATTTGCCCAGTCCAGACCCAGGAAGTGAAGATACACATTATAGTGGGTTAATGTGCCAGATTGTTATGTCCATAAAAAGTGCTTTCCGATGTATCAATTTCTTATCAGTAGGGTTTCAATAGCATAGGTGGAGCGACACATTATACGGCCTGCAGTGTGTCAGTTTATTATGTCCAGGGGTTTTCTAGTGGAAAAGTTCCATTGCAATAGAGGTTCCATAGGAAGGAGTGGAGTGACACATTAGAGGGCCTGTAATGCGTCAGTTTATACTACCCAGAGACCTTCCAATATACAGATGCCCTACAGTGTATAAGTTCCTTGCCTTTAGGGTTTCAATAGGAATATTGACACATTAGAAGGCCTGTAATGTGTCAGTTTGTTTTCCCATGTGCCTTCCAATGTATCTTTATACATATCAGATCTGATGTGATCACAGCATTAGCCAAGAAGGATATCACGTAGTTAATAGTCTTCACGATCTTAACAAAGGCGCAATTATCCGTATCGAAGGTATACATTCCCATGAAAAAATCCCTATAGATCCCTTCACAGATCCCTTGTATGGAGCCCTCATAGACAGCCTCTATAGATTCGTATAGAAACTTTATAGATCCCCTATATAGAGAACTTATAGAAACCCCGTATAGATCAACAAATGGAGTTCTTTGTAGAAAACTTTACAAGATCCCTTACATGGAGCTTTCATAGACAACTGCTATATATTCCTTACCCTTTGTAGAAACCACATGGAAGCCCTGTATAGATCCCTCGTATGGAGCCCTTCTGGAAAACCCTTGCAGATTGCTTATAGAAATCTTATAGATCCTCTATGTAGAGACCTTATAGAAACCCATTAAAGAAAAAACTATAGATCCCTTACAGAGAGACTTTCTAGAAACTCATTATGGATCCCTCATATGGGGCTTTTATAGTAAGCCCGGTTACAAAGTATGTAGATGCGATGTGGTAAGCTATTCTTGATATAGTAGTTAAGATAAATCGATTGTATTATGGTTCGTACAATACCTATGAAATTACCTTTAAGAATAGAGGGAGCGGTATTAAAACCAATGAAACCGGCAACGAAGATGATGACGATGAAGAAGATGATGAAGATGATGGAGATGATGAAGATGATGGAGATGATGAAGATGATGAAGATGATGCAGATGATGAAGATGATGAAGATGATGAAGATGATGGAGAGAGGGTGGGGTGTCCGCAGCCCTGTTGGACCCTAATGGGTTCGTGGTGGGGGTGGGGGTAGTGGGTGGGGTGGGGGAGGGATGTGAATGGGCAGGGGGTTTGTGCTGGCGTGGTGAGGGGTGGGTTTGGGGGAGTGGGTGATAAAGGTGATAAACCGATGATAAATGATAATAGGATGGTGATAACGATGATGGGGAGGAGTAGGTGGTGGGTGGTGGGTAGTGGGTAGTGGTGGCTGGCGGGTGCTGGGTAGTGGTGGGTGGTGGGTGGTGGGTGATGGGTGGTGTGGTGGGTGGTGTGTGGTGGGTGGTGTGTGGTGGTTGGTGGGGAGGGTGTGGGTGGTGGGCGTGGCGGGTGAGGGGTGCCGGGTGGTGGATAATAGGTGGTGGGTGGTGGGTGGTGATGGGGTACGAGGCAAGGGGCTGAGATAGGGGGGTGGGTAGTGAGGTATGAAGGGGGCGGGAGGGTGGAGTGGGGGCAAGGGTGTATAATCCCTGCGAGCCGCGACCGAGCAGAAAGCCTGTAAATGCCGCGTTCAAAAAACGGCCAGGGATCCCACACATCTGCGGGCAAAATCTGGCGGAAGTGATCCGCCACCAAGCAAAAAGCCTGTAAATACCGCATTAAACAAAGGGCCAGGGATTTCACATATCTGTTGGCAAAATCTGACAGAAGTACCGATTGCTCACTTCCGCCAGATTTTGCCACCAGATATGTGAAATCCCTGGCCCTTTGTTTAATGCGGTATTTACAGGCTTTTTGCTCGGTGGCGGATCACTTCCGCCAGATTTTGCCCGCAGATGTGTGGGATCCCTAGCCCTTGAAGTGGTGGGTGAGACACGGCGGTTTGGAGCCTGCTGTCTCTTCCCATTTCCAACACCGATCCTGACGGCGAAGCTGTTCTGTCGAATGACATCTTCGCTAACTCTTTGGTAGGGTGGAGGTGGATTCAGGGGTTGAGGGGCGGTGGGTTTAGGGGGGGGGGCTGGATTCTAAGGCGCGGTTCGATAGCACCAAATTTTCTGAAAGGAGCCCCTTCCGAAAATTTGGTGCTATCGAACCGCGCCTTTTGTAAAACACAGCGGTTCGATAGCACCAAATTTTCGGAAGCGGCTCCTTTCAGAAATTTTGGTGCTATCGAACCGCGCCTTGTAAAACACAGCGGTTCGATAGCACCAAATTTTCGGAAGCGGTTCCTTTCAGACAATTTGGTGCTATCGAACCGCGCCTTGGAAAACACAGCGGTTCGATAGCACCAAATTTTCGGAAGCGGCTCCTTTCAGAAAATTTGGTGCTATCGAACCGCGCCTTGGAAAACACAGCGGTTCGATAGCATCAAATTTTCTCAAAGGAGCCGCTTCCGAAAATTTGGTGCTATCGAACCGCGCCTTTTGTAGAACACAGCGGTTCGATAGCACCAAATTTTCGGAAGCGGCTCCTTTCAGAAACTTTGGTGCTATCGAACCGCGCCTCGTAAAACACAGCGGTTCGATAGCACCAAATTTTCGGAAGCGGCTCCTTTCAGAAAATTTGGTGCTATCGAACCGCGCCTTGGAAAACACAGCGGTTCGATAGCACCAAATTTTCGGAAGCGGCTCCTTTCAGAAAATTTGGTGCTATCGAACCGCGCCTTGGAAAACACAGCGGTTCGATAGCATCAAATTTTCGTGGTGGGTGGGGTGGGGGCGTGGTTGGGTGGTGGCACGGGGCAGGGGGCAGAGGGCAAGGGACAACGGGGCTGGGGAGAGAAGGCGTGAGGAGATGGAGGGGGTGATGGGAGGGGAAGGGGTCCGGGGGGTAGGGGGCTGGATTAGGGGTCGGGTGGTGGGGGGAGGGGTGGGGGCAGGGCAAGGGGGAGGGGAGGCAGGGGGGGGGTGGAAGGGTGAAGGGATGGAGATGGGGCTGGGGAGGTTGGCTTAGGCCCTAAACTCTCAGGTTTGGGAAGGGAGGCAGGGAGTGGGGGAGGGGAGGGACCTTCCTCCCGCCCTGTCTCCTGCATCCCTCCCTCCCTCCCTTGCTCCCTTCCTCCCTCCCTCCCTCCCCTGCCTTCCCCTCACCCTCCCTCTCTTGCCCTTCCTTCCTCCCTTCCTCCCCCCTCCCTCCCTCCCTCCCTCCCCTCCTCCCTCCCTGCCCCCCCCCCTCCCCTCACCCTCCCTTGGAATGAAAAAACAGTTTCCGTCCCTATTTAAATAATTTAAATAAATCAAATAATTTAAATAATTTAAATATTTAAAATATTTTAAAAAAACAAACATTTAAATTATTTAAATTATTTTGTCAAGGAAATAATTTAAATAATTTAAATACGGCTGTCACATTTGGTTAGAAGGTTTCCACCCTATTTAAATAATTTAAATATTTTAAATAATTTAAATAACTTAAATAAGCCGTATTTAATTTATTTAAATTATTTAACTTATCTTGTAAAGGAAATAATTTAAATAATTTAAATATTTAAATCATTTAAAATATTTACATTATTTAGATTATTTAAATTATTTAAATTATTTAAATAGTCCTGGAAAGGTTGTTTTAGGAAAGCTAACTAACTATTTTAATTATTTAATTTTTTTAAATTATTTTGTCAAAGAAATATTTTAAATAATTTAAATAATATAAATACGGCTGTCACATTTGGTTAGAAGGTTTCCACCCTATTTAAATAATTTAAATAATTTAAATATTCTAAATAATTTAGATAATTGAAATAAGCCGTATCTAATTTATTTAAATGATTTAAATTATTTTGTAAAGGAAATATTTTAAATAATTTAAATATTTAAATCATTTAAAATATTTACATTATTTAGATTATTTAAATTATTTAAATTATTTAAATAGTCCTGGAAAGGTTGTTTTAGGAAAGCTAACTAACTATTTAAATTATTTAAATTATTTAAATTATTTTGTCAAAGAAATATTTTAAATAATTAAAATAATTTAAATACGGCTGTCACATTTGGTTAGAAGGTTTCCCCCCTTTTTTAAATAATTTAAATAATTTAAATATTTTAAATAATTTAAAAATTTATTTAAATTTTTTAAATTAGTTTGTAAAGGAAATAATTTAAATAATTTAAATATTTAAATCATTTAAAATATTTAAATTATTTGAATTATTTAAATTATTTAAATTATTTTAAATAGTCCTGGAAAGGTTGCTTTAGGATAGCTAACTAACTATTTAAATTATTTAAATTATTTAAATTATTTTGTCAAGGAAATATTTTAAATAATGCAAAAAATTTAAATACGGCTGCCACATTTGGCTAGAAGGTTTCCCCCCTATTTAAATAATTTAAATAATTTAAATATTTTAAATAATTTAAATAAGCTGTATTCAATGTATTTAAATTATTTAAATTATTTTGTACAGGAAATATTTTAAATAATTTAAATAATTTAAATACGGCTGTCACATTTGGTTAGAAGGTTTCCACCCTATTTAAATAATTTAAATAATTTAAATAATTTAAATATTTTAAATAATTTAAATAAGCTGTATTTCATTTATTTAAATTATTTAAATTATTTTGTAAAGGAAATAATTTAAATAATTTAAATATCTAAAATATGTAATTTATTTAAATTATTTAAATTATTTAAATTATTTAAATTATTTAAACTATGTAAATTATTTAAATAGTCCTGGAAAGGTTGTTTTAGGATAGCTAACTAACTATTCAAAGTATTTAAATTATTTAGATTATTTTTTAACGGAAATAATTTAAATAATTTAAACAATTTAATTAGGCTGTATTTAATTTATTTAGATTATTTAAATCATTTTTTACAGGAAATAATTTATATAATTTACATTATTAAATTATTTGAAAAAATTTCTTTTGAAACATATTTTAAATAATTTAAATATTTTAAATAAGCCGAATTTAATTTATTTAGATTATTTAAATTATTTTGTAAAGGAAATAATTTAAACAATATAAATATTTAAACTATTTAAAATATTTAAATTATTTAAAATGTTTAATTTCATATTCATATATATAATTAAATGAATGCGTCAAATGGACCCTAAAGGAGCCTCTCTCTCATATATATATATATATATATACATATGTATATATATATATATATGAAGAGAAAGAGAGAGAGAGAGAGAGAGAGAGAGAGAGAGAGAGAGAGAGAGAGAGAGAGAGCGAGACAGAGAGAGAGAGAGAGAGAAAGAGAGAGAGAGAGAGAGAGAGAGAGAGAGAGAGCGAGCGAGCGAGCGAGCGAGCGAGCGAGCGAGGGAGGGAGGGAGGGAGGGAGGGAGGGAGGGAGAGTGAATAAAAAATACACACACACACACAGACACACAAAACTTTTGCTGCACTTCTCGCAAAAGGTGCCTTTTGCAATTTAGGCTTGCGTAGCTTAGGAGCTAGGCCTCAAGGTTTTGGTAGCTTAGGAACTTTTGCATTGAGGGGTTCATGTCATTCAGAATAATATAGGGCTCTGGGGTATATGCAGCTTGCTGTCTGGAGGATGGGGTTGATAGTCGATAGTCCTCCAAGCCGGAAACACCCAAAAAAAACACTGCAACTGTAAGCATCTTAAACATACCCCTGTTCAGCTCTAACCTCCGCACCCTAAACCCTAAACGGTAAACTTCAGCTCTCTGAAAGCAAAAGGAACACCATTGCCCCAATTTCCCCTGGCGGCCACGAAGCCTTTTCGCCGTTGAGATCCTCAGCAACAGACACAGGGAATAATTCTTGGCGGCTGCATAGATACATTGGTACACACTTCTGATGCACATGGACACCCTGGCAGACCTAGCATGGCCAACCCCTTCAAAATGCCCACCGCTCACCAAGAGTATGCTCAATGCCCACCCGGCGCAGCTCAACGCGTTTCTAGTGCCCGCCGCTCAGCCCCTCCCAGATACCTGTTTGCCAGATTCTCTAATCCTTTTCGCGCGGATTGCGATCTGTGTGCCAGATTCTCTAGTCAGCGACTTGCTGTCTATTTGCTAGATTGTCTAATCACTTTCACGCTTTTTGCAACTTGTTTGTCAGATTCTCTAGTCCTTTTGGATGCAGATTCTTTGGTCCCTTTCGAGCGGCCTGCTACCTGCTTGTCACATTTTCTAGTCCCTTTCGAGCGGTTGACTACCTGCTTGTCAGATTCTCTAGCCCCTTTCGAGCGGCTTGCTACCTGTATGTCAGACTCTCCAGTCCCTTTCGAGCGGCTTGCCACCTGTTTGTCAGATTGCCCTTTCTGAGCGGATTGCTAAGCGGTTTGCTACCTGTTTGTCAGATTTTCTAGTCCCTTTCGAGCGGGTTGCTACCTGTCTGTCAAGTTCTCTAGTCCCTTTTAAGCAATTTGCTAGCTGCTTGTCAGACTCCCTAAACCCCTTCGAGCGGTTTGCTACCTGCTTGCCAGAATCTCTAGTCCCTGTCGAGCGGTTTGCTACCTGCTTGTCAAATTCTCTAGTCCCTTGCGAGCGGTTTGCTACCTGTTTGTCAGATTCTCTAGCCCCTATCGAGCGGTTGCTTCCTTGTCAGATTCTCTAGGCTTTCGAACGGTTTGCTACCTGTTTGTCAGGTTCTCTAGTCCCTTTTCAGCGCTTGTCCCTTTCGAGCCGTTTGCTACCTGCTTGTCAGATTCTATAGTGTTTTTGCGGCGGTCCGCTGCCTGCTTGTCAGAGTCTCCAATCCCTCTCTCAAACGGTTCGCTACCTGTTTGTCAGATTCTCTAGTCCCTTTCGAGCGGTTTGCTACCGTTTTGTTAGATTCTCTAGTCCCGTTACAGCCGGTTGCTACCTGATTGTCGTTTGTCACGGGTTTGCTCCTGCCTGTCAGATTCTCTAGTCCCTTTCGTGCGGTTTGCGACCTGTTTGTCAGATTCTCTCGCCCCATTCGCGCGGTGTGTTACCTGTTTGTCAGATTCTCTAGTCCCTTTCGAGCGGGTTGCTACCTGCTTGTCAGATTCTCGAGTCCCTTTCGAGCGGTTTGCTCCCTGCTTGTCTAGTTCTCTAGCCCCGTTCGAGCGGTTGCTACCTGTTGTCAGACCCTCCAGTCCCTTGCCAGCGGTTTGCTACCTGTTTGTCAGATTCTCTGGTCCCTGTTGGGCGGTTTAGCAAAGCGCTCGAAGAGGACTAGAGAAGAGGACATACAGGTAGCAAAACCGCTCGAACGGGATGAGAGAATGTAGCAAACCGCTCGAAAGGGGCTAGAGAACAGCTAGCAAACTGCTCGAATGGGACGAGAGAATCTAACAAAAACTCGCAAACCACTCGAAGGGGGCTAGAGAATCTGACAGCCGGGGAAGCAAGCCGCTCGAAAGTTACTAGAGAGTCTGACAAACAGGTAGCAAGCCGCTCGAAAAGGGACTAGAGATTTTGACAAGCAGGTAGCAGACCGGCTCGAACGGGACTGGAGAATTTGAGAAACAGGTCGCAAAACGCTCGAAAAGGTCTGGAAACTTTGACAAGCAGGCAGCAAACCGCTCGCAAGGGACTATTTTGTAGAGTAGCGGTAGGTGAATAATTGAACTCGAGCCAAATGCATGCCCTTTGCCCCCCGGACCTCCCAGCGCCGGCTGCCCACCACTTTTCTTGACCAGCGACCGCGTAGAGTAGTGGCAGTTGAATAATTTAATTCGAGCCCTTAGCGCCTGTCGTGCAGAACCGCGCAGAGTCGTGGTAGTTGCGTGATTTAATTCGAGCCCAATGCATCCTCCGGACCCTCCAGCGCCCGCTGCCCGGCCTTTTCTTGTCCAGCGACCGTGTAGCGTAGTAGTAACTGAGGCGCTTTAGTTTACACTTGGCCAACTTAGTTATTCACTGGGCCTGTTTGTCACGAGGGGCAGCAGATGTGCGTGCGAGCGTCGCGCAGCTTAATTACTTCGACACATACTCTGACTAAGAGCCCATGCAGCACGTAAGTCGGCACGCTTCCGCAGCGTCGGGAAAATTTGTGTTCGACGGCCGGCAGCCATTAAATATGGGTACGTATGTAAGCATTACGTAGGTATGTATGTGTGTATATATATACACATATATGCGTGTGTATGTGTGTATAAATATATACTCGTATACATACACTGCAACATACGCTATTTCCTATAATATCCTTTGAGATGCTACAACACACAATAGAATATCCTCATGCCTGTCTTGCAACCGCCAAGGCCCCCGCAACGAACCCTCCAGAGGCTGATCAGGGTTTAAGGTTCATGGTTTGGGGTCAGTGGCTAGGGTTTTTTTTTTTTTGAACCCTCTTTTCCTTCCGCCCTGTTGGTTGGTTAGAGTGGCTAGGGTTTTCAGGTTTAGGATTTTGGTTTAGGGTGTAGGGTTTTGTTCAGGGTCTTTCAGGCTCCAGGCTGCAGTTTGGGGCTTTTTAGGGTTTAGGGTTTGGTATTACCTACTATTTGCTTAAGAACCCCCAAAAAAATATTAAATTATAATCCCTATATTATCCCTATAAGGAATATATTTTTTATTTTTTTGGGGGGTTCTTAAGCAAATCGTAATTACGGACCTCAATCTTCGAACAATACAACTGCGGAGCAGCCAGGAAGCAGGTCTGCTCGCTAAGTCAACGAGCTCTGCGATGCTGCCCGCCGACAGCGTGGGTGGCATGGCTGTGGCAGGAAGGGGTACTATAGCCTTCATGAAAAAACTTGGGTTTTGGGGTATCATACAATGTGGTTGTACTAAGAAACCCTCGGGAGTAATGATGCGCAGTAAGTATGGCGAGGGTGGGAGGGTAGAGGATGTTCGGGTTTTCGGACTTGGGGCTTAAGATGGCTCAAGCAGTGTACGGTTCAGAGTCCAGTGGCGTGGGGCTTTGGTGTATGCAAGTCTCTGGGCTTAGGGTTCGAGGTTTCGGTGTTAGGGTCTCCATGTAACTGCGGAGTTAAAACCAAGCGTAGAGTGAGAAAGGATGCACCCTCTCCTCAATGGACTTTATATGGGAGTTTCCGAAAATGGGGGACCCTAATATGGAACCCCAAATAGTAGGATCCTTATTTTAAGGACCCCAAAAGAAGGTACCCCTAATTTTCGGAAACTCCTACATGAAGCGCTCGCTGGGCCTTGGGTTGCCAATGCGAGGCAGAGGATGCGAGTCAACACCGTGCCCCACTTGGAAGGGCAGGGGACTTAGTAAGTAGGTTTTAAGTAGAGTTATAAGTACCCTAAATGGAGTTACCCCAATCATAACCCTACTTATAAGCTACTTACTAAGTCCCCTGCCCTTCCAAGCAGACAACCCACCATTTACCACGAAGCCCAAAACAGCGTCCCCGTAAACTCTTGGCGCAAGCGGTCGACACCGCGAGAGAGCAGAGTGCTTGTACGGGTCAGTTCTAGCTGAGCTCCACTGCAGTTTCACACCTCATACAAGGTCCTCAAAATTGCCAGTGTTGCTGGTATATTACAAGCTGAGGGCATGCTATGACTGCTTGCTATTTGTTACGAACCTGCTGGTTTTGATCTTGCGCTTTGTCTGCCTCTTGAAGCTCCAAAGTCCAGATGTAGACGCAGGTTTAAACAAACTCTCCATTCTTTCTGGGGCAACAAGAGGATCCCTCGCAGAATCTCTTTCAAGACAGGGGGGGCTTTCTTAAGAAGGATTTCCATTTACCCTGAACCCCGAACCTGGTTTGGGGCTTTTTTGGCTTAGGGTTTAAGGTGATAAAAGTAGCAGTATTATGTTCAGGCTGCTGGGTGGCTTGAGCCTCACATTTACATCTTCCCGGATGCAGCTTCTAGCCCTACGGATATACAAGAATAATGATGACAACAAGTATGATGATACTAATGTTACTAATAACGATGAACAACATAACCGTTATAATACTGATGATAAACAATATGATGATAAAATGATGATAACAACAAGAGTGCCAAAAACAACAAGAGAAATTAAACTCTACTTCGAAATTTCTGTACCTGTTTTGCTTGCAAGGTCATTTCTCCGCTCTAAACTCACTCACGCACTCACTCCCGCGACGCTCTTCGAGTCGCACTTGCAAAAACTACAGCCTAAATCCTAAAGCCTGCCAACCACATAAAACTCTTCGGGGAGCTCTTAGCAAGAGGGTTTAGGGTTTAGGGTTTAGCAAGACCTTCCAATCCGGCTGGCACAATTTTTTGCTTGAGCAGCACGACGAAGTCCAGCGTGGACCCAAACAGGCTGAGCCTGCCCAGGATCCGGGGGCTTGAGCTAGTCTTGATTGGTGTAAAATTTAGGTGCCTGAATGATGAGAATATGGATGAATACGGTTTGAGGGTGTAGTCTGCTATAGTTATATGGGCACTCAACATTACCCGTAGTAAACACTATCGGCAAACATCACACGGTTGAGGGTTTAGACATTCAGGATTCACCGTTCAAGGGTTTACGGTTTCACTTTCAGAACCTTAGGGTTTGGCTTTCCGGTTGAAGAGTTTCGGGTTTACGAAGTTAATTTGCTTTTTGGCTCCCCGCGTCATATCGAGGAGAGTTTGGGGTTAAGGGTGTATGTGTGTGTATGTGTATATATATATTATATATATATATATACATACTATATATATATACTATGATATACCTTAATATACACCATAATACTACTACAATGGACTACAGACTATGCTATACCCGGCACATACTATCGTAGTTATTCAGGCCTCTATTCTGCACTTACTCCGCCAGCCTCATGGCACCGCGTCCACGAAGGCTGCGCCTGGCGGTTTTGAGTTTGGGAGGTATAAGAGTCTTTAGTGATTGGAAGAATGTTTCAGTCGGCTTTGCAGGAGTTCGTGGAGACTCTAGCGGATGATAAAAGGGTCGCGAAATTAGAACAGGGCTTTGGTGTCGGCTTGGTATCTATGTCTTGACAGTATACAAAGACTGCGGGATGTTACTAGTACTACTTCTGTGTGAACCTCCACAGTATTGTGGCTGTGGTTGTCGTCCAGAGATTATGATTACGCGTGAAGTCTGCATGATCACTATGCTGGACTTATGCTGGATCTAAACCAACACCCTACACCTAAATCCTGACCTTATCTAACCCTTCAACCCCTAAACCAAAGCCCGTTTCAGCTCAAGGGGTTGAGGTTGCAGGACTGTTTGGGCCATGATCGCTTATGATTCAGGCTTTGGGATTGAGGGAGATTCTGCACCCTTCAGAAAACATTGCTAAAAACCCTCAAGCATGCTAAAACACACTAAAGCAAGATATCCGCAACGCAAGAGCTGAAGCCTTGAGCCTGTACGACCCATGAACCAGGATAGCGGTTCAGGGTTTAGCCTTACCTATGAAAGCCCCAGCCTTCAAAAACAAACTCCACAAGGTTAACAAACTGTAAAAGAAAACCTCAGCAAACCAGAGCCAGAGACTCTACAGCGGGAGCACCAAACGTAAAGCCCCTAAAGCCAAATTTTCGTGCAATCCTGAGACACTCTAGCCGCCTTCATTCTCAATTCTTTCCCTTACGCAGATACTCCGAGAGATGATTAACGATGAAAGTTTCTGTCTGAATACCCGAAGGCCCGAGTATTAACTCCCAAGTTTCTCAGATCAGAGCCCCAGCAATACATATGAATGAGCGTGAGCCGTGATTGACTCCTATTGCTAAACAACAGTATCCCAATGTTTAGCCGTGACATTAGCCCTTACATTGGCCCAATGGTGACAATAGTACTCTGTTTCATTTTCACACGAAAAAGATGCCTTATAGATCTACGTAGTTCGTACGGAATAAATGCATCCCATATTAATACCCATATCGACCTGCAGGTTAATACAATCATATACATCAGCCTGATTGGCCCCCCGATCGTAAGGATATTGAAGCCCCCTTGACAGCCCCAGCACTGGATCTGACTCCAACATGTACCTTACTCGCAAACTTATTAAGATCGATCTTAAGATGACCCATAAGCTGTTCGCCTTGGTAGCTTTCGTACTGTACCGGATGCTTCCCTCAACAGCAACCCGCCTTAGGACAAACCCAGACCATGCATTGGCTTCACCAACCGGTTCATTAATCCAGATGTAGCTGTAGCTGTGGAATCCCTGGCATGAGCATTCGAGAGCCCGAAGTTTAAAGCCATGGCATCCCCAATTCGAGCTCCTGTCATACTCATACAAGTAAGCTAATTTTTCCCCTATTAAACTACACAAAACGAATATCACTAAGAACCACGATCCTTGCTGTCTTCGCTCTGGTCTTGCCCAAATGATGGCCTTTAGATTCTGTGCGATTATAAAGCCATCTGTCTGTTTACATCAACATTGAAAAATTGTAAATGGCACGCCCCTTTCACGCTATTGTATGATCATGTCGGACTTGCTGCCGGGCTTGCCCGTATGCGTGTATGGACATTTATGTGTATGCACATACGATCTCTAAGGTTAAACGTGTACTAGATACCAACATAATGACGAGGATCGTTAACTGACTCCTGATTCCAAGCAACATCAACCTCAACCCTATCCTTGGCATTCGCAGTTATGGTGACCGTGCAGCCCAAGGTCATCTATAGTAGTCTTTGTACCACCCATAACCTGACCCAAATGTTTCTTTCTTGGATTTGCAACCATAGTCAGCGGGAAGAAATCGTAGTGGTAGCTGTGAGAACCCCGAAATCCTGGGTCCTGGCTTGCGTTAAGCTTACGATACTGGCTTTCTATTGACCCAAAAACTGATCCGAATGATGTCCTGGTTATTACCCAATTTGTTGCACAGTACTAACGCCAAGCGGACTCGACTCGCAGTAGTGATGACACTGGAACCTTATTGACAACACTAATTCGTAACGTGCACAAACAACAAATGAAACGCACACTCTTTGCTAGGAAAAGCTTGGTCTTGGAGTGAAATACCAAAATTTCCTACGAAAAAATGGTTTTGGCATGGACAACGCATTATTTCCTAGGAAAGATGCTGTTTTGGACCGGCAAACGAACGTTTTGCTAGACAGAACCCCAAAAAACAGAAATGCCAAACGCCAAAAACGTTGTTTTTGGGTTTTCCCTAGGAAAAAATTGGTGTTGGGCCGAGAAACTAACTTTTCCCGAGGAAAAAATGGTTTTGTGCCGAAAACCAATTTTTCCCTAGCACAACAAAAAAGTTTTGGGCCGAAAGACACACTTTTGCCTCGCAAAAAAATGGTTTGGGGCCGAAAAACCAACTTTTCCCTCGCAAAAAGATGGTTTTGGGCCGAAAAACCCAGCTTTCCCCCAGCAAAAAGATTGTTTTGGGCCGAAAACCAACTTTTTCCTTGGCAAAAAGACCAACCTTTTCCTAGAAAAAACCCAAACAACAATCCTTTTGGAGTGGATAGTTTCCCAAAAGAGTGCTTTTTCTTTGCTTTTTGAGTTTCCCTCGGAAAACATTGGTTTTCCTGTCCAAAACTATCTTTTCCTAGAAAATGGTTGGTTTTTCCACTCGAAAACCATGTTTTTCGTAGGGAAAACAAAAAACCTTTTGAGAGTTTGGCCGCATAATATCTTCAAAGATTGCTTTTTTGCTTTCTTTAGGGAAAGTTTGTTTTTGATTGAAAGAGCACAGTGTTACCGTTGAGTGCGTGCTCACGTCGAACCAATGTGGAACAGCACAGTGTTGCCGTTGACAGCGTGCTCACGTCGAACCTGAATGAGTTGACTGACATGTTCTTCTGAAATGTGAGTTTGATTTCGGTAGTCTTTGAGAGGTGCAGAATCCTGACCTTCCGGAAAAGCTGGTTTGACACGGCATATACGATACAAAACGAGGGTCGGTAGTTCTTCGGGGGATATATATATATATATATATAGCCTATGCATATATATATATATATATGCCGTTGCGTCTTCATAGACGAAACAACAGGGCCCCTAGAAAAGGCGTCCGGTGGCCTGGAGCCGGCCGGGATCCCGTCAGCCTCGAGTCGCTATCCTCCGGCGCCGCCTCCTAGGAGGGTTTACCTTAACCCTGAAGAACCTACCTTTTTTGGGGTTCCTCAGTATGATTTCCTTCTTGAAGTCCTCAAAAAGGTAGGTTCTTCAGGGTTAAGGTAGGGCTCGGGGCTTGGGGTTCAGGCTGCGGGGTTTAGGGTTTAGGGTTCAGGGTTTAGGGTGTCGTGGATTGTCGTGCGTTTTTCTTGTTGCTTCTTGAGGTAGGGGGCTGTTACAGGGTTTCGTAAGGTTGCTTTCGGGCTTTGTAGTTTTGTTGGATGACGCTTCTGTGGGGTGGGGTAGAGGGTGGCAGTTAAGTTAGGCTTCAGGTCTTTGGCGCTTGCACGAAGTTTCGCTCGTTCGGTCCTCGTGGGTCCCAGGACTTAGAAGGTTCAGGGTTCAGGGTTAAAGCTGCTTTGATACGCCTTGGGTCTTTGGAACTGCAGGACTTGGGGGTTCACGAGCTTGAAGTACAAGCATCTAATCCTTAAAAACCCTAAAGTAGGGCTTCCTGGGTTTCAGTCTGCTTGACTGGTGGTGTAAGAGCGCAACATCTTCAGCTCAGCCAGGAGCCTGGTAGCGAATATGGGGGCCTTACTTATGAGACTTGTGTTCTGGCGGGTATATTATGCGATAGATAAGAGGATCGTGTGTCGAATTCTTGAGGCTTCCAGATTTCTCCTCCTCGTTTCAATTTAGAAAGGAAGCCTAAACCCCAAACCCCAAAAACCCTAAACCCCTAAACCGCAAACCCTAAACCCCTCAACCCCAGATGCCGTTTCAACTCCGGAGAAGCCTCGCGCTCAAGCTCTGTAAGCCGGTCAGGGATTTCTGCTGAACTTACTGGGCTCTTGTTCATCGATTTTATTTAAGTTACAATAATAAGGAAGCCGTATTTTTACCATAGATCCCTATTGTGGTAACTTACTTAAATCAATCACTTAAAAAGAACCCAGCTTAGTAGTTCCCGAGTTCGGTCGGCGGCTCCTGCAATCGTGTAGCTTGGTATACACGTTGTCGTAAGGGCTGCGGGGCTACTCTGACGAGGTTTAGGCTGTAAGAGAGAGAGAGTAATTAGCCTCCGGTCTGTTGTTGAGGGCGCCAAACACGAAACGCTGGCCACGAAACGCGAAACCATGCACTCCTGTAGAATCCGCTGCTTCTCGGGCATTGAGGACTCCATCGCGATCTTGATGGAGTTATAGCCCAATGCCTCTGGTTCTATAAGGGTTCCTATACAGGTTCCTAATCGGGTCCCCATTGAAGGTTACCGTGCTTGGTTCTACTCATGTTCCAGTCCTTCCGAGGGTTCGGGCCTGGAGCTTTCGATTCAGGGTTTGGTTTGTCCGGGTTCGTGGCGATGGACTGGCATCCAGCATGCTTCTCCTGGGACCCCTCCATGCATGGCAATATGGCCTATGTTTTGGCTATAAGACGCAAGGTGCGGATGAGTGGTGCGGACATAAGAGCACCTCTGGGTCTACTTGGAAGGGCAGGGGACTTAGTAAGTAGCTTATAAGTAGGGTTATAATTGGGGTATCTCCATTTAGGGAACTTATAACTCTACTTATAACCTACTTACTAAGTCCCCTGCCCTTCCAAGTAGGACTCTAAAGTCTCATTTTGTTGACCCAAACCCAGCACAGACGCTGAGGCCCTTTGACCCCATCTGGGACTCCGTGCAACGAAGACCAGCAGCAGCCCCATTATCTGCAGGCCGGTGATGGAGTGTCCAAACCTTTTGATTCAAGTGTTCCGGGCTTCGGGTTTAGACTGCTATGCACTACTTTGTCAGAATGTGTGCTGCACTGCCACTAAAGCCCATTTTCAGGAAAACCAGACTTCTCAACCTTGCCATCCATGCTTTCCTTGTATTCTCCGCTGAAAGATGCGTAGGTATATCTCGCTGGGGGCGCTGGGGGCCATTTACACCCCAGCTTTTGTTTTGCCTGACGTGTCATGCGAAATGGTCCCCTGCTGCAGAACATACACCTTCCGAAATTCAAAAGTTGAAAGGTAGTCTTGATAACCGCTGCAGACAAGTGGTCATCGCAGTAGTGGCAGCACTCGCTGCGTCGTAGTCTCTGTTACAGACAAGTTGCTGCGCGTAGGATCCGAGGATCGAGAACACCTCCAGAGGCTTGGTTCGTTTGGTTGTATGGAATCAACCGGGTTTAGGCTTGTTAGAGAAGTTGAGTCGGAGTCTGAGAGGCTTTGGGGCTCAAGGGCCGAGCTGTACAGAGTTGCTTCTTGATGCGCATGTGTGTGCATATATATATATATATATATATATACCTATATATATATATATATATATACCTATATATATATATATATACCTATATATGTGTGTGTACATATGTGGATGTTGTATCTGTGTGTGTGTGTATGCGTGTATATATATATATATATATATATATATATATATATATATGTTTGCGTGTACGTATATAGGTACATACATACATACATATATATATATATATACATACATACATACATACATACATATATACATACATACATACATATATGCACACATACATCTACATATACATATACATATACCTGTACATATACATATACATACACATATACATACGCATATACATTATCATATATACATACATACGTGCATATGTCTAGAAATATGCAATGAAAGAGCGACGAAGGAGCAGAGCTACTTGATAATTGCTTACTGAATCTGGTCTCTAAGGGGGTCACATTCCTGAGCTTGCCCCTGCCATTGATTGTTAGCACGCGTCTGCATGCATGTGTTGTCACGGTTGAATACATATGACTGCTCTTACTCGGCTTCTGTTATGCTGTTCGATGGCTTGTGGCTCTTGCCACTGTTCTCGGCTTGCAGCTAGTGTCATGACCAACGACAACATTACGGCTATCATGGCGAGGTTGTGGCTATTGGTGACGGGCAGGCATTGACTGAAATCAGCGTTTTCATTCCTTCCTCGCCCAAGCCCTGCCTGCCGTACGTTCATCGTCGCAGCGTAGGCCAAAGCACCGAACTCTTGAACCTGCCCCAAGTTGCTATGAATTTTCTTGTGCTTGCCAACATGATGCTCATGTGGCTCCTAGACCCTAAACCCTAAACATCCCTAAACCATGACCTTCGGTAGTGCTGCTTGTGCGGTCAGGGCTGGATGGCTGTTGTTTGAGGAGGGTTCAATCAAAGTAACCCCGATTGGCCCAGAGCCCTAAACCTGAACCCCAACCCCGAAACCCCGAATCCTTAAAACCCGTAAAGCCCTAGACCCTAAACACTAAAACCCACAACTCAATGACCCCAAACCCAAGCTCGAGTGTTCAGGGTTTACGGCTCAGGCTTCGGGGTTGGTTCCCAGCGGGCTGCGGTTGGTAATGTGGTATGGGGGCCTTTACAATTAGAACTGGTTTCGGGGATATATTATCAGAGTATAAATAGGGAAGCCCTCGTACACCCCCCTTGTCGTAACAAGGATCCTACTATTTGCGTCCCAAAAATGAAGGGTGTAATTGATAGTCACGAAGTGCAAGATGTTCATTAACCCTAAACCCGAAAAGCCCCCCGACACGGGTCTTTGTTTCCGGATTCGGCGAACAGGCAAGCCAAAACCCACAAACCCCTAAACCCCAAAAAGCCGGGTTTTGGGTTTAGGTCCTGGAAACTCACTCGGCAAGTCTAAAGTGATCAGTGCTCGGGCTATGAACACATGCTTTTGGGATCTCGTCTAGAAACCTAGTTCAACGCGTACGTTTTATGAAGTCTTTATAGGGTTGTAAGTAAACCTGGCTTTCTAGGATGCCAGGGGACCTTGCTTGAATCACCTTCACAAGGAAAGCATGTTGGTTCTGTCCATGTACCCCTGTTCTGGTAGCTTCCAGAATCCCAGACCCTAAGCCCCAAAACCCTGAACTTGAGAGTCCAAATACCCAGACACCTGCAATGCTAAGTTAAGCTATATTATATTCTCAAATAAGGACCCTAAACCCTAAACTCTAGATAAGGACCAGGGGTTCCCGGATTCGGCTTGAGGGCTCCAGGTGAAGGGGTTTAGCGTTTACACGAAGGCGACGAGCTTGATTTAGTGTTGAGGCCTTAAGAGATTCGGGGACTAGGCGTTTAGGGCTTCGTGCTAGGGTTCGGTTTCCATCGGACCGGTGACACAAGGTGACGGATAGCAACTCCCATCCACCTCAGTTCCTAATGCAGGAAAGCCCGCAAAGCCTGCGACCTGCCACTGGTAGAGATACTAAACTTCAGAGCTGTTTAAGGTTTGGAGTTTAGGGTGCAAGGTTCAGGGTGTAAGCTTTACGCCTAGGGGGGAGGCTCTGGGTTCAGAGCTCCGTGTTTTGGGCTCCTTCCACTCCGTGCCTGCTAAACCCGCAGGAAGTTAATAGTAGGAAAGCTTCAGCAGACTGGGTCTGGCGAGGTCGTTGACACAACCCCAGCTCAAATCTACCCAGGGTAACATCCGATAGGAGCCTTACCAAAAACCCCCAAAATGCAAAACCCTAACAGCGTGGCATCTGCCTGTGCGTAGATGAAGAACTGGCTCACAACGGCCTGGGGGCGCCGGTGCGCTTGGTGCAACCCGATCACATTCTCGAGTCTTAGTGCACTAAACCTACATCCTAAACCCAAAAGGCTTAAAGGGCGCTATCGGGTTCTATAAGCAATCCGAAGAGATTCTGAGGCTTCAGTGCTTGATGTAGAGATCTTTGAGCAACTACAAACCGTGATATACCTCCCCTTCGTCTTCATGCAGCTATCTATACCATAAATCTACCCCCGCGCAAGAAACATCCAAGTATCAGAGCTCGCTCAGAGGGGAGGCTTCGGGGTTGGCAAAGGTTTTGGAGCTTCCGCTCTCAAGAGCTCCAAACTCCGAAGGGAAACTAAGGATCATGGAGAGTTCAGGGTTTAGAGTTGAGGGTTTAGGTTTTAGGGTTTAGGGTTTAGGGTTAGTAGGCTGATAAGCAAGGGAACTTTGCTTATAAATACATCTAACCCGCTCTCGGTATTTATTACCTTACGTACTATGTCCCCTGATCCTCCAATCAGGGCTCTAGGCTTGGGGCTCAGGTGGGGCAACTCAAGCTTAGGGTCAAGGGATTAGGGAGTTCAAGGTTTAAGAGCTGCGTTTGGAGTCTCTCAGGGTCAGACCCTAGACGGGGGCTTCGAGTTTAGGACGTAAGTAAGTCCACCTGTTGAGACGCCGTGGTTTCCGGGGCTGAGACGGTTGAATCACAGGGTTTAAGAGTTGGGTGTATGGATTGGGGTTTAGCGGTTTGGAGGTTTAGGATTTAGGGCTTAAGGCCTCAATCTTCCAGGAAAATCAGAATCATTCAGAAATCTAGATGAGCTCTGTCTCTGTCTCTCTTGCGTTCTCTTTGCTTTCCAGGACTGTAGGATTTCGGCTTCAACTCCAGATCTCACCTGAACAAATCCTGTCTCCATGCCAGAACAAAAGGCTCTCACACCCTGAAGCCTGAATTGCATGGCCTCAACAGCCCAACCAATGTATCTGAAGCTCTCAAGGACAAGAGTACGACTCTCCTGGTCGTGGTGCCTAGCATCAAGCTCATAAAACAGAGGAACACCTAAAGGATCCGCACAAAAAGGACCTTTAAAGCATCCCTAAGCTTACCTTTGGATAGTAGGGCATGGAGGAATGGGGTAGAATTACAACTACTATTACTACCATTCTTCCATTCCCTACTAACCAAAGACAGAAGCCGCAGCTGAGTCCGACCACATGCCAAAACCCGAAACCTTCAGAGACTCCAATATCCCTTGATTCAGAATATACTTTAAATCACATTAGGGATCCTGCTACAATTTAAGGACTATCCATTGATAAGGAATATACTTTAAATCACACTAGGGATCCTACTATGAATTTAAGGAGTATTCCTTA
Source organism: Symbiodinium sp. CCMP2592 (assembly GCA_905221615.1). Classification (NCBI taxonomy): domain Eukaryota; class Dinophyceae; order Suessiales; family Symbiodiniaceae; genus Symbiodinium; species Symbiodinium sp. CCMP2592. Next base: position 1,315,497 of record CAJNDT010000557.1, on the reverse strand, counting down.
ATTCAAGGATATTGGAGTCTCTGGGCTCTTCAGACCCCAAGACGCACAGACCCAGACCCTCAGATCCCAAACCCTGAACCCTGAACCCTAAACCCTAAACCCTAAACCCTAAACCCTAAACCCTAAACCCTAAACCCTAAACCCTGAACCCTGAACCCTGAACCCTGAAGTCCCAGAGACCCGATTGGACGGCGCTCCTCAGATCCTAGGACTCGGAGACCCGAAGACTCCACGACCAACAGTCCCTGAACCCTGTACTTCTTGGTTCATAATAGTAATAGTAACAATAATCATAATAATGGTAACAGTAACAGTAACAGTAACAGTAATAGTAATAGCAGAAATAATAGTAATAGTAATAGTAATAGTAATAGTAATAGTAATAGTAATAGTAATAGTAATAGTAATAGTAATAGTAATAGTAATAGTAATAGTACTTCTTGGTTCATGGGACTTAGTAGGAAGTCCGGGGGGGTTCTACATGACATGGTCTACGAAAGTTTCAAACACGGCTGCTTCTTGGACTTAGTAACTAAGGTTTTCAAAGACGGCTGCACTTAGGATAGCCCCACTTAAAAGGGAATCTCAATTACAACTCTACATACTAAGTCCCATGATCCTTCGTTTGAGTACCCTTAACGGTCCCCCCAGGGAAGCTGGCGGAGGAAGACAGGACCACGGTGTCCTTGGCTCTCTGGGCCATTCCAAGAAAGGACCCCCCTAAACCGTTTAAACCCAAGATAAGCAACAGCTTAGGACCCCCCACGTCAAAAACCTGAACCCGACAAGAACCACGAGTAGGAGGAAAACCTGAACTCCAAATCCAAGCCCTATACCCCAAGCTTTTCGCTGGGTTTTGGGGTTAGGGTCTAGGGTATAGAGTCACCCTACAACTGTGGTCCCAAACCGGGCATGGCCGTTCCGCCTGCAACGAACCTCCCAAGACGGTCTTCCCTCCGCCCAGTTTACTATGTCGACCATGGTAGATTATAGTGTCTTACAGTATATTATAGGAAATTATAGCATATTAGAGTATTATATTACGGTATACTGAAAAATACGCTAGTGCGTTTTGGTGTATGAAAGCTTGTGAAAGATTTTGAAAGTCTATCTCATTGTAAATTATGCAGCATAATCTTTGGTGGCCTCGAACTCGAGGTCGAGCATTGCCGGTGGAGTTTCGGGCTTTAGGGCTTGCTATTTCCGTGTCTAGACTTCCGGCTTAGGCTCAAAAACCTGAGCTTAACTTATAGTATATTATCGGATATTGCAGTATATTCTAGTATGTTGTAGTATGATACAGTATATTACCACATATTATAGTATGTTAGATTTTACTATACTATGTGGTTTGCTGCTTTTGAGGTTCAGGGCTTCCTCCTGAAGAGCTCAGTCTGTCAGCGCCAGAAGCTACGCAACTGAAGCAATCGATCAGACATCCGCAGACCATGCAGACGACGTTAGGATTTAATCTAGGGCCGGAAATATTAGTCATTATATCACCCTTACTGTCCCTAAAACACACTAGGCCTCAGGGCTTGGGGTTTTGGGGTCCTGAGGTTCATGGCTTGGGCTCACGGTTAAGGGTTGAGGATGCTCTGTGATGACCTGAAACTTCGGCCCGCTCGGTGCGACGAGGGCGCTGTGGCAAAGACGTGATGTTGGAACAAGAAGTCTAGAGACGGCCTGAGATGCTTTGGAGCTTTCAAGCACTGGCTCTGGGGTTTGGGGCCTAGGATTTGGATTTTAAAGTTTAGGGTCTAAGTTTATGGTTCTCGGTCACGGGCAGAAGGTTTAAGGCTTAGCACTTAGGACCCTGCACCATCAAGAGCATATGATTTGGGCTGTGCTAGAATGTAAGTTTAGGGATAAAAGCTCGAAAACCCGCATGCCGACAGCCACAGGTGCAGCGTGGGCTTCGGGCTTTAACGGCACGGGATTGAACAGTTCTTCCTATTCGGCCAAGAGCGGGGCTAGACTGATAGACTCATGAGCATACTTTAGGGCTTGGAGTTTAGGATTTGGCAGTTGGGCCAGACCCTTACACCCAAGGGCGTGGCGCACGGTTTGGAAGCTCACGGAATTGTACTTCTTTAGGGCTTTGGGTTTAGGATTTGGGGCTTCTGCTAGGCTTCTTGAGGTCTACGACTGGGTTGAAGACTCAGGATTTAGGGCTTATCGTCTACAGCCTGGGAGTGGCGACTAGGGTTCAAATGCTTGGTTCCGCCACTACAAAACGGTCAATCCTCAGGTCAACCCATCTAGAACCCCACACCACCCCATCAACTGCAGCCCAGAGGGCATAAAGGCGCCCTCGGCCACGAGGAGAAGGCCCGTGATGATGCAGGAGCACGCATTCACATAGAGCCACCTCGGGAAGGCATAGAACTTAGGGTTTGTCTTCCAAGGATTTGGAGAGGGCTTAGGGTTTCAAGCTTTACGTTCTGGGCTTAATGTTTAGGCTTTAGAGCCTGGGCTGTTGAATCCGTGGATTCTGGCTACTACAATCCTGACACTAGTCGCGATAATGTCCAACACGGCCGACGTGTGAATGATCCTTTACCCTAGCCCTTCTGTTGATGGACAAAATCCCGCATGGCCTTAAGGACCCTAAATTATGGGAATTATGGTATATTCCTCATAATGGGTAATGCAGGGTTTTGTCCATCAACAGTTTCATGAACCCCAAACCGGAGCACACTCGTAGACGCGCGGCCTTCTCAGACTTGATGCGCATCGATACCCAGAGCATCCGCGAGCTTCATGAAAGGTCTACATTGCCCATAAAACCTCCGAAACCCGAAACCCAAACCGCAAAGACACTGAACCTCTGAACATCTCCACATCCTAGGCCCTAAAGTCCTAAAGGTCAAAGCAAGGAAGACCAAGTGCCCACCAGGACGCTGATTTGACCTAGTGGTTTGGTGCTCCTCGGAAAGGGCATGATATTCCGTTAGGGTTTAGGGTTTAGGGTTTAGGGTTTAGGGTGTAGGAAGGGTTGAGGGTTCGGCTTTCCGGCATCCTCCACGAGGGGGAGCTGTGTTGAACTACGACCGCTGCACGGTTCTTCTCAGCATAGATGCTCCTATCACTATACATACTTCGAGGATCATGGGATTTAGTGGGTCAGGCTAGAAGTACCTCAATTGGAGGTATTCGTAATCACAAGTTACCTTACTTACAACCCTACCTACTTGCAAGAAATGGGTAAACCACCAGGCAAACCCCAAACCAGCGCGAGCCTTCGTTTGGGGTTTGGCACGTGAGTAGCGCTCTAAATCCCCCACACAGGCACCCTATGAAAAGGACCCCAAAAGGGAGAACTCACCATTTGCGAGTTAAGAAGCTAGATCTCAAGATTCAGGATCCAAGATCGCACAAGCTAAAGGAAGTAATCAATCCTTTACGGGCTTGTTTGGAGGTTCCTTCAAGGGGTTTGTTCAGGGTTCCACCACAGCTTCTTTGCTGTTGCTGCATTCCTCTTAGAGCTCCTCTTTGCAAGGATTGTCTAAGGGTTCTTTTACAGAAAACAAGATAATACGGGCCAGAATTAAGGGGTGCCTAAACGGGTTCCTTTAACAGTAGATGAGCTGGACGAAGAATCCCTGAACCCCAAACAATAGCTCATGAACTCTGAACCTTGTAGAACGTAAAGCTTCTACCACACCAAGTCTTGTTAAACTACATGACGTGTGAAGCCATCGTGAAACATAATTACGGGAAACGGGGATCCCTGACCTTCAGTAACACGTGGGCCTAGGCGAAAAGCAAAAACGAAATATAACTGTCTGGTTCTTAGTAGGGAATGGGGGAATGGATTATGATGATTATTGGGGATTATATAGGGATCCATTCCCCCATTCCCTACAAAGCACCAGATAGATAAGATGAACAAGCGCGCCTTGAAAAGTTTCTCCTGGAGCGACGAGGTCAGCCCATCCTTCGCTTGTACCGGGATTAGCTAAGGCTTCTAAAAAGTAGCAAGAGGCCGTAAAAAGTAGAATAGGGTTCCTTTAAGGGTCCCTGAAGGAGTTTGATACAGGCGACTACATGGATTTTGGTACAGGATCTTCAGAAAACTGTTCTGGTGCAAGCTATGGTAGACTTCTATTGAGGAGCCCCCAAGTTATACAAGCCCCTATGCTGCTTAACGGACAGGTTACAAGTTCCCCAACGGGACGTATCAGGAATTGAAACGATATTCTGCTTCATCTGGAACCATATTTGCATAGTTTGAGGTGTCGGCTTTAGAGTAAATATTGGGGCAGTGCCCCTCTGAAACCCTACGGGCTTTGTCAGACAGATTGCACTCAACTGGATCCCAAGTAAGCTAAAGAACCCTCTAAAGACTCTAAAGCCTACTTTGAGAATCGTCAAACTTAGTACATAAGGTTCTAAGCATCTGAAGTGGGGCTACAAGTACATGTAAGAACACTTACTCCATTCATAACCCTACTTCCCAAGTCCAATGATCCCTTAAGTCATTCGGGTTGGAGGTTCGGCTCTCGCGTTTGGGGAGTTGCAGGGTGGGATCTGCAGACCAGGCTCCAGTGCCAGAAAGGACACCATCAGGAAGTAGCCGTAGCCTCATCAACTTCTCCGCAGGTTTGGGACGAGGGTCCAGTGACTGTAGGAAGCGAACTTTGCAGATTGGATAAGGGGTTGCAGGTCAATTCTGAACCCGAAACCCTAAAGCCCTAAATCCTGAACCCCTAAAGCCCTAAAGCCCTAAACCCGACAGATTGAAGACGTAGAACGAAGTCATGATTCTGCGATCGAAGGGATTCTGCAGGAGTTCAACGAGCGAGGGCTGGGCATTGAAGGGTTAGGGTCCAGGGGTCCAGGACTTCAGGGTTTAGGGGTTCAGGGGTTTAGGGTAAAAGGTTTGGGTCTGGGGCTAAGGCGTTTAGGGCTTTGCGATTTTAGACTTAGAGACTGCAGGGCATCAGGGTTTAGGGTTTAGGATGGTCGGACCTTGACAGGAACCTTGTAACATCTGCGCTCTACTACGTCTGAAAGTGAACATTTGTCCAAAGTCTGGTTGGAAACCCTCAAAGCCCCCGGCCCTGACTCAGACATCAAAGTAACACTGACCCTAAGCCCTGAAACCCGAAATAATTCCCGAACTCTAACCCCAAACCGCGAAACCCAAAACTGCGACATCGTGAAACCCAAGCGCTAATCCCTAAGTCCTAGGTATGGTCACAAGACGAGGCTTGTGCCAGGTCTATCGTACTCCTGTGAGTGCTGCAACCTGGCAGTAGGGGTAGTTGGGGTTCAGGATTTAGGTCTTAGGATATCAGGCTTAGCATGCAGGGTTTAAGTGTTTTCCAAGGATTCTAGGGTGTAGGGCTTTAGGTCACTACAGGGGGCTGCAGAGTTGCAGTGCGAAGTGGTGCGATACATTGAGTGTTGATGGGCAGTTTGCACGATTCGGGGTTTGGGGTTTAGGGCTTACGGCATCTTTAGGGTTGTCCAGACTTCGGCGCACTCTCAGGCCTAGCACTTTCAAGTGTTTCTTGCATCTTGGATCTGCGAAGCTGTACTTGATCAAAACCATTTGACCGAACATTCCAGCTGTTGGGCTTTCAAGCTTTCAGGCCTTACACTTTCAACCATAAACTCGCCCTACACCGCCCGGCCAACACTCCCAAGCAAAAAGGCACCAACCGCCGATGCGAAACCTTAGTTCTAGTTCAAGCTTAGTATAGCTGCCATACAACCCAGACACAGTAGGGCACTTAAACCCCTACCCCCTTCTAAAAGCTAAATTCTTAGACCCTGCAACTTAGAACTCTAGTGACCGATTTGTACAAGTGTTTGAACCTATAGTGAAACCCAGAAAGTTGGACCGTGGGTTTAGGATGATTCCCCAGACTTTACCTCGAAGGCACGAGGATAATCATAGTCCAACTTTCGGGCTACCACTCTAAACCCTAGGGCCAAGCGAAGAGGGCGCTTGCCTGTGTGAAGTCGTCGGACCCATAATCAGAAACTCGAGGACCTCAGCCCAAGCCGGTCAGTGGCCTCTGGCTTTTTATCTAGAAGCCTTAGGTGCAATGTTAGGCTTTAGAGCTTTTAAGACTTTAGGGCTTAGGGTTCGATTATAGAAGCCTGAGTCCCTAAACCCTAGACCCGAAATTCAGTACTTAGACTGCGGGCGGCTTGGGGTCTAGTGCGTTTTTGTTGGTTGAAGGCCTTTGTCCCGACAGCCCGGCCCGCCAGACTTGGAGGCTCCTTTACGGGATCTTTAAGGGTTCGGTGAGGATTTGGGGGGGTTTGGTGTTGCGGGTTTCGAGTTTAAGGTTTCGGGTTGGAGGCTTGTCTATCACGAACCCGAAGGAGTGGCATTACTAGTCCTTAAGAAGCTATATTACGGTCGAAGGCCGTGGCAGCGTGTCGGGATCGGTGTGAAGATGAAGGTGACTGGCGCAATTGCTCATTCGCCACAGCTCGCTCAAGACACAAGGCTTCGTCAAGGGGGGTTGCGGTTGTCTCGGACTGAGATCTAAACCCGACACCCTACATTAGGAAGATCCCATAAACCCTACACCCTTAACCCTAAACCCTAAAATCGAACTCGCAAACTCCTTCGATCGAGGGATGGAAAGGCCGCAGCTCCGCCGGTGATCGCTGCAGCCACGATCCAGTCCTCGCAGGTAGCTCCCTGATACTTAGGGGTTTGGAGGTCTCAGGTTGTGGTTTAGAGTTTCGAGTCTAGGCTTCAAGGTCAAGCCCAGAGAACGCCGAGACCCCAAATCCCGAATTCCTCAAACCCGAAACCTTTAGTAGACTCCTCCCACCCGGCGCTTCCCTCCATCCTCGGCTCCCCAACCCTGGACAGAACATCTCAAATTCAAACTTCCAGCTCTAAGTCCTAACCCCAACCTTAAACCCTGAACGCCTAAACCCCCAAACCCAAAATCGCAAATCCCAAACAAAAACGAAGCTTTCAACTCCAACAAGCCCTAAAATCGCTCCTGGGCGCTATAGCTTTTGCCATCAATGATGATGCCCCAAAGCATGACCTTGGCAGGTGGTAGGTTCAAGGTCCCTTCACGCTTGACTGAGTCTGGGTTTAAGGGTTCGGGGTTTGTGACCGCGACTGTTTGCTGCAGCTCGTAGGCTTAGACCCGCATGCTAAAGCCAACTTGCTGTGCAGGACTCCACCAAAGTGGTCCTGATTTAAAGGAGCCCTTCAAGGATCCCTTAAAGCATCCCTGGGACGAGCCCTTCAAGAATCCCCGGAAATATCCCTCAAAGAACCCCAAAGAGTATCCCTCAACTGTATCCCTCAAGGGAGCCCTTAAGGCTGCGGCAGGTATCATTTTGAAGCTTTTCCCAAGCATCTGCACCGTAAAGGAGACGTACTTGAGAGCCTGTGGCGCATGGAATGGCAGCTGGCGGGTTTAGGGTTTGCGGTTTAGGGTCAAGGGTTCAGGGTTTAGGGTTAGGGCTGAGGTCTTCCAGGTGGTGTCAGCGACTACAAGTGCTACCACTTGCACTTGCTGCCAACCCCGCCTCCCCCTTAATCCTGAGCCCTACCTCCCAAAAGAAGCGAAACTTTGCAAAAGTCTGCTAATTCTAAACCCTAACCCACCGGACTCCTAGTGGCGCCGACGACTCGAAACGAAGCAGCTTTGCGCTTCACTGGGCTGTTCTTGGGAACAGAACAGATTTAGGAGGTAAAGCGTAGAGGATTAGGGTTTAGAGTTTGAGGGTTGAGGGTTTTAGGGTTCAGAGTTTGGGGTTTCGGGGTTTAGGGTTTTATGGTTTAGGGTTTGGGTCTGTTACGAGTTCGGTTATATTGATAAGGACAGCATACCACTAACTCTAACATGCTTTCATGGCAACTTAAGCTGAGCTCCCCCAGAGTCTCCTTTTCGAGTACATTTGTGCAATTAAGTCCCAAACGACCATCCACATTGTGGCTTTGGTGGACCTCATATCATAATGGAACTAGACATGGAGCCTCTGGGTCCTAGATGAGAGCCCAGCTCAGGTTCCAGGCGTTAAGATTTAGGGTTTGGGGTTTGGGGGATCCCCGGGATTTGTCTTTGGGATTTGCGGTCTGGGAGCTTGGGGTTTGGGGCTTGGCAACTATGAGAATTCAGGGCTGCAGGAGTGTAAGCCTGATGCGTCACCTTTTCCCCTACACCCTAACCTTTCAGTCTCTTGCGACGAAGGTTGTTCATGGACTTTGTGGGGCAGAAATTTGCTAATTAATAGGATGCCCTTTTGGTGCCCCCATACTTGCAGCACAATATACCCCAAATCTCTGTTCATTTGTTCAGGCCCGCAGTAGTCTTGACATGTTCCTGTAGGAGGGCTGCAAAGGCTGTTTTTTTGCTATTGGGCTGCGACGGGGGCCCCTTCAGACTGGATTCATTCGGGACACTGCCATGGACCCCAAGTCCTAAACCCTCGAAGCCAAGCCCTCAGTCTGGTCCTTACACTCTGCATCCCGACAGGAAGAGCAAGAAACCTTCTCCATGCGACTCACAATCCGCGTACAATCTGACCTCGTACTGGCAGCTGCTGGCGAAGACATTGCTGAAGGAAACTATCGCCTCCAACAGGGCTCAAGGCCTCTATGGCTTCTGCGGGTGACTGAAGATGGGGGATCTGAAGGAATAGATATGGTTTTCCTGACAGTTCCCAAAACCTGTAGTGCAAGGTCCATTCAACCCCGTTAAAAGGACTTGCGGCATTCAACACCCTGCATTCTGAACCGCCAACCTCGAACCTAAGCCCGGAATCCCTGCAAAACCCTGCAACCTCAACTCATACACACCCTAACAAAACACCCTGAAACTCCTTCAGGAACCCATTCTTTGGCTCCCTTAAAGGGAAGCTTGACACTCACACTCAAGAGAACCCCAAACATACAAACAAAGAAGCAAAACCCTAAACCCTCAACCCTTCTGAACCCCGAAGTTCCCACCCGGCCCCGTGGGGCCCTTCCCACACAGAGCAGCCTTTACGCCGGCACTGGGCCAAACAATGGGTGGAGCCTATAAAGAATGGTCGAACCCGATCTGGGCTGTCAAAGGCCCCCCCTCTACAAGACTTTGATTTTCCCTTTGATGGCCCTTTCGGCCCCGTCGCCACCTGGCCCTCTGACCCTCGCTGGCCCGTCCCTTCCTGCAGCCCCTGACTTGTCTGCTCGGTGTGGGAATCCGTAAGCCCTAAACCCGAACGGGAAATGGTTTGGTGGTGTGAGGTGGCGCCATCCCAGCATGAATTACTAGCCACTGCGCAAGAAGATATCCTAAACCGTAAACCCAAGACCCTCAACCAAAAAATCCTCCTAAATCCGAAATTAAAGCCCTTCAGGTCCCGGGCATACTTCCACACGGGCGCGCCGGACCGAAGCGGCTCCTGCGTAAGGAAAGAAGGAAGCCTGCATAATTAGGGGATATTAGAGGTGTTGGTCTTGGGTTCAGGGGATTAGTAGGGGATTAGGGTTTAGGGGTTTAGGGTTCAGGGGGTTTAGGATTTAGGATTTCGGGCTTCGGGTTTAGCGGAATTAGCGTCTCAGGGTTCAGGGTTGAAGGATTAAGGTTTGCTGGTCTGGTGCTTGGTTGTCGGTGCTCCTTTCAGGGTTCCTTGAAGTGCCCCTTGAAGTGCCCCTTGAAGGGCCTGTGCAGGTTACAGGATGTATGTTTCCAGCTTAAGGTGCTCTAGGGTGCCCTTTGAAGGGGAAGGGGGAGGGTACTTCCCTGCTAAAACTTACAAAAACACGACAGCGTCGAGACCCGTCCTTCTGCCAGAGCACCGCCAGCATACCGCACAGGACTCCCAAAGAACGGTTGCCTATGTGAAGTTCTTCATGGTTTTGGGTTTGGGGTTTAGTGCGTTCTCCCAAAGTTTAGGGTTTAGGGGCTAAAGGCTTTGGGGGGTTCAAGTCCTAGGTCATGGGACTTGGGATTCAGGGGCTACGGGTCTAGGGTTTTGGGGACCTTGGTTTCAAGGTTTGGGTTTCACTGGCTGACGTGAAGAGTTTAGGGACTAAGCAAAAAAAGGCTGCTAGGACGCACACATATGCTGTATGCAACAAGCTGGACGGCTATCCTAAATACATAACTGTACCTGACGTCAGATGCACACCGCAAGGGGGATGTCTCACACTATCTGACACTATCTGCCAAAGCTCCGCAGTCACCCCCCCCACACTCTACGATCTAAATCCAAAAACCCCCCAGAATCCTGAAACTTAAACTCTAAAATCCAGACCCTAAGCCCTCAACCCCTGAAACCCTGAACCCAAAAGCCCAGACCTCGCTCGAAACTCTCCTCTGGCACATGCGACATGCCTCAGATCACTAGGGTTTAGGGTTTTGGGTTTAGGGTTTAGGGTTTCGGGTTTCGGGTTTAGGGGAGCACTCCCTAAGCCGTCTGGACCTTACATCCCAAGGCCCTGGCAAAAGACAAGGAAGACGGCGGAGTCGAAGACCTGCTTCGTTTGAGCTTTCGGGTTGAGGGTTTTGGGGGTTTAGTAGGATTTGTTTTTTGTTTACCCCTCGTGTCTTTTCACCTTGCGGCATCCAGACTACCGTAGTAGGGGGTTTAAGCTTTGGGGCTTTTTGCCTTTCGAGGTTTAGGTTTAGGGGTTTAGGGTTGAGGACCCTTTTTCCTCTGGCTTCCTCACGGTGGAGGGGCTTCGAATTGTTGGAGAAACTGCGAGGGCTTTCATTATCAGGCCACATAGCCAGTTCTGGAGTCACTAAACCCTAGACCCTAACGAAGCCCTAAGCCGAAGCTCTTCGGCTGAAGGATATAAAATCAGGTTCCGTGGATGAGTCTGCAGCTGCGCTGGCGTCCATGACAAAAGAGGCTCATGCGAAAGTGCATACCTGCCCAAGAAATCAATAAACCAGTGGGCGGAAGTCAATCCAGCACGAAACCCTAGCCCCTGAACCCTAAGGCCCCCAACCTACAGGCTCTTGGACCCTTAACCCGGCACGTAAAACCCTGAAACCCCAGACCCTGGCACCCCAACCTTCGAAACAACCACAAAGTGACACGCCCGGGGTAAAGAGACGCGCCTGGTTGTTGTAAGACTCTGTCATTATGCCTGGGCCGTGCGCAGGCTGCAATCCAGGGGCCTTGACAATGCGAAGGGGGCTTGGGGGTCTATGAAATTCAGAACCCGAAGGAATAATGCAAATTCTGCTCTGCGAAACTCTGGTCCTAAACCAAGCCATTGCCCCAGGCCCTTGCGTACATACCACATGGGTCTTTGATAACAGCAAGCTCTAAGCGGGTCCGAGCCACGTTCCTGTAGCAGTCCATACACCACCAACGACAGAATCACACCAACCTGAGGCCCGCAGACGAGGTTTAGCTGTTTACGGCTTCAGATTTAGCCTGGATTCAGTTGCTCCTTCGCTTCAGGCTCGTATGCTGTACAGCGGAAAGCATTACATTACATGCCAGCGAGCCGTCAATACGACGTTGCTGTTTTCTGAGAGTTTGTCTTCTTCACCTCGGTCCCCAAGCGATCATGCGGCTAGACACCGGAGTTCTCGACTATCGGAGACCACAATGTGAGCCCAAGGATCTCAACAGTCAACAGATCAAGAAGGCCAAGACCCCGCCGTTGATCAGAATTCTACGGGTCAGCAACTTAGAAGCGATCCTAATATCAAGGCTCTTACAGTAAGAGAAGTTGGCCTACCAGTTCCTCCTCATTCTTGAAAATTACCGGGACCGCAGTTTTCAGAGACTCTACATGTCTTGTACAGAGATGCCGAGAAGGAGCAGGTCCATCAAGGTGTATGAAAGCATGCCAACTCAAGGCGTCTTTATGGGGCTTTCGCGCTTTCGCGTTTACCCCTAAAGGCCCTAAAGCCTAAACCCTAAATTATTGAAGTCTAAACTCTAAATCCCAGACCCCGAAACCCCAAACTTTAAACCTATATTTTAAGCCTTACACCCTAACCCCCGAAAACCAACCACGAGCTCTCGGGGGTGAGATCTTCGGAAAACCACAAGAGTCAAAGCATCAGCGGCCAGGCGCAGGTGTCGGGAAGCTTGACCCCACGCAACTCAATCAGGAGTCCACCCTAAACCGTAAGCCAGGGAGCTGCAAGAAGCACACATCGCGAGTTGACTTTGGCACCATCCTCGCAGAATGCTCGTGGCGGGTTCAAGCAGCAATGAACATGACAGACTTTAAACGTAAACTTAAAACTGTAAACATAAACCCACATGCACCGAGCAAATTGACGGAGGCTCTGGCCCGGGAACCCAGAAAAGACACCCAATCCTGATTTCCCATTGCTGAGAGCCTAAGCTGCTGGGGAGGACCAGAAAATGCTCCCCATGTGATACGGCTGTCGTAGAGTCTGCATAAATAGTCAGTGATGATAGTCAGACAGTCCCTTAGAATCCCCATGTACCAAACCCTTTTCTGACTTCTCATGGCCCTATACTCAAATGCTAACCCAACTCTGGCGAAGCCCAGAAGAAGCTCTTCTCCAACAAAGATGCTCGTGCCATGAAGGCCCCTCTAAACTATTATTTTGGGTGCTATATTCGGGTTCCCTATTTTCGGAAACCCCCAAATATCCTACCTTTTTAAGGACTTATATATTACCATAATAGGGATCCCCCAAAGTCAGGCCAGGGCCTGGCAGAGCATCGCCGCCCGGACAGCGCGAAGCAGTTGCGGCTTGGGCTTTGGGGTGTAAGGACCTACCCCCAATTCTCAAAAGGCTTAGAGTTTGAGGGTTTTGTAAAGGTTCAGGGGCCTCAACTCCGTAAAGGTTGAGGGGCTGAGGGTTGCGGGCTTAAGGTGCAGGGTCAAATCGTTTCGGGATTTGAGTTCGCGTAGGCCTCTGCTGGCATCGTCGGGCTCAGGGCCTTCTAAACACCAAAGTACCATCCGGGAGCGAATCAGAGTGCAGCTTCCTGGCAGCTACACCCTAGACCCCAAACCCTAAACACCCAAAACCTAGAGCATCAGCCGTTTCTGGGCCTTGGGAAACTTGGAGGGGCAGGGGACTTAGTAAGTGGCTTATAAGTAGGGTTATAATTGGGGTAACTCCATTTAGGGTACTTATAACTCTACTTATAACCTACTTACTAAGTCCCGCCCTTCCAAGAACAGCCTTGTGACGAAGAGGTTCGGTACCGAGCTCGAGCCGAAATCATCGCGGCCGCTTCGAAGCAGATCCGAGGTCTAAAAGGCGCCCACTAAAAGGGTTTAGGGTTTAGGGTTGAGGGTTTAGGGTTGAGGGTTTCGGGTTTAGGGTTTAGGGGTTTAGGGTTTAGGGTTTAAAGGCGCCCACTAAAAGGATCATGGGACTTAGTAACTAGGGTTATGGTTCCTTAAAGGGTTCCTTAAAGGGATCTATGAGCGGTATCTATTATAAAAGGGGTTTTAGGGCCTACCTAAAGGATCATGGATCTTACTTACTAAGTCCCCCGATCCTCCAAGTAGGGTCTAGGAGATTTTGGTTTTGGGTCTAGCGGTTTAGGGATTAGGGGAGTTTAAGGTTTCAGGGTTTAGGGATTGAAAGCTCAGTAATTTAGGGCCTTACAAAGTTGATGGTTTTGGGGTTTAGGGGCCTAGGGTTTTGGAGTTTGGTTTCCTCAGGGTTTAGGGTTTAGGGGGCTTTTTGTCGGAGATTCGATTCCAGCTCTGCATCAGCTCACGACGCAACTCTAACCACGCCCTGAGCCACTATCTCCACGTCCGAAGTGACTAACCCACATCAGAAACCTCCCCAAAGCCCACGCTTAGGGATCAGTATCCTTGGGATGGAGGGCTTGGGTCATAGGGATGTGTGGTAGGATTTAAGGTATGGGGTTCAGGGTTGGATGTGCAGGGTTTGGGGCTGAGGGAATTGCTCAAAACGGTCAGATGCACATTCTTCCGATTCTTTTGCAGGTGGTGAGCTGCTTGCGGTGCTAGAGCCTGCTGCGCACAAGGCTTGTGTGATGCTCCGCATCTCTGCTTCCTGGTCACCTAGGCCGACAGGACGTAACCCCGCATGTTTCTGCACCAGACCATCCCCCGGAGGTTCCGGAGATTTGAAGCCCGACGAAATCCAGAAACAGCTTCCGGAGCCGAGATGTCTGATGGAGAAGACAGGAGCTGACAGCTGCCAGCAGCCAGAAACCGATGAATCTCCCGGAGCATCGTCTCCAAACCACGGAGGCTGAAGGGCCTTTACCCGGCCTGGGGCTTAGCCTCCACCACGTGCTTTTGTATCCTGAGCTCTTGTTGAAGAATATAACTTAAGCTACCATTATAGGGATCTATAGTAACTAATATGCTTTCCTTATTCTTATGGTAACTTAAGGTAAATTAACAGGAGCCCAGGATCTCCTCCCACAAACCCGGATCCACGAAGGTGGGGTGGACCACCAGGAGGTTTCCGTCCACGAAGGCCTCGGGCCGCCAACCTGGGTTCTTGGTAAGGAATTTCAGAGAAAAATGATTAAAAAAAGGGTTTAGGGTTTAGGGTTTAGGGTTTAGGGGGATCTCTATCGGTTTCAGAAAGCGTTTAGGGTTTAGGAATTACTTTAGTTTTACGTTACCGTAATGAGGATCCAGCAACAGACCCAGCGGAAGAACTCCGGCTCCACATGCAGCAAGATGAGCTTCTTCCTCACTTCTCCAGTTTTGGGGTGGCTATCGTCACTATAGAGGGCAACTTCCGGGGTTCTATAGAACTTTTCAGATGGGCTTCTTCCTGACTTCTCGAGTTTTGGGGTGGCTATATCACTGTAAAGGGCAACCTCTGAGATTACATGGAACTTCTCTACCCGAAGAGAGTAAGGTGAAGGTTACTCCATCAAGGACCAAGCGTCGGATCTTGACCCCCATCGCCGCCCATCAAGTACAGAGCATACCCCAGAGCCTTCAAGTACATCGCAACGCCATATTGCCCCCACTGGCCCGCGTCGTGCCGACTATCGGACCACGTGCCACCCAGCTCATACTGGAAGAGCGGAAACATCTGTCTGTTTGTCTCCAACCCCATGCCTCGAATCACGTTGGGCTCTTTGCCCTCCACATCGATGAGGACATAATTCACCTCGTCTGCAAGCACCATCCCCGCGAGCCACGGAAGCCAACAAGATCTACTTATCACCCCACCCAGCACTCTCCAACTCTTGAAACCCGCAACCCCTTTGAACAAAGACAAACCCAAAGCCCTCACCAACGGTTGTCCAGTTCTTTGCTCACCTGGCTTTGGATTCCCAGTTCCAGGAGCAAGCCGGCCAAGGTGACCGTTTCCACTGTCTCCTGGGCTTAGGGTTTAGAACTTAGAGTTGAGTTTCGAGTTTAGTTTTTAGGGGTCAGAGTCTCGCGGCTCTGAACCCCAAGACTCCAAACTCTAAAACCCCGATGCTCCGACCCTGAACCCGAAACTCCTAAACCGAAAACCCCTCCGACAAAAAAGGATGGAACCTCAAAAAGCAGCCCTTAACATACACTAAAGATCCCTAAACTCTAAGTCCCCGAAACCACAACAGCCGAAACCTCAGACCCTATAGAACCCTGACAGCGCCGATCGGGGTAACCCTGAAGATCCCAAAGATCCCTCAACCCTAGGCCCCCAAACCCCCCAAACTCCCTAAACCACAAGCCCCCAAACCCGAAGCCCCACTCACCCTGAACCCTAAAAAACCCTAAACGTGAAGCCCCCATAAGCCCCCACTCCCAACCCGCTGCAGCGTCTCCTCGAGCTGCGGGGCGTTCCGCCAGCGGCCTGTGGCCTCGTACAGTCCCGCCAACTCGACACCTGCCAAAAAACAGAGGATTTCGGGGTTTAGGGTTTAGGGGTTAGGGACTTAGGGGTTTAGGGTTTCGAGGATTTTAGGGTGCAAGGTGCAGGGTTTAGGTTTTTGCGATGTGTCTAGAATTTCAAGGCGTAGGGATAGTTTGTTTGCTTTATGGTGCATCTTGGTTTGGGTTGGACGGGCGGTGCAAAAAGTTCTACTTTCAGGGCTTAGGGTATTTCAGGCATGTGGGGAAGCTTAGGAATCAGAGCTTTAGGGGCTTGGGAGCTCCGGGGGTTGTCCAGCGCCTTGGGGCTTTTGGGATCGAGCCTTCAAGGCAATGATCCCCCTAATGGGGGTTATGGTACTCATAAGTCCCTAAAATAGTACCTTTGAGGGACCCTAATTGGGGTTATGGTACTTATAAGTCCCTAAAATAGTACCCTATAAGGGACCCTAATTGGGGTTATGGTTCTTATAAGTCCCCAGAGGTCTACAGAACGCTTATGAAACTTGCACAGAGCTTCTAGAGACCGTATGACACCCTCAGAACAGTTTGATGCCTTAGGGCTTGAGGCTGCCCATCTCAGGGTCAGAGCAACGCGGCTTGAAGCGAGAGGCCTTCTGCAGGTGCTGTAATGTGAAAAGTCTGCACCTTATCCTGGGCTGTTGTGGGGTTCTCACAAGGTCCAGGTGTTAAACTTGTTGTAACTTCACTGCTTGGCAAAAGATACCGAATTGCGCGAAGCAACTGGTTCACTGTCCTCCATTACCTTAACTTAAGTCTCAGCCCCAAACAGAAAAGCCAAGTATCCGACCACCCCCTCCTGTGCACAGTGACCCAAGGCGAATCTTTGAAGCGCTTTTGCTGCTGCTCAAAAAGCTTTGGCACAATCTCGAAGATGTGCATTCGAGCTCTGGGGCACGCAGAAAGGACGTTGCCGGTGGACTGGCCTTTGTTGGCTCCCGCTAAGAACACCAAAGCGTTACGCCCAGGGGCGTCTCCACATCGACCTTGCTTGGCGTACCAGCTCATGATAAGGTGGGATGTGGTGAAGTCCGCCTTGTTTCCAAACTTGTCCTCGGCTTGAAGCGACACAGAAAGCGACTTCGGCGTCGAAAGCAAGTGTCCCTGCCTGTCACTCTCAAGAGCCCCAACACTGAGCCTAAGTGTCACTAAACTCGAACTTCAGTCCTTGTTTTGGCGGTAGTAGTTCGCCTGGCCGATCGACTGACCCGACCATACCTGGTGCACGGTGAGTGCCTCCAGGGTTGGAGTTTAAGGTTTAGGGTTTTTTTGAGGGTTTAGGGTTTAGGGTTCGGGCTTGAGGTAACGGATTTAGGGCTTGGGCTTTGGGGTTGGGGCATAGAGCTTTGGAGTTTTGAAGCTCACGCTTAAAAAGGTTCCCGGTTGAAGGCCTCCAGCTGCTCTATGTATCCATCCAAGCTTCCCAGGGAGACACTGCTTTTCCCGGACATTCCCAAGGTCCTTACAGAATGCTGCAGGTGTCGCAGCTTCAGGGTCTAGGGCTCTAGGGTTTAGGGTTGCAGCATAGAAGGCTTCACAAAAGAAATGACAAACCTATCTGCCTTCACGGTAATGTTATGGCTGTCGACCGTGGGTTCTATACATTCCCCAGAATATGGTTAGGTTAGTCCTCCTCGCAGTGCTTCGTAAGCTAACTTTACGAAAACCTTCAAAAAACAAATTCAATCGAAGCAGTTGAAAGAAAAGCGACTCTGCAAAGGGAATACAGCATGCCATCAACGTCGCCGGGCACAGGATATGTTATGGTTCTGGAAATGACTGCCGACTGGCATCCCCTTCTTAACAATGACAATCCTCAAGTCCTTACAGTAAAAGCTTCGGAATTTTCAAAAAACCTGAAGTCTCGATCTGTCCGAGAGGCACCGGCGTCGGCGTTGTAGAAATGCCCAGGGCAGCCGCATCTTCGGACGGCATTGCGAGGTCCAAGAAGGATCGCCCCGACGGGACTGAGCCTGAAGAGAATACTAGCAATAAGATCCCCTGAAAACCGCTTCTGATATTCAGGCTACAAGGTTGAGGAGGTTTTTGCCTACGGAAGGGGAGACGACAAGAAATTGTGAGTCGCAACCAACAAACTCTACCATCCTCCGGCCCCGGAACCGTGAATGCAGACCTTTCACTTCCCAAAGCCTGACACCCCCAAACCCCGAAAGGCCTTTTGGCGGAAGGACGGCGTGCCAGGCGATCGTGGAAACCGTGACCCCAGCGCAGAACGCCAGGAGTCCTCGAAGCAACGTCATCACATCAGCCGAACGAGTTGAATGTGCAAGTACTTGGGCATCTGTTCTGCCAAACACAGGTTGACGTCGTCGTTGTATTGAATGCACAACCAAATCGAAGGCTGATTGTCTCAGATAGTACACCCAGGTTCTGGGCCCCCATGGTCCATATACGGTTCCCTGTTCCTACAGTTTCTCTGATTGACGCTTGAGCGAAAAATGCAACAGGAGTTGCGGTAAGCATCTGCGTCATGGAAGAAGCTCACCAATGGAAGCCGGGTCCATGCTCTTCATATTTTCATCAATATGATCATCATTATCATCTGAACTCAGCAATCAATAGGCAAACGATATATTCTTTTATCTTATTACGTGACATCTGCCACATTTTGTTAATTGAGTAATTATCAACTGAAATTCACGTGATTGATTTTTTCGTGAATATTTGAATAGAAATTAAGTTAGTATCTTGACGCGATATCACCGATCGTTCCACCAACGATGCGACAGACCTTGTACGCAAGAAGCAAATTAATGGCCAAGCACAAATCTATTGATTCCTCTTCTTCGATAGGTCCGATAGGTATTGTCATCGGGACAAGATCGAGGCCTCGTGAGTGAAAGCAATGCCTGTGAGGATTCCAGGATTCCAGACCCATATAAAGCTCGCCACTACCCCCAGTTAAGTCGGGTGCACAAAAGCACATAAAATCAAAATTATGTACATGCATATGTATATATACATAATGAAAATATCTCTACATATATATATATATATGTTCCAAATCATAAACATAGTTCTACCATTGAAAATGTTGACCTTCTTCAGCAATTGTGTCTTCTAACTTAATACATTTACATTTACCCATCATCTTCTTATGATTTTTATGTTTCGAACATTCTCTCTCACTACACAAAAAGGATTTTTGTTTTCAAAATCTTTCCGATCGGCTTGCACTGCTCCAGCACATCGCTCTCCTTTTTTATGTGGGCTGAATGGCTGGCCTGATAAAGGAGGAGAAGCAACCGTTTCCACGAACATACAGCACAAACGCAAAAAAGTGATGGACACCCTCTTTTTGCATCAAACATGCAGTATCCCAGGTTTGCCGCTGGAGAGAAGCGTGGAACATGCTGCACAGTACAGTCTGACGTCAGAGCTTTCAAAGACTTGGAGAGAAGCTGAGCATTCAATGCGGAGCCACTCAAAAGAAGAGTCTTCCAATCATGTCACGTTACTCCGACGACTAAATCGTTCGGAGAAGATCGAGAGCAAAGCGGCTGAGTAGCTGGACAGCTCACAAATCCGGGCGCGGTGGCTCTTTGCCAGGTCCGCCAGGAGGGGTTGGCCGGCTACATCCTGCAAGTAGTACTCCAGCGTGCGGCGCTGATGCCCCGCCACTGGATGCGCGGAATGGCTTCAGTCAATTGGTACATCCAAGTAGCGCCTGAGCCGCGCAAACACTTGGGCGTCACTCCCGAAGGGCCTTCCTCGGTGGGGATGACGAGCTGCTGACGAGCTGCCTACGAGCTGCTGACGAGCTGCCTACGAGCTGCCGACGAACTGCTTGCCGAGTTACCGAGCGAGCTTCCGAGCAGCTTACCAGCCGGACGCTCGGAAAATTCTCGGAGCATTTGTCAATCAAGTTGATTGACAAATGCTCCGAGAATTTTCCAGTCCAGCATGCTTACCGAGCGAGCTCACAAGCGACTTAAGAGCTGCAGCCCAGCAGCTGACGAGTCCTTAAGAGCTGCAGCCCAGCAGCTGACGAGTCCTTAAGAGCTGCAGCCCAGCAGCTGACGAGCTCACCAAAGAGCTGCTCCCAAGCCTCCGCGCCGAAAGAGCGCGCGTCGCTCCCAAACAGCTCCGGAGCCTCCCGACGTCCAGAGCCGGCTGAGACAATGAGACTTTGAGACAACCCACCTGGAATCGAAGCGAATGTTTCAAAGTCTCAATGTCTCAGGCCACTCCGGCCCCGGAGCCTTCAGAACCGGTTGTCTCATTGTCTCAATGTCTGACGCCCTCCCGGCTCCGGGACCCCTCATCGCACCTTCGCACTGCCTTCGAAGCCGCGCGCTCCCAGTTTGCAAGCACTTTAGAGCCCCTACGATTGCAAGCCCTGCGGCCTCCGGCCCTGAAAATCGACAGGCCTTCGAAGTACCGAATTCTGACCTGTGTCTCGAAACCAGCCTCGTAGCTGCTACTACAGAGTGGAGAACTGGAATTCAAGCCATTTTTCATCAAAAAACCGACCGGTGGCACAACTCGCCAGTTTGGCCAGACATGCCACCGCCACAATAACGTGCTCAATTTCATCAAAAACGGGTCAGTGTCGCAAGACAAATCAAACGCGCTCAATTGCACAAAAATCTGGCCGGTGGCGCACTGATGAATGACGACACCCCTACAAAAACGCGCTCAATTGCATCAAAAACGGGCCGGTGTCACAACTCGCCAGATTTGGCGAATGCACCCCCACAAACCCGGGCTCAATTTGCTCAAAAAACGGGCTTTCTGCAGTCTCCGTCAAATCCGACGAAGCCAGCACAACCTCAAAGCGCGCTCGAAAGCTCCGAATTGGTGGCTCGGGAGCAGCCCATGCAGAGATGCTTGAGCGTGAAATGCGGACTCTCCACATCGTAGAACCACACTCTCCCTCTCAGGGTCGAGCCCACGCATAGGTAATCGCGCTGGTAAGCCTGGTGTGCTTCAGCAGCTCCGGGTGGCCGGTTGCGCCCTGGACTCTCGGAATGGTTTTGGCTGGGTTGAAAATTGGTGGGGGCCGAAAACGATACGTTGAACGAAAAAGCAAAGCCAAACCTCCAGAACTCATGTTGCGTACGACTTGCAAAAGGAACTGCTCAAGAAAGTTTGAATCACCATGGACAGCGCAGACTTCATGTAAAAAGTAGGCAATAACCAGAGTGTCCTGAGATGGCTATGCTGTTCAGCTTGAAAGCATTGCAAGGGCGCTTTTGCCCTGTTAAAAGAATTACTGTGCAAAGGTTGTGCTACGTTTTCCATCATGCAATAGACTCTCGTTCGAAAACGTGACAGACATGCCCAATCGCTGCTCTGTCGGATGTGCTGCAAAGGACTCTCGCAAAACCGTGCACGAGAGTTTATCTTAAAAAAATTGGCCCCCGTACAGTATGGACCCCAGAGGTCTCTGGTCTTCCCGGGCCATTTTTGCTTGACATGCCAAGTAACTGTAAGAAGGGAATGGATGCTTGCACAAACTCGCACCTGTTTAACTGTTTGGACATAACGAAGATTTGACAAATCAGAATCAACACCGGTGCTGAGTTCTCGGTTACGATCACGGAGACAAAGTTTCAACGCGATGAGTTGCTGCCATTCCGCGACCAAATATTGGTCGAGGTTTCCGGCCTCCCCTAATGCAACAGCAAAATGTGTTGCAAGCAAGCATACGAGCTGAGACGGGGACTTAGACCCTACAATGTGTCACACCAAGAGATTCTCGAACGAGACTTGTAAGCAGACACTGCAAATTTGAACCTGTCAGAGGCAACATGACAAAAGCAACACAGTGACTTCCCAATTTTGCAACATGCTCCAATGAATCATCAGAGCAATTCGTCCTGCTGGTCGTACTGATTCTCAACCAGCACAAGCTATGAGATACAGAGAACCATGCATTCACTGGGCATCTTGGCCTTCCCGTCTCAGGCCAAAGCAACTCTAGCTTTGCACACCTGGCTTGCGCCAGCTTGGACAGAACTTTAGTACGCCGATCTGCCCTAGCCTACACTCCGCTTCATTTGTGTCATGTTATTAAAAATAACTTCTTGCTGCTAGGGCATCACAAAGCGTCCTCCACTACTCCTAGATTTAGACACCGTCCAATGCCTCCCACACTTCCCAGCCTCTCTCTTCCAGGCTCTGCCAATCCCTCCCAGCCCCCCAGCACCTCCCAGTGTCTCCCACTACAATCCAGGCCGGCAGGCCCTGACCTTAGTGAAAATTGGGGCTGCGTTTCCTGGCGGGGAGTCCCGCCAGACTGAGTTGCACAACAGAGCGTTTCATGGCGCGGTTGGCCTTTTTCGCTGGATTCCATTCAATTTCACTTTTTGTGCAGGTTTGTGTGGTTTTTGCTCCTTTCTGCTGCATTTTTGCATCTTCAGCACATTTTTGTATGTTTTAAAGGCTGTTTTGGGTGGGATTCCGGTGGGTTCCGGTGGGTTCCGGTGGGTTCCGGTGGGTTCCGGTGGGTTCCGGTGGGTTCCAGTGGGTTCCGGTGGGCTCCGGTGGGCTCCGATTCTCACCTGAAACTCTGCCAAATTTGCCACTTTTCTGGTGGGAATCCACTCCCTGAACCAAGCCCGGGTAAGCAACTCTCACCTGAAAATCACCAAATGTTGCTGGTTTTCCGGTGGGAATGCTTCTCGAAGCTATTACGCGTTGGCAAAATGATACTTCAGAGCAAATCCAAGCATGGATTCCGGTGGTTGGGTTCCAAGGCGCTTTGGGGCTGGCCCAGGCCCACCTGAATGGCCTGCTTAGAAGGTCAATTTTCCACCAAACACCTGCAAAAGTTCAATTTGCTTGAGTTTGCTTCAAAAATGGCCAAAATTTGTCTAAATGGCAGAATTCAGTTGGAACTTGTTGGAATTGCAATTTTCTGGCTGCCAACGCCAAACGGATCAGACAGGAGCACCTCTCCATAAAATCTGCTGGTTTACCGATCTTTGTGTTCCGTTGCACTGGGGCCAGGGCACCGTTGCTGAGTGCTCAGTTTTGAGGGCAGAAACTAAACACACTCAAAAGAACAAGGCTCAGGCTCGCTTCAAATTGCTGTTAGCCTGCAGCTGCAAAGGGAACAGAAACCACGTTTTGAGACTCATAACTGCTGACATTGATTCGATGCGAACTTTTGCAACCGCCAGCATAACAACGCATTGTTTATGCTACCACGTGGAAAGTGACGGCAGAATTGTGCTGTGAGAGCCAAATCTACATGCACTGAACTTGCTTCCATTTTCTCTTGCAGTCGGCAGTCTATCATGCCTATAACCTAAGTATCTCATTTCAAGCTTCAAAAAACTTCAAGACGCAAGATTCAAGACTTCAGGATTCAAGACTTCCAAAAATTCAAGACTTCAGCCTCACGAGTTCTGGAATTGGAGGTTCACGATCAAAATCAAGACTTCATGATTCATATTCATTCCATGAGTCTTTGAATTCATTCGACGTTTTGATTTGTTTCAACAGAACTGGAACACATCGGGCGTCAGAAGCTGGAGCCGAAGGACACAAGGAGTTGGAGGGAGTGACTCGCGCCACCGTGCAGTTTCGTCGTTCGTAAATGATAGACTTTGATTATGATTATCTGATTATTTGATTGACAATTGACAATGTAAGTAATAAATAACATGTAAAATGGCATAATATGCTCGGTAACATTTGTCGAAAAAACGAAAAAGTCAAAGATCATGGCATCATGGCAACGGAGGAGTCATGACAGTCCTAAATCGTGACAAGCAATGAGAGAACCTACAAAAACAATCAAACACTTGTAAAATTGTTGATAAAACTTGAATATTGACATCTTGAAATCATGATCATGAAAAGAATCTTTCTTACAAGTACTTCCTGAGCCATTGATTCATTGAGCCCTTTCTTTCTGACTCCACGGCCTAAGCCCTCGTCGCAGGCTGAAGCTTTGGAAACTTTTACCTCCAACTAGCTTTTGCTTCACACTTCAAAAACTCCAAAACAGCTCCACTTCACAGCGCGTTTCCAGCTCCATTCCAAATCTTGGATTTGTGTCCAAGCTACACAACCAAGTCCCTTAAATGAGAACAACAAAGCTTTTTCCAAGCAGAAAATGCCAATTTTCAACAGTCCCATTTGAATTGCAGTGTTCAGAAAAATTAGACCCTGCTCCAAGAAGGCGAAAGCACAGGCTGCGACCAGCTCCGGGCCCGCAACTGCCGCTGCGGACGAGTGCCCCTCCACGGCTCAGGAAGGTGCCCTTCTGCACAGAACGGCTCCATGGAGATAAGTTATCAAAGGGATCATCGCCTTCTCCGTCGCATCATCAAGATGTACAATCGCGCCCTTACCAACCTTCCAATTGATCAGGATGTTCCAAAGCGGGAGCAGCTCTCCCGGTATGAAGGAATCCCAAGCAATTTCTGGACAGCACATCCCACTGGCACGGCCTCGTATGCATGCCATCTCAAAGGCCCTTTGGTCTCCAAAGAAGGATATACGGTAGAGCAAATAGGCCGGATGATAAAAGCGCCTCGAAAAGACCGGTGTGCCCTGCAAGTTCAGCTCTGGGTCGGGAAGCCCGCTGGACAATGCATCCACTCTATCAAGGTTATAGCCTTTCTGGAGATGGAAAAGCCTTCATGTGACCAGGTCATTTTCAGTGAAAGCATGCCTCCGATCTGGATTCTATCAAAAAGAGAATGACGGCATATGGCGTGGACAGTGCGGTATTCTCACTGCTTGATGCTTCCAGTCCCAACAGTCGCACCATGTTCAGCTGCCAATGATGCCCGGAGTTTATGAAAAGGTTCATCAGTCGGCATCGGCCGATTCTTTGTCTCGGTTCTGTACGTTTGAAGGCCGGTGGATCTGCCTGAATGTTGCGTTTCAGGGCGTTAGCTCCATTCGAATCAGCCTCCTGAAGACCCTGCGGTGCATATGGCATATCGGCGACTGTTTGCAGTCAACACCCTTTCAGGTCCTCCGCCTGCTTCTTGCTGTTTGGTAAACAGGCTGTCGATGGTGTCCGTCAGGTGTTGTGAATGAGGGCAGTGCCCTGAGGCCTTCAGGCCCTCGCGTGCAGCTTGCGCCTGCAGCCGTGCTACACGTAAGCATGCAGCAGCTCTGCCAATGCCTGGCATACTTAACCTTAGGGCGGCTAAGGTCCTGATCTGCTTGTACATCCGACTTCTCTTTCTCGTTGTGTCGCAGCTCCCTACTGTTCTTCGAAAACGTAGAGCGCTCTATCTGGACCCGCCGAGAGAAACTACAGAAACGCTAGCCATAGTGTTTCCAGGAGCTGTTTCACAGCTTGTGTTATTGCGTCAAAGCTGCCGTCATCAGCCCCGTAACCTGTCCTTTGGACAGCCTTATCGGCCTATTGAGGTCATTTTGACATCAGCGGAGTACGAGGCGATTGTCAGCTATACTGACTCATCATGGTCGGTTGTACTTCAGGTTGACTGGAGTCAGGGGGTTGCCCAATGCCTCTTTGGTATCGGCAAAAAGCCGTTGATTGAGCTTGCGATCTTGCCAATTGCCCAAGCCGTTTTTGTGGCCATCTTCCATCGCATTGGAGGCGCGCACATACCCGATGATTATTGGACCCTCCAAACAGGCGAACTGCAGCCTGAGGCTGACCTACTCCATGTAGTGCATTGCTTTCTCATATGCCTTCCATAGGAGATCAGTCGCTACACTGTATGAGGCTGAATGGTTTGAATCAGGACGTTCCAACATACATCACATCCGACAACTTCCACCTCCACCGTTACATCAGGACCCTAGACATGTTGCCCTCTTCCGTATACGGCCGTCAGCAACTTACGATGCAGCATACACTATAATCGTCGGCTGTGGAACAGCCGAGGCAGGAAGGATCGCCTTGTCGGGAGGATGACGCGGTCCACACAGTGTCTCCTTGATCCTGCGATCAAGGAAAGTGCATTGAGCTGCGTTCGTATTGTTGCTGCTGGCTGTAAACGCTTTAAGGGTTGTCGGGTCCGTACCTTTGCCACTGTCCTCCACGCTGACCATGTTCCACCTTCCTTTACCAACTTCACCACGCTTCATGCAGCCCTCCCCTTCTTGACTGTTCATCCAGTAATCCCTGCGAGGGAAGTTCAGCGGTCTCTTGAAGCCCTGAAAGACATACTACAGGATGCGTCGGTGAGGCCTGATGTGTCACAGGTACCCGCGGGCACTCTCCTACGGCTCCTCTCTGGCCGCTACATGCCGGCTGTTGATGGCGCCTGTTTTGCGACGGCGCTAGGCAGTTGCATTTGCGAACGGGCACAAGCGGTTGTCGACTATAAGCGGCCTACGAGGCATGCCCCCAAGGCGCTTAATATGACATTATCTACCTGGAACATCACCAGCCTCCGTACATGGGATGTCGTCTGTCAAAATCAGGACGGTCGCTGCCCTGCTGAAGCAAGGTCCTGTATGTCTCCAGGAAACCAATTGGACTGCCCGGGAGGTAGAGATTGCGGCGGTGACCTTCCCGCGGGCAACAATTGTCAGTACACTGCTAGAAGTGAGGGCAAGTTCTGGTGTCTCAATCATTGTGCCCCCTCCTTTCCGTGTTGTCAGTCAACACGAAATTCTACCCGGCTTTGTGATGGCAGTTGTGATCTCCCACTTTGATCATACTTGTGAGGTCATTTCTGTGTATGCGCATCCACAACGACTTGCCGAGGTTGCCACTGCGATACAGGGGTACTTGGCGGCGCGCCCAACACGGCTCGAACTCTTTGTTGCGGGCGACTTCAATGGTATGAGCGTCAAACTGCCTGAGGCCTGGGACCTCCTCATGTCTGAGGGACTTCTTCGTCAAGTCTCCCTCAGAGTGGAAACTTATCGATCAGGAGCCCATGCCTCGCAGCTGGACGTCGTTTTGCACAATGAGCACGGTGAAGGCGCTAGGGGAGACTTAAAAGTAGGGTATTCTGGCCCAAACACCTGCCCAGTGGACATGCGGTTGCGACATTGCGAGCCTCAAAAGCTCGGCTATTGACCAACGACGTACAAGCTGTCAAGTATTCTGCCATCCCGGTAAGAGCCTTTAAGCAACACTTGCAACAGCCGGCGATTGGCATTCCCTCGCGCAGTTCCCATTCAGCACAAATTAGGTTGCAGCGCATGGCTTGCCTTCTGCCTCCTAACCCATCTTTATCCGACTTGCGGAGCCTATTCCACCTCTGGTGGCACCAGGAACAGCCGTCGCAGGCGGACGCAGTTCGCACCGGCCTGCTTGGAGCCTTGCCGTATTAATTGCATCGACAACGTTCCAAGCCCAAGGCTGAAAGTTTTGAGATCCCGGCTGCGATTTTTGAGACGTTTTGGCACCTGCTAAGCCAGTGTAGATTCACTACAGATGGCCGAGCTGGTATCGTGACGCATATCGAGCTCCAACAGATTGTGGCACAGCTCAAAGTTCTGGAAGTAGCCCAATTAGCACCACCGCCTGCCATAGGAGATGCCAGAAAGCTTGGTGCTAAACTGCCTGCGAGACACCCAAGGTGGGATTTGCATCGGGCCACGCTTGGTACGTTTGGAGTAAACCAGGTATTGCTCCCTTCTGGCCAGCCATGCAAATCCCTGGGTGAAGTTGACCGGGCGCTCAGACATACTCGAGCGTTTTGGCAGGAATTGCCACCTGATCACAGCATCGAATGGGAACGTATTCTGGATGACTACGCTCCAGCCAGTGCCGCTAGATGTCGCTTGCCCACCGGCGATGATATCTTGCAGCATTTATTACGTACAGGGGACTCTGCGGCCGGTCCGGATGGATGCCCCTATGAATGTTATCGCAGTATGCCGATTGAGTCCACAACGGCATCTCTACGATATCATTTTAGAAAGAGCAGCCCATTTTAGCGGCTGGTCTTTTTCCAGACCCCGAGATGTCTTTTTCCAGACCACGCGATCTTTTTTGCTTTTTGTTCGACAGCCGCGGTCCAAAAAAAGACTTTGATCTTCTTTTCGGCCCCAAGCAGAGGCCAGAAAAAAGACAAGTTGGAGGCCGGAAAAAAGATCTTTTGTCGTGTGTGTGCCCGCTGAAGATGAGACAAGGTCTTGCTATGGGGCGAGCTACTTCAGTCCTCTTCTTTTGCATTGCTATGGACCCCTTGATATGCAGCTTGCATCGCATCCCCAGAGTAAGGCTCCTCAGGGCCTATATGGATGATAACTCCACCGAGGGAGGAGGTGTGGATTGGATCACACAGGCCCAGAGCAACTTCATAGCACTCAAGGACGCTGGATTCCACGTCCTGCAGCACTTGCTTCCACGGAGGGCGAGTTGAAAACGCTGGCGCTCTACAGAGTGAACTGGACCCTGCTCACGGCATTCGCCAGTTGACTGACGCCGAGATAGGGATAGGGCAGGTCGTTTGGGACAGACACCCTTGTGCTAGGACCGGAGTCCCTAGCTTTTCCCTCTGGTGTCAGCTCACGCAGGAGTCATATCGTGCCCCCTGTGGGCCTGCCATTGAGTGGTTCTACTGTGCGGCGGGCGCACGATCAGTGCTAGTCCCAAGGCACATCATTGATTTACGCCGGGTAGTGTCGTGCCAGCCTCCCTACTGTCCTCGCCCTGCAATTGCAAATGCAAGTCCTCCCTCCTTTTTCGAGTGCCGCCTACCGAAACACAACTTGATAGTTTGGATCGAACACCTTGGGGACCCAAACTTTGTACGGATCGGGCCACCGTCCTGGGCTTCACTCTGACTGGTGCGCCGATCCAGATTGGCGAGGAGATCACTGCGTCGATCCTCCCGCTTCAGCAGCTCCTGCAAGACGCCTCCGTCAGAACTGCGAGCTCTCCAACTACGGCTGGCACCTTGCTCCGACTGTTGACCGGACGACACTGCCCGGCTGTTGACGGGGACTGCTTCACAACCGCACTTGGTAGCTGCCTTTGCTGTCTCGCTCATGCTATACTTCGGTATAAGCAACCGGCACAGCATGCTCGGACGGCATTGAATATGACACTGTCCACTTGGAACATTACCAGTCTGCGTGCCTGGGAAAGCACATCGTCGTCTGTCAAAATCAGGATGATTGCTTCCTTGCTGAAACATGGGCCGGTATGCCTCCAAGAGACCAATTGGAAGGCACGCGATGTTGAGATCGCTGCAGTCACATTCCCGAGAGCAACTATCCTCAGCACACTCGCCACCGGGGAAGGCAGCTCGGGTGTCTCCATCATTGTACCTCCCCCCTTCCGGGTTGACAAGCAGCAAGAGATCCTCCCAGGCTTTGTGTTGGCGGCTGAGATCTCACATTTTGAGCACAAATGTGAGATCTTATCCGTATATGCGCACCCGCAGCGCTTAGCAGAAGTTGCCTCAGCGATTCAATGCTACTTAACAACACGGCATGCAGGAATTGAGCTTTTTGTCGCTGGTGACTGCAATGGCATGAGCAGCAAGCAGCCTGATGCATGGGATCTCTTGATTTCGGAGGGCTTATTGCGACAGGTCTCCCTACGAGTTGATACCTATCGATCAAGCGCGCACGCCTCGCAGCTTGACATTATCCTGCACAACGAGCACGCAGAGGGAGCGACAAAGTTTAAAAGCAGGGTTTTTTGGTCTAAACACTTGCCTAGCGGGCATGCTGTCGTCACTCTCCGAGCCTCGAAGGCGCGCCTTCTTGTCAATGACGTGCAGGCAGTTAAGTACTCCGCAATCCCTGTGCGTGCCTTCAAACAGAAGCTACAGCAGCCTGCTACGGGCATTCCCGCATGTAGTTCACACCAGGCGCAAATCAGGCTGCAACGTATGGCCTGTCTCCTACCGCGAAGCCCTTCCCTCTCGGATCTGCAAAGCCTCTTCCACATTTGGTGGAAACAAGAGCTACCCACGCAGTCGGATGCGGTTCGTGATGGACTGCTGGGAGCTTTGCCCTACCTACTGCGGCGGCAGCGCTCTAAGCCGACTGTTGAGACGTTTGAGATCCCTAGTCCCATTTTCGATACCATTCGTCACTTGCTAAGCCATTGTAAATTTACTACAGATGGCCACGCGGGGATTATCACGCAGGTTGAACTACAGCAGGTTGTTGCGCAACTCACAGTCATGGAAGTGGCACAACTTATGCCACCCCCTGCCATCGGCGACGCTAGAAGGTTAGGCTCTAAGTTACCTGCCAGGCACCCCCGGTGGGACTTACACCGAGCGACTCTTGGCACATTTGGGGTGAACCAAGTGTTGCTCCCTTCAGGGCAACCTTGCAAGTCCTTGGGGGAGGTCGTGCTCTTAGGCACACCCGTGCTTTCTGGCAGCAAATGCCGCCTGACCATTGTCGCGAGTGGGATCGTATCCTTGATGACTACACGCCTTCCAGCGCTGCCAGATGTCGAGTGCCCAGCTTCGACGACATACTGCAGCATCTGCTACGCACTGGCGATTCCGCAGCAGGCCCGGATGGTTGCCCTTATGAATGCTACCGTAATTTACCATTGGAATCCACAGCTGCGCTTGAGCGACATCTCGGAGATATTATCTTCGGTAGAGCGCCGCCACCTACACGGGCGCTCACCTTCATTCCCAAAGCCGACTCGGGACACTATGCGGACAACTTTCGCCCCTCGACATGCCTGATACGGCTGCTCGTATCATCGACTCGGCCGTTTTCACCAGCCTTATGCATACCATCTGCCCGCTTCTTCACCAATCACAAGCTTTGGTATCGGCTATGAAGGAGGCACCTGCCAACTTTCTCACCATGCAGGATGCGTTATGGGCGCAGGACTCAGACTCTGTAGTCATGCTCACTGACATTGCCAATGCCTTTGAGCGAGTGAATCCGGGATGGCTGTTGGACGTTCTCAGATGTTTGTCTGTACCTCAATGGGTGTCCCAATATGCAGCTCATCTCTTATATGGGCGGCGTTCTCTGCATCGTATTCAAGGCTTCCTCCTTCCCCCCTTGCGCATGCGACAGGGCTTGGCGATGGGCAGAGCCACTTCCGTCCTCTTTTTTTGCATCGCCATGGACCCTCTAATTTGCAGCCTGCACCGCATTCCCCGTGTGCGATTACTCAGGGCGTACATGGATGATATCTCTACGGAAGGCAGCGATGTTGGGTGGATAGACCAAGCTCAGCAAAACTTCATTGCACTCAAGGAGGCAGGTTTCCACGTGCTGCAGCATACCTGTTTCACTGGCGGACGTGCCACCGATCTTGGTAGCCTCGCTCGCACGCTCAATGCTGCGGAGGGGATCCGCCTGCTAACTGACGACGAGGCCAATCAAATTACTTGGCGCCCACATCCGGCATGTGATGAGGGATTGCCCAGCTTCTCTGCTTGGAGCCAACGGATGCGGGCGCTACACTGTACACCTTTGGGCCCTACTATCGAATGGTTTCTTTGCATGGCGGGAGATAGATCGGCGCTAGTGCCGCGCCACATTCTCGACTCCTACGCTGAGGGACAAACCCGAGAGGCTGCAGCGGCGCCGACCACCCTGCTATCTTCCCCTTGTAACTGTAAGTGTAAATCGTCCCTTTTGTTCCGAGTGTCACCTTCCGAGGACCAGCTCCTCAAGCTTGATCGGACTTCATGGGGGCCTAAACTTTGCACGGACCAAGCGTCTGTGCTTGGGTTCTCTCTCTCGGGAGCTCCCATCGAGATTGGGGGGAATGCTAGCGCGACAGTCGATCCTCTCAGTACAACAGCGTCAGCGTACGGGAAATAAGGCTCTCTCGAGCATTACACGCAAACGACGGCTGTTTGCACCGTTACGGCAATCGCTCCCGGAGCGGGCTTTGTGTTGTAGAGCCTACCTGTCGAGTTGCCTACATTATACACAGCAGGTCATCCCTCCAATTCCGACCACCCAAGAACGTATCCTAGCCAAGAATGCGCAATTCGTCCTGGGTAGTCGCGCCTGGCTTCAGTCGAAACACTTAGAAGGAACATTTAGGATCTTTAAGTTGCCTCAGCCAGGCTCCTGGTTCTTCGATGCACCGGCCAATCGCCTTGGCTTTCTGCTGCGTTATGAACCTCACCTCGCCCTTATGGCATTGGGGGGTGTGGTAGCGCAAACGAGACATAGACGACCGCTCTTACAACGCCTTCCACGCATGGTTGTCTCCAGTCTGCAGGATGGCACATTCGTGCCTATCCTTGTCTCTATTCGCGATCAAGCCAATGAAAAGCTGGCCAGGCGAGCTCCCCCGGAGGAGGCCATCAAAGTGCTGCTTCCACTGTATAAGCATCTCTTGAGAGAACGGCAGGAGCAGGAGGCCCTTGCATATCTTATTGGCCGCTTTCATTGCACTATTTATGGAGACTCCACTCTGGAGTAGTTCCCACATTTTGCGCAATGCCCTTCTTTAAAATCAGCGATGTTTGAACGAGGTACTTAGCGACGATCCTGTACAAATTATTCTAGCAGTGATGTACACCTACCCCATAGACCGGGTTAGGCCGAAAGTTATCTTGACCAGAAGACCGGAGGATCTCCTGGATCACAGGAATTCAAGATATTTATCTTATCCTGTGATTTTGGATATGATATCCAAAATCCCAGCGTCAAGTTCTCCAAAATCACAGCGCAAAATTTTGGATCCCAGATCCAAAATCACACTTTTATTTTCGACCTGTGATTTTGGATCTATATCCAAAATCACACTTCCCGAATTCCTGCGATTTTGGATCTAGGTCTGGCCCGGCAGGGGTCGAAACTTCGACCCCCAGGGGTCGAAACTTCGACCCCTCGGGGGTCGAAACTTCGACCCCTCTCTGGTGTATAGCAAGATATATATGTATATATATTTGTCTTTCTTTCTGTCGGTCTTTCTGCCTCTCTGTCTCTTTGTTTTTTGGTCTCTGTCTGTCTGTCTGTCTGTCTGTCTGTCTGTCTGTCTGTCTCTCTCTCTCTCTCTCTCTCTCTCTCTATATATATATATATATATATATTATATTCGCGAAGCTTTTGATTTTCCAGCATGTGGTGAATTTTGTTGGGGGATAGCGAAGTTTTGTTTTCCGAGACGACCGACCCGGTTTTTGGGTCCTGAGATGCCTTTGCTATACATGCTGGCTCTATATTTGGCACACACCAGCATATACCTTGAGAGTTGGGTGTGAACGAAACCAACAATTGACACCGTGTGTGTGTGTGTGTGTGTCTGTGTGTGTGTGTGTGTGCGGGTCTATGATGCGGGACAAAAGCATGTGGTATGGAACCAGGTGTGGTCGCATGCAGAATATATAAGTCTATGAGTGAGATTTTCGGCACTAGGAATATATGTAGGTTTTAAAGAGTAATGCAGCTTGAACACTTTTTAGAGAGTATAGAGCAGGTTGAGAACATATGTAAACAGCTTCAGCAAACACAACGGGCCCCGACAGTTATATATTTCATAGAGTAGAGAGAAACCTTATATAAGAGAGCCATATGCAATATACTGACCATGAGGGTGTTTAGTGTTGAACAGAGGGTATATATACCCTCGAGCATTGCATGTTTAGGAGCAGTTGGAGGGAATATGTAGATGACCTTGAGAGGTGTGTTATAATTTTGAGAGTATACCCCACCTTGAGAGTTTAGTGTTGTACAACAAGGGTATGTGAGACTTTTGCATGTTTAGGAGCAGTTGTGGAGGGAATATATGTAGATGTGACCTTGTGAGAGGTGTGTCAGACCTTGTGAGAGGATATATTACACCATGAGAGTTTTTGCTGTTGACAAAGGGTATTTACCTTGAGAGATTGAATTTGCACGTGTCTGAGCAGTTGGAGGGAATATGTAGATGACCTTGAGAGAGGTGTGAGACTTTGACAGCACATATATCTTACACCTTGAGAGTTTAGTGTGTTGTGCAGAGAGTTTTTACTTTGAAAGTTCAGTGTTGCACAGAGAGTGTTTACCTCGAGGGCTAGGAGCAGTTGTGTCTGCGGGGACACAATCTGTAAACGACCTTGAGAGGTCTGAATCCTGTGTTTCACATGTTGCCGGCAGGACTCGGGCTTTCTGTGCTCGGTAGTAAGTATAGCGACCCCGCTTTCGGTTTCACAAGCTTTTTTGTACAGCTGCCCTGCTGCCGCAGCATGGCTCTCACCGGACAGACGGGACGGTTGGTCGCCGATCCCACGATCGGTGTGGAAGATATCACAGGTGTGCTCAGCAAGTGGCTGAAATCCCGAAAGACTACGGATTTCTTCAAGGCCTTGAACTTGCCTCGCGGGCTCACCTTCAAAAAGTCCCCGATAGGCTCCTGGATGGCGGGTGCTGCCGACCTCTACAAAGAGCTCATGCTCCTCGCTCCGAACGGTATGCTCAGCCCGAAGAAGGTCAGAACAGCCTTGGCCAAAATGAACGAGCAGGAGGAGAAAATTAATCACACTCGGAAATCGGACAACGACTTCATCGATTTGACTGATGAAGGCATCAGGATCGGGTGTGCCATGTTCAGGT
This sequence comes from Symbiodinium sp. CCMP2592, assembly GCA_905221615.1. Classification (NCBI taxonomy): domain Eukaryota; class Dinophyceae; order Suessiales; family Symbiodiniaceae; genus Symbiodinium; species Symbiodinium sp. CCMP2592. Next base: position 1,281,317 of record CAJNDT010000557.1, on the reverse strand, counting down.
GCCTCAAGGTGGAAGCCAAGACCAAGCAGCGGTGCTTTGCTATGATGACAGCGGCTGAGCAAACGGCTGTGCAGGATGTCCTCGACATCATGAATTGTGGTCCCGTCCTAGAGGACGGATCTCAGGAGTCTGTCAGCGAGCCTCCTCCGGGAATGCTTGCTTTGACAGATGGTGCCGCTGATGCAAGGCCTGCAGATGCAAGGCCTGCAGATGCAAGGCCTGAAGATGCAAGGCCTGCGGTTGCAAGGCCCCTGGCCTTGGAAGACGACCCTAGACCAAAGCCCAGCCTCCGTCGGCTCGACCCCATGGCAGTCTTTGACAGAGTTCTGAGCAGAGTAAGTTCAGAAGAGGCAGAGAGCGAAGATCTTCCTGGACCTAGTAGCAGCAGTCGGGCCCCACCTGCTGCTACAACAAGCACAAGCAGCAGCCCCATGGACGTGCACTTCAGCTTTTTGTTGAGCCAAGCCGAATCTGTGGAGCCCTTGGACAACAAAGCCCAGTTGATCATATTCCGCAAAAACTGCCCTGAGAAGAAGGGGAAAGGGAAAGGGAAAGGGAAAGGCAAGCAGAACGGAGAGGCGAACAAGAAGAGCGAGGCGAATCAGAAGACTGAGAATGCGATCCCTACTAAGTCCAGGTCTTCAGCGCCAAGCAAGGTCAAGAAGCCCATCGAGTCCCCGGACGGCGAAGCCACCGAGATCTCCGAAGAGAAGGATACGATTCCCGCAATCAGGCACTCCAAGAAGAGCCCAGAGATCCCTAAGAGCAAGGAGAGCCCAAAGTCTAAGCAGTCGGACCCGAAAGCCAAGGCTACCCCGAAGTCGACCCCGAAATCGAAGGCGAGCCCAAAGTCGACACCGAAATCCAAGGCGACCGCGAAGGCCAAAGGTGAGAAGAAGACTAAGAAGGAGAAGCCCGAGTTGCACAACACTAAGGTGAAGCCTGAGCCTGAGTCTGCGGTGAAGGCCGAGGAGTTCCCCGAGGATGAGCATGATGGTGTAGAGAAGAAGAAGATGAAGATGGACAGAACAGCCATCCGGAAACGAGTGGTCTCCAAAGCCTACCACAACGAGAGAGATCGGCAAATGAAGGCGGGTCTTGAGAAGGAGGCGGCTTCCGAACTTGGTCGTGCTGCTGCCAAACGTGCAGGTGATCAGTTTGACTCGGAGAATCCCAAGGAGAAGAGGGCCAAATTGAAGCTCAAGGACATGGAGGGAGAGGATGACTCTGAGTGTCCTGCTGATGCTGCTAACCCCGAGGGTGCTGACAAGGAGCCTGAAGATTAGATTCCTCTGTGTGTGCACACAATCAGACATGTTGGTTGATAGGTGTTATAGTGCAGTGACTATAGTACGTTTGTGCTGATTGCTTTGATAGGAACCGTATGCAGTTGTGCACAAAGCCCGTGGAGCATGCTGCTGCATAGTTCTGTATGGGGTTTTGAACTTGAAAACACAATAGTTCTAAGTAAAAAAGCATAAGAAGAAGTCGTGTGTCGCTTTATTTCCTGAGCAGACTGTGTAGCTTGCACAGTCAGATTTTGAGCCCATGGAATGGTCACTTGTGTGGCTTTTATAGAAGCGAGAGTGCTTGTCTCTCCACGGAATCAGATGGGAGATGTGTGTGAGGCCTGTTTGCTATAGAAGCGAGGGCTTTCGTCCCTCCACGGAATCAGATGTGACATGCAGGATGGGCGCTTTTTGCCATACATCTGCGAAGGATCAACGTGGACAGATTCGTGGAAGCTGTGTGTATGCTGCTTCGGTGGCGACCCCAAAATCAGAGTGCAGCTTTGTGATCAATGGCTGTTGCGAGCTGTGTGATGCTGTGAGCTTTGCTGTCATGCATGTTGTGTGAACCTTGAGTGGACCATGAGAGCATTCTGTCGAGCGGCGGTAGGTTGAGTGGACCATGAGAGCATTGTGTGTATCGAGTCGCAAAGCATCGGTAGGTTGAGAGATTCAGACTTCGAGGAATGCGAAATTCAAAGCAACACCACACAAGCATCACACACACACACATCCTGCTCTAGAAAGGTGTGACTGTGCAACTTCGGCATCGTCGGCTGTGGTGGGCCACTCGAGGCCGGATTAAATGAGGGTCTTGGGTTTTGGGCCGGCTTGGGATTCCAGGATTTCGGGTTAAGCATGGGGGTGGCGATGATGATAGTGAGATGTCTAGAAGCATATGGTGGTGTTGGGGTTGATGCTTGATGCTAGACTAGCAAATCTCATATACAAGCCCTTATATACTTATGTGTATGTATATATATATATATATATGAATGTATCTATACATATTATGTTTTATTTAATATATATATATATATATATCATTTATCTATATGCATTTGCACTTCTGTTTCCTATATATATATAAGCTATATACTTGTATCAGATTCAATCCGTTCTGTGCAGTTTAAAACCCCAAAACCCTGGACCCCCTAACCCTAAACCCTATGAGCGCCTAGACCTTAAACCCCAAGTGCCAAGCCCCAAATCCCAATTTCCAGGATGTTCTGGAGCCTTTTATTACACGGTTGAGGGTTTGGGTTTGGACTGCGAGAGAGAGGGGGTTGTGGGTTTCTGTATATATATATATATATATATATATAGAAACGGTTTCGGGCTTAAGGGTTCGGGGTTGGGGTTTATACCCCTATATATATATATATATATATATATATATAGAAACGGTTTCGGGCTTAAGGGTTCGGGGTTGGGGTTTATACCAATCACAACAAACCCCCGACTCAGCTTTAAATCCCAAAGTGGCACCACAACAGTCGAAGTCACGATTATACCACCCCATGATGAACATCGTCATGTTACCCCTATTTCATACCGAAGGCCTCCAGGAAATAACAACCCCCGAATCATGCACCGAATGCAACCCCCTATTAAACCAATGTCCCCGATAGTCTCTTTTGGTGGGTATTTCGGGCTTTCACGGTTCATGTTTGCAGTTTCGCAGCAGGAGGCCCAGAAGTGCTGAGAGAGTGTGTTTTCATGTCAGGCTATACACATGGACACAGCTATATGTTGAATCTAGATCGGACAGGATACACATACAACACAGGAGAAATACCCACCCTGCATATAGTATACCATATAATGATCATATTAGACCTCACATATACTCCGATTATATGCCATAATAGTGACATACTGTGAACATATACAACAAGTAGTTTTATCGAGACTCTCATACTCTCTGGGCATAGACCTGCAAGCCTGGACACTTTAGGACGGGTCCTTTTTCGGCCTAGGCATCTCTAATCTAATCTAACCCACACACTATACACCACACAACCTAAACCTAAACCCTTTAGCCCTAAACTTTGCTATAGGCCGACGGTGTGCACGATAATTCAACCATGTCGCGAGTTTTTCTGAAGTATGTGGACAACACTTGCACGACCAATATTCTTGGCTATCAGCTGCGAAGTCGAGGCTGGGTCTTTGAGAACATACAGCTGGTGAGAAGCGGTCGTATGCAAGATGCAAGGTTTTGCAATGCTTATGTGGGTGTCTGGGACGACGATTATGCTGCATATATGGCATTGGAGCTGAACAATGCTTTTATTCCTGGTGTTGGCACGGTGCAGGCTGAGGTCGCCAGGCCAAGGAATAATGCAACGGCTGGTACATCGAGCAAAGCTTCGCCTGCTGCAGTACCATCGGTCAAGGCTTCGCCTGCTGCAGTACCATTAGTCAAGGCTTCGCCTGCTGCAGTACCATTGGTTCCGAGACCTCCGAAGTGTCCTCCACCTGCTCATTTGCTTCCGGCTGCGAAGGTACAAGCTGCTCCAATGCCAATGGGAACCCCTCCGATGGTGGAGGTGACAGCAGCTGGTACAATGGAAAATCCTCCGACGGTGGAGGTGCCAACAGCTGCAGCTGTTTCAATGGAAGCCCCTCCGATGGTGGAGGGTGATGGCTCAACTGCTGCAGTTGCTTCAATGGAAGCCCCTCCGATGGTGGAGGGTGATGGCTATGATGAGGAGGAGATTGGAGATGAGGAGCTGCAGAGGTTTTTTGCTGAGCATGCGGTGACGAGTCCTGCTGTGAGCGATGATGGTGTTACAGGTTCAAGCAGCTGTTCCTCCACGAGCTCATCGCGATCGCGGACACGGCGGCGGAGATCGAGATCACGGCGGAGGAGGAGTAGAGGGAGGAGGAGGAGGAGGCGATCGCCATCGAGGCGGAGGAGGAGGAAGGATCGGTCGCGACACCACCGATCGTGAGAAACAAGGGTTTGTGCTGTTTTGCTCTCAAATTATAAGCCCCCACCTGTATAGACCTTTATAAAGAAACCCCTTGTATACCCTAAAACCACACCTGCAAAGCCTTATAAATGTAAGATCATAATTCTAAGACCCTACAATCCTAAACCCTAAATCCTCTCTATGACTCTCTTGGTCCCCCTCAAAGTCACAATGTGTTGAAATTGTATGCACACATATGTATATATATATGTGCATCTACATACACAAATAATTTTCACCTAGAGATAGATTGCACATGCACACAATTATGACCCAAAAGCGCCCAAACCCCAAAGCCTCAGGATGTGGAATCGCAGTCCGGATTTCAGAGTCTTACGGTGTTGCAGGGTTTAAGGTGTGGAGTGTTGTCGGGTTCACGGGCTTCTGTTTGTTACCAGGGTCGAGGTGTGCTTGTGTGTTCATCTATTTACAGGGTTGGTCGGCTGATATAGACGGTTTTAGGGTTTAAGGATTATAAGGGTTTAGGGATTTAGGGTTTCAGGGTTTAGGGTTTTAAAATGTGGGTTTAGAGGGCTTGATATCGACGGTTTTAGGGTTTAGGGATTAATGGGTTTAAGATTTTTGGGTTTAAGGGTTTAGGGTTTTAGGGTTCAGGGCTTGATATAGACGGTTTGAGGGTTTAGGGGTTATAGGGTTTAGGGCTTTAGGGTTTAAGGGTTTTAGGGTTTGGGTTTTAGGGTTTGGTGGCTTTAGGGTTACAGGGTTTTAAGGTTTTCGGGTCGATATATGCAAACAACAAAATATCCCAGGCAATGGTCGAACTTTACCGAAAGCGGCCCCGAAGCTTAAATCCAAATCCCCACAAGCTTCTATGAGCCCAGCCTCCGACGACTTTGGCTGAATTATACAAATCCCAAATCCCTAAACCTGTGTCGAAACCCTAGAACCTTATCTAAACCCGAAACACAGAAAGCCCTCTATCACAAGAAATACTATACCCCAAACCTGTCGAAACCCAGAACATTAGAAAACAGCCCCATCTGTATTGGCTGAAACTTACAAAGCCAAAACCCCTAAACCTGCCGAAAACCTAGAACCTTACAACACCAAAACAGACAAATCTCAAACCTTTAGATCTGTCGAAACCCTAGAACTTCAAACCTGCAACACACAAAGCCGCTCGTGCGGTTCTTTAATTCTAAACCTACCGTCCCTGTGTGCAGGTTCTTCGCCTCTCCCACCGGCTGCCCGGCAGCGACTCTGAGAGTGACTTTGAGCGAGACAGAAACCATGAGAGAGAAAGAAGGGAGCAAAGAGTAAGGACATTTTTTTGTTGTTGTGGTACCGGCTCGCTTGATTTTTTCGTTTCCGTGTAGCAGCAGGGAACGGAAAATCAGTTCAATAAATGCAAGTGATCCACCAGACTCGGTCGAAGTTTGGTCGAAGTTTCGTCGAAACTTCGACCCCCCCGGGTCGAAGTTTCGACACCCCCCAGGTCGAAGTTTCGACACCCCCCAGGTCGAAGTTTCGACACCCTAGGTCGAAGTTTCGAGCCGAAACTTCGACACCAATTTGCTAAAAGTGCTACCCTTACAGTGAATTGTAATATCACAACTTACAAACTTCGACCTCGGGTGTCGAAACTTCGACCGGTAGGGTGTCGAAACTTCGACTTGGAGGTGTCGAAACTTCGACCTTGGGGGGTCGAAGTTTCGTCGAAACTTCGATCAAACTTCGACCTAGCATGTCGAAATTCCGTCGAAAATTCGATCAAACTTCGATGGTATGGTGTTGTGCTTTCTACGAAACTTACATGCTTCAGTGGTCCACAGTCTAGAAATTCCTATGAGTTATTGGTGTCCTGGAGAACAAAATCATTGTCTAGTCGGTTTCAATCGACACCCGACATCCGGTACTTCGTTTGTCTGGTATTCGGAAACTGAAGAGCATTGTGGGCTGTCGGTCATCACATCCTGCGAAATGCTTCGATCCCCAACTGTCTCGTGATCTAGCCTAGACACTCCCTCTGCAGCCGCAACAAAAGCTACATCCATCAAGTTCCGAGGGATATGCGAGAAAAAAGTGTTTCGATCCTATGGGAGTATCCGATAACAACTATATAGTAGGTACAGTAGGTATAATACAAGTATCGTGGGTACTGGGTATTGGGTATACTCGAACGTAGAAGAAGTAGTATTGTACTATTATAGTAGTATAGTAGTCGTAGTAGTAGTAGTAGTAGCAGTAGTAGTAGTAGTAGTAGTAGTAGTAGTAGTAGTAGTAGTAGTAGTGGTAGTATAGTATAGTATAGTATAGTAGTATAGTAGTAGTATAGTAGTAGTATAGTATAGTAGTATTAGTACTAGAGCAAGGACCTTGAGAGCACCCTGAGAGCACACTGCACGGCTGTGTTGGCTGTGTGCTTGCTTTGCACGGCTTTCATGTTGTCATGTTGTGTTGTCACATGCACATGCCGTGGAAGTCCTTTGGCGAAACCGCGAGTTGAGTTGTGCCTGCTTCCTACGTAGAGCCTGACAGCCATGGCACCCAAGATGAAGCGGCCCAGTGCAGCCTTGGCTTCCTCTTCCTCTAAGGACCCTAAAAAGGTTACAACCTTGGCCTTGACCAACGGCGAGAAGGGCGAGGAGAAACGTGACAAGGGTAAGGGTGAAAAGTGGGCCAAGATGGCCGACAAAAAGCAGCTGCCTGACCACCTGCTCGAGCTCTACAACGCTGGCCGGCACCAGCAAGAGAAAGCACCAAACCACAGTTATCAATACGGTCTTCAAGAAGCGATCCGACGGCGGGTTCGACCTGAACACAGCAGATCCACTCTTCCAACAGTCCTTGGACATCTACGACAAGAAGTTCACCAAGGAGCAGGAGAAAGGGTTGCCGAAGTCAGTGTTTCTCTGGCAGTACTTCCAAGGCAACCAAGCTGCCATGGATCAGGCCTACGAGGACGGTGACATCTTTGAGACCAAGGATGGCGAGGGTCGAAAGTTTTGGTGCCACAAGGAGATGGTTGTGGGCAGGGAGGTGGGCCGAAGTGAGACCAACGGCATTCAGCGGCAGAAGAAGGGCAGGCATGATCAGGCAGAGGTCATCGCTGACATCATGCGGAAGATGAACTGGGGGTGGGATCGCTGCAAGGATGATCCGATTCAAGATGGGGTTATGTCCAAGGACACGATCAAGATGCTCAATGCCGCTTTGCAGTCGCAGAATCGCTTGGCAACGGATGCACTCAAGCTCACCAGGAACAACCCCGGTGCATTGGGGGATGCCAGGGTCAAGGAGTTGACAGGCAGCTATGCCAAAGCCCAATCCGCCGCTTTGTCCATCGAGCACCTGTTGAAGTTCAACCTTTTGCCCTGCCAGCAGGAAGTCACGAGGTCCGGGTTAGACAACTTCATCCGGGAGATCACAGAGCAAACCCAAGCCCAGACCGAGCTCATCGAGGTTTCCAAAGGTCTTGTGAGAGCTGCTTCTAAGACTACCAAGAAGTAGGCTCATTGCTCCGTATAGGGGTGCCACACGGTCTCACGTTTTGGTGTCTGTGTCATGTGCATGCCATACATGAACATGTAGCTATGTGTAAACTGTGTCTACACTGTCTGTTTATAAGCCCTTACAGCCCTGATATCCCCTTTTATGGAACATCCTGAATACCCAGAGCTTTGTTGCTTGTGTTTCTAGCTATGAGAGCACACACACACACTGTGAGAACCCAGAGGGTGGCATCAACTCGAGGGCCAGTTTTACTCTTTTGTCGCATGTACCTGGAGGGTACTTGAATGCTGCCTGGCTTTAGCGCCTGTGCTCGCTCGCTTGGCAAATCGACTGAGGCATCATCTGTATGTGTGCCAAAGACCAAAGACTCAGCAGCAGGATGTAGTTTGAGGGTGGCTGTTGATTCATGTGTAACTCACATATATAGCTGCAGACTTCAGGCTCAATGTTTCAGGTATGCATTTTCGGTAGGAAAAGCAGTTTGCAGGCTCCATGTTTCTCAGACGACTATGTATGTATGGAGTTTCAGCACATAGCATGTGAGGTTTCAGGGTCCATGTTTCGGTGTTTCACCGTCCATGTTTCAGTGTGAGAAGACTTCGTAGGTATGGAGTTTCAGCACATAGCATGAGGTTTCAGGGTCCATGTTTCAGTGTGAGAAGACTCTGTATGTATGGAGTTTCAGCACATAGCATGAGGTTTCAGGGTCCATGTTTCAGTGTGAGAAGACTCTGTATGTATGGAGTTTCAGCACATAGCATGAGGTTTCAGGGTCCATGTTTCAGTGTGAGAAGACTCTGTATGTATGGAGTTTCAGCACATCGCATGAGATTTCGCCGTCCATGTTTCAGTGTGAGAAGAGACTTTGTATGTATAGAGTTTCAGCACATAGCATGAGGTTTCAGGGTCCATGTTTCAGTGTGAGAAGGCTTTGTATATGTATGGAGTTTCAGCACATAGCACGAGGTTTCAGGGTCCATTCAGTGTGAGAAGACTTTGTATGTATGGAATGTTTCACTTATGTATGTATGGAGTTTCGCTACAAAGCTCGAGGTTTCAAGCTACATGTTTCAGCACCAGAAGATACTGTATTGAGTTTCGGGGTGGTGTACAGGATTACACATTCCTTTGCATCGCTGGGTTGTTGGTTTTCCTATCTCAAACAAGGCTCACACAAGGTTTCATTTGTTTAATGTATCAGCCCGAGATTTCATACTAGTCTCCTATTGGTGTGGGCCGGTGTGCGATTGATGCGGGAATACACCCCATGGGGCAAGCTTCAGCCCCAACCGCTTGCCTGTCCAGGTCATTCGTCCTACCACCAACACCTTTATCGGAGATGTTTCTTCCCGGCACGTATGCAAAGGCTCCGACCAAGAGACTTCGATCCTTGAAGATTTCGTTAAATAACATAAAGCGAGAATATAGTTTAACAATTTGCAATATATTGTGATGATAAAATATAATAGTGTAAAGTAGAGCAATAGCAATGTTCTCGAGAAACAAGTTAAATATATAAGTAGATCTACGACCCAGCTGCTCTCAAGGTCTTGTGAAGGTATTTACACATACATAGACAAAAAAGCCTCAAACTCCCTAGAATCCAGTTCCTCTCAATATTTCATGCATGTAGACAAACACTAAATTGAACCCAGATGCTCTCAAGGTAACATATAAAAGTGTATATATACATACACATACGATCCACACTTGCTCTCACGGTCCCTATAAGCCTCAAACCCTACAGTTGCTCTCAAGGTCTTTTGAAGGTATTTACACAGACATAGGTAAAAATCTCAAACTCCGTAGAACCCAGTCCCTCTCAAGGTTTCCTATGTAGACAAACCCCACAAGCTCTACAGAACCCAGAAAAGCTCTCAAGGTAATACTTTTATATGTATATATAGTTATATGGATATATATGCAACCCACACACTTGCTCTAAAGGCACCTAAACCTCAAACCCTATATAGTTGCTCTCAAGGTCTCTCGAAGGTATCTACAGCAAGGGTTCCCACACCTGTGATTATACATTGAGAGATTTTTTCGTTTCACCCCGACCGTATATGTGTGCTTGTCAAGAACCATGAGAGCTGGAGGAATACAGCAGAGAAAACGGAAACGAGAACAAGATGAACAAGCCGCTGGATTTGGTACAAGTGCACTCGCTCAACATTTGGTGTCCGAGTTCGCTTGGGGATCTTACTCACCACAGCAAGTTCAAAAGCTAGCGAGCTTGACTGTGCAGGATTTCAAGAAGGCGGCTCGACCGGAGGATATCCCAGAGGATTTGGTCAAGCTCGCTGGCATCGGCTCTAGTGGACGATACCCGTCCAAGTGCCACGAAGATCTCATGAAGTTGGTGGAACCAGGTGCTAAACTACCTCCACCCACCGTTGCGAACTTGCCTTTCAAGTCGCCGCTCAACGAGCAACCACAGGCGATGTTCCTCCCGCATGAGACCTTCGCCAGTTTGTACAATGAGTACGGCGAGGGCTGGATGAAGTCCATGGTGCCAGATGCCTCCGAGATTCCAGCTTTCTGGGATTCAGTGGCCAATCACCCTGGGGTTGTAGATCACCCACTCAAAACCAGAAGCGATTTTCGCAGCAAGTGTGTGCCAGTCGGCCTTCACGGCGACGACGTCCCGTGCACCGGACTAGGCAAATGTTGGGTGTCGAAGCAAACGGAATTTAGCTGGTTCAGCATGCTCGCCACAGCCCAAAGCACTCAGGACCGCATGTTTTGGATATACGGTTGTATGGAAAAGTTCAAGGTGGCAGAAAACGGACACCACACCATGCATACCTTTTTCACGATCCTTGCCTGGAGTTTCTTGTGGCTAAGCCGGGGGCAGTGGCCTGATGCAGATTGGAATGGCAAAAAGCAACTCAGAGTTCATTTAAGTTTCAGCAATATATGTAAACATGTTATCACACAAGCTGCTTTCGTGTGTGTTTGTCTATATATATATGTATATAAATATCAATATAAATATAATTATAAATATAAATATAAATATAAATACATATATATATATATATATATATATATATATTTGTGGTACAAAATATGTATGTGTATCAGTCTACATCCCTCTGTTGCTTGTTCGTTGTGTTCTTCTGCTAGTAGACGGTGTTTTGTATCTTTGTTGTTTGTGAAAGAAAACCAACCGTAAAGCCTAATACTTTTGCCATGCACCCCGTAAACCCTTAAGCACACTGAAACTCACATCCCTAAACTCGACAATCACAGGTACCCCAAAGGGTCGCCGGAGCAGAAAAAGGCATTGAAACCCTTGGCCGGCGGATTTTATTGTCTCCTGTTCTGCTTGATCGGTGACCTTGATTACTTCGCTGGTGTCCTGAATCTGCCCCACTTCAGCTCGGCAACGAATCCCTGTCCACTATGCAGGGCCACGGGCAGCGGCGAAAACACGTGGGCGAACTTTAACTCTGACGCACCGTGGCGATCTACGGTATGGACACCTAGTGCCTGGCGAGCATGGGGTGGGCGATCGAAATCACCACTGTTCCGTCTTCCCGGGACGTCCTGTCATACCGTCTCTCTTGATTACCTCCACACGAAATACCTGGGGACGGACCAGTGGTTGTTCGGATCCATTCTGTGGCTTTTGACCCATGTGATCCTCAGTGCCAGCCCTCTGAACAACCTCAAGGATATCTGGAGCAGGATTGAACGGTATTACAAGCAGAGCAAGACACCAGCAAGCAGGCGATACCGATCTCTGGGCAAATTGAGCATGTTTGTTCGGAAAACAGGCTACCCCAAACTCAGGGGCAAAGGTTATGAGCTCAAGAACTTCGGCAGGGCACTTCTCCATGTATGGGAGCAGTGTATGAAGCCACACATCCAGACTCACCAGCAGATCTTGCTCATGCTCCGGATGAATGTCAAGATGGAAGACCTCTTGAGCGAGCACAAAACACTTTGGGTGTTGCCGGAAGCGGCAGCTCGGGAATTCCGGGAGTCTGCCAGGGCCATGTTGTTGGTGTATAATGCCGTTGCAAGACACTTCGCAGAGAGCCTGGTGCATGCAGACTTAGGGTTTTCCTTTTGTTGTTACGACATCTAGTTAATCTAGTTTGTAGAATTGTGTGTGCTTCGTTGAATCCACCAAGGGAAGGCCTTCAGCTCTTTGATATCACCAGCAAGTTCCACTTGCTGCAGCACATCACAGACTATGCCGATTGTGTGTCCCCCCGCCTGGTGCCTCCACCAGTGTTGGCAGCACCGCTTTGCATTTTTGATTCTAAATCTCTTCGCCAACCAACACAAACATGTATAAGGTATGGTGCTTTTCGGGAGAAGACCTCATGAGACACATGCAGCATCTCGCACAATCGTGCAGTAGAGGCGTCAAGCCGGTGACTGTGGTCAACAAAATGGCCAGAAAGTACCGCCTGGCGATGCACCTGCAGCTCACGAAGCCTTGAAAAAAACGTGATACGATGTCATTGCGAGATGACTCTCCGAACAAAGACGGTTCTTTATTTCCACCACACAAGTACTCTCAAGGTGTTATTCTGTCTCTCAAGGTGTTTTTCTGTCTGTTTAGTACACAACACAATATATGTCCAGAAAGACTCACAACCTCAAGCCTGCAAGCCCTGAACCCAGAGAGTCTGTCTGTATATGGACCCTGAAGACTTGTGTGTGTGTGTATGCGACACACCAAGAAGATATACCGGAAAGCGAGAGGAGGTTCGTGAACCCAGAGAGCTTATATCTACACAAACCATATATGAGTGCGAAACCGAGAGGGATTTTGAGACTTTACTGTGTTATCACGTGGTTCTTACTGTTGTGTGTTAACAAGCACCTTGTCCAAACGAGTCACACCATGTACCCAGACCATGAGAGTAGCAGAGGCTCTCAGCCTTACGAGCTCTACAAACCTTTTTTCTATAGTGTAAACCCAGAAAAAGAGCTTGTACCTACACAGACCATGAGAGTAGACAATTTTGTGCTGAGGGCTCAACCCTTTATGTACAGTCCCCAAACCCAAAGGGCATGTCTCTCGCTCTCTTTCTCTCTCTCTCTCTCTCTCTCTCTCTCTCTCTCTCTCTCTCTCTCTCTCTCTCGCCCTCTCTCTTTCTAAATTTTTTTATATGCTTTTATTATATATTCTACTATATTATATTATATGTTGTTGTATTCTACCGTATAAGGGGCCCAGCCCTATACAAGTTCCAGACCCGGAGAGACTGTATACAGATGTAGACAGACCAAGTGAAACCTTTGCCCTTCCTGCTACAAGACCCGAAACAGATCTCATGAAGTATACCTTTCCTGTCAAGACCAGAAAAAGATCTGATGAATTATATACCTTCCCTGTTAAGACCAGAAGAAGATCTGATGATTTATACCTTCCCTGTTAAGACCCCAGAAGAAGATCTGATGAATTATACCTTCCCTGTTAAGACCCCAGAAAAAGATCTGATGAATTACCTTCCCTGTTAAGATCCCAGAAAAAGATCTGATGAATTACCTTCCCTGTTAAGACCAGAAAAAAAGCTGATTACCGAGAATATAAACCACAAAAGATGCTGCATTTCTGTGACGAAAGCCCCATCGAAGTTTCGACCTGCAGCCCTCAAACTTCGACCTGTGACCCTTCAAACTTCGACCAGTGAGGGGCCGAAACTTCGACGAAGTTTCGTCGAAGTTTCGGCCTCGCCCGGGCCCAAACGAGTTAACTAAATCCTGTGATTTTGGATATGATATCCAAAATCACAGGTTGAGCATATCCAAAATCACAGCGCCATTTCAAAACTGTGATTTTGGATATCTACGTGTTCCCTTTTTGCTCCCTGCGTCCTTCCTGTAGGGTTCCGTTTAGTTAAAATTTTGGCTCCAGCCAAAATCTTAACTAATAGTTAACTTTTGGGCTAACCCAGTCTATGGGGTAAGGACATTGAAAACTTCGCAATCCGATACATTCAAATGAATCCAGCTCATATGTGTGTGACTCTATCAAAGGAGTCGAGCACGAGGCTCAATGGTATTTCCGGTCAAATTAAAAGTTGAAAATGCGGAACACGCCATTGACATGCTTGGCTTCAAGCCAGTGTCGCCCTCCTCCAAGACGTACGCAGGCAACCAAGGTACGTCGCTGCTCGCCGGGGTCAGGCGGGATAGCTTGCAGCGTATATTGAAGGCAGCTTTGCAGGTACGCACGACAGCAAATGGCTTGCTCGCGACATACAGACTTGGTCGGCGAAATCGTTCAGCTCTGATATATACACTGGCCCTAGGTTCACTGGCCCTGCTCACCGTAAGACATGGGTTGCGCAATGGCCACCATCATCAAAATTGTCAGATCGGTGGCAGTTCGCAACACAAGTGTTTTGCCATGCGCCCAGCTTCCCTTCCAATGGGTCTTGCAAGGGCGAATCCATCATTCAGGGAGCCAGTGTCGCAGAACAGCCCGTCACAAACAGGCCGCTGTATCCTGGGATGTCAGTGCCCAGCTTCCCTCACAGAGTCTCGCAAGGGCAAATAGAGAAGAAGCACCACTTGAAGGAGCACCAAAGAGTGCAACTCCTCCACATCTCACTTCAATAAGGTTTCGGAGACCGCAAGCGCGATACGGGGAGTGCTTGCATCGGTTCCAAAGAAGGCGTAGTGCGCAAGTTAGACCAACCCAAGGTCCACGGCTGCGTACCACCCACTGCATCACGCCGACTTGGAAGCCAAGTCGAACCCACAGTTGGAGTTTGCGCTCTATTTGCCAACGGACGTGGCTCGGCCATGGCGAGGCCTTGCCGCATGCGCAATGGAGGCAACAAGAGGCCTTGAATGCGATGTAGGGACTGTCGACCACAAAAATGTTTGGAGTATGACAAAAGATGTGGCTGACATCCTTGATAGTTCTTGCAAAAAATCAAGGAAATGCTTTATTTGTGTGAAGCAACACTGGGTTTATCGCTCGTTGGTGGTTATAGTAAAGGGCACTTAGGACTCACGGGACCGCGTAGCTCAGCATTCCCAATGCGGGACACGAAGGCGTTCCAGGACCGAGAAGTACCCAGGTTGACTCTTAAAGGCGTTGGTCATGTCAGTTAGCAGGACATTGCAAGGTTGCATCTCGGACAACAGGCAATCCTGAACTATTACAAAGTTGGCCGAAGCTTCCTTTAATTGGCTGACGAGAGCCTGTGACTGATTGGCAAGGGGCGATAACGGACATTGCGGACGCAAAAACAGCGGAGTCAATAATGCGAGCAGCAGTGTCAGGCATACTGTGTGAGAAAGTTCTCTTTGCAAGGTTCACATGTTTCCGAGCGTTCCACTTGTTGTTATTTTGAGTTTTGAAGTAACACCGGCAAAATGCAAAACAGAGCTGGCGAGGTTTATATACTGTTGCACGCAACGGCCAGCTGTGTACGCAGATGTGGCATCTGCTCCACGAAAAAACGGCATAACTGGGCCCCAGAAATGGCTCCCAAATCTGAGCTCTAATTTGGGGCCCCGAATTGCGTGAGCTTGTATGTCCAACGAAGAAAGCCAAGATCTGGGGCCCGTTTCGGTGCCCGGACTAGAGCTGCTTTTTGAAACCCGTTTCAGCTCGAAAACTGCACGGAAAAACAAAATTCCTTCCGCATGCTGTTTAGATCAACGTCCTAGAAAGCCAACAAGCTGTGAAATGTGAGATACTCTCGGAAAATTTGCCAAACTTGCCATCGGCTGCCGTTTCAAGACAAGTGCGTCTGTTCTTGTTCGTACAAGATAATTCCCGCACTGTGTGAGAAAGTTCTCTTTGCAAGGTTCACATGTTTCCGAGCGTTCCACTTGTTATTTTGAGTTTTGAAGTAACACCGGCAAAATGCAAAACAGAGCTGGCGAGGTTTATATACTGTTGCACGCAACGGCCAGCTGTGTACGCAGATGTGGCATCTGCTCGACGAAAAAACGGCATAACTGGGCCCCAGAAATGGCTCCCAAATCTGAGCTCTAATTTGGGGCCCCGAATTGCGTGAGCTTGTATGTCCAACGAAGAAAGCCAAAATCTGGGGCCCGTTTCGGTGCCCGGACTAGAGCTGCTTTTTGGAACCCGTTTCAGCTGGAAAACTGCACGGAAAATACAAAATCCTTCCGCATGCTGTTTGGATCAACGTCCAAGAAAGCCAACATGCTGTGAAATGTGAATATTTCTGGCAAACTTGCCATCGGCTGCCGTTTCAAGACAAGTGCTTCTGTTCTTGTTCGTACAAGATCTTTCCCGCACTGTGTGAGAAAGTTCTGTTTGCAAGGTTCACATGTTTCCGAGCGTTCCACTTGTTATTTTGAGTTTTGAAGGAACACCGGCAAAATGCAAAACAGAGCTGGCGAGGTTTATATACTGTTGCACGCAACGGCCAGCTGTGTACGCAGATGTGGCATCTGCTCGACGAAAAACGGCATAACTGGGCCCCAGAAATGGCTCCCAAATCTGAGCTCTAATTTGGGGCCCCGAATTGCGTGAGCTTGTATGTCCAACGAAGAAAGCCAAAATCGGGAGCCCCGTTTCGGTGCCCGGACTAGAGCTGCTTTTTGGAACCCGTTTCAGCTGGAAAACTGCACGGAAAAACAAAATTCCTTCCGCATGCTGTTTGGATCAACGTCCAAGAAAGCCAACATGCTGTGAAATGTGAGATACTTTTGGAAAATTTGCCAAACTTGCCATCGGCTGCCGTTTCAAGACAAGTGCTTCTGTTCTTGTTCGTACAAGATCTTTCCCGCACTGTGTGAGAAAGTTCTGTTTGCAAGGTTCACATGTTTGCGAGCGTTCCACTTGTTATTTTGAGTTTTGAAGGAACACCGGCAAAATGCAAAACAGAGCTGGCGAGGTTTATATACTGTTGCACGCAACGGCCAGCTGTGTACGCAGATGTGGCATCTGCTCGACGAAAAAACGGCATAACTGGGCCCCAGAAATGGCTCCCAAATCTGAGCTCTAATTTGGGGCCCCGAATTGCGTGAGCTTGTATGTCCAACGAAGAAAGCCAAGATCTGGGGCCCGTTTCGGTGCCCGGACTAGAGCTGCTTTTTGAATCCCGTTTCAGCTCGAAAACTGCACGGAAAAACAAAATTCCTTCCGCATGCTGTTTAGATCAACGTCCTAGAAAGCCAACAAGCTGTGAAATGTGAGATACTCTCGGAAAATTTGCCAAACTTGCCATCGGCTGCCGTTTCAAGACAAGTGCGTCTGTTCTTGTTCGTACAAGATAATTCCCGCACAGGGGAGGCCCTTCGAGGCTTCCTACGATTCTGTAGGAAAAAAGAGCTCCTGCAAGTGGAGCTTCCAGACGCAAAAAGCACCGCGCACGTACAGCAAGCAATCGAAACAGTTGAAGTTACAAGCTGAGATTAACGTCTGCCAGTACATGCCGCAAAATCCTCGCATCAGCGTGCCAGCATTTAGCCGCAGCAAACTTATCAAGAGCATTACAATAGGAGGGCGGCGAGCCTCACGCGCATCAGAGGTGAGCCTGTTTAACGTCTTTGGTCTCGACCCAAATCGCAAACAGCAGACGTGCTTTTTGCAGCCTTACTTCAAAGCAGCAAATCCAAATGCAGCGCAATAGGGCCACACCTGCAGCCGCTGTCCCGAACATCTTCTTCAGTTCCACTCTTCTCTGAAACATAATGCGCGGGCTAGAGAAACCATGGGAACCCACATGTACTCCACAGGGAACCGAGCTGACACACTGCAAGAGCCAAGGGAGCCCGCCCAGACCTTTGCGCAATATATGCTGGGAAAACCCACTTGCAATGCTGCAAGAAGCAAGGAACCCACAGGGAACCCACCGTCGATGCTGTTAAACCATGGGAACCCACTAAACATGCTGCAAAAAACAGGGAACCCACAGGGAACTCAGCTGACATGCTGCAAAAGCTAAGGGAGCCCGCCCAAACCTTTGAGTGATATATACTGGAAAACCATGGGAACCCACTTCAAATGCTGCAAAAAGCCAGGGAACCCAACAGAGAACCTACCGTCGATACTGCTACAAACCATGGGAACCCACTTAAAAATGCTGCAAAAACCAGGGAACCCACAGGGAACCCACCGTCCATGCTGCAAAAACCATGGGAATCTACAAGAAAGCGAAGTGAAGAACAGACACAGACCCACCCGAAATGCTGCAAAAGGCAAGGGAACCCATATGTAGCCCACCTGAAGTGTTGCAAAAACACAAACCATGGGAACCCACTTAAAAATGCTGCAAAAACCAGGGAACCCACAGGGAACCCACCGTCCATGCTGCAAAAACCATAAGAATCTACAAGAAAGCTAAGGGAAGAACAGACACAGACCCACCCGAAATGCTGCAAAAAGCAAGGGAACCCATATGTAGCCCGCCTGAAGTGTTGCAAAAAACAAAGGAACCCACAGGGAACCCACCCCATCTGCTGCAAAAACCAAGGGAACCCACTTACACACCCTTTGGGTAGTATAACACTATTAGAACGGAAGGTCCCAGACATGCCGGAGTCAATCAAACTCAGTTGGCAGCTGAGTATTATACCACCGGCTTTGTCCTAAGGGTGAAATCATTTGCCCGCCACCGCTGGGCTCGTTCAGGTTCCCTCGTCTGTATCCTCACACCCTGCAGCATATAATCTCGAATCAAACTGCGGCGGATCAGTAGAGTCTGCCTGTCCTAGCTTTCTGCAAGCGGACAGTTTCGGATCCAGATTTCCCATGCTGCGTGTTGCTCTACGTAAAAGCCTACGGCGCTCAGCTTCGACCTTTGCAACAGGCTCAACATTTCAGAAGCACTTGCGAATGAGCATGACATGACGGGCTCACATTCGTGCATTCGGAAAGCCTGCTAGATGTCAACAAAGAGTTTTGGCTGACCACATGGACTACAGCAAGGCTCACCTACTCATCCTAAACCCTACACCGCAACACAACCACGTTTTGGTGGCCTTCAGAAAAAGAAGGCTGGGATTACGTCACGTCAAAGCAAGGCTTCGTCACTGACTAGCCGAAAAATTTACAAGCTGCCCAGGCAGCAGTTTGGGCAATGCTCATACATTCACCGGCTCAGATGGCAGACCTCATTGCCAGATGGCAAACCCCACTCCGCAGCGTCATCGCTTGTAGTGCCGGGCTCAAAGCCCGCAAAACATTCGTGCCCTGCCTCAGACAAGGCTTGCACAGTGCTGAACCGAAAAGTTTAGTAACTGACGCAACAGTTCGGGTCACAACAAGACTCACACTCAACCGAAGACGAAGAAGTTACTAGCTGCTCACGCAACAGTTCGGGTCACAGCAAGGTCGCGCCGCTGATCACTCTCAGCGCCGGGCTCAAAGCCGTAAACTGTTCACATTCATTCCCTTGGAAAAGAAAGAGCGAAGCTTGGTCACTGCTCACCCGGCAGCGAAGAAGAAATTACGCGCTGCAGGCAACCGTTCGTCACAGCAAAGCTCGCTCACTCACACTCACTGACTCACGTACTAAAAGCTGGCAGAGCTTAGTCACTGCTCAACAGATACTCGCTGCTGGGGCAACAGATCAACACCAGGGAGGCGACAGCGAAGCTCACTGACTGCTGATCACTCTCAGTGCCGGGCTCAATGCGCGTTAAAATATTCGTGCCATCGTGTCGGAAACGACTACTGCGATTCAGAAAGCTGCCGTGCTACTGTCTTGGCATGGGCGTGTTCAAACATCTACATTCTACGGGGCAGCAGACAAAACCATGCCTCGCGAAGTCTTCTTTGCTCTGGTTTCAGGATCTTAGCGACTTTGCACGCTTCTACCTCAAAACATCTTGTAGACACGCAGACAACACCACACCTTTGCATTCTGACGCTCCTGGTGCAAGCGGGCCAGACGGCGGACAAAGTCTCCTAGCAACAGGCCAGACGAGGAAGGACATTCATTCACGAAGGACGTTCTACACTCTTGCGGCAACTCCACTCTTTAAGAAGGAGAAACAGGAGTGTGATTCCACGTCGGACATCGTTGAGACTCTGCGTAAGAGACCTTCCGCACAGAACAGCTCCCATATCTCCGGTTGCTTTTCAGCCATGTGGTTGAAATCGCCTACCACAAAAAGTTCATCTTGGTGGGATCTTGATGTCAAGTGCGAGACCAACGCACGGCCAACCTTCAGCAAGCTTGTCTGGGTGAGCATAGCACAGACGAACATGTTGAACTGTCGCCGAAAGGACCAAACCAGGTAGGATTTCGGTCTGCGAAGTGAGGGTGAATGGAGCTGGAACTGAAATAGCCACATCCGAGCTAACTGAGGTTGAAATAGCCGGCGAAGATGCAATAGCCGCACGTGGAAAAGTATGTGCAGCAGCGACCGGACCACCTGCATCCCAGTTAGTTTTCTGCAGACACACAGGACCCTTTCGTAAAAGGCTAAGGATCGTTGTGGTTTTACACACCGCCGAAGTGCTCGTCCAGACCTTACAGCTGGAGACATTCCAGGTGAATATTTGCAAGGACAGGCCAACACCTTAGTAGGGTCCGGCGATAAGCTTAGTCGAAACGATCACGCAAAAACCCCCCATAAAGCGGTTTCGTGTGGCTTCCTCTTCTTTTGTGGCAGGGACTGGTCATTGGCAGTCTTTTTCAACTTCTCTGCTGGGCCAGGGCAAGTATTGCCCCCCCGAGTGCTTCCTGAAAGGAAACGAGATTCCCTGGATGTGGGGTAGCCCAGAACAAGGCTGAGAAGAGGCAACACTTTATCTGTGATGGCCCCCTTGTCAACCTCAAATCGATGTAATCGGCAGGCAAACCAGTGAGATCGGTGAAAACAAACCGACGCACGATGCTGGGTATAAAAGAGTTTCCCGCGAGGGAAGCAAATGAGACTGGATGGAGTCGAGCACGGAACAACTCTAAATGCTTCGAGAAGCTCTAAGTCGGCAAGTATCTCTTGAAGCTTGATAGGACGGAATGGAAGTGACGCAGTTTCGAGATACTCAAAAAGTGGTTCCAGGGCATTCTCTAGCTTTGTTGATGAAACCATTGCAAGAATTGCTGGCTGTGACAAAGATTGTCCAAACTTATCAGAAGATGTGCTAGAAAAAAGGTCTTCCAGAGGAGAACTGGACTGCGTTGTTTATGCGCAACAGGATTGCAGCAGGCAGCCTCAAAGTTGGCACAACTCCCGAAGTAGGAAAGTTGATGCAAAAGGAAGCGGGGATGTACAGTGCGGTTGTCAATCGTGGGGCTTCATTTTTGTCTCTTCTCTTGGCCGCATAAAGGGAGACAGGAGGCTTTGAGAAACTTGGCCATGCTCCTCAATTACAAGAGCTGGAGACCATCCGGCTTCAAGTGAGTAAATGCGACGACTGGATCGGAAGAAGAATGTGCAAGCAATTTTGCCAAAATCATCGGGCAATTGAAAGTACACTGGCTGGAAGGCCAAGACACAGTGTGATATGCTGCTTGAAAGAGAAGCTTCATACGACGACTGGCTGAATGGCAATTGCTGAAAGAAAGAGGAGTTGCAGCGCGGATTGTTGCCTAGACGTAATAAAACGCTGATCTACGCGGTCCCGTGAGTCCTAGGTGCCCTTTACTTTTACCAGCGAATAGGTCAGGGCACGGAGAGTCTGCAACGACATAGATGCATCCAAGCGTTGCTTCGCGCAGATGAAACATTTCCTTGATTTTCTTCGGCTGCACGTCGATAATCAGATGCGATAGTGTTTCGCAACTGTCGGACTTTTTTTCTGTTGCAGCAACAGCCAGCGCTTCAGGCTAGGGATTTTAGCACTAGCTGGAGCAACGCCTGTCAAAGAGTTTCTTAGACAGTTCGTCAGGCTTGGAGGTGTCATCGTCCGAATCCTGAACATCAACAATGTCTTGCATGTTCGACTTCTCAAGAGTATCGGTGTGTCAGAGTCTTCCAGATCAGCTGCAAGAGAGGAGAAGGCTGTAGGCCAAGGTAAGCGGACGGCCTACATTACCCGCGGTCCTTTGCTTTTGTATTGGAGTCCCACACATCTGCTTCAAAAGACGCAGCCTATGACTTGCTAGGGCGCAAACTCATTCTTGACGACCTTAGTAAAGTTAAGTTCAGAGTCCAAGCCCTAGTTATTCATTCCTTGCGTCAAGAGCACCATTGTACGCTCGAGTTTGCTGACTGTGGGCTCGCTTACTCTTCTGACAATCTGCAAGGACTGCGGCTTATTTGTTGTGACGAGCTACCCACTCGGACGCTATCTCATTCGCGCAATAGCAGAAGGAGGTTGGAGTCCAGTCCTCGGTAACGACTGTTGTAGAAAGCTGCCACTGCCTCCAGTCGGCGGATACAACAAACGTACATCAATGCGGCCGGTTTAAGTTGCATGTGACAACGGTCACAAGCACTTTAACATGCTCCCGTCATTACAATCCGGTTGACTGACGACTAACAGCTGCGTCGAAGTCGGTGAGAATGTCGTCATGGGCCTCTAAGTCCGTTAGCAGGGCAGTGTAGCAAGCATGCTTAGCAACGCGGAGTGCAGCAGTCGCTCATGCGATTAACACATGCGCATTCTCAACGCCAAGTTAGTCTGCGACACGCCCTGAAGAAAAGAAAGCGCGTTTTCAATTGTGTCGTTAACTGAATGCAGCCTCGTAGGATCACTCGGGTGGTAAGAAAACAGGGCATCTATAAAACCCTCACGAAGCTTCTTACTCCAATTCCGAGTCACAAGCCCAGCTCCGGTTGCAATAAAGACGTTTTAAATGCTGCTGGGCGTTCAATAGAATCAAGTCTAGCCGCAACCTGGTGGTGGGTGTGACGACCATGATTTTCCGTCCCGCCTGGACTGCAAAACGATGCCCGCAGACATTGTAGGCGAGAACCAGAAGGACGCAGAGCAATTCCACAAGGCCTTCAGGGTGCATAGCCGAGGACGTATGCCTTGGCAGGTGGACGAAATACACTCCTGGCTGCTGAGTGCCATCCGCCGCAACCCTCTGGAGTCGCCTTGCAGCGGTATCCGCAGCGAGCTCGCCAATGGTTATCGGGCATGGAGAGGCGTCACAGGCCCTGTGCATAATAATGGATTGAGGGTATCTGTTGAGTTAGGAAGTGACTGCACGTTCGTTTCGTCTCGTTTCGTTAGTGCTTGAATTGCTTGGAGACAGACAGCTGCAAGGTGTTTCACTGTCAGTCAGAGCCCGACGCGACTCCGCTTTGGCTCAAGAAAAAAGACCGAGTGCTGCGCGCTCTGTTTTTCACATGGTAGCGGAGCTTCTGAGGACTTAGAAGGAGCTTTACAGCGCCATGGCCTCGCCCTTGCCAGGTGGGAGTGGTGAGACTCCTGCTCAGAACGTCCCTGTGCCTGAGGAAGGCATGGACTTCGACCTGTTTGGACCAGGACCCGTGGGACCCTGTAGGACCTGTGAACAGTCCTGTTGGGTCGCCGACAGCTCAGCAAGCAGCAGCGGCTGCACCTGCGAGTGGTTCTGCAACAGTGCCAGAAGGTGTTAGTGGTCCGGCTGTAGCGCCGGCAGCTCCTGCTCAGTGTCCCGTTCCTCCGAACCCTGCGTTGGGAGGTGAACAACTGCAGCAGTTGATGTTGCAGATGCTGAACAACCAGAACACGGCTTTACAGCAACAGCAGAATCAGATGAACTTTCTGATGCAAGCTCAGAGTGCTCAGTTGACCCTCTTGAACCGCCGTTTGGACGAGGAAGAAGCCAGACGGAAAGCCGACGAGGATCGGCGAAAGGTGTCTTCGGACCCCTTTGCAGCTGCAGTGGCTGCTAGCAGTTCTGGAGCAGCGCCGACGGCGCCTACTGGGTCGCTTGTTGCCCCTCCGAGTGGGCCTGCTGCGAGTTCGGGAAGCTTTTCGAGTTTTGGTGGTCGTGCAGAGAAGTATCTGCCACCCCTGCCTCTCATCAATGCTGGTGAGATGAAGCAAGGCCGGATCCGCGAGCTTGAGGAGTTCCACCGCTTTCTGGAAGTGCTGTCCAGCTGGCTAGCATTGACCGATGACGCCTTTGTTGGCGAGCTAAGGCAGTGCTTGTTTGTTGCTGGTGAGATCCAGCAGGTTACTTTGCCCAGTGACACTGCGGGAAGAAGTGCACGTCTTTTTTACCTGTTGCAGCAAGCTTTGGCAAAGTGGGACAGAGGATTGGAGATCCTCCGGAGTGTTTCGACACGCCAGAGCAATGCAGCTGCAGGATATGAGGGTGTGAGAGAGCTTTACCGGCAGTACTCTGTGAACAGCCGCATGGAGGCGGTGTATATCAGAGACGAAATGCTAAAGCTCCACACAAAGACTGCAGCGCTGAAGCGCCCTCTGGAAGTTGTGCGTTTCCTCGAGGACGAAATCTCCAAGGGAGATAAAAAGCTGGTGCGTTTTCCCGACCTCTGCTTGAACGCCGCCGACAGATCGGCCATTTTGCTGCAAGCTGTGTCAGTGCAAGCGAGAGAGTACTTGGTGCTGCATGGCAAGACTGGCAGTTGGACCGAGATGGCGGAGAGTCTTCGTTTTTACGAGGAGCAGCTGCGCATGGTGGAGCTGCCAAGTGGTGGTTTGCGTGGCCTCAAAGGAGACAAAGGCGGGAAAGACGGCAAAGGCGCGAAAGGAGGAAAAGCCGGCGGTGCCAAGGACAAGTCCCAGATTGTCTGCTGGTACTGCGAGAAGAAAGGGCACTATCAAGAAGAGTGCCGCCAGAGGATCGCAGATGAGAAGAAGCAGGGCAAAGGCGACAAGAGCAACAAGCCCAAGGGCAAAGGCCAGGGCGACAAAGACAAAGGAAAGGGCAAAGAGAAAGGCAAAGGCAAGCATGGCAAGGATAAGGGCAAGGACAAGAAGACCAAGAAGCAGCACGCCCGTGCTGTAGCGGATGGCGAAGCAGAAGAGGAGCCGGAGGGAGAGACTGTGATGGCCCTTCGCGCTTCTGGCGAGTTGATTCCGGTTGATGCCCGCGGTGGCGTCTTGAGGACGACTCCTTCGACACCTGAGGTGCCTGCTGCGGCGCACCGAGTGACCGTTGAGCACAGAGTGTGCTTAGTTGGCATTGAGTCGCAAGATAGCTACTGGCTAGTGGATAGCGGTGCTACTTCTCATTGCATGTCGGTCTCCTGCTTCGAGAAGTATGAAGTCCTTCGCACTTATGATTTTAAGCCCACGCTGTCGAATGCCTCCAACGACATGATTGAAGTGTTGAAGGTGTGTGACGTTCGCGTTCGTTTTGGGAAGCTTGTGGTGGTGCTAGAGCATTGCTTGATCACGAACCTAGATTTCAATGTCTTGTCACCGTTTGTGGCTTGGCAGAGAGGATGGCACACCATGCTCACCAACACACCTCATATTTTCAACAAGAAGAACAAGAAACGCATTCGGTTGACTGTCAAGGATCGCGCTTGGTACGCGGTTGCTGCTTTGAAGGATTCTGGGGATAAGATGGAGGTTGATGCTTTGAAGCCCTCGTCGTCCCCGAAAGCAACGGAAAAGCCTGAAACCACGAAACCCCCGAAAGCCACGGAAAAGCCTGAAACCGCGAAACCCCCGAAAGCCACGAAAGCCCAGAAAGCCCAGAAAGCTCAGGAGCAAAGGTCTTTGGAGTCTGTGAAGAGCCTAGAGTACACGCCTTTTAAGTTTCTGCTGAGGAGCTTGAGGACGCACGGTGGTAGTGCCGTTTCGGTCTGTGAGGGTGCTGCTCTGGAGTCTCTTGAACGCTGTGAGCTTGACCGCTTTGGCTGTGGTAGCAGAAGTGGCAAGAAAGATTCTGAGGCTCAGCCGTCGTGGACCGCTGGGTCGATGATGATAAGTGTTGTGAGCTTGTGGTGCATGGCTTGCGTTGGCGTGCTGTGCTCCCTGTGGACCTTAGTGAGTGAGTGTGCTTGCGAGGTTTCAGGGTTAGGGTTTCTTCAGGATTTGCGAGGCGGTTCCCTGCGGAGGCTGCAAGGTAGTGCAGTGCGTGTCGTGAGGGAGTGTGCGTGCAAGGTTTCAGGGCTAGGGTTTTGTCAGGATTTGCAAGGCGGTTCCTCGTGTAGGCTGCAAGGCAGTGAGTGCGCGAGGTCAGTACGGCGTAAGCTGCAAGGCAGTGAGTGCGCGAGGTCTGTGCAAGGTGGTTTCAAGTGGAGACTGCAAGGGTGCGCAAGGGTTGTGCATCGTAGTTTGGTGCTCAAGCTTCTGTTTTTCACGCTCCTCGTTTTGTGCGATGGGGCGTCGACGAAAGAAGCAGCCGGAGCCCCCGGTATCCTCGACGGACGAGGAAGACAGGTCGTCGCAGGCGGCAATTATGGCTCAGAGGATGGCGGACCTCACCGCTATGAAGAGCGCTGCGTCTGCCCGACGATCCGATGTGGTGACGGTCGCATCGGTGATAGAAAGCACGGCTCGGGAGGAATCCGAGCGGCAAATGATGGAGGAGCACGACGAGCTCACCAAGATTTCTCGAGAGTGGCACAAAATGGCAGTGCCTTCACAGCCAAAATCGCCACTGCAGAAATCACCGCTGCCGTCAAAGCTGGAGGAAGAAGAGGAAGAAGGCTGGGGCAAATGGCGCCCCGAGTCTGGTGTGGCCACGGACGTTGCCGAGGCCCTGGATGCTGCAGAGAAAGCCGTCGAGAAAGTGCCCAAGCGCAAGAAGAAGCGGGCATCTCGTGCGACAAAGGAAGCCACGAAGGCCTTGAAGGAGGTCCGTGGTGCGGCAAAGAAGGCCACGAAGGCCTTGAAGGAGGCCGCAGCAGCCGAGGAAGCCGAGGCGGACACTGTGGACCCTACTCTTCTGAATCCACATTTGTTTGTCGCGCCCACCTCGAAGAAGAAGGCCCGGAAGCCCGAGCGGAAGCCAGCGGATGGTGGTCCAGTGACGATGGGCTACAATCGCCAGCTGATGCAGGTGGTGCGGACGGAGAAGAAGGTCGTGAAGGCCAAGCGGCTTGTGAGAAAGAAGCAGCACGCCCGTGCTGTAGCGAAGGGCAAGGCGCTTGCCGAAGGTGCCCTGGAATGGGTGCAAAGCCGCTTGGACGAAAGATCCGAAGGACGGCCGGCCCAGGAGCCGGAGCAGGGTGCAGTGGACCTCCTTGTGGCAGTGGGGACTGCGGAAACCACGGTCGATGCCCAAGAAGCTGTTCCTGTACCTGCGAAGAAAAAGCGGAAGAAGAAGAAGGCCGCTGTCGAAGCGGTTGTGGACGCCGCTGCCGAAGCGGTTGTGGAAGCCGCGGCCGAGGCTGTGGTGGAAGAGGTGGCACCAGCTGCTGCCGAGGAGGAGGTGCCGATGACACCGGCGCCCTCAGATCCACGTGGAAAGCCTCGTTTGGCTCCAAAGCCAAAGACAGTGACCAGGCCGGCTGTGACCTTGAAGCCGGCCGTTATTGTGATTCCGGATGGGCCACCGCCGCCCAAAGTGAAACCGTCCAGGTCGCCGGCCAAAGTTTCTCCCTCGCCACCGAAGCCTTCGAAAAGAGCCGTGCCAGCGGCACCGGAGACCCCTGGAGTGGATCCTGCTTTGGTGCCAGTGAAGGCGATGCCAGTGAGGCCGGTGGCGCCTCCGAAGATGGTGCCTGTGAAGGCTATGCCGGCCTTGCCAGCGCCAGCAGCGCCAGCAGTGCCGCTGCCGCCGTTACCGCCCCCGCCGTTGGGGTACCAAGGATCGTTTTTGCTGGGACCGCAGCCGCCTCTGGGATACCACAGATCGCTTTTGCTGCAAGCCCCGCCGACCGATCCAAAGAGCAAGGCACCGATCCGCCCAACACAACGGGTACTCGGTGGTTCGTATGGCCCTCCAGACCAAGGGTCAACGCAACATGGACGCGGCTCCAAGAGGCGCTCCCGCTCTGTCTCTATCTGAGACCTACCGTGCGACCAACCGCAGGGTGCAAAAAGATGCGTTTTAAGAGGAAGTGGAAGCGATCGTCTGCGAGAGTAGGTTGCTTTGAGTGTGGTGAGTGTCCGGGTGTGCTCGGTAGAAAGGGTGAAGTTCTGAGGTTGCAGCGCTATAGGGTTTTACGGGTTTTTGGGAAGGGTTTTGCAAGTGAGTGTGAGGCCCAGACCCCCATGGAAGCCTGGAGGCCCAGTGACGTGCTGCAAGTGTTTTGCGAGGGTTTTGTGAGAAAGGCTCAGGCTCTACTTAAAGCCTTGGGGCCCTCTGTGCGAGTGTGTCTGCCAGGGTACGTGGAAGAAGCCCCGAGAGCCCAAGCCCCCAAAACGTCCAAAGTCACCGAGGCACCGAGAGTCAGCAAAGCACTGAAAGTCCCCGAAGCACCGAAAGCCGAAGCCCCGCGAGCCAGCAAAGCGCCGAGAGCCCCCGAAGCGCCGAGAGCCAGCAAAGCACCGAGAGCCTCTGAAGCCGTGGAGTGTTTTGTGCTGGTTGGTGTGCGGCGTCTGCGGTCCTTGTGCTGTTGTGGCTTGGAGCGTGTGCGTGGCTTGTGGTTGTGTTGTGCTTGTGGCTGGGATGACCTAAGGTCGGAGCCTTTGAAGGTGAAAGGTGGCTGTGATGAGAAAGTGTCTGAGCCGCCACACCGTTTGTGCATGATGCGTGGACTTCCGGTGGAAGTGACGATTTCCGATGAAGAGTTGATTCCGGATGGTGATCCACCAAGGCAGGCGGAACCCGCCCAAGCCTCAGCTCCAGCACCGGTTGTTGAAGCCGAGCCTGCTGCTGAAGATGCTGGGGATATTTCTGAAGAAGGGGAACTTCATGTTCCACTGGAGGATAAAGAGTATCAGGAGCACGTTGCCCGGGGCCATCAGCCCTATCTGCCGTCGTGTTCTTTGTGTGTGTCCAGTCGAGGAGTGATTCCAGCGCGAAGGCGCAAAGATCCTTCAATTCCGCAAGCAAGCTTCTTAAGCGACTTCTTGTTCTTTACGAAAGACCTGAGAGTGTGCATTGTGGTGCACGAGCTTAGCGGATATTGTTTCGCTGTGCCCTACCCCACAGGAGGTGATCCAGGGCATGTTGCACGGTGTATAAACGCCGAGCTGGCCGCCGCAGGTATTCAAGGTCAGCATGTTGTGCTGAGGATGGATAATGAAGCGTCTCTGATCTCGCTTTGGAACAAGGTGGGAAAAGACCGCTCATACCCAGGCCTCTCGTTGCACATAGACGCGGTGCCGAAAGGACGGCCGCAGTCGAAAGGGCTTGTGGAGGTAGGTGTGCGACACTTGAAGGAAGCCTTCTGGGTGAATTGGTTGACGCTAGAAACTACGCTGGAGAAGAAGCTCCGGCTGGGTGGTTTGTTGTACAAGGAAGCTTTGAGATATGTTGCTAGGACAAGGAACCTGCATGCGACCTCGAAGTCGCAAACCACGCCAATTGAAAGGCTGAGACGCCAACATCTTCCAGTAACGAAGACGTTTCCTTTTGGGTGCAAGGGTTTTGCCAAACCTGCGAAGCAGAAGCCTGAGAATCGAGGCCGCCGCCTCATCCCGTGTATGTACCTAGGGCCTGCTAAGCCCAATGGTGGAGGAGTGCGTGTGCTCCCTCTTGATCGGCCTGATGAGGTCGAGGTGATGTCGGCCTTTCGGCCGGACCAGCCTTACCTGTATCCTGAGGAGTTGGTGGTACAAGCCGCTGATTCGGGTGCCCCTTCTAGGCAAGACAACGTTTTAGAGCGTCCTGTTTCCTTAGACCTGAAGCCCCCCGAAGCCTTTCAGCCTGGAGAGCCTAAGGGTAATCTAGTTGAGAGGGGGAGTGCGGAGCCGGAGGCTCCAGCTGAGCTCTTGGAGGATGAGCTTATGGACTATGATCCTTCTCCAGTTGAGGAGGAAGAGGTACTCCCTGAAGGTCCCCCTGCAGGAGAGAACGAGGCCCCACCTTTGTACGATGTGGACATGCAGCCGGCCGACGATGATGATCCCATGGAGGTGGCGATCAGCTGGCTGGAGGACCATGCTTTGTACTCCATGTGTTCTAGACCTGAGGTTGTGTTCGCGGCAAAGGACGCTAAAGGGTCTAGGGCGGCCAAGTTGGAGTTTACTTTGAAGTTTGGAGGGTCCAAGGTGAAGGTTGAGGTTCCTTCTGGGGCTGCTGATGAGTATACTGGGGAGGTTCTTGAGGAGAAGAAACTTGGGGAAGGGATGCGTCTTGAAATGGAGGAACTGGACCACTTTGGTGTGTGCCAGGTTGTGTCTGAGAAGGAGGCGTTTCGCCTTGTGCGGGAAGCTAAGAGGAGAGTGCTTTCCACCAGGTGGGTGTTGCACTACAAGGACGGGCACAAGCGTGTGCGCTGCCGTTTGGTTGTGCGTGACTTTAAAGGGCCCACCTCTGCTTTAGCTGATGGCATCTATTCTCCTACTACTACCTTAGAGTCTGTGAGGTGTCTGTTGGGGATGTATGCGCATTTCGGAGGGAAGGTGATTTCGGGAGATATTTCTGTGGCCTTCATGCAGGCTAAGCTGTTTTCTACTGAGGTGGTGAAGCTGCCGGAGAACTGTAGGACAGTGTCAGGTGAACGTGTGCATTGTCTGCTGAAGCGTGCCATGAATGGTTTGCGGATTGGGCCTTTGGCTTGGTTTCGTGAGCTAGGAGAAACACTGAGAAAACTTGGTTTCTTTGTTACTGCTGACAGCACTGTGTATCGCAAGGTGATCAAGGAGAAAGGCAAGGATGCCATTGTGTTGGTGTTGGCCTATGTAGATGACATCTTGGTTTTCAGCACGGTTGCGAGTGTAGCTGAGAAAGTGTTTGAGGAACTGAGTAAAGTGTTCAAGATGAAGCGCACGGGAACGCTTCAACCGGGAGAGAAATCGGTGATCTCCTTCCTTGGGAGAAACATTTATCAGAGGAAGACCGGAGACTTGTACTTCGGACTCAAACCCGGGATGCTCCATAGCTGTGCGGAAGAGTATCAAATCACGAAGGGAGCGAAACTCCCCAAGCTTGAGCGTTTGTGGACCAGTCTGGAATCCACCCCGATCACGCATGAGGCCTATCAGCGCTACCGGCGCGTGTTGGGCAAACTGTCGTGGCTAGCTTTGACAAGAGCTGATTTGCAGTTTGTTGTAGGTTTTCTGGCCCGGAGCCAGAGCAACCCAGACTCCAGGAGTGAAGCGTGTATTCGAGCTGTGCTGCGTTGGATTCTCACGCTTGGGAATCGGGTTCAGCGGATCCCGGCACAGTGGGTGAACTATCGCCCTTCGGAAAGTACGCGTGTGATCGATTGTTTCTGTGATGCTAGCTGGAATTTGCCCTCTGTGAGTGGGGCGATTATCTGCTGGCAGTGCAACCTGCTGAAGAGTTTTAGCCGTAAACAGACGGTTGTGGCCCTGAGCAGTGCCGAGGCTGAATTGAGTGCTTTGGTAGAGACTGTGAAAGAGGCTTTGTTTGCAGGGTTGCTTCAACAGTCGTTTTTGGAGGGATTGCCTGAGGATGATACCGGAAGCTTTTGGATCCGGATTTGTACCGATTCTGAGTCGGCAAAGGCGATTGCTTCAATGGAGGGACTCTTGAGAAGGGTTCGTCACCTGGAGTTGCGGTGTGCTTTCCTGCAGCAGATGGTTCAGTCGGGGAGAGTGATCCTCGAGTTTGTGGCCGGAGCATATAATGCCTCCGACGGCCTGACCAAGAGTATGGTCTTTCAGGAGCAGCTGGACAACCTCTACGAGGTAACCGGTTTGGTTTCTTTTGAAGACGAGTTGGGTGAGTTTGAGCTGGAACGCCTGACTGCAGAAGAGCCGGTAAACCGTTCTTTTGTTCCTGAGGAGTACGTTTCACTGTGTGAAGCTGTGGCGAAGAACCAGGTCACCTTTGTGGTCGTTGAACTGTTCTGCCAGGAAGAAAGTGCCTTACAGAAGGCATGTGAGAAGCTTGAGATTGCCTATGTGGGCGTCACTGAAAAGCTTGACTTTTGTTCTGAGCAGACGCAGTGTTTTCTGAAGGAGTTGTTTTCTGTGTTGAGTTGTGGCTTGAAGACGAAGATCTACTGCCATATCTCCACTCCCTGTACCACTGGGTGTCGTTTGCGTTACCGCGGGTGGCGCAAGTACAGTCAAGAGAAGTGGGAAGAGAAGAAGAAGTTGCATCAGCGTGCTTGGGAACTTCTTGAAGGTTTGTTGAAACCGGTTGCTCGGAGTGAACGCTTGTTGTTGACTCAAGAGTGGCCTCTGCAGAACGACCTCTGGAAGGACCCGCGGTATCTTCAGGTTGCTTCAGAATTGGGGCTTTCTGAGGGTATTGTGGTAGACCGCTGTGCGTACGACTGTGTGTTTAAACGGTGGTACTTTGCCACGAACAGTAAACGCTGGGTCAAAGTGTTTCCTAAAAGGGAATGTGACCAAGTGCATGAACATGTACAGGTGGAATTAAAAGATTCAGGGTTCTATCCTGAAAAGCTAGGTCTAGAGCTTGTAAAGTGTGCTCAAAAGACACTAGGTGCCGCATCAGTCCAAGAGGGGGTGTGAAAATCCCATTTTTTTTTTTGGCTCAAGATTTCGGCTCAGACTTTGCAGTGCCGTCGTGGCCTTTTAGCCTTGGGACCCACTTTGTCTAGAGGCTTCTAAGAGTCCCCAAACCCAACCTGGTAAAGGTCGTAGGCCTGACAGCAGGCAAGGGTTTGGTGGGCGGCCCGGTAGGCTGTTCACTGCACGTTCTGAGTGAGGTCGATCCTCCTCTTGCCGAGTGCACTTCTAGAGCTTGGAAGTGGGCACCACTCCTTGCTTGTTTCCTGCAACCACTACTCTGGTAGTGGTGTCCACACCAGCTTGCAGCCATGCCGCGCACTCCCAAGTGGATCCCGTGCGCTTGTGGGTACCACTGGGCCTGGAAACGCCAGGTTGAGTCAGGGGAAAATACCCACTGTGCGTACTGCGGCAGAAACTGGCAGAAGCAGCTGGCCAAGCAGCAAGCAAACAAGGAAGCCCGTACCGAGAACTCCCAGAGCCCCCGAGCTGTCTGGGAGGACGGTCGCACCAAAGGCAAGGGAAAAGGAGAGGGAAAGGGTTCTAAGAACCTTCCAGGTGGCAAAGTCGGCGCGGTACTCGCGGGTCTTTGGAAAGACCTACCAGAGGCCGCCCAGAAAGCCTTTCAGGAGGTCGGGTACAGCCCACCTCGGCCGAAAGGGCCACCGCCACCCCCGCCAGGACTGGACCTCCAGTCCCTCCTTAAGGGTAGGATGACCGAGAAGGAGTACAACGCTGCCAGGGCCGTGGTCTACGCGGGGGCAGGGCTCCACGTCCAGACCCTTTTGGCGGCCGCGGGGATCCCCCCTCCACCAGATGAGGACCTCGACCGGCCGGAGCCCACGCCCCAAGAGAAGCTGACCAGGTGTGTCAGTGACTTCAAGAAGGCCACCAACCAGATGAAGAATCTGGTGGAGAAGAAGGCCAAGCTCCAGGCCCGAGCGGACAAGCTCAAGCAGGAGCTGGAAAAGCTCATTGGGGACGTGGACCAGGTCGACAGGGACATCAAGGCCAAGGATGTCGAGATCCAGGAGACGGCCAAGGCTTTCAAAGAGATGACGGCGGACTCCACCAGCACCGCCTTCAGCGCCTTGGAGGCGGTCCTTTCGGAGGCTGGTCATGAGCTCAATGAAGCCACCCGCGCCAAAATGAAGGCTGCCTTGGTCGGGAAGGAGGACCTCCCCCCGGACCCCTTCATCGTGGGTTTCAGAGGGCATGATGAGTACTTCCCTCGGGAGATGCCCCCCATGTACGGGCCTGCCCGCACCGATCCGCATGGGAAGCGCCCCACACCTTTGGAAGGGACGAAGCCAGAGGGAGCTGCAACAACCCCGAATAGGGGCGCCTAGGCCAGGGGAACCCTGCCTTCCCCCTGGCCCGTTCTGGGCCACGGGCCCCCAGGCAGATTTTGCAAGGGCAGCCGCCCAATCAGGCCCTTCTCCGACCGTCAATGGAGGTTTTGCAGGCCTTTTCTAGCAACCAACTTGCTCTTTTACCGAGGGGGAGTGGTTCGCCACCCCACCGTGGCCAGGGGTCACACAAGAGTAGAGTTTTTTGCAAGTTTTGCAAGTGTGATCTGCACGATTTAGGCAGCACTCACCTGTTTTGCGCGCGATGCAAAGTCTTTCATAAAACCCCGGCGGCGCTGCGTTGGGAGCCAGCGCCGGCCCGAGGTGTTAAGGCGCCCTACCAGCCTCTTTCCCTGAGGCCTGGGCACGGCCTTTCGATTAGGGGTAGTGAGCTTTCCACCCCCTTTTCTTCAACCCTGGTGTCGCAGGGTGTCCTCACGCCAACGTGTTCGGACAACCAGAGCGCCCAGGATTTCCCTAGGCTCTCTGGGCCAAAATTTTTTCCAACCGGATGGGCCTTGGACCCTGAGCAGGAGCTCCCTGCCCCAAGTGGTGCCTTGGAGGTGCTGCCAAGGGGCAAAGGGGAACCTACGGGTTCGGGGTTCACCCCACCCGCCAGGCCTGTGCTGTGCCTGGCCAAGGCCCTAGGCATCAGCCCGTCTCGCGGGGTTCGCAGCATGGCCCACGGCCCACGTGGGCGGCGTAAAGTGCAACAGGACTTCCTCTGGGAGTCCACTCGAAAACATCGTGCGGCCCACCGGGCTAGGAGGCAGCAACTGGCCAATTCTCTTTTCTGGCAATCCTGGCCTCCCGGTCCTGAGCCGTCCAGCGCCAGACCGAAGGAACAGGGCTCCACATCGCCTCCTTCCCCCCCTGGTGACGCAGGGCGGCGGCCCCTTACCCCCCTCGGTCGGTCTCCTCCGAGACTCAGAAAGCTAAGGCCTAGCACTCGGGGGAAAGCGGGCAAGCCCCTCCCTGACCTCGAGCCTAAGGCAAATCCAGTTCAGGCCCTTGCTGCAGGGCTCGCAGATGAGCTTCGGACGCACAATGACTGGAGCAAGTCCGAACCCCAGGCTCTAGCCCTCGCTGAGGCCCTGGAAGGAGCCGATGAGGCCAGCTTGGGTTACCGGGTCTCTTATGAGATTCTCGAGGCCATGCAAGGCCACTCGTGGCTGGACCCCATCACCGCCGCGGCTTTCCTGGACGACCTCGCGGCTCAGGGGCACCAGGGATGTCAGGAGTCTGTTGTGTTTGTCAGTGCCAACATCACAACGTGGACTCCGGATATTCTCAAATGGCACCAGCCGCAAAAAGGGCCCCTTCTCATCCAGGAGCTGCACTTGGGAGATGAAGGTGCCAAAAAACTGCGCATAGAGGCTTTAGCAAGAGGGTACCATACTTTCCTCCCCCCTGTCGAGGGCCCCAGACCCACCAAAGGGGGACTGGCCACACTTGTGCCCATCCATCAACAGGGACGTTTCAGAGGAGGGTACCTCTCTGACGAAGGGATCGGCTTTTTGTTGGTCGAACTCCCCAGGGTTCGCCATTCTATCCTCTTGGTCAACCTGTACCTTAAATCAGGTGTTGGCATCACTGGGGCGCCCAACCCGGAAGTCCTCGCCCGACTGAAGCCCCTCCTCCGCCAAAATTCCAACTGGATAGTGGTTGGGGACTGGAATTTCCCATCGCAGGAGCTGGCTGAGACCACCCTGCCAGAGGCCTTTCGTGGGCGGATCGTCGCCCCACCGGAGGCGACGATAACTACAGGTAACTGTCTTGATTTCGCCCTGGTCTCTACCAGTGTCGCTTCCCTGTTTACCTGTGCTGCCAGTTGGCAAGTGCCCTTCCGGCCTCACGCTGCCCTGGAGTGCTGTTTTAACACCCCCGGGGGCCAAGTCGCCTTGAGGCAACTCCCAGCGTTTCCTGGGGTGCTCAAAACAGTCAGCACTGATCCCCAAACCGGGGCCACTGGTCGGACTGACAGCCTCACCCAGGACTCGACCTTGTCTCAGCTAACCCCCGGTGGCGGCCCTTTGCTTGGTGCTTTCGGGTCGGAGGTGATCCAGGGCACTCTGGCCAATCGCCAATTTGCCGAACTCACCCACCGGTTCGCGGTGGAACACTTCACCAAACCCGGCGGGCGTGGGTGCACCCGGCCCTTCGTGTACAAACCCCTCATGCAGCCGAAGGAGGGCTATCCGTGGTACGGCAAGGAGGCGGCCTGGTGGCAAAAACTGCAACTTGCCTGGGACAACCCAGGCACCAGCAGAGCCCGCTTCGAGGCCCTTCGGCGGTGCTTTCCTTCGTCGTGCACGGAGGTGCTGCAGGCCAAACTTGAGAGTGCAGGCCTCTCTGGCCTCAGCCCGGAAGAGGTGCTCTGCAACGGGGAAACCAAAGGTGACTCCCGGGCTGGGATCCGCGCTGTTGTCAGGAGCATGTGCCAGGCCGCCATCGAAGAGTCCAGGTCGCGCGAGACACGGGACTACCAGGAGTGGCTTACTGGGGCCTCTGTGAAAGGCCTCCGGCCGCTCTTCCGTACGGTCAAAAAGCAGGAAGCTGAGGTTGCCCGCCCATTCGTGGACGAACCGGCTGAAGCCCGGCCCTACCTCCGACTGCAGCAGTGGGCTCGCCTATGGGAGTCGAAGGGCCAGCCTCCTCCTCCCATCCAGGGCCTTAAAGAACGGGCCATTGCTCAAGCCCAGAGACTTCCGGCCGTCACTGGGGAAGAGTTCCAGCGGCTCATTCGCCGCCTGCCTTTAAAAGCGGCGGGTGTGGATGGCTGGTCCCTTGAGTTGCTCAAAGCCCTGACACCGGGTGAGGTTTCCTCCCTGGCTTCGTTTTGGAGGGAAATCGAAACCACGGGAGAGGTGCCACAGCAGATGACCTTCACCATCTTCACAATGCTCGCTAAAAACGAGAAAATCGAAAGACCGATTGGTTTGATGTCTTCGCTCCTGAAGCTCGGGATGAAGGCCAGATGGCACCTTGTTGAAGCGTGGCTTCGCGACTACCGCGCTGAGCTTTGGTGGGACTGCGCTTTGCCGGAGCGCTCCACCTATGATGCCTCACTCCGGAGAGGCGTCTGCTACGAGGCCGCGCGCGTCGACGGTCTCCATCGGTGCTCTTTGTTTGTCGACTTGAGTACCTTTTATGAGACCGTGGTTCACTCCACTCTCTGTGACGCCGCGCTCACTGCCGGATTCCCGGATCTTTTGCTTTTCCTCGCTATGGAATCGTATCGCGGCGGCAGAGTGATCCTTTCCGACGAAGTCGCGTCGCCCGTTGCTTTCGCTCGCCGCGGAATTATAGCGGGCTGCCCTTTAGCCCCTACCCTGAGTAAACTCGCTGTGGGCGAGCCGATTCGGCAGTGTTGCTCTGGACCGCATGTCAACCACGTAGATACGTGGATAGACGACATCACGGTAGATACTGAACATCACAGCCCGGACCAAGCAGCGAACTCAGTCATCAGGGTCTTCAGACGGCTGCATGCCTCGCTTTCTGCCGCTGGGTACCAGGTCTCTATCGGCAAGACCTATTTCCTGGCGAGCAGTTCCCAAGCCGAGCGCGCCCTGCGGCGAAAGTTGGGAGAGGGTGACCCCCCCATCCAGAGTGTTGCCAAAGACCTGGGGATGACGCTATCAGCTGGCAGGAGACGGTGTACTCGCCTCTCCACGGCGCGGCGGACCAAAGCCAATGCCAGACTGGGCAAGCTACGTAGCCTTAAGGTCCGCAACATTAAGGCCAGCAGCCGGGTGTTTTCCATGTCCGTGCTGGCATCGGGGATCTGGGGGCACCAGGCCCAAGGGGTGAGCCCCAAAACCATGAAATCTGCCGCCATCACCGGCAAGGTTGGCACGGGCAGTGTTGAAATCGCGCTGGAACTTGGCGCCTGGCTGGTCAAGGACCCCCGGGTGGCAGTGGTCACCCAACACTTCAAGGCTCTCTGTCGGGTGATGGTCCGCCTCCCTGACCGCGAGCAGCTGGACCGCACGTGGGCGCAGCTCACTACCCAGCTCCAAAGGAAAGACAGATGGCGAGTGGTTTGTGGACCGCTGGGGGCCATGATAGCCTATCTGCTGGATCTCGGGCTTGTGGCTCCCACCCCGGACCGTTGGCTATTCCCCGCAGACCTTTGTCCTGCTACCCTGGCAGGGACCCCTGAGGACTCTGGGGTGGTGGCCCTCAACCCCCTCCTTCGGAGGCATTGGTCCGCCATCCTCTCGTGTTTGACCAGCGCCTGCCACAAGGCCCGGCGGAAGGCCATCAGTACCCAAACGGGTTGCAGCAGTCTGGCCTCAGGTGTGGACATTACGGTTCCCACTGCCCTTGTGAAAAAGGCCCCGCGGATTAAGTCTGCCGCCCTGAGAATGGCCTGGCAGGGAGCCCTGAAAAACCGGCATGTCCAAGCGGGCCAGCAATGCCCCCTGTGCAAGGTGCCCCTCACCCAGCACCACGTCGCCACCGACTGCAGATGGTGGCGCGGCAAGGCACCCCCTCCTCCCAAACACTGGGAGCGCCTTACTACCCAGTTCCCCTTCGACTGCCTATGGGAACGGGGCCTGATGCCGGCTCAGGCCACCCAACTTCAGGGGTACTGCTGGGGCCCGCAGTCGGAACGGGCCGATGGTGTTTGCAAAGAGGCCAAGTGGCCACAGGGGCTTTTCTATTCGACGGACGCCTCTGGCGGGCCCTACGCGGCCGACGCCAGGGGCAGAATAGTGGCCTGGGCCATCTGCGCGTTCACCTGGACGGAGGGTGCCCCTCTCCAGGTAGGCCAACTCACTGGCCTCCTCCCCCCAGGGAGTTCAGTGTGCGAAGGGGAATGCTTTGCGGTCGCAAGGCTCGCCTCGCACTTGGAGGAGCGGGCTGATTGCACCTCCGACTGCAGTGCGGTGGCCAAGCAGCAGTCACGCGCTGTCAAGCCATGGGTATGGGCCCAGGCCCTTGATAAGGCGTCTCTGGCGCAAGTCACGTGGACCAGGTCCCACACCACGGAGGCCGAACACGCGGCTGAATTCGGCCCCGACCAGAGATGGCGCCGGACCATCAACGCCAAGGCTGACGCCGCTTGTGGCGAAGCTGCGCTTGCCGCCATCGCCCACTTACCGCAGTGGGATCCATCCCCTGCAGATGATTTGGCGCGAGAGGTGGCGCAACACCTCCAACGAAAAGCCGAAGTGCTACTTCTGAGCACCGACAGGCCCCCATGGGAGGCCGTCGGTGACAGCCCGGTAAAGGGCAAGAGGTCTCCCCGCCCTGAGGCCAGGCTTAAGGTGAAACAGGCCAAACCTCCTCAGAGGCAGCATCGACCTGGCGCGGATGGGGGCATTAACAAAAAACAACGCCTGGAAGCCCTAATGGCAGGGGAAGGCCACCATGGGCACCAATTTGAGTGGAGCCATACGAACCCCAACAACCACTCCCTGGTCTGTAAGGTTTGTTCCCTCTTTATCCAGCAGACCCATTCTTCCGAGGCCTTCCGGCGTCTGGAGGCACAGCCGTGCGCTCACCGGCCGCTGCCCGACCTCAGCAACTTTGGCCTGCACGCGTCCCACTCATTCTACTGCATGGGGGCAGTCCTCCTTTGCACCAAATGCTATGCGGTCCACAAGCCAGGGCAGCTTAACCCCACGGCTGTGGCCAAATCGCAGTGCGAGGGGGCCTCCCGCGCCCACAAAAAACGTGGCACCCAATGGGCGGCCAAATACCTTAAGGAGACGTCCACCCAGGACACTCTCCAGAAGGTGCTAGGACGTGCAGGGAACGAGGGATCTGGTCTCTCGCAGGGGAGTCGCCTTCACAATCCCGGATCGGTTGCCGACCCTAGTGGTGCGGACAGGGTTGAGGACCCCTCCCCTCAGCCTTCTCGCACCCCGGAACAGTCTTCCTCCAAAGGCCAAAGAAAAAGAGGCAGGCACAACCAGCCTGCTCCGAAAGCCGCTGCCCAAGGCCCGCCAGGTACCACTCAGGTGGCCACCAGCACAAAGGCCAAACGGGCCTCGAGCCTCCCTGCGAGACCACCGCCGGGCAGAGGGTCGGAGGTTCCCTCCCCTACGCTGAGGGAGCCCGAGTCAACCCTTCAGGCCAGCTCTAGGGCCCTTAGGGTCAGCGGTAGTGGTTCCCACACCGCGAGGGAGGCCCACACAGAGACCTCTGGGCACCACGAGGGGGATAAGGCAAAACCTGTGGAGAGAAAGCAGAAGCCCGCGCGCGCGTCTGGTTGTAAGGCCCCAAGACCCTCAGGCTCCAAGTCCTCCGCCCTTGCCCCCCTTTTCTCAGGTCAACCCAAGGCCCCTGAGGCTCCTGTGTCTGTTGGTGATGTTGGGGAAGGGCCTGCTGCACCCACCCCGAAGCCCAAGCCGAAGCCCAAGCCTGTGACTCAACCTAAGCTCCGGCAGTTCTGGGCCCAAGGTGGGAAGCCTTAGGAAGCCGTAGCCTTGTAGGCACTTTCCTTAAGGGCCCTTTTCCCCCTTGTCACCTGGGACGCAAACACCTACCTCAGACGCAGTTCTCCCCAAGCCTTTAAAGCGCAGTAGCTGCAGCCATGGCCCACGTGCACCTCTCGCTTCCCCGGCCTTAGCCCTCTCACTTTTCGAGATGGGCTGGGAATGGGAAAGGAGGTGGTGCTACCACTCCTGGAGATGGGTCTGGCGAATGGTTTGGAACGGACCAGAACCGTTTGGGGCTGACTTCTGGGAGCCCCCAGCCGAGCCCACAGCAGAGCAGACCGCCAGCCACAGCTCCACTTCGGGAGCTTTTGGTGATACCGGCGGCTCTGATGGTCCCACCACCGGTTGGCGGGACTGGCAAGGTTGGTGGGACGAGTGGGACTGGACCGACCAGGCTGGCGACACCGGTGCCAGCGGGTCCAGGGACATCCCACCCGCCTCCTCTGAAGGGCGTGGTCGTTCCACCCCTTCAAAAGGGCGAGGCAAACAGCCCTCCGTCCACAGGGAGGACAAGGCCCTCGTCCAGGCCTACCGGAAGCACGTGGACGAGCGTGCCAAGAAAAACCCCGATGCGAGGCGGGTTTCGGTTTCCAGCTTTGTGCGGAACCGTAAGCGTCCCCCTCGCAGCCAGAGGGAGGCCCTAAAGGCCGAAAGGGATGGGTCCAACCCTCCCAAGGCCTCGCCGGACGACAAGCTGCCTAGAGTCCGCACCCCACCGCCTTCCAGACGGACTGGTGGTAACAGCAAAGGGGCGGCAAAGGCTGTTAAAGCCTCAACCAGCTCTACGGAAAGTTCCGAGAGCAGCCCCCCGACGGCCCCGGCGGAGCCTCTAGAGCCAGAAGACCAGGAAGAGATGCTGCCCTGGTCCCGCCGCATCGTTCAAAAAACGACGGCGGTAAAGTCGTCGGCCAGGGCCAGGTCGGCCAACGACCCACCAAGCAGCTCTGGAGAGGAGATGGAGCCTGACCCACCCTCTGCTGCGCCGGGTCTTGGCACCGTGACGGCACCTTCCGACCAGGAGGCCACCCAGGTGCCCACAGCCGCACCCATGGAGGAGGTGCCTGCCAAAGACGAGACCACAACCAAGGATGACCCCATTTCCGGGGATCCGGTCTCAACAGGCTCAACCTCCCCTTCCAGGGTCGAGGAAGGAAGTGGTCCGGCCACCAGCCGCGACACGTCCTCCGCGGGACCTGCTGGCACAGCCAGTGAGCAGGATCCTGCTCTTCAGGAGGCGCCACCTAAGTCCCCGGGGCGTGAGACCCCGCCTGCTGGCCCCCCGGTCTCCTACGGCCCAGGGGAGGGGACCCAGAGGGAGAAGGGAGCCCCTAATGCCCCTCCCAGCCACCTGGCACCTGCCAGTGCACCGAGGGTTGAGGAGCCTCCTCCCCTCCCTCCTCCTCCCCATCCTCCCGAGGGAGGAGCAGCCCCTCGCAAGAGAAACAGGGGCGATGTCCCAGGCGGTGCCCCGGCGGCGACCCAGTTCATGCGCCTCGACATAGAGTGTCGCCAACCGCCGGAGGCGAGATGGATCGCCCTGGCAGTGAAGCCCTCAGCCCTCGCCTCTGAGGTGCTCAGCCTGTGCCGCAACAGGCTCAAGCTGGGGGGTTTGGACTGCCTCCAGGTCTGGCCAGACGAGGCGGTCCTGGACCTGCGGTTGCCCATGGGCGACCAACTCCGCGAGGGTGAAAGGACCCTCATGGCCACTGGGCCCTCGGCCCTGCAGCCGGAGGTCCCCGAGGCCAGCGAGCCCTCCCTCAGCGAGGCTGCGGGGTCTACAGGAGGGACGGGTGCCCCCCCCCTCAGGAGCCTTCTTCGGAATCAGCTCCTGTAGAGGATGTGGAGGCACCACCCTCGTATGGACCCCACCGTGCAGTCCACAGCCCGGATGGGCTCTTTTGTTACGCTTGTAGGGTCGGGTGCCCTACAATCGAACATATGCAAGCCCATTTCATGACCCCCGGGCATCAGGAGCGGGTCAGGAGGTTTTTGGCCTCCTAGCCTCCCCTCTCCTTTGCAGAGGCAGGAGGCTCTGCAGGGTGAAGGGTTCCTCCCCTCCGGGTGAGGCTCCCTCCCTGTAGGACTTTCGTCCTGTTTCACTGGGATGTGGCTCCCCACTCCCAGGAAGTGGCTACCCACTCCTGCCAGTAGCTCAGGTAGGTCAGGCACCTGTAGCTCAGGGTAGGAGTAGCCACTGCCGCCATTTTGGCGATGCCCGCAATCGCGGATGACTCCAAAATACTTGGAGTTAATTTGTGCATGTCGGACAAGCCTACGGGCTGCTTCTGCGAAGCGTGCGAGAGAAAATCCCATTTTGCCGTAGCCATTTTGGCTCAAGTTTTCGGCTCAGGCCCTGGTTTACAGGTGGGCTCGGCGCGAAAGTCATCCAGCAACCAGTCCTGGGCTCTAACTGCGTTTTAACAGTCCTCAAACGCGTGAATCCCAGGCTTTGCCGTTTCTTTTGTGCCATCTTATCCCACCGGTAAGGGCATCGGCCCTCGGGGGAGCGTGCGGCAGCCACAGCCAAGATGCCAAAGTCCAAAGGCAAAGGCATGATGGGCAGCTACACTGTGTGTAGGTGTGGCCAGTGGATCTTTGATAAAAGGATCGCCAGCCAACCCAAGTGCAGCTGTGGAAGGCAGTGGCCGAAGCCGCGGCAGCCCGCCCATGAATGGGGGGACGCTGCAACGCCACCGCGGCGATGGGGGGGACCACCCGCCCTGAGCCAAACACCGCCGAAGTTTCCCAAGGGAGGGAAGGTGATGCGGGCCTTAGAAGGGGTGTGGACCCTCCTGCCAGAAGAGGCTCAGGAGCACATGAAAAGAGTGGGGTTCAGGCCGCCGGTGGTCGCGGAGCCTTCCCCCGAAGAGGCCTTGCTGGAAATGCTCAAGGCCCACGAAGCGGCGCTGCCAGATGAGATCCGCTTCCTCCTGCAGACCCAAGGGGGGCCGCCCCCGACAGCCACTGAGGTGGAAATCAAGGCCACCAACGACCTGAAAGGGGCTTCTGGCCGCCTGAGGGACTTGGGCCATAAGAAAATTCGCCTCCAGGGGCGGATCGATGAAGTGAAGGCGACCCTTACGGGGCTGTATGGGGAGATGAAGGAGCTGCTGCCTTGTAAGGTCTGGGCACGACAGGGAGGTGCAAGCCCCTATGCGCAGCAGGGGGAACAAAGGGAGGTCACCTCGCCTGTCTACCCCAGGCCATGTGCACGAGGAGTTTTTTCAGACCCGGCCTCTCCG
This sequence comes from Symbiodinium sp. CCMP2592, assembly GCA_905221615.1. Lineage (NCBI taxonomy): Eukaryota > Dinophyceae > Suessiales > Symbiodiniaceae > Symbiodinium > Symbiodinium sp. CCMP2592. The sequence continues at coordinate 1,238,205 of CAJNDT010000557.1, read as the reverse complement.
GAATGGCGGGAGGTTGTTTCGGGCCCTAGGGCCCGCAGTTTTGCAAAAGCTTCTGTCGAGCCAGTGCCCCTGCACAACAGATTCGAGGCCCTACAGGCAGAACCTGTTCAAGAGTTTGTCTCGCTTCTGGAAAAAGCGTGTGTGGAAGGCATGGCCCAACATGAATCCAGTTTTGTGGAGGTGGTGGAAAAACTTGAAGCCCCTCCAAAGTCGCTATTGGAATGGGCCGCGGAGCAGGCCATCGAACAGTTGTCGGTCCGCCGCAGTGACCCCGAAGCTTGCCTTGCCGCGATTGAGGACGCGGCGCAGCAACCGGACAGGGTCCAACCGGAGGCGGCCCTCAACTTGCTGGTGGCAAATGTCACTAGTTGGAGAAACGAGGTCTGCACGTGGATGCTCACAGACCAGCCTGACGTAATCATGCTGCAAGAAACCCATGTTGCGGAAAAGCAACAGGAAAGCATGCAGCTTGCACTCGAAAAGGCAGGCTACGTTGCTTGGAACCTTCCAGCCCACCCGACCAAGGGGGGCCACAACATGGGGGGTCTTCTGGTCGCAGCCAGGAAAGACAGGAATTTCTGGTTGCTGCGCTCCTTTGGGATAGATGGGAAAGGCTACGTGGCTATTGGAGGCCGGGCTGGTGGTCGGGATTTCATTCTCCTGACTGTGTACCTGGAGACTGGAGTGGGCCTCCATGGGGGGGTTAACCCCGCCCTCATGGGGGACCTGATCGCCTTCATCAAGGGCCTTACGGTACCGTGGCTCATTTTTGGTGACTTCAACTTGCCAGTTGGCGAAATGGAGAATACCTCTATCCCAAGTGAAATCAATGGGGAGGTGATCGCGGTAGGCAGCCCCACCACCTTGCATGGGAGCGAAATTGACTTTGGAATTGTCAGCCGGTCTTTGTGTGATAGTGTCTCTATCCAGCAAGACTGGCAGGTCCCGTTTCGCCCACACTGCGCATTGAGGGTGGTATTCCGTGTGGGGGACTTCCGGGCCCATGTGCTCCAAACCGCGCCTTTCCAGAGGGCGGTCGACCCAAACCCGGAACCCTTTGATACCACACAGGGGCACCGGGTCCCTGCCTTGCTCTTGGAACCCCGCAGAGACGATGAGGCCACAACGGCCTTTGCGGATTTCACAGCCAGAGTGGAGGCCAGTCTTCATCCCAGGGCCAGAGGCGGTCGCGGCCACCAGGTTGAAGTGAAGACCGGGCCGCTGCTCCCGCCGAAGCCCACAGGGTATGTATGGACAGGTGGACCTGCCAAGTTCTGGGGGCGCCTAGCGGTCCTACACAAGAAAGGCGCAAAACATGGGCTTAGCATGAAGGCCCAACAGGTCTTGCAGCAGCATCTGCAAGAGGTGCCCAATTATTGGGGGGCAGGTGATGGACCCACCCTGGACCAAGCAATGCAAGAACTGACTGCCAACTGTGCCAAACCGGGAACCCAAGGCCGACAGGCAGGCAGCATCATAGAGGCCCAGCGGAAACATCACTTGCAGCTGCACCATAGTTTTGGGGCAGCCCAGTACCAACAATGGTTGGAAGGTGCCTCCACTGGCGGGCTAAGGCCCCTTTTCCGCAGCCTAAAAAAGAATGAGGCGCAGGCTTCCAGACCGTACCTCGAACTTGCGGTGGAGGTGAGGCCCCACGCAAGGAGAACCGTTTGGGCAGAGTTGTGGAAACCGGGGGGTGTTCAGCCCACCCAAGGCACGGAAGCCAGACAGAGGCTCCAGCAAAAGGCACGTGAACAGGCTCAGAGCACAGTGGCCCTAACCAAAGAGGCCATGGCAAAGGCCTTTGCCAAACTCCCCACCAAGGCCCCAGGGCCGGATGGTTGGAGTTACGAAATGCTCCGGGCCTTACCTGAGGATGCCGTCGCTGAGTTGGCGGCCCAGCTCAGAGGATGGGAGCTGTCCGGCTCCTTTCCTCAGCATATTGATATCACTCAGTATGCCATGCTGGCCAAGAGCCGGGAGGCGGAAAGGCCAATCGGCCTTACGCATGTACTGCACCGGGTATACTGCAAGATGCGATGGGACATGGTCAGAGAATGGGAGGCATCGTACGACCTGACCTCGCCTTGGAACCAGGCCAAGGCGGGCAACAGCTCCCTGGACACAGCGTTGAGACGCATCCTCCGCGCGGAACTCAACAAGCGGGCCGGGAAGATCACCATAACCTTGCTGCTGGACTTAACGTCCTTTTACGAAACAGTACCACACCAGGTGCTGTTAGAAAAAGGGGTGGTCCACCGCTTCCCGGAGATGCTTTTGGAAAGAGCCCTCAGTTGCTACGAGGGCCCACGGTACATTGAATCCCAGGGGGCCCTTTCAAGGCCCATCTGCGGAAGTAGGGGCCTCATAGCGGGCTGCCCGCTCGCTCCGGCTCTCTCGCGAGTGATCCTCCATGAGCCGGTCGCCAAGGCCTCCCAGCGCAGCACCACAGACCACGTCGATTTGTGGATAGATGACTGTTCGGTCGATACTGTCGATCAAAATGTACAAAGAACTGCTGCGGCAGCTTTTGCCTGCTACAAGGAGCTCAAGCAGGACCTGGAGGCGCAAAGCCTGCAAGTCTCCACCAAAAAGACGGTCTTTGTGTGCTCCAGTCAAGCTGCTGGCAAGGCAGTAGAGGCCCTGGCTGGGCCTGATGGTCCCAAGGTTGTTGGAGTTGGCAAGGACCTTGGCCTGGATTCTGCAGCCGGTGCCAGGCGCAGGATCACCACCACTAAAGCCAGACACCAAAAAGGGGCCCGCAGGGCAGCCCAGCTTCAATCTTTGAAAATCGGCAAAGTTGGCATCAAGGTGCGGCTCTACAAAGGATCCATCCTTTCCTCGGCCCTATATGGGCATGAAGGTGTTGGTGTCGCCCCCAAGAGACGGAAATGGTTCAGGGGGCTTCTGGCACAAGTGCTGGGCCGACCAAACAACGCCAGCATAGGAGCCACCTTGGATTTCCACGGCAACAAGGTCGAGGACCCTTGGTACACAATCCTGGCCCAGCATTTCAAGGCCGTTCGCCGGCTTTTGCTGCAGTGGCCGGAACAGGACTTCGACAGAATCCAGCAAGGCTGGAACCGCCTGGAGGTGTGGCTCAAAGAGGCTGAGCACCCCTGGAAAAGGGCGGCTGGACCGCTTGGTGCCTGTTGGTGCTACTTGGATGAAATGGGATGGAAGCCGCTCAGCGTTCATCAGTGGACAATCGGGTCCAAAACCTATGACATCCTGCAGGCAGCTGAGTTCCATGAGGTCCTTTTCCTTGCCAAAAGATGGGTTAATGCCACCCGGCACAAAACCTGGGCAGCGATCGATGGGGGTCGAGGCCTTGAAACTGGCCCGGATTGGACCATGCCAAGGAAAATCCTGAAGAAGGCCGACAGCCTCACAGGAAAAGCCTTGAAGTCCATCTGGCAAGGAGCGGTCAGGGCGTCACCGCATGCCACCTGCCAAAGATGTGGCATGCCGGCCACCAGACGGCATGTTTTGTGGGACTGCCAATGGTGGAAAGAGCACGGTGAGCCAGAACCGGCATGGTGGCCCTCCAAAAAACACAACCCAAACTATCCCGATTGCCTGTGGGACTTTGGGCTCCTCCCAAGGGACCCTTCCTGGCCGGAATGCCAACATGCTCAAGATGAGGCCATTGAGCTAAAAGGCGTTTTGGCAGAAGGGGGGTCCGTCCCACCCGAAGCTTTCGCAGCCACGGATGCAACCGGGGGGCCTAACAACGACCAGAGAACGCGAGAAGTGGTCTGGGGTGCTACCTTCTACATTTGGAAGGATGGCCGCCCCCACTGGATTGGCTCAGCCACGGGACTGCTCAAGAATGAGCAAAGCGTTTACCGTGGGGAGGCCAGGGCCATTCATTTTGCGGCGCAGCAGCTCCAGCCCGGGGCGGATGTCACAAGTGATTGCAAGGGCGCGGTGGCGAGAAGCCGCCGCGGCACCACAATTAAAGGCCGCCATCTTGACATCTTTGGAACGGCCCCCACGGAGCAGCTGGATCTGCATTGGGTCCCCTCTCACCTCACAGCTTCCGAATTTTTGGAGCAAGTCGGGCCGGGCCAAGAATGGCGCAGAGTCATCAATGATGAAGTTGATCGTCTCGTTGGGGCGAGAGCAGACACAAAAGAGGCGAAAGACCGAGCAACTGCCCTCAAGCAATCTGATGCGCTGGCAGAGTCGGTTGCACTTTTCCTGGGAAGGCGCATGCAAGCCTTGATGGGGTATGACAAAGATCAAGGCCCACAGGTGGTGTACCCCAGGAAGATGGGCGAGGACATATCGGCAGAGTCGTCCAGCCCCTCGACCAGCAGATCTTCGTTTCAAAAGAAGAGACGGAACAAGAAAGGAAAGACCCCACCGGCCCACGGGGGGGAGAAAGGCAAGAAGCCCCAGCCCGCCGAGGATACACCCATGCCCACAGGGGCTCCAGAGCAACCCGGCGGTGAAGCTGGCACGGCAGGCCAGCCCTTTCCCCATGGGCCGCAGACGGCCAGTTCAAGGCCAGAGGGGGGGCCCAACGAACCCCAACCCGCAACAAAGGTAGAGTTGCCAAAGATGGCAACGGAGAGCAGATGCGGCGAAGCAGGGGTCGCGGACCTTCCTCCCGCCCAGCTGCCGCCTGAGGCCAATAAGAGGCAAATCTTGTCGGCTTTGGTGGCAGGCCAAATCGACACTAAGGGGCACAGGTTCGTCAAGGGTGGCACGTCTGCAAACAACCTGCAGATCAAGTGCGAGGAGTGTGGCTTGTGGATTCAACAGGTCGATACCAAGCCCAACTTCAATCGGAAAGTTGCCAACTACTGCAAAAACCACCCCCTCAGTGTTCCATCTTCGGAGTGGAAGTGGCATGATTCGCATGCCATGTGCAATGAAGGTTGCAGGTGGAAGTGCTCTCAGTGCCATGGTGTGCAGCCTGTTGGAGGCCTCACACCTGCAGTTCTTGAACGTTTTTGTGCACATGGTAAGCATGGTTTGCAGCGTAAGCGTGCGGCACGTGACACACTTGCAGCTGCTGGAACCCCTTCTGTGAAGCAGTTTTTCGCAAAGCCTTTTTCCTAGCGCGGCCACAGGTCCAAATGGGAGCCCCAGGTAAAGGTAAAAGGGATCCGCCGCCTGATGGCCATGTCCGGCGGCCGTCCAAGAAAGACCGGGACAGGCTGAAGGCCTTAGGCCTCTGGAACCCTGGCGGCAAGGCCAAAGGCAAGGGTGAGCCCGCCAAAAGCCAGGGCAAAGCCAGAGAGCCTGGCCCACCGCGATATCGGGGGGAGTGGGGCCGTGAGCACGACCCACCGCAGCACCGGGGGTACAGGGACAGAGCCCGACCCACCGCACCACCGGGGGTACAGGGACAGAGAGCCCGACCCACCGCACCTACGGGGGGACTTAGACCGAGAGCCCGACCCACCACGCAACCGGGGGGAACGAGACAGAGAGCCGGACCCACCGCCTCAACGGGGGGAGGGCAAGGGCCAGGGCAGCGAGAGCGAGCCTGACCCACCGCAAGACCGGGGGGAAGGCCGGGAGGCCAACAGGGAGCCACATCTGCCAGCCCAGTCCTCGCCTAACCAAGGGAGTGAAAGTGGCACAGGGCGGAGCCGCACGCCCCCGGCTAGGCCGGAATGTGTCGACGGCACAAGCCCGCCGCCACAACGGCGGGAGATTGGGCATGCGTATAACTACCACTGCTTCTTGTGCGGGTTCTACAACAGGGACCCTGTGGCAATGGCCGCCCACCTGGGAACTTGGAGCCACTTGAGGCAAGCTGAAGCCCTCAGGTCTCTAGCAAAGTCCCAGGAATAGGAACTCCTCAGCCTCAAAGACCCGAAGTCCTGGGGGGTGAGGGAGGTGGTCAAAAGCCGGCAGAGCCCGCCTAGGCAGGGGGCACAAGGCGGTGAACAGCTGAGGCCATGGCCGGCTTCCTTTCCTCACCGGTACCGGGAGGCACAGGGCCAAATCCTGAGGCTGCTTCAACCTCACCAGCAAAAGCCTGGGAGGAGGGCTAGACTAGGTCCGAAGTAGATCCTCCGGTAACCTCCCAACGGAGATTGGGAGGAACGGGGGGTAGGAGTAGGCCTAGCGGAGGACGCCTTAAACAAGGCTGCCCTCCTCCTTTTTGCTGTCAGAGTACAGCCCAGACCGAACTGCCGCTCCGGCGGCCGCGACTCAGTGCGCAAGACCGTGAAAATCCCATTTTGGCTCAAGTTTTCGGCTCAGGCCCTGGTTTACAGGTGGGCTCGGCGCGAAAGTCATCCAGCAACCAGTCCTGGGCTCTAACTGCGTTTTAACAGTCCTCAAACGCGTGAATCCCAGGCTTTGCCGTTTCTTTTGTGCCATCTTATCCCACCGGTAAGGGCATTGGCCCTCGGGGGAGCGTGCGGCAGCCACAGCCAAGATGCCAAAGTCCAAAGGCAAAGGCATGATGGGCAGCTACACTGTGTGTAGGTGTGGCCAGTGGATCTTTGATAAAAGGATCGCCAGCCAACCCAAGTGCAGCTGTGGAAGGCAGTGGCCGAAGCCGCGGCAGCCCGCCCATGAATGGGGGGACGCTGCAACGCCACCGCGGCGATGGGGGGGACCACCCGCCCTGAGCCAAACACCGCCGAAGTTTCCCAAGGGAGGGAAGGTGATGCGGGCCTTAGAAGGGGTGTGGACCCTCCTGCCAGAAGAGGCTCAGGAGCACATGAAAAGAGTGGGGTTCAGGCCGCCGGTGGTCGCGGAGCCTTCCCCCGAAGAGGCCTTGCTGGAAATGCTCAAGGCCCACGAAGCGGCGCTGCCAGATGAGATCCGCTTCCTCCTGCAGACCCAAGGGGGGCCGCCCCCGACAGCCACTGAGGTGACCAACGACCTGAAAGGGGCTTCTGGCCGCCTGAGGGACTTGGGCCATAAGAAAATTCGCCTCCAGGGGCGGATCGATGAAGTGAAGGCGACCCTTACGGGGCTGTATGGGGAGATGAAGGAGCTGCTCCAGGAGCTCAAGGAGGCTGAGGCCAACATGGATGCCTTAGCCCAGGATTTCAAGGCCAAGGTGCTTCAGACCCCCACTTCCCTGGAATGTGAGGAGTTTGACTGTGCCAAAGCCTTGGCTGAGATGGGAGTGATCCTGGACCATGACCAAGGCAAGCAGCTGAAAGAGGCCCAGGAAGCGCACAGGGTGAAATCTCGCCAACACTTGGCGGACCAGGCCCTGAGAAAGGTCGGCTGCCCGCCGGGCCTTGGCTCTCCAAAAGGGGCCCCTCCGGGGCCATCCTTGTGCCAGCACCTGTTGGATCTAGGCATTCCCCTTACACCTGAGCAAAAAACTGCGGTGGCAGACACTCCGTGGAGCCCAAAGCTCACACCGGAGGCCCTGGAAGCCACCATTCAAGAAGGCGCTCATGAGATGGAGGTGGAAGAGCTTGAAAAAGGCAAGGAGGCCATTGTCAAGCAGCTTGAGATCAGGCGCAAGCGCATTCAAAACACGAGCCAGGATGAGAAGAGCAAGCCGGCGGAGGCGCCCAACCGCAGCCGCTCGCCTAAATCCCGAGCCTAGGGAACGGGCCGGGAGGGCTCCTGGTGGGGCCTAGTGTTGGGATACTGGCCCACAGCGGAGCCTGTCCCCAGGCCAGAGATGGCGGCACTTAGTGCCAGTTTTGTGCCTTGTAAGGTCTGGGCACGACAGGGAGGTGCAAGCCCCTATGCGCAGCAGGGGGAACAAAGGGAGGTCACCTCGCCTGTCTACCCCAGGCCATGTGCACGAGGAGTTTTTTCAGACCCGGCCTCTCCGGAATGGCGGGAGGTTGTTTCGGGCCCTAGGGCCCGCAGTTTTGCAAAAGCTTCTGTCGAGCCAGTGCCCCTGCACAACAGATTCGAGGCCCTACAGGCAGAACCTGTTCAAGAGTTTGTCTCGCTTCTGGAAAAAGCGTGTGTGGAAGGCATGGCCCAACATGAATCCAGTTTTGTGGAGGTGGTGGAAAAACTTGAAGCCCCTCCAAAGTCGCTATTGGAATGGGCCGCGGAGCAGGCCATCGAACAGTTGTCGGTCCGCCGCAGTGACCCCGAAGCTTGCCTTGCCGCGATTGAGGACGCGGCGCAGCAACCGGACAGGGTCCAACCGGAGGCGGCCCTCAACTTGCTGGTGGCAAATGTCACTAGTTGGAGAAACGAGGTCTGCACGTGGATGCTCACAGACCAGCCTGACGTAATCATGCTGCAAGAAACCCATGTTGCGGAACAGCAACAGGAAAGCATGCAGCTTGCACTCGAAAAGGCAGGCTACGTTGCTTGGAACCTTCCAGCCCACCCGACCAAGGGGGGCCACAACATGGGGGGTCTTCTGGTCGCAGCCAGGAAAGACAGGAATTTCTGGTTGCTGCGCTCCTTTGGGATAGATGGGAAAGGCTACGTGGCTATTGGAGGCCGGGCTGGTGGTCGGGATTTCATTCTCCTGACTGTGTACCTGGAGACTGGAGTGGGCCTCCATGGGGGGGTTAACCCCGCCCTCATGGGGGACCTGATCGCCTTCATCAAGGGCCTTACGGTACCGTGGCTCATTTTTGGTGACTTCAACTTGCCAGTTGGCGAAATGGAGAATACCTCTATCCCAAGTGAAATCAATGGGGAGGTGATCGCGGTAGGCAGCCCCACCACCTTGCATGGGAGCGAAATTGACTTTGGAATTGTCAGCCGGTCTTTGTGTGATAGTGTCTCTATCCAGCAAGACTGGCAGGTCCCGTTTCGCCCACACTGCGCATTGAGGGTGGTATTCCGTGTGGGGGACTTCCGGGCCCATGTGCTCCAAACCGCGCCTTTCCAGAGCAGAGACGATGAGGCCACAACGGCCTTTGCGGATTTCACAGCCAGAGTGGAGGCCAGTCTTCATCCCAGGGCCAGAGGCGGTCGCGGCCACCAGGTTGAAGTGAAGACCGGGCCGCTGCTCCCGCCGAAGCCCACAGGGTATGTATGGACAGGTGGACCTGCCAAGTTCTGGGGGCGCCTAGCGGTCCTACACAAGAAAGGCGCAAAACATGGGCTTAGCATGAAGGCCCAACAGGTCTTGCAGCAGCATCTGCAAGAGGTGCCCAATTATTGGGGGGCAGGTGATGGACCCACCCTGGACCAAGCAATGCAAGAACTGACTGCCAACTGTGCCAAACCGGGAACCCAAGGCCGACAGGCAGGCAGCATCATAGAGGCCCAGCGGAAACATCACTTGCAGCTGCACCATAGTTTTGGGGCAGCCCAGTACCAACAATGGTTGGAAGGTGCCTCCACTGGCGGGCTAAGGCCCCTTTTCCGCAGCCTAAAAAAGAATGAGGCGCAGGCTTCCAGACCGTACCTCGAACTTGCGGTGGAGGTGAGGCCCCACGCAAGGAGAACCGTTTGGGCAGAGTTGTGGAAACCGGGGGGTGTTCAGCCCACCCAAGGCACGGAAGCCAGACAGAGGCTCCAGCAAAAGGCACGTGAACAGGCTCAGAGCACAGTGGCCCTAACCAAAGAGGCCATGGCAAAGGCCTTTGCCAAACTCCCCACCAAGGCCCCAGGGCCGGATGGTTGGAGTTACGAAATGCTCCGGGCCTTACCTGAGGATGCCGTCGCTGAGTTGGCGGCCCAGCTCAGAGGATGGGAGCTGTCCGGCTCCTTTCCTCAGCATATTGATATCACTCAGTATGCCATGCTGGCCAAGAGCCGGGAGGCGGAAAGGCCAATCGGCCTTACGCATGTACTGCACCGGGTATACTGCAAGATGCGATGGGACATGGTCAGAGAATGGGAGGCATCGTACGACCTGACCTCGCCTTGGAACCAGGCCAAGGCGGGCAACAGCTCCCTGGACACAGCGTTGAGACGCATCCTCCGCGCGGAACTCAACAAGCGGGCCGGGAAGATCACCATAACCTTGCTGCTGGACTTAACGTCCTTTTACGAAACAGTACCACACCAGGTGCTGTTAGAAAAAGGGGTGGTCCACCGCTTCCCGGAGATGCTTTTGGAAAGAGCCCTCAGTTGCTACGAGGGCCCACGGTACATTGAATCCCAGGGGGCCCTTTCAAGGCCCATCTGCGGAAGTAGGGGCCTCATAGCGGGCTGCCCGCTCGCTCCGGCTCTCTCGCGAGTGATCCTCCATGAGCCGGTCGCCAAGGCCTCCCAGCGCAGCACCACAGACCACGTCGATTTGTGGATAGATGACTGTTCGGTCGATACTGTCGATCAAAATGTGCAAAGAACTGCTGCGGCAGCTTTTGCCTGCTACAAGGAGCTCAAGCAGGACCTGGAGGCGCAAAGCCTGCAAGTCTCCACCAAAAAGACGGTCTTTGTGTGCTCCAGTCAAGCTGCTGGCAAGGCAGTAGAGGCCCTGGCTGGGCCTGATGGTCCCAAGGTTGTTGGAGTTGGCAAGGACCTTGGCCTGGATTCTGCAGCCGGTGCCAGGCGCAGGATCACCACCACTAAAGCCAGACACCAAAAAGGGGCCCGCAGGGCAGCCCAGCTTCAATCTTTGAAAATCGGCAAAGTTGGCATCAAGGTGCGGCTCTACAAAGGATCCATCCTTTCCTCGGCCCTATATGGGCATGAAGGTGTTGGTGTCGCCCCCAAGAGACGGAAATGGTTCAGGGGGCTTCTGGCACAAGTGCTGGGCCGACCAAACAACGCCAGCATAGGAGCCACCTTGGATTTCCACGGCAACAAGGTCGAGGACCCTTGGTACACAATCCTGGCCCAGCATTTCAAGGCCGTTCGCCGGCTTTTGCTGCAGTGGCCGGAACAGGACTTCGACAGAATCCAGCAAGGCTGGAACCGCCTGGAGGTGTGGCTCAAAGAGGCTGAGCACCCCTGGAAAAGGGCGGCTGGACCGCTTGGTGCCTGTTGGTGCTACTTGGATGAAATGGGATGGAAGCCGCTCAGCGTTCATCAGTGGACAATCGGGTCCAAAACCTATGACATCCTGCAGGCAGCTGAGTTCCATGAGGTCCTTTTCCTTGCCAAAAGATGGGTTAATGCCACCCGGCACAAAACCTGGGCAGCGATCGATGGGGGTCGAGGCCTTGAAACTGGCCCGGATTGGACCATGCCAAGGAAAATCCTGAAGAAGGCCGACAGCCTCACAGGAAAAGCCTTGAAGTCCATCTGGCAAGGAGCGGTCAGGGCGTCACCGCATGCCACCTGCCAAAGATGTGGCATGCCGGCCACCAGACGGCATGTTTTGTGGGACTGCCAATGGTGGAAAGAGCACGGTGAGCCAGAACCGGCATGGTGGCCCTCCAGAGAGGACCCAAACTATCCCGATTGCCTGTGGGACTTTGGGCTCCTCCCAAGGGACCCTTCCTGGCCGGAATGCCAACATGCTCAAGATGAGGCCATTGAGCTAAAAGGCGTTTTGGCAGAAGGGGGGTCCGTCCCACCCGAAGCTTTCGCAGCCACGGATGCAACCGGGGGGCCTAACAACGACCAGAGAACGCGAGAAGTGGTCTGGGGTGCTACCTTCTACATTTGGAAGGATGGCCGCCCCCACTGGATTGGCTCAGCCACGGGACTGCTCAAGAATGAGCAAAGCGTTTACCGTGGGGAGGCCAGGGCCATTCATTTTGCGGCGCAGCAGCTCCAGCCCGGGGCGGATGTCACAAGTGATTGCAAGGGCGCGGTGGCGAGAAGCCGCCGCGGCACCACAACTAAAGGCCGCCATCTTGACATCTTTGGAACGGCCCCCACGGAGCAGCTGGATCTGCATTGGGTCCCCTCTCACCTCACAGCTTCCGAATTTTTGGAGCAAGTCGGGCCGGGCCAAGAATGGCGCAGAGTCATCAATGATGAAGTTGATCGTCTCGTTGGGGCGAGAGCAGACACAAAAGAGGCGAAAGACCGAGCAACTGCCCTCAAGCAATCTGATGCGCTGGCAGAGTCGGTTGCACTTTTCCTGGGAAGGCGCATGCAAGCCTTGATGGGGTATGACAAAGATCAAGGCCCACAGGTGGTGTACCCCAGGAAGATGGGCGAGGACATATCGGCAGAGTCGTCCAGCCCCTCGACCAGCAGATCTTCGTTTCAAAAGAAGAGACGGAACAAGAAAGGAAAGACCCCACCGGCCCACGGGGGGGAGAAAGGCAAGAAGCCCCAGCCCGCCGAGGATACACCCATGCCCACAGGGGCTCCAGAGCAACCCGGCGGTGAAGCTGGCACGGCAGGCCAGCCCTTTCCCCATGGGCCGCAGACGGCCAGTTCAAGGCCAAAGGGGGGGCCCAACGAACCCCAACCCGCAACAAAGGTAGAGTTGCCAAAGATGGCAACGGAGAGCAGATGCGGCGAAGCAGGGGTCGCGGACCTTCCTCCCGCCCAGCTGCCGCCTGAGGCCAATAAGAGGCAAATCTTGTCGGCTTTGGTGGCAGGCCAAATCGACACTAAGGGGCACAGGTTCGTCAAGGGTGGCACGTCTGCAAACAACCTGCAGATCAAGTGCGAGGAGTGTGGCTTGTGGATTCAACAGGTCGATACCAAGCCCAACTTCAATCGGAAAGTTGCCAACTACTGCAAAAACCACCCCCTCAGTGTTCCATCTTCGGAGTGGAAGTGGCATGATTCGCATGCCATGTGCAATGAAGGTTGCAGGTGGAAGTGCTCTCAGTGCCATGGTGTGCAGCCTGTTGGAGGCCTCACACCTGCAGTTCTTGAACGTTTTTGTGCACATGGTAAGCATGGTTTGCAGCGTAAGCGTGCGGCACGTGACACACTTGCAGCTGCTGGAACCCCTTCTGTGAAGCAGTTTTTCGCAAAGCCTTTTTCCTAGCGCGGCCACAGGTCCAAATGGGAGCCCCAGGTAAAGGTAAAAGGGATCCGCCGCCTGATGGCCATGTCCGGCGGCCGTCCAAGAAAGACCGGGACAGGCTGAAGGCCTTAGGCCTCTGGAACCCTGGCGGCAAGGCCAAAGGCAAGGGTGAGCCCGCCAAAAGCCAGGGCAAAGCCAGAGAGCCTGGCCCACCGCGATATCGGGGGGAGTGGGGCCGTGAGCACGCACCACCGGGGGTACAGGGACAGAGAGCCCGACCCACCGCACCTACGGGGGGACTTAGACCGAGAGCCCGACCCACCACGCAACCGGGGGGAACGAGACAGAGAGCCGGACCCACCGCCTCAACGGGGGGAGGGCAAGGGCCAGGGCAGCGAGAGCGAGCCTGACCCACCGCAAGACCGGGGGGAAGGCCGGGAGGCCAACAGGGAGCCACATCTGCCAGCCCAGTCCTCGCCTAACCAAGGGAGTGAAAGTGGCACAGGGCGGAGCCGCACGCCCCCGGCTAGGCCGGAATGTGTCGACGGCACAAGCCCACCGCCACAACGGCGGGAGATTGGGCATGCGTATAACTACCACTGCTTCTTGTGCGGGTTCTACAACAGGGACCCTGTGGCAATGGCCGCCCACCTGGGAACTTGGAGCCACTTGAGGCAAGCTGAAGCCCTCAGGTCTCTAGCAAAGTCCCAGGAATAGGAACTCCTCAGCCTCAAAGACCCGAAGTCCTGGGGGGTGAGGGAGGTGGTCAAAAGCCGGCAGAGCCCGCCTAGGCAGGGGGCACAAGGCGGTGAACAGCTGAGGCCATGGCCGGCTTCCTTTCCTCACCGGTACCGGGAGGCAAATCCTGAGGCTGCTTCAACCTCACCAGCAAAAGCCTGGGAGGAGGGCTAGACTAGGTCCGAAGTAGATCCTCCGGTAACCTCCCAACGGAGATTGGGAGGAACGGGGGGTAGGAGTAGGCCTAGCGGAGGACGCCTTAAACAAGGCTGCCCTCCTCCTTTTTGCTGTCAGAGTACAGCCCAGACCGAACTGCCGCTCCGGCGGCCGCGACTCAGTGCGCAAGACCGTGAAAATCCCATTTTGGCTCAAGCTGTTGTGGTTCAAACTGGCGAGTGGACGCTTGTTGCCGTCGTGGCTGGGTTTCTGAGGCCGTAACTAAGGGTGGGCCCTCAAGAGACCTCAAAACCAATCTCTGTGTTTCCTCGTAGGCGGGCTGACCCGCACGGGCGCGCAGGGGTAGCGGCAGTTCCAGGGAGAGCCCTGAAGTGCATTAGAGTAGCGCCATAGAGCCGCAACACTTGAAACTGCTTGCAAACTCTTCTTGCAGCTTGTGAACCAACCCTTGTTTTCTTGTGCAGAATTTTCTTGGATTTGGGCCTTGCAAAATTGCCCGTTTACTTGTTGCAAAAGTACAGTTGAGGAGTTTTTCTTGCAGGCTTCTTGAAAGGAGGCCATCGCAGAGCGCGCAGGCCCACACAGGGAAGTGATGCCAGTCAAGATGTCCAGGCATTACACCGTCTGTGGCTGCGGATCGTGGGTGTGGACGGATCGGATTGGCCCTCACAGGCCATGTTGCCAGCATTGTGGCAAACGCTGGCCACAGAAAGGACCAAAGCAGGGAACGACGCAGGATCCGCAATGGGGTCCGTCTGTGAGAGTGTGGAGGTCTCCCGCTGCTGCACAGCAGCCCGAGTCCAAGACGCCGAGACCCCCGCGCCAGAACCAAGCGCAGAGGGCATTGACAACCATCTGGGAATCCTTGCCTGAGCACGCGCGCCAGCAGATTGAGGAGGCGGGGTGGAGACCTAAGATCCCTCAGCCCCCGCCAGGCCTATTCAGGCAAACCAAAGGAGGTGCAGGCAAAGGCAAGGGTGCAGTTGGAACAGCGGAAGTCCGGGATGAGGCTGCTCAGGCTGAGGCTGCTCGGTCCCTGTTTGCCTCGGTGAGCGAAGAGCAGCGTGAGCTTCTATGTAAGCTTGGCATCCAAGAGCCCGAGGTGCAGCCTCCGGACCTTGCTTCATTGTGTAAGCAACACATCCGTGCCTTGCCAGCTGACATCCAGAAGCTGCTGGAAGACCCTCCTGAGCGGCCACCCACGCCTCAGGAGGTCATGAGCGAAACAAGCAAAAAATTTAAAATTGCCACTGCAGAATTGAGAGACCTTATTTTCCGCAAAGCTGCCTTGCAAGTGCGTCTTGATAAGCATAAAGAGCTGTACTCCACCATGTTGTCAGACATGAAGTCCATCAATGAATCCTTGGAGGAGCGACAAAAGCTGGTGGCTACCTTGCAAGGGGAATTGCAATCCTCGGTTGCTGGGGTCCCGGCCCCTGAGGCTTTGCCTGAGGCAGCAGAGGCTCTTGCCAAGCAGGTTGAGGCCATGGATGTTGATCAGCTTGACGACTACCGGCAGCGCCTTGTTGAAGCCATTGATGAAGCTGTAAAGCGCAGGCGCGTGGATGCACCGGCGCAGAAGGCAGCGCCGACAAGCCCTCCTCCAGCTGGGCCAAGCCAGCAGGAGGCCGCTAAGGAGGATGACAGGGAGAAGGGCAAAACCAGGTCCCGCAGCAGGGGCCGCAGTGCGCAGCAGGGTTAGGGGTCGGGGATTAGGGTTCTTGACTTCGGCGTTTCTCGGGTTGTTTCTTCGCTTTTCGGTCATAGCCGTACTTGCCTTGTTGGTGGATGCAGCGTGGAGCCAGCTCAGGAATCAGGTCGAGGCGAGGCTCTTGAATCCCAGCCTCTGGAAAAGCTTTTGGTTGCTTGCACCTTGCAGTCGGATCAGTCCGTTGTGCGGCCACCTCAGCTCTGCCCAGTGCTTATGTTCAGCCAAGCAGAGTGTTGCCCCATCTGTGCTGTCACGCTGTGCCGAGAGCAGCCTTGTCCAAAGTTCCAGGAGTTCCAGTTTGATGCTAGTTGTGGGTCGGTGTGTGCATTGTGCCTCCGGGCGTCAGGCCGCGTGCGCAGTGGCGTATGGACACCGGCCGAGCGCAGTCTTGGGTGCGCAGGCCAGCCAGAGCCCTCTGTGGTGCAGGGGTGGTTTGTTGGGGTTTCGGAGATGGGATTGGGAGCGTTAGAAGGGGCGTTGCAGTTTGCATGTCAGGATGTGTGTTGTGCATGCTGCCACGTGCCCCTAACGAGACAATCTTCCTTGACTGAGCTTTCCTTGCCACCTTTGTGCCAGCATTGTTTCCCGCGAGGTGGCACCACCTGTAGGCTGAAAAAACGTGCCATTCTTGATCCTTATGTGCTTTCAGGTCAACCTGTGCACAGGGTGTTAGAATACCGAGTGCAGGCAAGTGGGTGCCGCGTCAGGCTGGTTTCGAGCAATGCTTGTTTAACGGCAGACTCGGGACCCTTTTGGCAGTGCTTGAGCAAAGAGTTTGACATGGTTTTAATTCCGAGCCCTAACCTGTGCGCTTTTCCCAGAGCTGAGGGCCCGAACCCCAATTTGCAGTTGCCAGGCCTGTGTGAGGTCGATTTGGGCAGCAGGTTGGATGCGAGTTTTGACCCGAACATGGGGATTGCCTTGGATGAGGGCTGGGACCTCAGCTCCTCGAAGGGGTGTGAGATTCCCTCAATCACCCGTGGCCTCGAGGAGGAGACAACCACGAGTGAGGTTTCATTTCCTTGCCCGAACCCGCGTGCTTCCCCTCCACCTGAGGGCCCTAACCCCAATTTCTGTTCGGCTGGGAGTGTGCCGGAGTCTTTATCAGCTGATGGCCAACTTGAGCAATTTTCTCCAATACAGCCCCTGGGTCTACAGGGAGCCCCCAGGACCCCCATGGCGGTGGAGGTCTTTACCAGGAGGGGGAGTCTTCATCAGGAGGTGGGGGGGCCGCTGGCCCGGGGTCCTGGGGGACCGAGTGTGATGCCAAGCAATGATGGCTGTCTTGAATTTATCCCCAGCCCTGACCCCTCCCTCTTGCTGAGGGCCCTAACCCACCAGTGCGCCGGACCGTTGATTATCAACTTCCGGCCAGCTCTATCCGAGATCGGTGTGTGTCAATGAACAGTTGGATCACTGCATCTTCGGAGCCTGTGTGGCATGTTTGCAAGCCCAAGTGCGGGCTCAATTCCCTCCCGAACCCGTGCGCATCCCCTCCTGCTGAGGTCCCTAACCCCAATTTGACCAGCGAGGCCCTGCAGGAGCAACTCAGAGGTCTTGAGGCGGATGGTTGGTGCATTGGATGTGGCCAATCACCGGTCGTAGGGTGTAGTTCGAACCAGGAGGTTAAAAATTTTGTGCAGGCATGCTGCCACGTACACTTGAATGCGCCTTGTGACGAAATCCTCACTGCTCTGTCTGATGTCTTGAACTACTGCCCGAGGTGCTTATGCAAGTGGGAGGCCAAGGTCCAAACAACGTGCAAGCAGCCCAAGGATCTGGTAGCATTGTCGGGTCCTTCATACTTTTTTGATTGCGCTGAGGCCCCGGAGCCTGATGAACTTACTGATGTCACCAGTGTGCCGCTACATGCACAGGTTCTGCAAACACATGTTGGGGCTGTTTCCTGTAATATATTGCAGGGCAAAATTCCAGCTTCGCGCCGGACCCGGCGCCGGCACAACCGAAGGCTCCGTCTAAACCCCGATGTGCGCCCTGTTGGCAGCATTCGGGCGACCTGCCAATCTGCTTTGCATTCCTCCTCAAATGGCCATTTTGGCCTTACTGTAGACCCTCCCGAACCCATTCTTCCTGCCCTCTGTGTGGCAGGGTCTACAGTCATAAATCACTTTTTGGGGCATCCCCAGCACCCTTGTTTGATGTCCGAGGAGCGCCTCCCGGACACTGCTAGTCGCGACCCGCTGGGCCAGGGTCCGGATGATGATAGATCGCAAAACTTGTTGGATCCCAGCCCGGCACGCGACACTCAGCAGTCGCGGGAATTTTGCAAGGTGCAGCCCGAAGGGCCGGAGAAACATGAGATGCAACCCGATGTGCGCCCCGGTGGCTGCACTCGGGAGCGTGCAAACTGTGGCGACTCGCGTGATGCCATTAGCACCACGACCTTCAAAAGCTCCAGCAAACATTCACTTTGGAATGACGTCAAAATTGGCCTTGCAAATGCTGATGAGCCGGCCGTTTTAGAGGCGATCTCCCGGTTGGAAGACACAGGCTTGCTGCAACAGCAAACTTTCGAATGGAACGCCGCCGAACTGGTCATGGATTCACTTCATGGAGAATGTGGCCCAGCGGCAAAATGGGCCGTGGAGGACGTTTTGGCAAACTTGAAGTGCCGCCCCAGCAGGCAACCGGTTCGCATCACATGTCTTAATGTCACCAAATGGCGTAAAGAGCTGGCTAGTTGGATTGCGAATTTAAGCCCGGACCTCGCCCTCCTTCAAGAGACCCACCTTGATGCTAAAGATGTCAGCCTTCTTGCTGCCCATGCTGGGATGTTCGGGTATGAGGTCTTTCAGTGCCCGGCTGTGGCCACGGGCAAAGGGGGCAACACCGGGGGATTGGCAATCTTGCACCGGAGACACCTCGATGTGTCACAAGTCACGAGCCACCTCGTTGAAGGTAATGGTTACCAAGCCGCCATGTTCAGGGTAAAAGGCTTTGATCTTTACGTTGTCAACGTGTACTTGAAATCAGGCGAGGGATTCCAGAGCAGCACCAATGCCGGCATCATTGCATCGCTTCTTTCCTTTGTTCGATCCGTCAGAGGTGCCTTTGCGATTTTGGGTGACTTTAATGAGGACTTTGAAACCCTAAGTTCCACCCATATTGGGGAGGAGGCGCGTGCGGTGTGGGTCGGACCAGGCACGTCCACCTGTTCTGGCGGAGGCCAAATTGATTTTGGTTTAATTTCGAATAGCCTGGCCACTTGTGTAGCGGTGCAGCTGGACTGGAACACCCCGTCAAGGCCGCATGCAGCTTTGCATTGGCAGCTTGATGTTGCCCTGTTGCATCAAAAAATGCCGCAACTCAAGAGTTTCAAGCCTGCGCAGCTCGATTCGCAGCCTTTTCAGCTAAGCACCGACAGGCCAGAGGTCACCATCTTAGATGAGCAGGTTACCGACGAATTGACACTTGATTTTGCGGCTTTAAGCTGTGCTGTTGAAATGTCCGTTTATGGCCAGGCTCAGGGAAGAGGAGCCAACATTCTTTTGCATCGCGCGCCATTGCCTGTGCAGGGCGCTCCCAACGCTGGTTGAGGAGGTAAGGCTTCGGCTTTCTGGTGCAGATTCTTAGGTTGGATCAAAACTGTGCGCAACTCGGGTTGGCATGTGAGTGGTTTCGGGCAGCAAGCAGGGGACCAGCTCAAAGATGTATGGTATGGTGATGCGACCTCATTACAGGATTTTGCCAGCGCGCTTGCAATTGCCAGTCAACATTGCGACCCTGCGGCTCTCCTTGCATTGGAACCTGTAGCCACCGCGCAACACAGGCATCACACCGAGGCTTTTAAGCAGGCTAACACTAAACAATACACCAAGTGGCTGAGTGCTGCCTTGGTAAAAGGTATGAAGCCTTTGTACAAATGCCTCAAAAGTACGGAATCCCCTTGTGATAGACCCTTTCGAAATCTTTCATTGCAAGATAGAGTGTACCAAAGATGGAAGCAGTGGCACGACATTTGGTGCCAGCCGGTCACTACGGACCCGCATTTGTTGGCAGAGGTCAAAGCCAGAGCCATCGATCAAGCCAAGCATTTGCCGCCCATAAATTTTGAGAAGGCTGTAAAACTTTTCAAAAAGTTTCCAGCGAAGGCTCCTGGGGCCGACGGCTGGACAGCACAGATGCTAAACAACTTGAGCGAAGAGGCAGTCCGGGCTGTTATTGACTTCATGCACGCTTGCGAGGCTAGTGCAGAGTGGCCAGCACAGTTTGCCATTTCCTTGATAGCATGCCTGCCCAAAAACACACTCCGCGAGAGGCCAATAGCCTTGCTCCATGTGCTTTACCGCTCATATGTGCGCCTCCGTTTCTCCTTGATAAACCAGTGGCAGCAGGAGTATGCTAATCAATGCCACTGGGACCGCTCCCTGCCGGGAGGAGCCGTACTTGACGTCGCATTGGGGAGACTGGTCCGGGGGGAGTGTACTCGGCATAGCCGGTTACACATGGTAACGCTCTTTTTAGATTTAGAGACCTTCTTCGATCGTTGCCGGTTCGATGAAATGTTCCGAACGGGACTCAAGTTGGGCTACCCGCCCATCATATTACACCAGGCCTATCTGGTTTACAGTGGAGCCAGATATCTACAGGCCGAAGGCACGGTCGCACCGGTCATCAAGGCCAATACCGGACTCCTGCCAGGATGCCCTGCGGCACCCTCGATAGCGAAACTCATCATGCATGATGTTGCGGCTGAGCTTAGTGTCAAACCAGGAACGTCCAACTTGGATGTTTGGATAGATGATCTTAGTCTTGATACGGTTACCGCAGCTCCCAAGCAAACTGCTAGCATTGCTTTGCGCTTGTTTCGAGGTCTTCGCAGTTCCCTGGAGTCCAGGGGCGCACAAGTTGCCATCAGCAAAACTTCCTTCGTTGCCACGTCGTCTGAGGCTTGCAAGGCCTTGAAGGCAATATGCCAATCGGATGATCCGGCCATTAAAAATTTCGCCCGCGACCTAGGGGTCACTTCCGGGGGCACTAGAAGACGGCTGTTAGGCTTAGCGGCAACCAGACAGGCCAAGGCACAAGCCCGTAATAAAAAACTTTGTAGTCTCAGGGTGCCCTTTGTGTCTCATAAGATTAGGGTGGTCAAAGCGTCAATCATGTCAGCGGGCCTCTGGGGACACCAGGCCCTTGGGGTGAGCCCCAAGAGGCGCAAGTACTACCGCGCCATTTGCAGCAAACATGCTGGTCGACAAAAACTAGGATCGGTTGATCTGACTTTTGCCTTGAATCATGCCAAATGCGAAGACCCAACTTTCACCATCATGCGGCAGCATATTAGGGCTGTTTTCCGTGTCTTTAAAAAGTGGCATCGTGAGGATGGGCAAAAATTCGCCAGCACTTGGAAAAGCATATGGAATCACTTGTCCAAAGCAAAAGACCCTTGGAAGAGAGTCACCGGACCAATTGCTGCCACCCAAGCGTATTTGATTGAGTTGGGAGTGGAATGCTCACAGGTGCATCTGTGGCGGCATGCCAAAGGTAACCTTCAACTCGACTGGGCCAATTCTGATGTCATCCGCAGCGGCTGGGAGTGGGTGCATAAATTACTGCTACACCAGCAAGGGCTTCGCATTGCCCAGCAAGAGGGTTGTGGTTCGCTCGATCAGGGCACTGACTTCACTGTCCACCGCAAGTTGTTGAAGCGCAAACACGTGCAGAGAGCTACCCTTAGCAATTTGCATGCGGTATGGCAAGGAGCGATGGTTTCCTCAGCCAAACCAGGTTGGTGCAAGCTGTGCCAGTGTCCGCTTTCTTTGCAACATAATCTTTGGGAATGTCCGTTCATTTGCAAGCAGTTTGATGCCAAGGAGTTTTCCGAAATGAAATCCCAGTACCCTTGGCCTTCATTGTGGTTGAGAGGCCTGACTCCCCTTAGTGAAGTGCGGCATCCCAAACCTGCGATTGAGCAATGCG
Source organism: Symbiodinium sp. CCMP2592 (assembly GCA_905221615.1). Taxonomy (NCBI): domain Eukaryota; class Dinophyceae; order Suessiales; family Symbiodiniaceae; genus Symbiodinium; species Symbiodinium sp. CCMP2592. Next base: position 1,216,894 of record CAJNDT010000557.1, on the reverse strand, counting down.
GCTTGCAAGTCACGGGACTATGGTCGACCCAGAGTACTTTGGAAGGCAGTCGATATGTTTTTGCTTGTGATGCTTCTGGAGGACCAGGCGGCTCGGATCAAAGGCTCCTCGTGACGACTTGGTCCATAGGAGCCTATGCCTTGGTTGATGGACAACCAAAGAGGGTTGCGAGTGCCACGTGCTTGGAGGCGGAGCCCCTGACAGTGCCTCAGGCCGAACAGCGAGCTCTTTTTGAGTTGATGCATCGTGTCACTGGCGACTTTGATGCCACAACTGATTGCAAAAGTGTCAAGCAAATCTTGGGCAAGGCCAACCCACCGCAGGAAGGTGTTGTGCCATGGGGCACGATATGGCACGAGCGCAGTCGCATCCGCTTGCATTGGGTTTCTTCACATAAAAGTGCAGCTTACTTTGAAAAGCAGGGCTGGGAGCAGTGGAGGCGCCTCATCAACGAGGACGTCGACAAACTCTGCGGGGAAAGGGCTTCTCAGCATTTCTCGATCGCGCATGCGAAGTGGCTGAAGAAATGTGATTCCGTGGTGGAACAAGTCTGCTACTCCTTAGCGCGACGTGCTGGATTCATCATTCGGCAGAGAAAGAGCCCGGATTTCCCGTGGATTTTGAATAGGGGTGCTACTGATACTGCCCCTAAGCCCCTGGTTGTCCCTAACGCCGCCTTTGTTAAGCCCAGTCATGCCAAACCCAAAAATGCAAAAAATCCGAAGTCCAAGAAGGGAGTTTCTGGTGATAAACCTGGTCCTGGCCCAAAAAATGGTAAGCCCTTGAACAAAAAACAACGCATGTTAGAAAAGTTGGCAATGCCTGAAGATCCTCTGGGTCACCAGTGGGTCAAAGGCGCTGAAGGACCTACCAACTTGACAATGAAATGCACCAAATGTGGACTGTACGTTCAGCAAATAGCTGACCCGGCAAGCTTCGACCGTCTCATGACACACCACTGCATTGGTGGTGGTGAGATTTTGAGCGAGTGGGGCATTCATGCAACACACAGTATGGTCAACATGGGTGTGCAGTGGTCTTGTTCCAAATGTGGGAGGCTGCAGCGCCCACAGTCGGCCGTTGGAGCGAAGCAGTTGCAGAAACCTTGTGATGGGAGAGCGGCTGTAAGCCAAATCGGTAAAGTGGCTCAAGGAGTGGGCAGCTCAACTTTGGATCAGTCGGGCCCTGCGGTGCCGAAAACGAAAGCTGCTACTCCTTTTGGGTCCAAGCGTGACGCTGCTGTAACTCCTGAGGGACCAAAGCAGGCCACTTTAAGCTTTGGGCAACCGGCTGTGGTTGTGACGCCAAAAAATGCTTGCAAACCCAAAGCCAAACCAAAACAAGCACAACTGACTTTCTCTTGAAAGCCGTGCAGGGCTGGTGTGCTGCTTCTGCGCCCTACGAGGCTGCATTAGCGCTACAGTCCTCGCATGGTGGTCCGTTCAGTGCGGCCAAGAGTGCAAACTAAATTGGTGAGCCTTCGTCCTTCAGCCTTGAAGATGCTTGTGACGCTATGCCTACTCACCAGACGTCTTAAGACACGCAGACTTCATTTCATGGACAAGGCAGGTCGGTGGTGTGGGCACTTGGCGTGCTCATGCGACCACCCGCTGCGCTGTGTACAGTTGGCGGTAGGCGGTAGGCTATAGCTGTATAAAGTGTACAAAGGCTGCTGTGGTAGTCTCCCAGGCTATGCTGCTTTCGCTTGACGACGAAACTCACCTTCAACTGAGGCCCAACTGTGAGGGCCCACTGTGTTTTGAGGGGCACGTGTGGTGGCTTGTGTGCATGAACCGTTGAATACGTCACTCCCACCACTGCCTCAGCTCCGTGGTCCAGCCTGGCTGGCTTGCGTGCAACAGCAAGACTTCACGGCCTCAGGGCTATGAAGTTTTGCTTCCGTAGCTAGGCTGTCAGATCCGTAGCTCTACTGGTAGCTGCTTAGCTTGTACAGTCTTGGCCTAGGAGCCGCGCTACTTCTTCGAGTGCTCGGAAAGAAAATCCCATTTTTGGCTCAAGGCTGTGAGTGCTCAAACCTGCAGTGCCGTCGTGGCCGCCCAGCCTCGAGTCCGTAGCTAGTGCTTTGGCTCCGTAACAGGCTCAAACCCAACCATTGCTTTTCCTGCCCCTGTGGGCTCGGCGCGTGGTCAGAAGGAGTTCCCTTCTCAGCAGTGGCGACGAGTACTCAACGAAAAGGCTGACTCCCTGGCGGGTCGTAGGGCTGCAGAGGCCGTTTCGCCTCACTTTGTGCGCAAGGTGAAGGAGTTGGACCGGGTTGCGCGCGAGCTAAACCAGTTTCTCGCCTCTAGGGCTGAGAAACTGATTAAGGACAAGACGCAAGGTTTTGTTCCCAGAGCCGCCAGAGACTCCCAGAGCCAGTTTGAGAAATCTAAGGCAAGGGCGACAACTGTTTCGACCACCCAGAACAGTTCTTTACCTAACAAAAAACAGCGCCTGAAGCAGTTGCTGGACTCCCCTGATCCAGCACTTGGTCATGATTGGAAAGCCCGCGAGACTAAGGCCGCCAACAACTTCTCGGTTTATTGCGAAAAATGCAATTTATATATTGAACAATGTCATTCGCTTGATGTTTTCAATCGCAAAATTACACACCCGCGCCGTGGTGTTGCTGCAGCTGTGCCGCCCAGTTGGAAAATACACCCCAGCCATGACATGCATAATCGAGGATCTCACTTTTTGTGTGCCAAGTGTTTGGCCTGCATAAAACTTGGCGCGGTCTCGCCCTCGTCCCTTCTTCAGTCTGCATGTAAAGGCTTAGGGCGTAAAGTAAACAGTGGCACCAAGGCTTGCGCCTTGGCACAGGTTGGTGGAGTCTCCACCCGATCCATTGCCAGTGCTTTTCAATCTGCCAGCACCTTCGGTGCCGGCCCTATGCCAGAGCGTGTTTCTGCAGTTCCTAAGCTTGGCCTTTTGAGCGCTGCCCAGGTCAACCCTCCAGCTGGGCCCGTCGCCTCCTCTGCAGCGGCTGCCCCAAGGTTGCCGGAGTGCCAAGGCGAGGTCACTCAGTCCACAGGAGTGCAAGGAGCAGTTGGTCAGTCCGTTTCTGTAGGTTTGCGATCTCAGTTAGGCATGCCAGCAGCTGTTCTGCCAGTGAAGCCCAAGGCCCCAGCTAGACCCAAACCCAAAACAAAACCGAAGGCTGACCCAACACAGCGCACCCTTCGTTTTTAGGCCCAAGGCCTGCTAAGCATGGCGCCCAAGCAAGAAGGGCGGCACATATCCACGCAACTCCGCCGTGAGGAGCGGGGACTATCATGGAAATCAGCGGCGACGATTGACCGACAGCGGGGACGTAAGAAAGCCCGCAAACAGAAGAAGCGCCGCGAACAATATGAGCACGCTGGCAGGAGAACTGAGGAGGCTTGGCCGCCCCCACCACCTCCACCAGGACCTCGTGCGGAGGCGAGACATCGTGAAGCTGAAGAGCTGCCGTACGACTTGGAGGAGCCCTCGCCTTCAGGGCTGAGGGCTCCCTCCACTGCGGCTGCTTCCAGCAGCCAGGGCCCAGCACGGGAGGAGCCCTCGCCTTTAGGGCTGAGGGCTCCACCCCCTACTGCTGCTGCATCCAGCAGCCAAGGCTTACCTTTGCAACGACTTCCAGAAGCTGAAGAGCCACCGGTGGACCAGGACGACTCCAGCAACTGTCTTCAATCTGACAGCAGTGAGACACCACAGCCTGCAGTCGCGCTGAAAGATCGCCCAAGTGACTTTGGCCCTCTTCTTCATGAGGATGGCCTAATCACTTTCTTATGTGCAGCTGCGCCCCAGGTGAAGCATCCGGTGAACCACTACCAGTGCCTTCCGGAAAGCCTTGAAGTTTACCATGACTTTGTCACTGGTGGGCGAACAAAAGCTGCTCGAGCGAGACGGCTGGGGTTCGGAAAGTCCCGGACAGTTTACGTTGACCCTGGCTCCTCGGAACACGTTCTGAAGTTGGCGCCTCCACAAGGTCACGGGCCAGAACCGGAAGCTTGGAGACTGCTCCCTCATATAGTGCCGTGCACTTTGGATGCGGGTTTTCACCTGCTCACGCTTTCTTGGAAGAGCTGCTATGATATCATCTCCACGCATGTTTTGAGGCAGTCTAGGCTCACTCCACTGTCGGTGTGGAGGCCAGCTCCGCCGGACCTTGATATGGTCCGCTACATGATGGCACTGACTGCGGAGGCCTCCCGTTTCTACAATCTCAAGGATCTTGGCTTTTTCAACTTTGGTGTTGATGCCCGTGGCTTCATTATGATGTGGGACACCGCAGACTGGCTTCCATGGGAGGGTCAAAGGGCACACTGGCCGAACAGACAGCGTGCCTCGGCTTTCTGGAGCGCGGTCAAGAGGAGTGTTCCAGACCACTTTCAGGAGCTACTCCAGCTTGTCAGCAACGCCTCGCCTGAGGAGGTGCTGCAACGGCTACGACCACTCCTTACGCAGCACTACAAGTGGTGCCTGCTACAGCAGGGAGTTTTCCTTGGTGACTAGCCTACTAGGTGAGTCAAGCTGCCCTGGCCGTCGAGTGGAAGGCCGCCTGAACTTTTGCTTTTCACTGCCTCCTGGGCCCTCGCCTTAGGGCTGAGGGCCCGAGGCTGTGGAAGGGTGCAGCTCAGCCTGGGCACTGACCTGGACCAAAGGTCCCGCAGCAGGCCGTGACAGCCTTGTTGCTCTGCAAAATGGTTTTCAAGCACTGTACTTCAGCATCGCCTTTGCTTCGTAGCCTGCCTGCTTCCGCTTCTCCGTGCTCTGGCAGGCTTGCGGTGCCCAGGAGCCCCGTTTTCTGCAGGATCCTCGGTCCGGTCAGCCCGAGTGTCCAGCCTTTGCTTTGAGCCTTTGCTTTGAGAGCTAGTTGGCAGGTGATCAATCTCTTCAGGTGTGTCTTTAAGGAGCAGGAGATCTGACAGCAGGAACACGAAAGCTTTTGCCGCTTCGCTGTTTCGTACAGGACCACGCCTCGCCAGCTGGGCTGAGGCTTGCGGTGCCCAGGAGCCCCGTTTTCTGACCACGCCTCGCCAGCTGGGCTGAGGCTCGTACTCTTGAAGCTTGTGCAGGGCCAGTACAGGGTACGTGTAGTCAACAGGGGGGGGGGGCCTTCCGTGCAAGAGTGTGCAGTGTGTGCAGGTGTGTACCCTGCTGCCCATCCCTCTGTTTGCACTGCAACAGTGTAAACCTGCTTGACACACCTGTTTTGCAGCTACTTTGGTTTGCAGCTGCACGGTCTCCTTTCTTCTTGGCCGCCAACTGAGCTAAGTGAGTTAGTTATGAAGGTCGCTCAACCGCTACCTCGCCCAATGGGGCCTGAGGTTACTTGAGCCAGACACCTTCCTGTACAGTCTTCCGATTTTGAATAGGGCTTTGAGGCTACTGGTTGTACTGGAGCCTTCAAGGCGTACTCGCTTAGCCCTGGCTTTGCTACAGCCAGTTTTAATTAATGCATGCTTCAGGGTTTCTTCGGACAGGCCTCTGGCCGTGGACTTCTCGCGCCACCGGAATGAAAATCCCATTTGGCTCAAGGTCTCGGCTCAAGCCCTGGTTTACAGGTGGGTGCTGCAGGTAGGTAGCTTGCTGTGTAGTAACCAGTCCCTGGTCCTAACTGCTTTCGCAAGAGGCCAAACAGGCTCAATCCCAGCTTTAGCTCCTGTGCAAATTGCGCCCCAGACAGGGCTTCTCCCGTCTGCTTGTCTCCTGCTTGGAAGTGGGCCTCCCCTCCTCGCAGCTCAAGATAAGCGACACAGTTCTTGCAGCTCAACTGGCTCCAGCCTGCTGGTAAGGAACGCAACTGAGTGCAGGACTGCTTTAGCCGAGTGCACACTGCACCAGAGCGAGGACTCGGCGCAGGTGGGTGCTGCAGGCAGGAAGCGTGCTGTGGACGAACTAGTCCCTGGTCCTAACTGCTTTCGTGAGGGCCCAAGCGACTTCGTTCCCAGTTCTCTCCTGCGCAAATTGCACACCAGACAGGGCTTCCCCCGTCTGCTTGTCTCCTGCTTGGACGTGGGCCTCCCCTCCTCGCAGCTCAAGATAAGCGACACAGCTCTTGCAGCTCAACTGGCCCTGCCAGCTGTCAGCGAAGCAACTGAGTGCAAGACTGCTCTGGCGAGAAAACACTGCACCAGAGCTTAGGCTCGGCGCAGGTGGGTGCTGCAGGTAGGACGCGTGCTGTGGAGAAACTAGCCCCTGGTCCGCACTGCCTTGAAAGAGGCCCAAACAGTTTCAATCCCAGCTTAAACTCCTGCGCAAGTAGCATCCCATAAAAGGTTCCCCCGACTGCTTGTCTCCTGCTTGGACGTGGGGCTCCACTCCTCGCAGCTGGACAGGGTCGCTACCCGTCTGGCCTGCTTGGAGCTCCCTCCAGCAAGGGTTTAAGACCGTTTAGCAGGATAAGCGACACAGCTCTTTCAGCTCAACTGCCCCTGCCAGCTGTCAGGGAAACAGCTGAGTGCAAGACTGCTCTGGCCGACAGGTGAGTTGGCCACTGCCACTCCCTTCACTGCAGGGTTGTCCCTGCTTGCTGCTAGTTTCCTAGCAGGCAGGTGAGCTCCTCACCTTGTCTTCTCCCTGTAAACCCTGTCTCCTGGCAGGAAGGGAGCGCCGCGCTCTTAGGTTCACGCTTGGGTTCTCTCTCTGAGAGCCCGAACAAGACCGAGAGCCAGCGACTCAGGTTGTCTACGAGGTTTGGTAAGACTTTGCTCCTAGGCTTTGCTTGGCTTGGCTCTTTTTGCGAGTCTGGTTTGCAGACGGTTGTGTTTCGTTTCCGGAGCTTGGCTTGAGTGGGTTGTGGTCCCCACACCTACCCTGCCTAACTTAGGACCAATCGGCGCAAATCCAAGCAATGAGCGTGCAGCGAAGCAGTGCGAAGATGCAGTCTTCCCTGCACCCTCCAACAGCAACATACAAACCCGCCAAACAAGGCGGTCATCAGCCAAGAGGAAGCAGGAGTGCGCTCCACCTCATAGCAATGGCTCGTTGAGTCGACCGCCACCACTCTCTGCAGACAGCCAACGAGTGGCGTTTTCAGCGCAGGGTGCTCTTAGGCGGTAACTGGAGTGAGGGACGCTTTCCCCCCCAAACTGTGGTCCATGCGCGGCGACCACCACCACTCCCCGATGGCATAACCGCGATGTTGAGTCTGATGCCAGCTCAAGTGCATCTGGACCACCTTCCTTGCTATCGCATGCAGCTGCCGGCTTAGGCATGGCAGCACACACATGGTTGAGGGTCAGCCTAAACCCCAGACTGCAGTGCAGTCGCAACTGTATGGTTTAGGGTAAGCCGAAACCCAAAAAATGTGGGCCCTATCGGGACCCGAAGAAGGCTGCTGCCAAAAGCCTCTTCGTCTGGTTTAGGGTAAGCCAAAACCCGTCACTACTAGCTTTACTGGGCTGGGAGGGGGGGCGAATTCTGGTTAGTAAGGGCGAGAACGCCGGTTTTGCTCCCCTTTTGACACTATGCAAGGCTGCGGGTTTGCCTCAACCCCGCCTTGTAACGTAGCCCGTGCGTCTGTTACGGCGGCCAGGCAAAGGGTAAAGAGTGCCTAGCGCTGGCTCCGGCATAGGTGCTTGGTCCCAGTTAGTAAGCGCGAGAACGCTGGGACCACCTGGAGCTTTTCCGCTGAGTTTCAGGCCTCTGGCTGTGCAAAGCAAGCTCCAGAGTCTTCTGGGCAGCCTTCTGCGGGCTCGGGCTCCGCCTCTGGAGCTAAGGAGCACAAAGCGACGGCGCCCTCGGTCCACTTTGCAGAGCTCCGTGAAGGGCCGGTCCCTGCGGGCAATGCTTACGGGAGAGAGGGACTAGCTCCCCCTCCAACTGTGGCTCAGGAGAGTGTCCGCCACTCCCTGTTGACTGCCACCTCCGGCCTCTAGCCTCACCCTGTGTCCTCTTAGGCTCGGCTAGAAGTGTTGAAAGGGTTCGGAGGCAAAAAATCGGAGAGGTTTTCCGTGGGCTTCACACACATGGTTGAGGGTCAGCTTAAACCCCAGACTGCAGTGCAGTCGCAACTGTATGGTTTAGGGTAAGCCGAAACCCAAAAATGTGGTCCATATCGGGACCCGAAGAAGGCTGCTGCCAAAAGCCTCTTCGTCTGGTTTAGGGTAAGCCAAAACCCGTCACTACTAGCTCTTCTGGGCTGGGAGGGGGGGGCGAATTCTGGCTAGAAAGGGCAAGAATGCCGGTTTTGCTCCCTTTTGACACTTTGCAAGGCTGTGGGTTTACCTCAACCCCGCCATGCTACGTAGCCCGTGCGTCTGTTACGGCGGCCAGGCAAAGGGTAAAGAGTGCCTAGCGCTGGCTCCGGCATAGGTGCTTGGTCCCAGTTAGTAAGCGCGAGAACGCTGGGACCACCTGGAGCTTTTCCGCTGAGTTTCAGGCCTCTGGCTGTGCAAAGCAAGCTCCAGAGTCTTCTGGGCAGCCTTCTGCGGGCTCGGGCTCCGCCTCTGGAGCTAAGGAGCACAAAGCGACGGCGCCCTCGGTCCACTTTGCAGAGCTCCGTGAAGGGCCGGTCCCTGCGGGCAATGCTTACGGGAGAGAGGGACTAGCTCCCCCTCCAACTGTGGCTCAGGAGAGTGTCCGCCACTCCCTGTTGACTGCCACCTCCGGCCTCTAGCCTCACCCTGTGTCCTCTTAGGCTCGGCTAGAAGTGTTGAAAGGGTTCGGAGGCAAAAAATCGGAGAGGTTTTCCGTGGGCTTCACACACATGGTTGAGGGTCAGCTTAAACCCCAGACTGCAGTGCAGTCGCAACTGTATGGTTTAGGGTAAGCCGAAACCCAAAAATGTGGTCCATATCGGGACCCGAAGAAGGCTGCTGCCAAAAGCCTCTTCGTCTGGTTTAGGGTAAGCCAAAACCCGTCACTACTAGCTCTTCTGGGCTGGGAGGGGGGGGCGAATTCTGGCTAGTAAGGGCAAGAATGCCGGTTTTGCTCCCTTTTGACACTTTGCAAGGCTGCGGGTTTGCCTCAACCCCGCCATGCTACGTAGCCCGTGCGTCTGTTACGGCGGCCAGGCAAAGGGTAAAGAGTGCCTAGCGCTGGCTCCGGCATAGGTGCTTGGTCCCAGTTAGTAAGCGCGAGAACGCTGGGACCACCTGGAGCTTTTCCGATGAGTATCAGGCCTCTGGCTGTGCAAAGCTTCTGGGCAGCCTTCTGCAGGCTCGGGCTCCGCCTCTGGAGCTAAGGAGCACAAAGCGACGGCGCCCTCGGTCCACTTTGCAGAGCTCCGTGTAGGGCCGGTCCCTGCGGGCAATGCTTATGGGAGAGAGGGACCAGCTCCCCCTCCTACTGTGGCTCAGGAGTGTGTCCGCCACTCCCTGTTGTCTGCCACCTCCGGCCTCTAGCCTCACCCTGTGTCTTCTTAGGCTCGGCTAGAAGTGCCGAAAGGGTTCGGAGGAAAAATCGGAGAGTTTTTCCGTGGGCTTTGAAAGCCCCGCGAGCCCCTCGCGGGTCAGGGTCTCTGGAGCCGCGTCGGGCGCATTGCCCTCGGGTCTCACAGTGGTCGCGCAAGCTGCGGGCACTAGGCGAAGGCCTGCGACCACTAAGACTTTTGGGCAGCCTTCTGCAGGCTCGGGCTCCGCCTCTGGAGCTACCGCTACCTGGCATCATAGCCAGAACCCGTCTCCCGAGTGGAGACAAGGGTGCCCTGCCGGGTGAGGTCCGACCACCCTTTCCGGGTGAGGTTTCCTCCCTGTAGGACGGCGCGTCCTGTCTCACCGGGAATGTGGCAGAACCACTCCCAGGAAGTGGACTCCACGCCTGCAAGTAGCTCAGGTAGGTCAGGTAGCCTGTAGCTCTCAGGGTAGGCCCGAGTCACAGCCGCCTTTTTGGCGATGCCACCCAAAGGGTGAAGTGCCTTTGAAACAAAGGCAAATTCGCTGCATGCCGACTGCCTACGGGCTGCGCCACTTTCCGCGCGTCGAGAAGAAAATCCCATTTGACCTTGGATGTCCTGATGTTTTCGGCATGCCTGAAGCTGTGAGGAGTGCTTTTGAGTTAGGAAGTGACTGCACGTTCGTTTCGTCTCGTTTCGTTAGTGCTTGAAGTGTTTTGCTTGGAGACAGACAGCTGCAAGGTGTTTCACTGTCAGTCAGAGCCCGACGCGACTCCGCTTTGGCTCAAGAAAAAGACCGAGTGCTGCGCGCTCTGTTTTTCACAGGCTTGGCAATGAGTCGGACCAGGGTGCATAATTGGACCTCGCCTTTGCCACCGCCAGCAGGTTGCCGGGTCCTCCGTGCGGATGACGAGCTGGCCTGCGGCATTCGCAAGGATGGCAGCTGAAGCAGGCTGTCCCTCCTGCTGCCCCTCGTCAATCACAATGACATGCGCGCTGCTGAGGTTGGATTTTTACCTCGCTGTAGGAGGCATAACGGAGCTGCAGCGCGGCGAACCCCTGCGTGAGCAGCAGCACATGAGCACTGCTTACTGAGGGGGAGGCAAGACGTGCGATGCGCCCCGTTACTCCTGGCTGTGTCGTGGCATGTCCCCTAAATCTGCCGCCTGGTGTTCGGCGCTTCAGCAGAGACCCTCCGCACCACAACGAGCGGGCGCAGCCATTGTAGGGCATGGAAGGTTGCACAACCGCAATGAGCGCAGAATGCTGCTGTGCAGTCCAAAACACAGTTTGCTCCAGCAGCATCCAGACAGACCAGGATGCACCACAGAGAAAAAGTTCGCACAGCTTGAGATGCTGAGCGAGCTGCGACCTTGCGCGGCCAGAATGGCCGTGATGTGCCCACTCAGGAGGCCGTCCGGGCTGCAAAAAGATTGTCCGAAGCTCGGCTGGGATCAGCGTTGCCGGCAGGCGCCAGTTTTTGCAGAACGGCTTCCGAGAATTGTGGTTTCGAACCACTGGATGAAGGGCAAGGATGCGCTTTTTGAACTTCACAAAATCGGCCGGCGTGAGGGGCAGGAGAACCGTCGGATGTCGCACTAGGACACCACCAGGCGCTTCGCACAGGGCTACCGGGGTGCTGAAGGTGGAAGACTTAGACAAAGCGACCGGCCTCCCTCCAAGGGTTGCCTTCTGAGGCTTGCCTTTAGTTGATTTTCAATCCTATAATGGTGCCTCTGTGTCTCGCCAAGGTCAGGAACACTTTCTGTTTTCTCCTTTGTGAGTTTTAGAGAACCTTAGGTGTAGTTGTGAACGGTAGGAGAAGGGAAAAGTTGTCTGTCTGTCGGTCGCTGCGCTCACGCTTCCTGTCTCACCTTGCGGTGAAAGTGATCATTACCAGAAGCGTGTCCAACCGGAGTTTTCCTCACGTTTCCCTGAAGCATGATGAACACCAGAGTGTTTTCAGTTTGTTTGCTGTGAGAACGGACTTCTAGACGAAGTCCGGGGAGCACCTGGGCCATAGAACAGAGTTACCAGTGCAGAGAAGCCGTTAGGAGTCCTTAGGACTTACCGCGGAAGTGAGTGTGCTGAAGTCTCTGTCTGCGCCCCGTTTCACTTTGGCTTGGCTCAAGACTTGCACTGCGTGACAAGCGCGTGGTGAACAGTTGGTTGCGACGAAAGGTGTAAAAGTGCTGTTAGCTTTCACTGCTGTAGCCTTGCGTGACGTAGTCAGTCAGTCGGCTTGCACCTCCTTTTACTAAACCTAGAAGTGTGCCTCAAGGCGCGTTTGGGTTTTAACGTGGTAGCGGAGCTCAAGGTTGCTCCTCAGAGCCATGGACCCACGAGCCGAGCCTAGCCGCGACCGTTCCCCAAGAGGACGGAGTTCGGGGCGAAGTGCTAGTCGTGCCAGTGGAGTTTCTTCTGGCTTTCCTTCAACCCCTCGAAGTGCACCTGGCTCGCGGACTCGTGGAAGGTCCCTCCCTGCTCGGAACAGTCCGACAGCACACCGGCCTGTGAGTAGACCCAGACCTCTTGTGAGTGCAGGTCAAGTGCCTCAGGTGCCTTTTCCACAGGTACCTCAACAGGTTCCGTTGCAGCAGGGTTTTCAGCAGCAGCAGCAGCCTCAGTTTGGAACGCAACCGACTTTCCCTCACGGAGGAGGGAATCCTCAGCAGGCATCTGTGCCTAGTCCAGAAGACAACACTGTCAACCTTTTCAGGCAGATGTTGCAAGCCCAGGATGAACAGATCCGAGCTCAGCAGGGCCAGATTTCGCAGCTCACCGAGATGGTGAAGACGCTCGCCGTTGCGAGTGCAAACGCTGCAAGTTCGGCCGCAAGTGCAGCTCCTGTTGCTGCAAGTTCGTCCCAAGGGACGCCCGCTGAAGCTCTTGGAAGCCTGGGTGCCATCAGAGTTGACTCTGATGGTGTTGTGAAGATGGATGTGGACACAGGCTTGCGCAGCAACAGGGCGGAAAACTACATTCCGTCCCTGCCAAAGTTGGCAGCAGACAAGATGAGATCGCGCCATGAGGAAATCTCCACGTGGACCGCTTACCGCGAAGAACTGACCTCCTGGCTGTGTCTTTTAGACGACCGCTACGCGGAGGAACTGCAAGAGGCTGTGGAGAGCGGTGTTCAGGTTCAGCAGATCAGCCTCTCAAAGGGGAAGGCCGCTCGTTCCACTAAGCTGTGGTACCTCTTGAAGCAGGCTCTCGCTGGTTTTCAGCGAGGAGTTGACATAGCCAAGCTTGTCGAGTTGAGTCAAGGCGGTGCCGCTGCAGGGTACGACCTCTGGCGTGAGTTGAACAAAGAACTGTCTGTTAGGTCTCGTGTGGAGGGACAGGCGCTCAGAGAGCAGGCTCTCTTGATCGCGCCACCAAAGCACTTGAGACGGCCATTGGATATTTTTCGCCATATGATTTCTGATTTTGCTCGCTACCGCACGCTCGTTGCCAACAAGTACCCAGACCTTGAACTGCAGCAGGCTGATGTTATCAGCTGCATCTTGAAGCACCTTCATGATGATTGCAAGAAGTACCTTTTGTTGCATGGGTCTTTGACAACCTTGGAGCAGCTTGAGCGCGGTTTGGTTTTCTATGATGAGCAGCTTCGTGTTTTGAACTTTCACAAGGAAGCCTCGAACGCCAAGGGCTTTGCAGCTTTTGGTGCTGATCGTTCTGAGAAGGGTGAGCCCAAGGGTGGCGAGCCCAAAGGAAAAGGTCACGGGAAGGACCAAGGCAAGCATGGTGATAAAGGCAAAGGCAAGGACAAAGGAGGAAAGGGAAAGGACAAAGGCAAGGGTGGCAAGAAGGGCGGAAGGGCCCGATCTTCGACGCCGGCTCCTGGGAAGAAGAAGCCGGGCACCTGCAATTACTGCCACAAGCCGGGCCATTGGGCCAACGAGTGCAGGAAGAGGATTGCCGATGAGAAGGCTGCTGCGACAGCAGCGGCGGCAACAGAGAGTGCCGCTCCCAAGGTGGCCCCTCCTGCACCTTCCTCGACTGCGGCGCCAGCTCCCACTGCTCCAAAGGGTGCTGGGAAGATTGGCAAAGCGGCCCTCCTTATGTCGTCACTGTTGCCCGCGGCAGGGCAGATTTCTGAAGCAATGCCTGAGAGGGGACAGTTTTTCACCATGACTGCCTTGATTTTCACGTTTTTCATGTTTTGCATGGTAGGATGCTTGATTTGTCGGTTGGTTGCATGCTTGAGTAGCCCACGGCAGTCATGTTTCACGTATGCTTGCGTAGCCGTAGCAGTGATTGCTTTGAGCCTTGCTTCCGCGCCGCAGCCTCAGCTTCGGGATCGGTCTTCAGAGTGCCTTGCTTTTCCAACTTTGGCACTTCCTGCAGTCACTAGGGACGACCCCTCGTATCTCTTGATTGATAGCGGTGGGAGTGTTCACCTTGTTTCGCAAGACATGCTTGGAGTGACTGCGAAGCTGATCCGAGAGCTTGAGGTTGAGCCTCTCTTTGTAAGTGTCGCCAACGACCAGACTATGGAGATAACTAGGTATGGGTTGCTAGAGCTTTGGTTCCCTTGTTTCGAAGCAGGGCCCTCTGGAACCCAAACTTACAGAGAGATTCGAGTGCAGCTGGAAGCGTATATTGCTCCCAATTCGATAAGCATCCTTAGCTCAGGCATCTTGCAGTCCTTAGGCTTTAGGATCTTTCATTATGACTATGATCCTCAGTTACACGTAGCCTATCCTCCGGGTGGTCTGCGCTTTGAGACAGAATTGTACGCCAACACGTCGTGGTTGAAAGCTTGCACCTATGTAGAGCCAGATCCTTCTATGCTTGTTTTGCAAAGTGAAGAGAAGGGAAGCGTAGGCAGTGCAGTTTCGTCGGTTGCCTCGTCTCACCCCTTAGGAGAAGTAGGATCTAGGAGTGTAGGTAGCTTGTGCGTCGGTCGGTCGGTTGCGTCTTCTCACCTTTTAGGTCCCGGCAGTGAATACCCCGAAGCCCAAAGCCGCTCATGCTCGGAAGGCCAAATAGGGTGTGTAAGGCGTGATGTCTGGTTCGAATCCGGACCAAGAGATGGAGGACCAGGACATGGAGAACTCGACCTTCCGGGTTCAAAGGTTGCCGGCGGAGCAGACGGAGCTCTCCAACGACGTGGCGCTGCCGACTCCGGTCTCTTCCCCGGAATTGTCTCCTCACCTCACAGAGCCGGACTTGCCGACAGCAGAGGTGGAAGAGAGTCCGCCGATGAGTTTTGCGAGCCTTTTCGAAAGCAGCCCGGTGGAGCCGCCGAGTCCGTTGACTCTGCCAGGATCGGAGACTTCTCCCCGCGGCGCTCTTACGAAGGCTGGTGCCAAGGCACTGGCCAGGCAAGACTCTCCAGACAGCCCGGTCGTGACTACTCCTGTGTACGCATGGCGTGGGAGAGTGGCTTCTCTCAAGCCACCCATGCCAGAGCCGGATACAACTCCTATGCCTCCCGTGCCGGAGCCGAGCACGGTCCCTATGAGCGTGGAAGCACAGGAGGAGGAGACGGACGAGGACGAGTGTTGGGGCAACTGGAGACCAACGTCGAGCACCACAGCCTCCAACATTGCTCCTGGCTCGGGTGCGCCCGCAGCCAGCTCCCAGGGCGCCGTTATGCAGGAGAAAATTGCGGATCTAGCCCAGTTCAGCCAGCGAAAGGAGGCAGGGGGTGTTGTCCGCGATACGTGGGGCACAGCAGCCTGTGACTCCACCGAAGACCCCAGGCTCAACAGCTATGGTGCCAAGTACGCCCCCAAAGGGGCCAGCCACACCACCGAAGTCTCCGATTACACCACCAAAGGGGCCAACTACACCGCCGAAGTCGCCTATTACGCTCCCGAAGGAGCCTATGGCAACACCGAAGACGCCGAGTACGCCTCCAGTGGCACCTGTGGTTTCCCCGAAGCCGCCGGCAAGGGCAGTGAACATTTGGACAGCGACACCGCCGCCGCCAAAGAGGGGTTGCAGGTATTTGGTCGCAAAGGGCAAGGCGAGGACGGCTTCCGCACCAAAGGCGCCAAAGGGGACGCCACCAAAGACTACGAAGCTCCAGGAGGAGCCACCGAAAGCCCCCACGGCACCAGCTTCAACGCCAGGGGGGGACACAGAGCCACCGGAGGTTCCCACGACACTATCTACAACGCCGGTGGGGACCACACCTACAGCGGTACCTCCGGAGGTGCCAAGTCAGCTACGCCACATGCCTTTTTCGGCCATAGAAGGAGTGCGCCTCGGCTTCATGGACACGGAGGATGCCGCGACCTTCGCCCGCAGAGCGTCCCTTGCAAAAGCAGCAGCCTCAAAGGAGAAGGGGAAGGCCCCGAGACCACCGGCGCCACCGCCGGCGCCGCCATTGGTGGAGAATACGCCGGAGCCTCCTCGAGTTCCAGCTCAAAGGTCGGTGCCAGCAGCAATGCAGATGCAGGTGCCCATACATTTTCCCGTGCACATGCAGGTTCCCATGCAGATGCAGGTTCCTATGCAGATTCCGGTGCCCATGCAGATGCACGTGCCCCCGCAGATCCCCATGGATTACCGCTACAGGCCCTATCCGGCCCGACCGACCACAGCACCGAGGCCGAGTACAGTACCAGTGGCGCCGAGTTCAGCGCCGATGCCAACGCCCACAACAGCGCCTTCTCTCCGGGCGCCATTTCCAACATCAAGGCCGTCGTTCATGCCGCCGGCAGCCACACCAAGGCCTATAACAAAGAAGCTGATGCCGGCATCCAAGCATGTGCCAAAGCCACGGAACACACACTACCACATCGATTACACGGACCCGGCGATGATGAGTGTGGCGCCGCCGACCAGTTTGGCAACGGCAGCGAAACCGGCACCTTTGGTTCCTCCGCTTGTAGACCTCGAAGAGGTCGAGGCAATCAGCAGCGACAGCGACCTGTAACTTTAGCCGCCTCTTGAGCAGCAGCCAAAAGAGAGAGCTCGTGAAGTTCTCTTGCAGAGTGCCGCTGTCAGAGAAGTGCTGCCGGTAGGTTGCCCAGCGTGTGTTCAGCTAGGTAGTCCAGCTTGCGTGCAGGTAGGTTGCCCAGCTTGTGTTCCGGTAGGTAGTCTAGCTTGCGTGCAGGTAGGTTGCCCAGCTTGTGTTCCGGTAGGTAGTCTAGCTTGCTTGCAGGTAGGTCGTGCAGCCTGCGTGCCAGTAGGTAGTTCAGCGTGCATGTCGGTCGGTCGCCCATTGCTTGATTCAGGTGATGTGGGTGGTGCCATTGGTGTTGAAGAGCTAGAGCAGCTTTTTGATGATGATGGTGATGACCGTGAAGGGTTAGAGAGAACCACCCCGAACAACACCAAACCCCCGGTAGACCCTGAAGAAGCTCTCCCCGAAAACATCGGTGCCGAAGCTAGATTGCGCCACCAACGTCAGGGTCATACCCCCTACTGGGGTGGCTGTCCTAGCTGTGTAAGATCTAAAGGGCTCTCACCCGCCCGAACACGCAAAAGTGTCGACCCACTTGAGGTGCAGATGGATCAATACTGGTATCGAGGCATCCGTTTGATCGCTGTGGTGCACGTACCGACGTATTGTGTAGGCACAGCTGCTACCTATGCAGGAGATTACCGAAAAGTCACAGTGGGGAAGCTAGTCAAATTCCTCAAATCATTCGGTCTCAAAGAAGTTCATGTTGTACATGACGGGGAACCGCTTTTAGCAGCCATAGCAGCCGAGGTCGTTGAGGTTACAGGTGGGAGTTCGGTTTCTACCAAAACCTCTCCTAGCAGGCACGCCCCGGCAGCTGAGAGAGCAATCCGCACGCTTAAAGAAACCGCTTTGGCCAACGAGCTTCACGCCAAGGGCGTGAGTGGTTTGAAACTGTTGGCTAATGAGGAAGCGATGGAACTGCTTCACAGCCATGCTGCTGCTTCACACAACCGGTTTGGAACGTCACAAGGTCAACTGTTGAGTCCTTTGCAGCGAGCTTTGGGTGAGAGTCACACGCCTCACTTGTTGTTTCCTTTCGCTTGCATCATGTACATTCAGCCCCCAGAACACCTTGCATCACAAGTTGATGGTCGATACGACATTGGTGCCTATCTCGGCCCCGTGATTGGTGGGCAAGGGCATCACTGCATGATCAGACTCTCAAATGGGTCTATGAAAAGATGCGTCGCCCGGGCTCTCAAGATGGCCTACCCAGTGACGTTCTCGTCGAACTTGTTACCCACTATCGCCGAGGCTAATCCTGATGAGCCTGATTATGAAAGCCTACCAGGGGTGGCCCTACCGAGGAAAGCAATCCCGTTGCCGCAACCGGCGCCTGAATGGCTTGAAAACAACAAAACGGCACGTTGTCCGGGATGCTTAGGTAGATCGCGCTTCCACTCTAGGCGTTGCAAAGTTCGCTTTCGTGATTACATCAGGGATACGCTCGGTGATCTTGACAATCCTGAACAGCAACAAGCCCCTGACAAGCCTCAAGTAAAAATCAACCCGAACCCTGAAGTTGTGGAGTTTGAAGAAGAGAGCTTGGACTACGAGCCCAGTCTTCCTGGGTCTCCTGTTCCTGAGGATCTGCAGCACCTGGTGCCCGAACCCTCACAAGCAGCCCAAGACTCTGAGCTCCCTCAGGAGTATCTCCCTGGTGGGGACGTTGAGATGGATCAGGTTGATATGGACGACTACACTGTGCCCATGGATGTTGCTCAGGTCCCGGATGTCCTTGACAGTACGAGCATGCCTCAGTTCATGTTCTCAGTGATTCCGGACCAGAAGCATCACCTGAGTCCTGTTGATTACGGTGAGGTCGGCTTGTTTGCTGCTCAGCTTAAGAGAAAAGCACCCGCTCAGCACAGTAACCCCGATGAGGGGGTAGCCATGCCTTTCGGTGATCGGGAGGTGTGGGTCATCAAGCCCACTTCTGTGGTTGATGATGTCAGTGGCTTGCCTTTGGATCCTGAGAAAACGTGGGTTGGCATGCAGAAAGAGGTGTCTGCTATGCACAACTTGGGTGTCGGCAACGCCCGCACCTATGATGAGATTAAGACCCACTGCCAGGAGACAGGTGCCAAGATCATTAAGTCGCGTTTTGTCTTCACTGACAAGGTTGATGTTGACGATCAGCACATTGTGCGTGCGCGCCTTGTTGCAAAAGACTTTGCTTTCAATCAACCTTCGGCGCTTGACTTGGGCATTGCGAGCCAGACTGCTTCTGTGGAGGCCTTCAAGGCTTTCATCTGTCGTGTTGTCCAGGATACGCTTGTCCTTTGGGGACTTGACGTTTCGACTGCCTTCTTGTATGCCAAGTTGGTTCTTGATACCGTGCTTGAGTTGCCGGGATGCTTTCAGAACCTTGATGGCTCTAAGGTTTACGTCATCCTGGAGAAAGCCATATATGGCTTGAGATCGGCAGGCCTTTCGTGGCAGAAGCATCTTGCTGGACTTCTTGCTGAGTTGGGATTGTTTCCTTCTCTTATTGAACCTACGTTGTACAAAGGGTATTGGGGAGACATCCTTGTGCTTTGTCTTGTGTACGTCGACGACATCTTGCTAGCCACAAGAACGAAAGAGGCAAACCAACAGCTTCTAGACTTCCTCATGGGCCGTCTTAAGGTCAAGTTGACTGGACGCTTGGATGAGGACGGCAGGATCGGATTCCTAGGCCGTGAGATAATCAAGCGTGGCCATGAGATCTTGTTGGCTGTGAAGAAAGAATACGTCGATTCGATCTTCGAGGCTTTTGGGTGGAGCCAGGAGAACCGCAGGAAGATGAAGCCCTGCACTGCACCACCAGACCTCCGATCGATCCTTGACAAGGAAGACCCCGAGAAGCCCTCCGAAGAGCTCTCCCCTGAAGCCGCGAGCCGCTTTAGAAGCACCCTAGGGAAACTAGGCTGGCTTGTGCAAACCAGGGGGGATTTGTGTTATTTTCACTCCATGCTGTCTAGAGGTCAAGCCTGTCCGCGCGCTGTGCATGAGGATTGTATGCGTAAAGTGCTCCGTTGGCTTTTGGAGGTTCCCGATCTTGTTCAGGTCTTTCAGAAGGACTCCAAAGCTCAACCTGGGACTGCAACCCTCGTTGGATTCAGCGACGCTAATTGGGCCTCTGAGCGCTCTACTGGACGGAAGAGCACCAGCGGAGGAGTGATTTACCTGAATGGGAATTGTATCAAGACTTACTCGAGGCTCCAGCCTATCGTAGCACTCTCCAGTGCGGAGTCTGAGCTTTTCGCTATGGTTGAGATGGCGCGCGAGCTTGTAGGATTGGGGCAGCTTTTGGGCCACCTTTTCGAAAGCGTTGCGCAACCCCTATACCTGCCTACGGACAGCTCTTCCGCTCGCCAAGTCAGTATGATGTCCGGCTTCCTGAGAAGGATGCGTCATGTGGACCTTCGTCTTTGCTACTTGCAGGATAAGGTTGAGAACGGCGAGATCCTGGTTACACACGTCCCAGGAACGGATAACGTCGCCGACTTGCAAACAAAGAACTTGAGTGTCGCGCAAACTTGGTATCATATAGGACAGTTGTGTCTTGAGGAACGTCTCACCCGTAGTGACTATCTTCGAGGTGATGCGCCCCCGGTCCGTTGCCTTGTGTTTGCCGCGTTCAAAGGTCTGTTTTCTGCAAGCGTCGATGATCCTTGGAGTGTGTTGGTTGGTCGTTGTCGGTTGCAGACACCGCATTACATTGTGATGGTCGAGTTCTGCACCTCTGGAGAAGCCTGGTTGACTAAGCTTGCTAGCCACTATGGCATCCATGCTATTCCCGTGACGGAAGAAACGGATGGGACTCTTCCGGAGACCATCGAGCTCATTGAGCATGCGCTTCGTTCGGCGCACCGTCGGAACATGCATGTTGTTGTGTGGGCTTCGACGCCCTGTACCGGTGGTTCGCCTTGGCAGCGGTATCACCAAGCCCGATCTGCAGATCACTATGATGATAGAATTAAGGGACTCTTCACAGTCCACAGAAAGCTCTGGAAGAGCTTCTTGAAGCTAGTCAACACATCTGATTCGGCAACTTGGGTCATTGAGTGGCCGCAACGTTGTGCTTACTGGGGATGGTCCGCTACGAAGTCATTCCTTAAGATCAATCCGCATGAGACCGCTCTTGTGCATGGCTGCGCCTGCGGTATGGTTGGAATGGACGCACTTCCTGTGAAGAAGGTTTGGAGGTTGTGCTCGAACAGTCATGTTCTCATTCACTGCATGGATAAATTAAAGTGCCCTGGAAACCACGAGCATAGTAAGATGTTCGTTCTGAAGAACACCCAGCACTACCCCGAAGCTTTTGCTCACACAGCTCTTAGGGCTTTGAGTGCTTGGTAGGTGCTGACGCCTCTTTGTACAGCCGCAGCCGTTTTTGGAAGAGCCATAAAGCTACCGTGGACCGTGAGAAGATCGATGAGCCCAATACGCAACAGCAGCCACTGGACCGGTACCTTTTCTCGACGACAGGTTCATGAGGGGGAGTTGATTTTCAATCCTATAATGGTGCCCCTGTGTCTCGCCAAGGTCAGGAACACTTTCTGTTTTCTCCTTTGTGAGTTTTAGAGAACCTTAGGTGTAGTTGTGAACGGTAGGAGTAGGGAAAAGTTGTCTGTCTGTCGGTCGCTGCGCTCACGCTTCCTGTCTCACCTTGCGGTGAAAGTGATCATTACCAGAAGCGTGTCCAACCGGAGTTTTCCTCACGAGTTTTCACGAAGAACGGTGTTTCCCTGAAGCATGATGAACACCAGAGTGTTTTCAGTTTGTTTGCTGTGAGAACGGACTTCTAGACGAAGTCCGGGGAGCACCTGGGCCATAGAACAGAGTTACCAGTGCAGAGAAGCCGTTAGGAGTCCTTAGGACTTACCGCGGAAGTGAGTGTGCTGAAGTCTCTGTCTGCGCCCCGTTTCACTTTGGCTCATGGCTCAAGACTTGCACTGCGTGACAAGCGCGTGGTGAACAGTTGGTTGCGACGAGAGGTGTAAAAGTGCTGTTAGCTTTCACTGCTGTAGCCTTGCGTGACGTAGTCAGTCAGTCGGCTTGCACCTCCTTTTACTAAACCTAGAAGTGTGCCTCAAGGCGCGTTTGGGTTTTAACGCCTTTCGTCAGGACAGCTGTTGGCAGTCTTGTGGACTTGATCGTTCCTGACCGGCTCAAAGGAAAAACCCGCGAACAACGCAAGATCGAACGGCGTCAAAACCGCCTTAACCCCACGGCCGCCCTCTTGCTCATCCGACAGTGGCCTTCCTTCTTGGGGCCGCCCCACAAGCTGGCCACGTCTGCAGCTGGGACCTTTCCCTTCAAAGTCTGTCGTGCATCAAGGTAGGCGGAGCTCTCGATGTGTTCCTGCAAGTGCTCAAAATGCTCGAGGCCATTGGCATGCCTGTCCGACCTTGCATCCAACCTGCGCCAGGCCTCGGTGCCACTTTGCCTCGGAAGTGCATCTGGTGCTGTCCTTCTTGCAAGCAGTGGAGACGGCCGCCCGCGCTCCTCACTTCCGGAAATCCACCACTCTCTCGAGCGACAGCTCGCCGAGAGACGTTTGCACTGGTGCCGGCGGGTAAACTAACCGACTTGTTCTCTTCATAGCACCGCAGCCGCACTTCCTGAATGATCTAGGTCTGCAGCGCTGTAATGCAGTGCGGCAGGGAGGCTGTGGTGACCGTGCGAACCGCCTCGCAGAGGGGTTGCGGAAGGGAATCTGCGGTGCCTAGCCTCTTGAGCGATTCCACGGTGAGACGGTGCGGGAAGAGGGCAGCCATAACCTTGCTAACCCCACTATCTACCAGTCCCCGACTACGGCAGAAGTGAAGAGCATGGAAGGTCCATTCCAGTTCTTTGTCCTGGCCACGTAGAGGGAGGTACGCGCGTGCGGCGGTAATCCACCTGGACCGGCAGTGCAAGGCAAGTGCGGAGGAGCAGGTGGGAGTAGTTGTGGCACTGGAGCCCGAAGAATTCGGCCGGTCAACCAATGCAAACCTCCAACGCGTAAACCTGGAGCGGCTCGTATGGCGGCCCACGCGAACTCGGTGGGCACCTATGGGCACAAAAAGTCGTCACTAGCATGGATAATCTTTAACCTGCAAGGGACAGAAGCTCCGCAAAGAGCCAGTCAGGCATGCCGACAGCCTCGATCTCCACGGCAGTGAAGGTCGCACCATCAGCTGCTACGTTGCCAGAGGCGGCGGACCGCCCCACTGGCGGGAAGAGGCTGTCGCCCCACAATTTGCGGAGAAGCACACCCACCAGGCTTGCCGTGTAGCTGCCTGCCGAAAAGCCACGGACGGTAGGCCGCGCGGGGCCAATGCTGGAGAAAGCAATGCACAGGGCTGCCAGACACGCCGAGTGGAGATCCTGCAAGTGAGAGCTGCGGCGTGCTCTCTGGAGCTGCGTTTCAACAGCTCGGGCCTCCGGACCTGTCGCTGTCGCAGAGAACCTCACACCTAACATGGCATGATGACCGGCAGGGGAGAGAGCAGAAGGCTGGTAAATCGGCCAGTGGCGCTGAGTCGCGCCGATGCCGTCGCCGACAGCTTGTCGTAACTCTCGGCAAGGCAGCCAGTGGGGCCATAACACTGGGTAGAGCACGGGGCGCAAAACGTGTTGGCGCCGGAGCACTCGATGCGTACCTCAGTCGCCGAAGGGCAGCCAGCCCCCCCCGGGCGGTCATCGTCATCTGCATGGGCCATGTCAAAGCCTTTGACCGCACGGTAAAAGTAGGATACCAGGTCGTGGTCCGAGACGACTAAGGTCATCATTTGCTCACCTGCGGGGGACGGGGCAGAAATGGCCGCCACTTGCTCCAGCTTCGTTGCTGACAGCTGAGGTACTCGATTTTGCTATGGGGCCTTATTAGAAGATAGAGGAAGTTATAGGAAGTTAGCCTACTCATTTTGAAGTAAAGCAACTTCTACTAGAAGTTAGTGGGAGGTATAAGTTTCTTAACAAGTTAGCTAAGATATATCTCGGGATATGAGCTAACATGTTTTATAAGTTTTGCTAGGGTTTGGAATCGTTTATGTGACAAATTCCAACAGGAGTTAACAGAAGTTAAGAGCACTTAGGCTTTTCAGCTAATTTGAGTTAATGGAAGTTAGTTTTTGTTCAAGTGGCTGTGCAATTTCCTCGGTTTCAGTCAAATTTCATCGCATGCGAGCTCCTAAGTCTTCTAATGGTGCAGTTGTGACGCACACAGAGGCTCACGGAAATGGGGGACAAGTGGAAGAGCTTTGCGTGCGAAACAAACAATGACAATTCATATAGGTTGCTTCGCTGCATTTACACAGCGGCCTGCTTCAGTGAAGATGTGCTTTTTTGGAGGGCATGCCGGGCATGAATTTAACTGTTCATTTTTTTCGAGAGGGAGTGGGGGCGGGACGGGTGGTAAGTATGAGTTACCTCTTTCAAGTCTATCATGCACACAGCATTCAGCAGCAGGAAGTCAAAGCTAGCAGAAGCAGAGCCACCGAGAATTTTGATCAACATGGAATAAGTTATCAAAGCCAATCGCCATGTATGCAAGAGCGGTGAGAATCGCTTGAAGTTTGTTTTAGGCAAGAGCGGTGCGAATCGCTTCGGCCGACAAGGACACGTTGTAGGCAAGAGCGGTGCGAATCGTTCGGCAGTGTCTGCAGGAACTAGCGGCGAAAGCTGCTTCTGTCACAATTGTGATTTGTGATTGAATTTGCGTTTCCGTTTTGCAGCGACGCAGCTCAGGAAGGCTCCTGGGGAGAGAGGCCCCATAGGGTTTACTTTTAACTCGTTTAGAATTCACATGTATGTGAACCCTAAACTCTATAGACACATTTTTTTAAGTAGAATGTTCAGTCAAATCCTACTGG
Source organism: Symbiodinium sp. CCMP2592 (assembly GCA_905221615.1). NCBI lineage: Eukaryota > Dinophyceae > Suessiales > Symbiodiniaceae > Symbiodinium > Symbiodinium sp. CCMP2592. The sequence goes on along the minus strand of CAJNDT010000557.1, from coordinate 1,192,803 downwards.
GCTTTAGCATACAAGTTAAAAATACCCAGCTGCTGGGTCCAACGTGGCTTTCTTGTGCTTATAAGAGGAAACACTTAGTGTTGTACAGGCAAGACTTCTGCAAGTCGCTTTGCTGCGGGACTACCTGCGGCTACTGCATGGATGAAGGGTGGCCTAGCCGCACGGCACTCGCAAAACAAGAGGTGTTGCGCAAAGCTGTCATGTGCATGCAGTAAGTTATATACGGTGAGGGCCTTGGATTTGCCTCCCGCGTGTATGTACTGAGAGAGACCGAAGAGACAGGGAGCACAGTCCATGCCTGCATCTCTGTCTGTCCCTGTAGCGTCTAGCGGTGCTTTCTTCGCATGCCTCAGGGGCGACGCAGGTCGCCGCAGACGGGAGCCACAACAAGCTCTTAAACACGCCTGGACCAGGATCGTTTCCAACAACTTATGTGGTCACCGAAAAGAGTGGCCGCCATTGGCCGCCATTTGGCCGCCAAGGGCCCCCAAACGTGGCCGCCACGTGGCCTCCAAAACCGTCGCTGATTTGCCGTCAGGTACGGATCAGACTTAAAAGCAAACATATAGTGGCCGCCAAGTGGCCGCCCGTTGGCCGCCACAGTGCTGGATACGTGCTGGCACATATCCAGGAAAGGCGTGGCCTCCAATTGGCCGCCACCCGTTTTCGGTCGGCAAACGCTATATTTTTGGTTTCGCATACCTTGCATGTCTTCTGTTGCACTGCTTCTTCCAGCTCAGAGTTTGCAGCCTCGTCGCTTTCTCTCGCCTTGCTGTGAGCATGGCGGAGCCTGCAACGCCGGCCGCGGGGCCTGCGCTGGTCCTGCTGCCGTGCAGCAAGTGCAAGCAGCAGCTGCCCGAGAACTCCCTGAAGCGCAAGTCGGCGTGAGCGCTTATTTTGCCTGCAGATGCTACGGTACAGTGGGAGCGACGACTGGGCGAACGACTTGACTCGCAAGCAGGAAGAGCACCATCGACAGTTCCTAGCTTGCTACTCCGCTGACAAATGCAAGCCCAAGCATCACTATGGCAGCCACTTGCCAGGCCATGGTTTTGTTGAAGATTCTTTGTGGAGAAACATGCCTTAAACCATCCTAAACCCTGAACCATAAACCCCAAATCTCGCCCTGCAGGTCAGCACCGCCGCGATGGCTATGTGCTGGACACACTTTGCAACGAGTCGAAGCACAAGGCGATTAAGAAGATCGTTGAGATGAGCGCCTCGCGCTTGCAAGATTTTGAGACTTTCGTGCTCGTTCGCCTTGCTCAACTCCATCTACATGAGGCACACCTCTTGCGCCCTGATTATTGGGAGTTCACTTTGAACAAGACACAGACCACCCTGACCTGCGCCTGGCTAACTTTGCGAATAGCCGAGCCGATCGTTCGTGCAGACTGCGCAGGTCTCATCGTTTCTATGGTGAGTGAAAGGGCAAGTGCAGCAGTCGAAGTGCAGGTCTTCCGGAAATCTGCAGAGCTTGCAGTGGGAATCGTGGAGTGGTCAAACACTAACACCGTGCATACGTGGTCGCTCACGGACAGAAGCTGGCACCGTCCCAAAGCCTGGCGGATGCACAACAATTCCTTGCTCACGCTCTGGTGAAAAAGGTAAGCACCGAAACATACACTAACCAATAGCGTCGAGAGACGCTGCCGCAGAACTATGAACCAATGTAGCGTCGCGAGGCGCTTCGAAGTTGAAGCAAAGCAGCAGCAACAGTGTAACAAACAGAAGATCAAGCAACAAAAGAAGTTTCAAGATGTTGTACTCAAACAAACCCAAAAAACATACCAGAACTTAGGGGTACTTAGGGGAACTTAAGTTAACAGCTATTAGGAGTTACTAACTGCTTATACGTCTCTAAAAACTATCTTCAGTTAACTTCTGTTAAGTTCTTCTAACTGTCTATAAGTCCCTCTAATATCTAATAACGCCCCATAGCAAAATCGAGTACCTCAGAGGAGGGCACAAATCCGCCAGCGCGCCCACGTGCGCATGTGAGGCGAAAAGCGAGGCCGCGTAATACGCCGGAAAGGGAGGACCCGCCGTGCCCCGGGCCCAGGAAAGTGCTCAGGGGCCACCACGCTGAAGTCCGGGGCCTCCATCAGAGGGTGGGGCGCCGCGCCACCCCCAGACAATTTCTGCAACAGTGGGCAATGAGCGGAGGCGTTCCAGCTGCCAGCGGGGCCTTGCCATTGGCACCATGGCCGTGCACAAAGGCCGGGCCTACACATTTGCGGTCTGGGGGAAGCGTTTTGGCCATGAAGAGGAAGGGCCCCGGAAGGCTGCACACCCTGCAGTGGCTAGAGCTCAAGGCAAAGAGAGTGGAATTAGCACACTGTTCATGGGCCCCTCTGGTCCATCCCAAGGCTTCCTCGTGCGGCTGCAAGACTTCCCGTAGGGAGTCATCCGGATTGGGCGTTTTCATGCTAGCGTTGAAGCAGCCTTGCGCTTTCGCATGCCAGTAAGGCAGCTGCAGGACCGCTCCCAGGTATGTCCAAGTCTCTCTCTCAGTCGCGCAGAGCAAGTCCACAAGTGAGACTACTCGTCAGCAGCCCTTTCAGCTGATTAACGCAAAACTTCTAACTGAGCCCAGGATCTACGGTTTTGAGCTAACGGCTGTAGGGTCCTCCAAAGGTCAGTATTACCAAAAAATCTGGAATGGGCAGCAGCCACCTCTCTTTCTGTAGGATGGTGATAGATATCGTGGTGTATTTGGTAGGGGCGGGGAATAGGGGAATTCGAGGAAAGTATTTGATAGCGTTGGTACGCTTGCGTCATGGTCAATTCGGCCCAATGTATGCGAGGGTGGCCAGGTCTTTTCCTATGGAGGCGTCTGTAGGCATGTGCTGTTTGGTAGGTGGAGATGTGTTCGATTGAATCTTCATGTCTGAGGATATGTCCGAGATAAGAGATCCGGGATGAAATGATATTCTGTGATGGAGATAGAAGTTTGGGGGCGTACTCATAGGCAAGCTGGGATAAATATTCGTTGGAGCATTCTGCCTCCGATGGTTCCAAGACTTTATGATAAAAGGAACTTTTGATGTTGAAGATCTGTCTAAGGACCTTGTAGTGTAGCTTGTTCAGTTTAGTGAGGTCAGGTTGTAAATACATCTGCGATTCCGAGCCATACAGAAGGATGGCCAACACGATCTGGGAATGAACTAGCAGCTTTCGCTTAATGGTTATGGAGGGGTGCCTAAAGAAGTCATGTAGACATTTGGCCGCGTGCGAGGCCTGCGCATATCGCTTTTTAGCGTCCGCTTTGGCAGCTGAGTTATGAGTTAGAACAGCTCCTAAGTAATCGGCGTGGGGTTTAGGATCTATGCGGAGTTCTTGGGGTAGCTGTGGGTTGCTTCTCATGCAACAGAAGTCACATTGGCAAGGGTGGGTTGTGGTATCGGTTAGGTATATGGGCAAATCAGTGTTGATACAGAGAAGCTGGCACTTTTCGTGATTCAAGGACATGCCCCTTTTGTAAGAGTGGGCCTGTAATGTGTGAAGAAAACGGTGTAGGGACAGTCTCGTGCGAGATAATAAAACTGTATCGTCGGCGTACTCTATATCTGTAAGGCGAAAATCGGTAGTAAGTACTGAAGGTCGGGGGCCATACTCTGCCACGTACGCTGTGTACGTATCATGAAAAAGCACTGAAAGGGTAATGATAAACAAATACGGCGATAAGGGGCATCCCTGGCGGATGCCCTGGGCGAAGGCTTGCGGGCGGGACGTATAGCCCGCGTCCTTCACGCGAAAATGACAGTCTTCGTAGATTGACAGTACCGGATTAATGAATGTATCGGGGAGACCTACTCGCTGCAGTGCGTTGCGCAACGCTGGGTGGGAGACTGAGTCAAAAGCCTGTGACCAATCAAGGAACAGAGCATAGAAGGATTCCTGGTGTCGCTCATGTAATTCAAGCAATCGTCGAAGGACGAATAGAGGCGTAGAGGTGGATTTGCCGGTTCTAAAGCCGAACTGAACCGGCGAGATACGGTCATCAATAGCCGTTTTTAATCTGTCATGGAGAAGACAAGCATACAACTTGTAAGCCGTGTTGATCAATGAGATGGGGCGGTAGCTTGTAGGGAGAGTGGGGTCTTTCTTTTTACCCTTAAAGATCATCACTATGTCTGCCACCTTCCAGGATTTAGGCGAGATTGCCTGCGTAAAGGTTTTGTTAAAGTGCGCCAGTAGCGCAACATGAACCGATCTAGGCGCGAACTTCCAAATTTCCGCCGGCAATTGATCGGGGCCAGGGGCTTTGCGATTCTTGAGGCGCGCCAGCGCCCTTAATAATTCGGGTTCCGTAAATGGACTGGTGTCAATGGGAGCCGGGGGGAAAATAGGTTCGGAAGGGAGTTCTGGGAGGTTTCTGTGATTCCAGACTTTAGTGGCTAAATGGCTAGCCAAGACATCGGGTTTAGCGGCTTTGGTGGACATCTGGCCATTAGGTTTGCGAATTCCTTGGGTTCTTGGTGTGTAGTCCTTACGCAGAAATTTGAGAGTGGACCATTGCTTTGAGGGGGGGCCTTTAGAGTCTTGGAGCAGGTTATCGCACAGGTGTTGTTTTTTGTCTTTACGGGCACGTCGTTTGATGGCTTTTCGGAGTTTTTGCAAAGCTTCGTGGTCATCCGGGGAGGTCGAGGAAATGCGATCGATGAGTCGTTTGGTCGGTTCCGATAAGTATTCTTTATGGTAGGTGCGTTCCTGTTTAGTGCGGGCGCTATCTTCAGCGCAGCTTCCTGGAGCGCTGTGGCTTGTTCTTCCACCGAAAGCCACCATCGCAGCTTGCCTGCGTACGGTATTATTTTCACGTGGAAAGTTTGATGTTGAAATCTTATTTCAAAATCAACGCTTGAGTTTTCAAACGTCTCTTGATGTCAGTCTGCAACTGTTGAGCCATGCGAAGATGCGAAATTCCAGTTGCCGTTGTGCTCTGAGGTAGAGCGCAATTTTTGTTTTCTGTTGAGCCTGGAGTCCACAGAGGTCCTGAACAGGTCCCCACTGACGTTGCTCTTAGAGCGCTGTGCACGCCAGCCTCGTGTGGCTGGTAGATGGACGTTGGCCCGGCCGGACCGGGTGCGGCGTCAGATTCTTCATCTGACTTCGAGGCTCTGAGTTCTCACTTGGCAGAGCTCCAACAGCAGGTCGACCGTCTGCAGGCTCGTGTGTCTGCAGCTGAACTGGAGCTTGGGGCTGCCTTGATCGCGCAGCGTCAGCAAGAAATTCGTCTAACTTTCTTGGAGCGTTTTGTGCATCGCTGCAGACGGATTCTAATTTCTCTGTGTGACCCCGAGGGTGAGTCGCTTTGAGTTCGCCAGCTGCCATGCGCGGGCATTCTGCTGATGGGGATTCTCAGGCTTCCAGCAGTTTTCAGGTTGTGTCCGCCTCTGCTGCTGCTTCCGGTAGCGCAGGGGGTGTGGCGGTAGCAGCTTCAGAGTCAGACTTGTCAAACCGTCAAGAGAGCATGGATGTGACGGCAGCAGCTTCAGAACCAGACTTGTCAAAGCTTCAAGAGACCATTCGCGAAGCAATCTTCTCATGCAGTGAGCCGCAGGTTCTTGAGTTGCCTTGGGAAATGCCAGGTTTGAATTTGATTTTTGGCAAGGGTGCTTTAGATCAGCTTCTGCCTGCTGAGCCTCCCAAAATAGTGTTTCCAGTCCCTACAGCGGCAGATGCTCCGATTGAGGAACAGGCCAAGGCTGCAAAGAGGGTTAAGACTGCCGCTTTTGGGCAGCCTTGCTTCCGTGGGTGTGTGAATTTCAAGAACGTTCTTTCGGATGCTGAGCTTGAAGCTGGAGCCTGGCAGAGATCTCTTGAGAAGTGGCATTTTCTTTTGACCTTAGACCCTTCGGTTTCGCTTGTGGGTTCTTCCTTGGCCGGCATGGGAACTGCTGATGGCATGCAGTCCCTACGCGAACTGTTTGGCAGGAAGAAGGTAGCCACTGTGGGTAAGCGTGCGGCATCCTTGCTTAAGTACGTAAAGTTCATGCAGGAGTGTCGGCCCTTTTCAGGCCCCTTTCCTTTTTCCACCGAAAAATGTGATGAGTATGTCAGGCACTTGAGGGCTTGTGATGCCAAAGTCGGAGCTGTTGACGGGTTCACTGAATCGGTGAGATTCGCTATCCACGTTGTAGGAGTCAGTTGCCGCGGACCTTCCGACAAAATTTTCAGCCCTTGGTCGATTGGTCTTAAAGGCCTCATGCAGTCGCAGAAGGCAGAGCGCGTGAGTGCACTTGTTTTGTCTGTGGAGCAAGTCTCTTTCCTCGAGGCGTGCTTGGGCAACTCAGAGCTTGATGCCAAGGACCGTTATGCCTGTGGCGCTTTCTTGTTTTGCATCTACAGCAGGAGCCGAGTCGGTGATGTGAAGAAAATCCACAAGTGTATAGTGGACACTGTGGACGCAGCTGGGGAAATTCAGGGTTTTCTTGAATGTGGTACTCGGGTGCATAAGTCCGCAAGGCAAGCAGCCGTGCAGGGAGTATCTATGCCTTTAGTCGCTCCAGTCTGGGGTGTTGGACCAGAGCCTTGGGGACCAAAGTTCGTTGCAGTCGCTGCTGAAGTTGGTTTAGCGTTCGACTCGGCTCGCGCGGGGCCTCTCCTTCCCGCACCACTGGAGTCAGGCGAGTGGAGCCAGAGAGCAGTGACCACAGATGAGGCTGGGCAGTGGCTTCGTGCGTTACTCAGCCGATGCAACAAATGCTCCGATGGTGTGTCAGGGCATTCGCTTAAGGCTACCACTCTTGATTGGTGCGGCAAATTTGGAGTCAGCGAGCAAGCTCAAACCCTCCTTGGTCACCATGCCCTCAAGGGTTTGTCTATGTATGCTTATATGCGTGACAAGCTTGCGGCACCGCTGAGAGCTTATGACGGAATGCTCCGAAGCATTCGGCATGGCCTTTTCATTCCAGATGCAACTAGATCCGGGTTATTCAAAGTTGAAGGTGAGGCTCATGTCCTGGAGCCCAGCCACGAGCCCAGCCTCAGCACGGCCCCTCATCACGTGCGTGATGGTGGGGTTTTCGGAGACGAGACTCCTGTTGGGTCTGAAGGAGAGGCTCAGCACTATAGCAAAGCTGCATGGACGCCTGAACGAGAAGCTCAGTCTTTTCTTGATAATCAATTCTCGGGTGAAGCTGAGGACGAAGTTGATGGAGTTGAGAGTCGGGCCCCTGAGCCCGCGCCAAGTTCTTCGTCTTCTTCATCGTCGAGCGACTCGGACAGTTCTGATGGGGAGCCCGGGACTGACTGGATCGATGCCTTCGATTTGGGCTCGGGAATTCCCTTGAGAAGTCTAACCTCTCTGCGCCTGACATGGAATTTTGGAGACATGATAAAACTATGACCATCCACTCCATTGCGGTTGGTGCTTCTGGAGATGTGTTCACTTGTGGCCGTAAGAGAACAGGTGATTACTCAAAGGTGACGCAAAGCGCTTTTCTGGAGACTCGTCTCTGTGTCAATTGCAAGAAGAGCAAACCTTTGAGGGACATCGGATCTTTGAATGCTGTGTTGAATAAAAGCTTGAAGCGATGATTTCTATGCCACGGCCTGAGTTGCTCCACAAAGAGTGGTTGCCGGGAAGTCCGGCCGACTCCAGGTTGGGTGCGAGGTGCACCCAGCTCAGTCTGTCAAACAGTCGAGCATCCTTTTGGGCTGCGATGTGCGGCCCAAGGGATTCGTGGCCAGTTCGAGTGAGCCAATCCTGGACTCCGGGAGGTTCGAGGGCTCGAGCTGCGAGGTGCAGTGCGGGCAAAATTTTGCGGAGTGCGAAAGGAGAGCCAAATGGTTGCACGAGGCACCTGGGGGCTTGATCGAGCGTTGTGTCGAACTTGCTGTGGCAGCATATGCAGATTTCTGACTTGCGTGTTTTTGCGCTCAAGATTTTTTTTTAATTTTCGGAACCGGGCAGATTGCGAGGTGCAATGGCGGGGTTGCCTGTGGCAACGTCCTTCACGGAATCCAAGCCTGCTTTCGCTAAGAGAGCTTTGGAGGTCGGGCTCGCGCAAGCCGAAGTGGACCATCTTGTCTCCAAACAGGTTGACACTCTCTCGAAGTTGGCTTTTGTCCTGGTTCCTCCTGGGAAGGTTCCTGAGGACAGTGCAGTCGTTGGGCTACTCCCAGCAGGTTCAAGTCAGGGAGCCATAGCAGGGCTCAAGCGGCTTCTTTTCGAAGCCCATACATTGATTGTGTCAGCCCTCAAACAAAAGGTGGAGCGCACTGAGGAGTCCTTGCCTCTCACTCTTGACATAGCCGAGCGAGAAGATCGTTTGGTAAGCCAGAAAACACGTTTGGGCGGGTTGACATTTCAAGGTGAAGAGGAGGTTGCACATGGTGCATATGACCTTGTCTTCTCGATGGCCCAGAAGAACGAGCTCATTTGGTTGGCGCCTGAGAAGTTCAACACGCGGCGTGCAGAAATCAGTGCCAAGAAGCCTTCTAAAGAGCTCGTCATAGATGGAAGCGGCGTTGCGGTTAAGGATAAGCCCCAGGTCCTCAACTGTGCCATCAACTCCGAACTAGACTTGGTTTTGGCCATGCGCCGCAGAGCGCTTGCATTCGACCTTGTTGGGCTCATGAGTTTTGATGTGGCTAACCGCTATCATCAGGCACTTGTTCAACGTCTCCAGGAGGCTCCCCCTCCCAACTATGCCAAGGTCTCTATTGCTCAGGTTCTCCGCGCTGATCGTGCGGCATTCCTCCGGCTGGCAGAGTTGCTGCCCACTTTGCGCCGCAGCGGCGTGGGCAAGCTTCCGTTGGACGAGCAGCTTCCCAACATCCTGCTCGACCCTTCAGTCGCTTACCACTTGTTTCCCCTGCCAGCAGGTTCAACCTCCACTGCAAAGTTGGATGACAAGCCCGATCCACCTACCAAGCGTCCGAATCCTCGCCTTCCGAACCCTAAGAAGGCCCCAAAGAGGTATGCTTTCTCGGTCCCAAAAGAGCTTGTTGGCAAAGCGCATCAAACTCCTAAAGGCCACCGTCTGTGCTGGGGTTTCAATTTGCCGTGCGGTTGCAAGGACGCCAAGCCTGGCGGAAAGTGCGCTAAGGGCCTTCACTTGTGTGCTGAGCCGGGATGCCTGAAACCGCATAGCTTGCAGGACCACTCTTGACAGCCATCCGGTCCTCCCTGTCAGGGCTTCGCCGCGTCAGACAGAACTGTTGCAGCTGAGGCTACTCTTCAACGACTTGAAGGGCAGCCTTTGAGTGAGGTCGTGACCGTGGAGGTCTTTTGCGGAACTGGGCGGCTCAGTGCTTCCCTTCGTAGTGAAGGTTTTGATGCCTTCGGTGTTGACCATGTGGTCGGCAAAACTGCATGTTGTTCAGTCCTTCAGCTTGATCTTACTTGTGAGGCCTCCATTGCACATCTGTGGAGCATCTTGAAGGATCCCGCTGTCAAATTCATTCATTTTGCGCCGCCCTGCGGTACCGCAAGCAGGGCCCGTGACATCCAGTTTCCCGGCGCCCCACCTGTCCTCCGCAATGAGAGCCACCCCGAAGGGGTTCCTGATCTTTCGGAGATCCCTGCACTTAGAGTGCAAAAGGCTAACATGCTGTATAAGTTGACTCTTGAGCTAAGTTCTTACTGTCTTCTGAACGGCAAATATTTTTCCTGTGAAAATCCGAGACGCAGCTACCTTTGGCTGCTTCCTCAGTGGCAGCAGTTCTTGAAGCGCGCGGATGTCTTTCAAACTGTCTTTCATCACTGTGAGTTTGGTGGCATGCGTCGCAAAGAGACGCTCCTGGTGCATAACATCCCCAAATTCCGCGAGCTTCATCGTTTGTGCTCTGGCAAACATGTGCATCTGGGCTGGGGTAAGGTCGGCCGTGCGTGGGCAACCAGCGCCGAAACGGCCTACCCCTGGGGCCTCTGCAAGTGCATGGCGAGCTTGCTGAAAGATCACTTTTTGGAACTTGGCTGTCGCCAATCTCCCAAAGCTATCGATGAAGGCGCACCCGCCATCCAAGGCGCGCGTGCTTTCACTGGAGCCCAGACTCGCAAGCGCGTACCTCCGCTGCTTAGCGAATTCGCTTCGGTTCACACTGTCACTGTGCCTTCCAATCTTGCCGCGTCTTTCTTGCGTCCTGGCCAAAAGCTCCCGTCTCCATGGAAGCCCGGAGATGATGCTGCTTGTTCTCCGGCAATCGAGTGCTTTCCGGCAGGCAGCCGTGTCCTTCGTGCCCATGTGGTGCGCAAGGGGATTGAGGTTGGCCCTAGTCCCACGGCTGTTTCCCCTAGTTCCGGTTTAGTCCCTGCAGCCCCTCGTGTGTTAGGTGCCGAGGGTTTTGCGAAGAGCAATCTGCTGAAGCCTTCTAGCAGAAAGCGTCCTTTTGCTAATGTTCTTGGATGTGCTGAGGCTTCTCTCGGTCTGAATCCTGACGATACCGAGGTTCGAGAAGCCATGATGTCGGGTTCTGCCGAGCGGGTTGCTTCGCTTGTGAACAAGTTGCCTAAAATACACCGTAAAGACTTGTCCTTGTTGCTTGATTTGCTTCCTTCAGAACCTCTTCGTCGGGAGGGCGATGCTGGAGCGAAATCGTTCCAAGGTGGCAGCTTTGTTCACGGCCCGATGTGCGGGGTGCGATCAACGACCAAGCAGTTCCCGGAAACTGTCAAGGCAATGTGCTCTTATGTCAAAGGCCTTTTTCCAGGTTTGGAGTTCGGAACTGTTGGGATGTTCAGGGATGTGTCCGCTCAGCCCCACCGGGACTCGAATAATGAAGTTTCCACAGACAATGCGATTGCTGCGCTGTCGGATTTTTCTGATGGCTCTGTGTGGATGGAAGATCCTGCGGGTGACGTCGAGCTTGAAATCAAAGGTCGCGCAGTGAGAGGTGTTTGCATTCCCGTCACCCATGAAGGCTTCAGGTTCGATGGCCGTCGCCTTCATTGCACAAGGCCTTGGACGGGCCGGCGTGACGTTATTGTTGCGTACATGCCGAGGGGCCCTAAGAAACTTAAAGCTGAGCACGCCTCTTTCTTGAAGAGCCTGGGATTTGTGCTTGATCGAGCGGCTTCGGGGTCCCAAGCCTCGCCTGGGGACATGACTAAGGCTGTCATTGGTGTGTACCGGACACCATCGCAGTTTGTTGAACAGGCAATTAAGGTTGGGCACCCCACGCAGCTCTCTGCTCTCATGCCTTCCGAGATCTCCTGTGCAGTCCGGAGAATCCATAAAGAAGGTGAGGCCACTGTGGCCAAGGAGCGCACCGCAACACTTCGCCGGTGGGTTAGCAGAGCAGCCGACTTAGAGCCAGCCGAGCGCGCGCTAAAGGCTGACCTTCCTCAGTTTCGAAAGGATGTTCTTAGTCCTAAACGCCTCGCTCTTTTCGAGGAGCTGTTGCTTGAAGTGGGACATGAGGACGTTGACCTTGTCAAAGACATTGCCCGTGGGTTTGACTTGACAGGCAAGCTGCCTAGATCAAATGTTTTCGCTAAGCGCTTTCGTCCTGCGGAGCAGAGTGAATCTCAACTTCGATCCAGCGCTAAGAGGCTGCGTGATGGTCTCCTGGCCACGATCAAAGCTTCGGAGGATCCTGTGATTGACCAAGGTGTTCTTAAGGCGACGATGAAGGAACTTGAGCGCGGCTTCGTTGACGGACCGTTGTCTCCAGACCAGATCCCTGAAGATGCGTCCTTAACACATCGTTTCGGAGTCATTCAGGGGAGCAATGAAGACGGTCCAAAGGTGAGGCCCATAGATAATTACCTGTCTTCCCAAGTCAATGCCGCAGTCACGCAGGTTGAACAAGTCAGCGTGCACACCATTGATGTGGTGGCCGGGATGCTGGCCTGTTGGTTAAATGAGTGGTTCGTCAACGGGCGCCCAGAGCACAGCACGCCAGTGTGCAAGGCGTGGGACCTGCGCACCGCCTATAAACAACTCCCCCTTTCGGATTTAGCTTACGCCTTAGATAGTTTCTTTGTGCTCTTCAACATTGAGCGTGGGGCGAGCGAAATCTATCGCCAGCGGGTGCTTCCCTTCGGCTCAACAGCCAGCGTGACCAGCTTCATAAGAACGGCTTACGCCATTTGGAAATTAGGTGCCGTAGGGTTGACTCTTGTCTGGAGTGAATATTTTGATGACTATCTGAATCTTTGCGGCAAGGCTTTTGCTCGGCATAACGACTTTGTAATCTCCATGTTATTCCAACTGCTGGGATGGGAGATCTCGAAGGATAAGGAGCTCAGCTACGATGCACTTTGCGTCGTCCTGGGAGTGCAAGTGAACCTTCGTGATGCCAAGCTCGGTTTGGCTTACTTGGAGAACACCGTGAAGAGGCGGACTGAGGCGTTGTGTGACATTGAGCGGGCTTTAGCAACTGGTAAGCTTGAACCTAAAGAAAGTGAAAAGCTAAGGGGCCGGTTGCAGTTCGCTTGTTGCCAAATTTTTGGCCGGCGACCAAAGGCGGCTTTGAAGTTGTTGTCGCAGCACTCCAGGCAACGCAGATGGGACGTCAGCCAGCTCACGCGGCTCGCACTCACTCAGCTGAAAAGTTTCCTTGAAAGTTCCAAGCCACGTCCAGTCAGGGCGCGGCGTGAAGACTTTGTCCATGTGTATGTGGATGCTTCCTTCGAGCCAAACGGCCACTGTGGTTTAGGAGGAGTAGTTTTCAGTTCTTCTGGTGAGGCGTTGTGCTGGTTTGGTCAAGCTGTTGCCCCAGTACATGTGCAGAAGCTCTTGAAAGCTGGTGACCGCGAAAGGGAGACAGTGATCTTCGAGCTTGAGGCGCTTGTGCTCAGCATTTGCCTCGAGGCCTTTCGCCCGTACGTCGAGCGGAAAGGTGTTGTCATTTTCACTGACAATGAGGGCGTGTTCGGAAGCTTCGTCAGAGGCCATAGTGACAATGCTTCTTGTGCTGCCTTGATCGACTTCTTTGCTTGCTGAAGAGAGCCTGGAAACGATCTGCTGGCTAGATCGTGTGCCATCCTCTTCCAATCCTGCAGACGACCCATCGCGTGGCGTGAGCATCCGAGGTGCACCACGTGTCGATCTTGACATGAATCTCTTGAGTCGCGCGCTTCCTGAAGTCTTTGGGTGAATGGGGTACATGTTCTCAGGGGAAGCGGGATGTACCGCATTCACTTGGGATGTCCAAGAGTTTTTCCCTAGCTGAGACAATCGACGGATTCCCCATGCCACCTACGAGGAAAAGTCTTGTGCTGTCGAGTGAGTGCGTTGCGAACTCTTGAGATACGCAATTATGTTTAATATACAGATTGGAGAAATTCTGTTTTCATGATAAATATTTCTCCTTATGATTCGATTGATGCCAGCCGATTGAAATATGTTCTCCGCATGGCATCCATGCATTGTTCAGGTTCACGCGGTAACTTTACACAAGTGAAAATAAGCCACCGTCGCAGCTTGCCTGCGTACGGTATTATTTTCACGTGGAAAGTTTGATTTTGAAATCTTATTTCAAAATCAACGCTTGAGTTTTCAAACGTCTCTTGATGTCAGTCTGCAACTGTTGAGCCATGCGAAGATGCGAAATTCCAGTTGCCGTTGTGCTCTGAGGTAGAGCGCAATTTTTGTTTTCTCCCACCCACCCACCCGGGGGGAAGCGGGATGTACCGCATTCACTTGGGATGTCCAAGAGTTTTTCCCTAGCTGAGACAATCGACGGATTCCCCATGCCACCTACGAGGAAAAGTCTTGTGCTGTCGAGTGAGTGCGTTGCGAACTCTTGAGATACGCAATTATGTTTAATATACAGATTGGAGAAATTCTGTTTTCATGATAAATATTTCTCCTTATGATTCGATTGATGCCAGCCGATTGAAATATGTTCTCCGCATGGCATCCATGCATTGTTCAGGTTCACGCGGTAACTTTACACAAGTGAAAATAAGCTTCTCGAATAGGGGTGGGGCGGAAAGTCGGAAAGACGTATGGTATCGCTCAAAGGTTGTCGGGGAGGGTAGGAATGCCTCCCGATTGTGGAGAAGGAGGTAACTCCTTGCTTGGCTAAGGTGTCGGCCCGTTCGTTTCCGTCGTGGCCCGAATGTCCTTTGATTTTCAGTAGCGATACGGTGATACTGGAGAGAAGGTGGTCCAGGAGGATGCGTAGTTTGGTTAAGAGTTGAAGGTGTTGCGTGGGTATGGAAAGGCCATGGAGAAAATCATAAGCGAGCTGGGAATCGGTATAAACGTTAAGAGCAGAAATCGAGAGATGGGTTTTGTGTCTGGCGACATAATCCAGTGCCTCTAATAGGGCCTGTAGCTCGGCGGTATTGTTAGAGCCCACGACTTGGAGCTCTAAGTTGTGGCCCACTGGGCCCCAGCTCCGTGCCTCGTTGGCGTCCCTTGTGACCGCCTTCGGTGCCTCCGTCTTGCCGGGTGTCGTTGTGCTGGCCTCGCAGGCGGACCTTCGTGCAGGTCCTCAGCGAGAGGTGCGACTCAATGCACTACGTGCTGTCATGGCCGAGCAGAACATCACGGAGCTGGTCTTGTGGCAGCACGCAGACAGCCTGGACCAGGCAGGCGTGCAGGCAGAGCTGGCAGAGCTTCAAGCGGCGCTGCAGAGGGTGCCAGGTGCCTGGGGCCTTCTAAACGGGTTGGAACTAAAGCCTTGTTCCTGCAGTGAAGCACGGATTTGGCCGGCTCCGGCTGACTCAGGTGTGTCCACATCGGCGCTTGAAGATCTTTGGCAGCGACAGCGGCAGCGTGCTCAGGAGCTCTGTGATCGCCAGACCGCGCGCACGAGGGTGGTCCAAGTGGAGGAGCAGCAGCCTGGTGTCGCACAGCATACCCGCCATTTTCACGATTCTTGCATATATGTCACGATGTGTCATGCAAAGTTGCAGGGATTCGTAGAGTGCAATGTTAGAGTGAGATGCGGTGTCTTCCGACCTGCTTTCAGGTTCGCGGAGCCCTACACGGACCAGGAGGCATACCAGGAACAGGAGCCTTACACCGAGCAGGAGCGCTACACAGAGCAAGTGCCCTACACGGAACAGGAGGCTTACGAGGAGAATGAGCCCTACACCGTAACGGAGTATCAGGACGTGCAGGTGGAAGAGCAGAGAACCAAGAGACGAGGCGGACTCGCTGGGGCTTTGGGCCAAAGGAAGACGTACACGGTCCAGGTCACCAAGAGAGTTCCCGTCCAGGTGCAGAGGCAGAGGCCCGTGACGCGCCAGCGTGAAGTGACGCGTTACCGAGCCGAAGAGCGCACTCGGCCCGTGACGAAGTACCGTGCGGTCACCAGGCAGAGAGATGTGACCCGCTACCGCACCGCAACGCGCACCGTGGACCGCCCGGTCGAGTACTTCCTGCCAGTGGAGGACTTCCACCAGCCAGCCCTGGAAGAGATCCTCGCCGAGGTCCGCGCTGAGTTCCGCGGTGGCCAGTGATCGTTGGCCGAACAGGCAAGCCTTGGTTTTGGGTGCCCTGCCGCCGTCGTGCTCCATGCTGAGAGCACAGTCTGAATCGCCCGCCAGAAATAAGCTTGTGTTGAGGGTTTAATTTGGACTTGTGCCACGGTGGAGCATGAGGCGTCTGGCACCAGGCATGGGCTACTTGCAGCTTGCAGCATTTGATGTTTGATACCTTGAGCAACTTGGCAGAGTGCTGTCACTTTGAGCTCTCGCACAGTTCTGAATCATAGCTTCTGACCTCCAGTGGTCCATGCCTCTTCATGCCATGATCGGCTCCAGTGCACGCAGTTGCTGTGCCAGGCAGCCCGGCAGTTTCAATCCCTGACAAGACGGCAAGAGTGCTTGCTCCAAAAAGAGTGCTGCTGCTGTCTTGACGACTCGATGCTGAGCCCTTCTCTGGATGGCATCTCTGTCGCATTTGTAGAGACGTTGCGAGACGGCTAGCTTTCGTGCTTTTCAGTCGGGAAGCTCGTTGCAGCAGTTCGGCTCGAGCTTGTAGACACCTTGCAGGTTAGCTGACGCCAGCCATGGAAGAAGCCATCGTGCTCCGTGGCCCATCGCAGACGGGCAAGTCGACCTTCATGAACATGGCGACCCAGCTGCAGCATCTATCAACGAAGGACCTGTCACTAGTGAACCTGTGATAGTTGTGTAGAGTCGGTGGTTGCATGGCCCAGGTCTTGCTTCCAGGGGATGCAGCGGCCGCGGCGACCGGTAATGGCTCCGGCGAGTCCGTGACACACGACACCGCAACTCGGCGCACGTCTTTGGGCCTCGTGGTTGATGGTCCCGGCGACAACGACTCTATGATGCGGTTCACGAACGAGGAGGCGGGAAGGCGCTACGCAGTGGGGGTCGCGGCCCTACGTGTGCAGCGGCTCAAGTTTCTGATCTTCGAGAGCTTGGCGTCCCCTGCGGTGCAGCTCCGTGCCTCGTTGGCGTCCCTTGGGACCGCCTTCGGTGCCTCCGTCTTGCCGGGTGTCGTTGTGCTGGCCTCGCAGGCGGACCTTCGTGCAGGTCCTCAGCGAGAGGTGCGACTCAACGCACTACGTGCTGTCATGGCCGAGCAGAACATCACGGAGCTGGTCTTGTGGCAGCACGCAGACAGCCTGGACCAGGCAGGCGTGCAGGCAGAGCTGGCAGAGCTTCAAGCGGCGCTGCAGAGGGTGCCAGGTGCCTGGGGCCTTCTAAACGGGTTGGAACTAAAGCCGTGTTCCTGCAGTGAAGCACGGATTTGGCCGGCTCCGGCTGACTCAGGTGTGTCCACATCGGCGCTTGAAGATCTTTGGCAGCGACAGAGGCAGCGTGCTCAGGAGCTCTGTGATCGCCAGACCGCACGCACGAGGGTGGTCCAAGTGGAGGAGCAGCAGCCTGGTGTCGAACAGCATACCCGCCATTTTCACGATTCTTGCATATATGTCACGATGTGTCATGCAAAGTTGCAGGGATTCGTAGAGTGCAATGTTAGAGTGAGATGCGGTGTCTTCCGACCTGCTTTCAGGTTCGCGGAGCCCTACACGGACCAGGAGGCATACCAGGAACAGGAGCCTTACACCGAGCAGGAGCGCTACACAGAGCAAGTGCCCTACACGGAACAGGAGGCTTACGAGGAGAATGAGCCCTACACCGTAACGGAGTA
Source organism: Symbiodinium sp. CCMP2592 (assembly GCA_905221615.1). NCBI lineage: Eukaryota > Dinophyceae > Suessiales > Symbiodiniaceae > Symbiodinium > Symbiodinium sp. CCMP2592. Next base: position 1,175,773 of record CAJNDT010000557.1, on the reverse strand, counting down.
TCACAACGTGCAGGTGGAAGAGCAGAGAACCAAGAGACGAGGCGGACTCGCTGGGGCTTTGGGCCAAAGGAAGACGTACACGGTCCAGGTCACCAAGAGAGTTCCCGTCCAGGTGCAGAGGCAGAGGCCCGTGACGCGCCAGCGTGAAGTGACGCGTTACCGAGCCGAAGAGCGCACTCGGCCCGTGACGAAGTACCGTGCGGTCACCAAGCAGAGAGATGTGACCCGCTACCGCACCGCAACGCGCACTGTGGACCGCACGGTCGAGTACTTCCTGCCTCTGGAGGACTTCCACCAGCCAGCCCTGGAAGAGATCCTCGCCGAGGTCCGCGCAACTCCCGGACGCTCTTTTCCAGCATGCAGACAACTACTTCCTCCAGGCGATGGATTTGGTCCCTGCTTCGCATGTCAGAGCTGCAGATGGCCGGACCCTCCAGGTCACGCATGTCTTGGAACACCAGGTGCCGGAGATCCTGGAGCTGACCAGCGGTGACTTCACCCTCCGCATCAGCCCAACTCATCGAGTGGTCACGCCAGATGGCGAAGTCCAGGCCGACAGCTTGGTCACAGGGGACTTCATCGTCTCCACCAGTAGGCAGGCACGTCGGTTGACCAACGTGGCGAGGATCCAAGGGGGGCCTCACACTGTCCTCGAAATCGGGTTTCGCCCGGATGCACCAGACTCTCGACATGATTGGTACTTTCGCTTCTCTTGCGTTTTGCTTGGCCAAACCCCAAACCCCAAACTATGTGCCGACACATGCAAACCTACCAGAAGCTACAAACGGCACCAGGAATGAGCCACTCCCCAAGGCATCTCGCCCCGTTTGGCGACACCTCAATCCCACCCCGAGAGAACTTGAAGGCTCCGAACCCTAAACCTAAGCCTCAGAGCCAGAAGTCCCAAGGTGGCCGTTTTCCACGAGCCGCCGGAGATGATCTTGACGATGGGGCAGCGTGCAAGATCGGCCCGGCGCAGCCGCATGAATCGCAGAGGCATCCACGGCTGAGGGAATGTGACTTTTTGGTGGGTTTTGATGGGTTGTAGCACGGCAAATCCTAGCAGGGGCGTCCGGGCCACTTGAAATCCTGTTCGGCAATTAGGGTTTAGGGTACCCTTAACGTCCTTGAGCCCGAGCCTGAGGCCATGAAACTTTGTCGTGGGCTGTAGATGGTGGCAAGTCCGCAACGCACGTCCCCTCTACTTCTACCCAGTAGCTTGTATTTGGGTTTTAGGGTTTAGGATTGAAGATCTTGAAGCTTCTTCTTGAAGAGAAAGCAATACAGCTGCCCGACGGCTTGGTGATAAAGTCATCCCCAAAAGCTCAAAATCTTTCTTGGAGGTCGGGGAAACCCTGGACATGCAGATGAGGTGACTTACCTGCATACTATACGGAACTCTATGTTAACATCTTCATGGTGTCTTGCACCAGATTGATATTTATCATATTGTCGAAACGCCGGATTCGGCAACTGGCACTTCTCAAACAGTCACGAGCTACAAGTTCAGGGCTGGTTGCGATGTATCTTAAACCCGAGTTTGCCAGATGGCAACCAAGCTTATGCACCTCAGGTCAGCATTCCGGAGACGGCCCCGGGACTGTACCGTGACTGATCGGAATCTGACCTTTAGTTTCTGGGCTACCTTTTCCGCAGGTCCTCGATGAGCAGACAGTCTGATTACAATGCAGTACTGGTTTGTATGACAGGAAGCTACGCAAAGCTACAGCTGTTGGGCCCAGCCTTATTTCGAGAGCAGGGCAGATCGTCCTTCAAAGCCTTAGCTTCATTCAAAGCAATTCAAGAAGTTTTGTGGGCCTTGTCCCCACAGGAAGCAATGTGTGGGACATGTTCCCGGGCCCTCCATAAGTTGTTGGCCGGACCAAACTTGCTTCATGCTGAGAGCACGGTCTGAACTGAGCAGATTAGACCGTGAGGGTTCAGGATTTAGGATTTAGGGTTAGGAAGAGATAGAAGTTCAGACCTGTGCCACGGTGGAGCAAGAGGCCATGAGCCATTCAAGTGGCAGAGCATGTCATGTTCAGAGGCGCTCCCAGTGGGAGCCCGGCTTTCCAGGAAGTTCTGTCACAGCTTTCCGGGTGCCATTGCACACTCTCGCTGTGCCCGGCAGCCCGCATGTTTCAATTCTTCACGAGGTCAGCGAGAGTGCTTGCTGAAAATCCTTACCTTTGGTTAGTAGGGAATGGAAGAATGGTAGTAATAGTCGCTATACTTGTACCCCATTCCTCCATTTCCTACTAACCCAAGGTAAGAATCAGCTGCTTGCAGAGGCGCAGGAAGTCCCGAGGCGAGCTTGCAATCTTGAACTTCCTTCTTTGGTTAGTTTTTCTTCCGAAGCCATACCGTGAATCGACTGTACGTCAACTTCAAGACACGGCGTTGGCGCAGCAAACATGGAGGCTTACCCTCTGCAGACGCTTAGAACTTTCTTTGCTAACTTGCATTACAGATGAGATGATCTTGTTCCGGGGTTTCTTCATAGGATAATCTGCCAAGCGTCTCTTCCCAGGCAAACTTCTTAGCGTGGTGTAGCCAGGTTTGCCGGGGTTTCCCAACACGCTTTTTGCCATATCAATTCTACTAGCACTGCTTGGCATAAACGATACTTGTCGTAAAGGATCTGAATTTGCACTACGAAGTATATGACCTAAAAGCTTAGCGCGTCGTAGATTATGGAACTCACTGAATAATAGTATCTTTCGTTGGTCGTCCCGGCTTGGAAATGCTATCATACTTGCTTCTTCCAGAAGCCTTGCATTGGCATTTGTGCGATCTATATAGATGGGAGCTTTGTTTAAAATCTTCCGAATGCCCCTCATTTGGAACGCATTGAGCTTCTTTGCCATAGCAGTGGTTAGGTGGATAGTTTCTAGCCCATACAGTAGCTTGCTGCGGATTATGGCGTCATACACTACTAGCTTCACATCTCTTGCTAGCTTGGGTTGCTTTGCAATAAGGGTTCAATTTGATCCAAGTGCGTCTTACCTCTTGTAGCTTGTTCGAGATCTCGTGACGAATATTGACCTCCCTGTTGATTTCATTACCAAGATACGTAGCTTCGTATTCAGTGGCTAAGGGCGTGCCATCTTGAAAATGTATGGAGCCTTCATTATTCATGGGTATTGCGACGCACTTGTCTCTATTCAAATGGAGTCCGTACTGCTGTGAAATCCTCTCGGTGAGACATAAAAGTTCGTTGAGAGCCTTGTTGCTTTGGGAAAACATAATAGTGTCAGCAGCATAATAAACCATATCAAAATCCAGACCCGGAATTCTATTATTGATTACGTAACCAGTGATGGAAGACTGAATATCAGAATCAATGCACGATATAACCAGTGTGAACAAGAAAGGGCTCAACGGGCATCCTTGTCGTATGCCGCTTCTTTGCTCTTTTCTTGTTGCAGTACCGAAATCATCCTTCACAAAGAATGTCGGCTTTCGATAACAATCCGCAATAACATCTATGTAATGTTGGCTGAAACCTAATCTGTATAGAGCAACCAATAGCTTGTCATGTTGAATCTTATCGAAAGCCTTCTCCCAGTCGAGCAACGCGATGCCTAGCTTTGCAGCTTTCGACTCTGCAAAGTCCTGTATACGTCTGATAAGGTAGATGGCATGTGACGTGGATTTGCTCGGTCGGAAACCGTACTGCGTCCTTGTTAAAAGGTGCTCGACCGAATTCTGCATTCTGGACCTGATCATCATCATATACACCTTGTAGATACTACTTAATAAAGATATAGGCCTATAATTAGAGGCAACATCTGTATCTCCTTTCTTGAAGATCGGAGCGACCCGCGCCAAGAACAGTTCTTGGGGGGCGGTTTTTTTGGACTACCATCTATTGATTAATTGAAGTAGAATATCCCTATTTGGCGCATCGAGCCATTTCAGGAGCTCTATGATGATCCCGTCAGGTCCAGGTTGTTTATTGCATTTTGCTGCTTGTAAGGCGTCGTTCAGTTCTGAAACAGTGAAAGCTGACTCATCAGCAAAATTGTTGTCAACAATTTTTGTTCTGCATGGCTGTCCGTTAACATCATTTTTCCAATGCTCTTCTTCCAAATAACTTGCAACAGTTTCTGCCCCAAGGATCAACGGAACGTGTTTGCTATGTTTGTTTTTCATTTTCACGTATTGAGGTGTGAATTTTCTCTTCAAACTTCGAACTGCTCTACATAATCCTTTTTTGTTTGGGTCTTTAGGGTTTTCATTAAATTTCTCCACCAGTGAGGCTTGTTTATCCATGTTGGCAGATTTTGTGATGTCTTTATTTAGTTGTTTCAGTTCAGCAGAAGTCATACCGTGTATTCTTCCTTGGTTTCGTTTCTCAATCTTTGCCCAAGTTCCCCTACTAATGTATGATTTTTTCTTGTCATGTGGAATTTTTTCTAAATGCTTATCAGCTGCCTCTTGAAGTAAGGTAGAAAACAATTGCAAGCAAAGTGAATCACGTTTTATTGCATTCTGAATATGCATGTTGTAATTTTTCCATCTCTCCACATTGGGTTTGTAAAAACGTTCAGTTCTTTCTTTGTTTCGTTCTTGGTGGCATAACCCTTTAATCATGATCTGGCATTCTAGCACAAAATGGTCAGAATCGAAGAAAATGTCTTTTCGACTTTGTGCATCATTTATCGTTGATCTCCAGGCGTCGCCTGCTAACCAGTAATCTAATTGAGCATATTTGTGTGCGTCATATGGAGGACCTACATCCAAATTGTCTGCTTGCTGTGCACACTTTTCTTTGTACGTGAGTAATTTGTCAGGTTGTTTCCGGAATTGTGTGTTCATTATTTTCAATGCATGAATTTTGCAAAATCCCAAAAACCATTCCTCTTCCCAGTATGTGCGGACCACAAACGTCTTTGTCTATATTGCGGACATAGTGCACCCTGGCATTGAAATCGCCACCTACATAATAATTCATAATAAGTACCCTTAGTTTGTAAGATCTCGTCTGATAATAAATCATAGAAGCTTTCTTTTTCTTCAAGAGCATGTGCGCTATGTGGTGCGTAGATCGCAAAAAAGAGATGTCTGAGCCAGAATCGGCGCAAGTAGCTTTCATCATTCTACCGCTGATCTGCTTAATGTCTTTAAATGAATCCACCAACGTACCTTTGACAACAATCGCAACACCAGCATTTTCGAAGTCCGGGGCATTCCGGAAATGTGTGTATGTGGTCGTTCTGTCCTTATTTGCCTGTGATTTGTTGTCTTCCTTCCTTTTCAATTCTTTCTCTCTAATTGTAGGATCAACGCTCGAGGTAAAGAGACAATAATAACCATCCCAAGCTTCCCATCTACTTGAATTAACATTTGTTTCACTCAATAACATGATATCATCCTTTGGTTAGTAGGGAATGGAAGACTGGGGTACAAATATAATCACTATTACTAACATTCTTCCATTTCCTACTAACCAAAGGTAAGAATCATGAACTTCTGCGTTTGGAGTCATCCGACTCTCGGTCCATACGGGTTGTTGTAAGGATGTGCAGGTTGCTTCAGAGAAACTGTGGCTTTTGTGTCATGATTTCAGTCAGCGAATCCTTTCCAGCATTATGCTTTGAAGGATGGGAGGGAACAGACATTTGATTCTCTGGCCCGTGGCCGTGCTTCGGCTCAAGTGTGCATTGCATAGACACACGTGCTGAGTTGGTAAGGCTAGAATGAAGTCGACAGACATGGTGAACTCATCATCTCCGGCCCGAAATCCGGGCGCCTGCGCCAGCGTCGGAGGCTGAGCTCCTGGTGCAGCTACCTTTTGAATCCGGTCCCCCGAGCCCGCAAAGCCTGGAAGCCCACTTCCACATCCCGAAATGCCCAGAGGGCTGAAGCAGAAGCTCAGAAGCAAGGAGGAGGGTCCGAAGCGCATGCATGATTTTCCAGGCCTATTCTCAAGGATACTCGGCAAGTTTAGGGTCCACACTGCAGGGTGCGGGCTTCAAAGCTACTTGTAGCCGCTTAGCCATGGGTAACACACTGCTGCTGTTTTTTGGAGGCGTAGGCATGAAGCCGAAACGTTTATATAGCTCTTTTAGCATCCTTGGACCTTGGAGGAGCTTTCGAATCTTTACTAGAACCTCGCCCCAGGTGAAGCCTTCATGCTGAGCCTGTCGAGCTCGAGGTGGGGGGATTGCGCATGGTTGCAGCGGCATCAGAAGCCGTGTTCTGTTCTCTCCAAAGTCACGATTTTGGTTCCATGCCATTGGTGCCAAATCTCAGATCACTCATTGCGCCTCTCAAGTCCGTCAGGACCTGCGACACTCATCTCCCTGATTTCTCCGATCCCAAGCTCTGCGTGGCATGTTTTCCGCAAGTGGATACGGTGTGGTGCCCAGCTTTTGCAGAAAGTCTCGGTGTGTTCCGAAGCCCCTCCTTCACCCTCGCATTCCAAAGTGTCCCTGTGCAAGCTCATCCTGTTTTCCTCTTGGAGCTTGGGATCGGGCGTTGAGTTTGGGGCTCGAGGGGGTCTGCAGCTGCCACTTTGGGGTTTGCTGCGAGCTGAGTTGGGGCTGGGCTTGGGGGTTTGGGGCTCCCGTTTGTTGCCTACTGAGAAGTAAACGGTGCCAGGGCTAGGATTCCTGAAAGACTTCCCGAAGCAACAGATCCTAGAAGTCCCCGAAGCCCTGACGCTGCGAACCCCACAATCCTCAGCCCCACGAGCCCTTTTTCACGACGCCCGCAGCCCTTGAAATGCTCTGAACCCCAGCAGTTTAAGTCACCCAAAGACGCTAAGCTCTAAACCCCCAACATCCTAATTAATCGCCACGAGCCTTTGAATCAACCCCAAAAACCAACCCACCCTTCGCTTTGACTTCGTTTCAAAGCCGCGCCGCTATTCACGGAACAGCTTTGACTGGCAGAAGGTGGTAAGGCGCGGTGAGCTTCAGTGGGGCCAGTGTTGCCGGAGCAGGGTTGCTTTACCGCATGAGGCGATCGGCGAAGCGTTGAAGACCAACTCCATGCTCGCCAGCATCAACCTCGATGGCGATGAGGATGGGAAGGCCCGGTGGGCTTCCAGAGAGGTCTGTGCTGCTGCTTTCCTGTTTGACGCTCGCCGAAGCATTGAAGAGCAACTGCACGCTCACCAGTGGGCCTACCGTTTCTCTTCGAGCTCCAGGCCTTGCTGCGCAGCAGCCTACGGCAGGGACACAGCAAAACTCACGGGCATGCGCACACGCGCCTATTTCGTGCTCGAGAATCTGAAACCACGCCAGGATGTTGGGATGCATGTTGTGAACGGGCTTGAGATGTTGAGCCGACTGGCTGCAAGTGGGCGTGCAGGTTTTTGATCGGCCTGCTGCAGGAGTAGCTGTGCGCACTCAGCACAATCACATAGCCACTCAAAGTGTTTAGTGTGTCATTTCTGGGGCCTTCAAAATCGCACTCCCACAGAGTTTTGGAAGTTTATCGCTGTAGCCTTGCAGGTTCAGTGTCCATAGACATGCATCGTGAGATCGTGGTCCATCAAGCATATGAAGCGGAGTTATCATCCAATGATCAAATGATGGAGAGGTCGATGTCGGTAATCATCCCTTACTTACATACCCTAGTTACTAAGTCTCGTGATCCTTTGTGTGGGAGCCTGACTGGAGGAGGCGTTTGCCAAAACGAACATGTGCGAGTTCGCCGCCGCTCAGCTCGCCTCCCAGTTTGGTTCCGCCAAGCCTCATCCGGGAGTTTCCGAAAGTAGGGGACCCCAATTACCCGAAATAGTAGGATACTAATTGTTAGGACCCCGAAATAAGGTACCCAATCTGGGTCGCGAACGGTCCAAGTGTTGTGTCATTGGATTTTGCCTTTGAAGTTCAACGAACAATTCCTCAATGGCGGCGGCAAATCTCGGGTGACACCACAGCACACGGCATTCCCTAAACCCTAAAACCCAAGCCAGAGCCGCTTGCAGCCATTTCGCATCAGCTGGGCGAGGCACTGCGTCTCGGGTTTTGAGTTCCAAGACCCAGCGGACCAAGCGCCATGGTTCATTTCCCGGCTCCTCTTCTCTGTCTCCTTGCCGCAAGCGTTTCGACGGCAGAGCCTGGGCTTTGATCTATCACCAAACCCCCTATGCCCTAAACCCTAAACCCAGTACACCAAACCCCCTATGCCCTAAACCCTAAACCCAGTACTTTTGGAAGAATTGCGCGGGAAACCCAACGTCTCCAGAACTGGCAGCCCTGGCTCAGGTTTCGACGGGTGAGGGATGCGGTCATCCTGATACACCGATGGAAGACGATCAGAACTCCCAGCTACAGACAAAGCCAGCTGCACACAGCACCGCAACTCAGGAAAAGTTTCCGGACTGGCTGCTCTGGCAGATGAAGGGTGAGCTTGATGACCTTCAAAGCCGCAACAGCGCACTTGAAGAAAGCACGGCTTTGGACTGCAGCTTCGTTTTCAGCGTGGAGACCGCGCAAGAGGGCCGCCTGTTTGTACCGGTAGGTAGCCGTTGCGGCTACGATGACAGCGTTGATGAGTCGGATGTGGTCTGCACAGCGTCTCAGGGCCCATCGGTGAATCCACAGTCGGTAAAGTCGGACATCACACCCTTTGAGTTGCAGCCGGCCGGGTCCGGCGTGAACTACATGGTGGAAATCGTTGCCGATAATGCGACTTACAGATTCCAGCCACCTGACCAGTGGAACATTGCATGCCGAGCAGCTACGACTACACAGTAGCCAAGCTTCAGTAGTTGAAGCTTCAGTAGTTGTCGAAGCCTGCCGTCAGGAGCTTACAGACCCAGAAAAGCAAGACGAGCATCTTGCGTCTACAGGCGTGTTGTAGAATTTGAACGTCTTCCTATGAAACTTCCCATATGAAGCAAATCCTTGCAGACTACTACTTCGCAGAATTGCCGTGTTGTTCTTACAACGGTGCAGGCAAGAAGGACACGATGTGTCCTTTGAGCTTTGCGCCAGGGGTTGCAATGATATTCTTTTGTCTCCTGTGATGAAGGCGGCTTTCAACAACGCAACTATCGATAGGTGGAAATCTACGGCCTTATGGACGGGCAGGTCTGATCGCTCATGTAATGTTTCAATGGAGCTGCTTATAGGAGAGCCTTTCTCAAAGCTGTGATTCTGATAAGGCTTGTTGTCAGACCTCCATACCTGAAAGCCTCGGTCCAGAGGATTATGGCCTCAGCTGCTACCAATCAGTAGTGGAGCGCTGGATCTGCCAGAGCTGTTTGAAGAAAAAGAGCAGCTGCGGGCCAGCAATCAGTCTGTTGCCTTGCCGTGCCTGTGGCGCCGCATCATTTATATAGCAGTGAGGATTATCAGTTCGATAATGCTTTAGAATGCTTTAGACAAGGCATTTGCATACTTCAGACTGACCCAACAAACTCCAAGGCTTTGAGCACCCTGCTGTCATCAGGTCAAAAGGCCCAAATCCAAGAGCCAAAGCCGACGCTCGAGAAGGCTAGCAGGACTGAGCCGTAACTTTGAAGCAGCAAGGCTGCGATGCAAATTCCACACTGTCCCCGCATTTGTCAGGCATGGCAGCTCATTTCTTGCCCGCTAGCAGGCGCAAGTTCTCCTGTGAGCTGCTAGCAGATGCGGCCCCGGGGAGTTTTTGCTGAGGGATCCTACCATCACGGGAGCCCGGGAGCTAGAGGAGCCAGGTTATTATTATTATTATTATTATTATTATGATTACTATTATGATTATGATGAGTATTAATATTATTATTATTATCATTCTCCTGCGTGAGGCGATCGGCGAAGCGTTGAAACCCAACCGCTCGCGAGCATCAACCTCAGCTTGAACGGCGTGACGAGGGTGGGAAGGCCCCGTGGTTTCAGCGAGGCCAGTGTTACTGCATGAGGCGATTGGTGAAGCGCAACTCCACGCTCACCAGCATCAACCTCGAAAGCAACAACACCCGCAGGCAGCGATGCGGCACGGTGGTTCAGGTTTGAGCGTGTTTCTTCTTCTCCTCGCGACATGCTTGCCGAGATGCGAAATAGTCCTGGGATCAGAGCTGTTGGAAGGACTCGGGGGCTCTTCGCACCATTTGAATGACGAATTTTGCCTTGAAATTGCTACCATGCACTGTGCGGCGATCCTTAACCTTAATTGGAACGGGGGATGCAGGGCCATGCAAAAGGCCGGGGTTGCGAGACACTTTGGGAGCAATGAGGTTTCCAAGCCTAGGGCCGAAGCCACAGTTCGCCGAAAGCCCCTCGATAGGTCAGAAGCCTTCAGTCCGCGAAGGAAAGGTTGCGCGTTGTTGTTTTTGTGCGATGTTTGGGTCGCACCGGTGCTCAACTTCCGCCATCGACAGTGCCTCCCTCGGAAACCAAAAAAACAGCCGCTCTGCTAGAGCGACGTCGAGGCGGCTTTCGTCAGGAACCTCTCGAGACTTACTGGCTACTGTATACTGGATGCACATCCACATCCTTTGGGGGCGTCGGCGCGGACATCCAGCACCAAAACAGCCAGCACGAAGGGGTCATTGGAGCTTTCCGACTTGTTTAGAGGCCCCCTTTTTGCCTCATCTGTGGGCATTTTGACTTGTTTAGAGGCGGCTTCTTGCCTCCGGCGTTTCGAGGTGAAGCCTTCGTGCTGGGCCGAGCTCGAGGCTGGGTTTCGACATGATTTTTGCAGCGTTTGTGTCTGCGCTGCGCATGATGAAAGCTTGCCACCGAAGCTGAAGCTCGTCGCTGAATTGCCGCTGTGCGGCTCAAAAGCAGTCGGAACCCGCGTTATTCCCTTTTGATAGCCATCTCCTTCATCTCATCCATCCCCGAGCTCTGCATGTCTTCCGCCAGCGGATACGGCCTGCTGCCCAGCCATCTTCGCATTTTTGGAGCATGTTTGAGCGCGGTCCCAGTCCAACACCCCCTGGTCCAAACCCCAAACCCTAAGCCCTCAATCCTAAATCCTAAATCCCAAGCCCTAAACCCCAAATCCTAATTCCTTTTCCCATGTGGCAGACCGATCCCGAAGCTCCAAACTCGAAGCTCCGGTTCCCTGAACCCCAAACCCTGAAAGCGCCCAAGACAGCCCGAAGCCTCAAACCCTACTACACCCGAAACCCTCAAACAGTCTCCGAAGTGCCGTGAAGTCAGCGCCTTGAAGCCGAAGCCCCAAACTTAACTGCCCCTCATCCTAAGCTCCATGAGCCCTTGAGCTTCGCGTCGAGGCCGGGCCCAGGGATCCGAGGCCGGGGGTTTCGTTGCAGTGGCATTGTTGAGTTCTGAAGCGGAATTCGGCAAGATGGTTTAGGTGGTTTAGGCTTCTGGGCTTTGTTTCTGGTTTAGGGCTGTGTGGCTCTAGGGTTTCAAGGTGTTGCGGTGTTGTTTTGGCGGTTTCCCAGTTTGGGAGTTTTGGGTCGATGAGGACGAATCTTCCGGAGCTTCTTCCAAGAATTGGCTTGAGACAAGGGAAGACGAACCCGAAACCCAATGCCCTGTAACGCTAAACCCTACCCCCCAAAACGCAAAACCCTAAAGCCTAAAAACCCTCATGCCGTACAACCTTATAGACCCTGATCTTCAGGGCTCCTGGCAGACTTTGGAGCGAAGAGCCTTCGAGTTTCGGTTCCCTTCGAAATCCCTTTGTTCTGAGTCAATACCTTGTTTCAGAGTGCATGTTGTAACTTTAGACGTGGGGTTCCCTGAGACACTTTACAAAAGCTGGGTACCACTGGAGAGGACATGCAGGGAAGTGGGAGAGTTTCAATTTCGAGGGGTGTTCAAGTTCAAGCCATGGGTTTGTGCAATGCTCAGCCTGCTTTCTTTTTTTAGCTCTAAACCGTTGCGGCCTTATTGCATCTCAATACGGGAGTGCGCCCTTTTGCTCGTGTTTCGGCACGGTTTGGGCTCTCTGTCTCTCTGCAGAAAGGCCTGCCTGTTCATGCCTCAGGCCCAGTATTGCTTGACGGATCCCGGGAGCTTGGCCCAGTACCTCGAGCATGCCAACATCCGCCTGGTGCGAGCCAAGTGCCCTCAGCGGGCCACAGCGAGCTTGGGATGTCGCTCGTGCCGGTTCCGCAGTCTGCTTCCAGGTATTTGTACGAGTTGGTGCAGTCGAAGAGAACTTTGCCTCGACGCCAGGAAGCCGTGCCGGCCTCAGTTGCTGCGCACGGATCCGATTCTTCCGGCTCTGTGTTCTCACGAACTTGTGCAGAGGAGGAGTGGGGCCTGGTGACCCACGAGGAAGTGAGGGCGTGGGCCGCAGGAACTCGGGACGCCATGATCTGCTCGGTGTCCCACGCCTGGGAAAGCCGGGAGCATCCGGACCCTTGCGCCCACCAATTAAAGTGCCTAGTCGACGTCGTGTCTCTCTTCGATGCTGCCTACTTTTCCGATGTCTGGTTGTTTTACGACTACGTGTCTCTCTTTCAATTTAAGAGGGAGTCACCAGCAGAAGAAGAGAGCTTCCGACGGTCGATGCAGGACATGCACGTCTTGTACGCTCATCAGTGCACCAGAACTTTTCGCATAGAAAGCCTTACCCCGGACGATGTCTGGGATGCTGCGTTGGCGAACTCGGAGTATCGAGTCAAAGTTTACGATGAAGCGACCGCTTCGGTCCGAGACCGTCCGCTCAAAGAGCTCTACGGGAACCGGGAAGTTTACAGAAATCGAGGGTGGTGCAAGGCCGAGGTCGAGTGGTCGTTGGCCAGGAGCAGATCCGAACAGAACCACTGGATCGACGCTCCAGCGTTGCAAAGTTGTTCGGCCCCTGAGCTGTTAGGCAAAGTGCCCATGGCTCCGGAGATTTTTGCGGAAGAGATGAACTCGGCAGCCTTCACCCATCGCTCCGATGCCGAAGAGGTGAAGAGGCTGCAGTTTAAGGTTTTCCTCCAGAAGGCGTCCGGGTGCGAAGAGGCTCTCTTTGAATACCTGCCCGAAGGGCAGCTGGGGCAGCTGGCAAAGGTTCTGCCCTACTACGAAAAGCTGAGGGTGCTGAGGCTCCGAAATTTCAAGGTGGGCCGAGCGGAGGCCGAGGAGTTTGGGAAGGCCGGGCTTCGCAGCTGTGAGGCATGCTGTGCGCGTGCACATGCATTGGGCCCGGCAGGCCCTGGCTTCGAACAAGACGATTCGAGAGCTCGAGATACGTATCGGCAAAGAGCATGAATATGGTTTTCTATGGGAGGCACGGCGGAGTCAACATTGACTTGAAGTGAAGGCTTAAAGGCTTTTGGGCTTCAGACAGGTTGGTGCTGCTGGATCAGGGTTGCTTTTCCTGCGTGAGGCTATCGGCGAAGCGTTGAAGTGCAACTTCACGCTCACCAGCATCGACCTGAATAACAACAGCATCGGCGTCCCAGAGGCTCCTAAGTTATCAACATACGAGACCTCAGCGTGAAAAGTCATGGTCAATTGAAATCGTTATCTGAGACCATTGTGAGCAATAAATAGATGTAATCGTATAAATATATATGTAATATATATTATATATATTTATAAGAATAGTATATATAATCATACTTTAAACGTGTATAGTCTTAGGCTTGAGGCTTTGGGTTTAGTGGGGTTAGAGGAATCCACTCGCTCATCATTTTGCCCCACTGCTCGACGGTCTAGGGCATGTTCGGGAACCTCGAATCAATAGCAAACCGGGGTTGAAATCAGAATTGCCATGCACACTCCACTTGCTGCCGAATCGCTCACCATAAGCACGTCGAAAGAAGCTCATTTCCAGAGTTGCTCGATGGCATCGTCGAGCAATGGCTGTCGCACAGGGGGCAAGGGTGGATCAAACGATGCAGCCATAATCCGATGACATGATTCTTTCATCATCCTGCCTTTTGCCGCACCCATGTACCCCTCATCTCTAAATGTATGCCCATATTTCGGGTTCTGACCTTGGCAAATAGCACTTTGAGGCGTTGGAATTCATTGTATAAGTTTTCATATGTGCCGCCGTGGTGCCATCCATCATGGCCATGAAAACAATTTCTTGAAACGCCTCAGATCAACATACTGCAATAGAGCTGCAACCCATGCTATGCTTAACATGATCGATAGTGCCAGAAAGCCACGTGGAACTTGGGTCGCAGTGGCCACAATCGGTCGGATCTTTGGGCTGCCATTGTCGCAAGTGCAGCATAGCTGATGCAGCATTTGTCCTGAGCATACGTTCGTGTTTGATGTGTGCACACTGCACAGCATTAAAAACAAAAAAACCTTTGCCAAGATTCGCATGCCTCCTCGAGCTCAGCTTTGCCACTTGGGCTCAAAAAGCGCCCGTTTTTTTCCATCCGGTTGAAAAACTCATTGAGCCAATACCTGATCATCAAATTACGGGGTTAGGGTGTATAGGGCCTAAAAAAACGTAGCCCTGCTCCAAACCATAAACGATCTGTTTGCAGCGATGTTGCACGGTCTTCACCATTTCAGACAACTCTCGGTCCGAGCGAAAATCGTGGGAGTCGCACAGCTTCAGCAGTAGATGGCATAACCATCCAGTCACGACACGAGCCTAAAGTCACAACATGGTATGTGGCACAAATTGCACATGTAGGCGCCGAAGTCGAAACCTAATGCAAACCAAGGGGCATTGTGAGCCTTCATGCTCATCTCTGCATAGCCCGATACAGAATCTCGAAGGTTTCGTGCGTGAAATTCGGGCTGCGAGTGCCTGGCTATTTTTGATAACTACACATGTGCAGGCCACCTAGCAGGCCATGATCTGCTGCTGTGCACACATGTACACATATTGTGCAGCATGTTGCTCGATCTTGTTCGCCCGAGTCCATTCCATGAACTCCGAGTGTGCGATGTTCAGTCTGACGTTCGTCCTTTCCTTCGCAAGCGTGCCGGCGGGTGCCGGCCAGATGTCCTGCAGCAATTGAAATTGAACAGTACACACGTGTTTAGCTTTGTAGGTGTATGCACATGAATCCCGAGTGTCCTCGTTCTTCAAAAGCATGAGCATCACCGATCCCACCACCCAGTGGCATATGCCAAGATTTATGCTGTGCATGCTGCACCATCGAAGTGCAGAATGATGAAAGCCCCTGATGCTCAGCACATGGCCTCAGGATGAAGCTGAAGATCGATTCCGTAAACATTTTTTTACGACCATGATTGTGTACATGCATGAAGACAAGGAGCTTCGGAAGCCCTGGTAGGGTTTGCAGATTGACTTGAAGTCCTGCCACCCTCGTCGAGGAAGGAACGGTAGTTGCGAAGGAAACTTGAGGTAGTCGTTGTCTTTGGCTTGGCACATGTGACACAACTGCTTGCAGTTCCAGGCTGCACCCAGGCATAGCAGCTCCTACATCCGAAGCTTGAAAGTATCAGTGTGCATGTACGAAACTCCAATCACATGTCCCCGATGTCCTTCATGAACTTCCAATCCGCCCGGCACTCCGAAAAGTAAGCTCGGGGGAACATAATTTTTTCACCCATCACATCAGCGGCTGACCTCTCCACCTCTTCCGGGCTCATGTTGTTCGGGTCCAGGTACATAGGAGCCACTCCCAAATAGCAGTAATTGAAAGATGCAGCGATCTCAGTTGCTTGCAAACTTGTTCCCTACGGCCTAAATATATATTAGACATAGTTGCAAAAATATAGTATAACATAGTAAGGTAGGCATGCCCAACTTTGCGTCTGGAGGCGGGTCTCATGAAGGCTTGCAGCGTCGGGAATCCCGTGCTCAAAGCCTCAGCTCTCAACGATTTGCTGTGGCACCCCAGGATGGTTTGTGAGTGTGCAGCTGCATCTAGCATGACACTAATTCAACTTGAAGGTTAGGGCATGTAGAATAGCAGTCAAGCCTAGCAGCAACACGAACAGCAAACATCGGGAAGCGGTCCTGCATCTCGTTATCCACTGATATATTCATCGATACCAAGATCAGCTTTTGGCCGTGCTCGGTGTACCGGAAGTCATCCCCATGGATTCCGATTGGAATCATGCCCCGCTCGGCCTCTGCAGGCCACTGCACAACAGAGCTCTCGTGCTGCTTGAAGTTATCCCAATAGTGATCAAGATCGTTGTCGCTGAATAGTTGCCGTAGCCGCCCACATGAATCTAAAGCATTCAATATGTCGTGCGGCAAAACCACCGGCATTTCCCTGAAGGTTGCAGTGGGCCCGACACCTATAGCTAGAGGTAGCAAGCTTAAGGACATAATAATTATCATTTCAGAATCGTTACGAAATCCCTTTGCAATAAAAATTAATGTGGTCAAGGATCCTTTGCTCCACCTTCCAGACACCTTTGACCCGTGTTCGGACAGGCACCACAACAGCTCGTATGGGCACCTGAACAGCAGGGGAAGCACAAACTTAACATACACAAGCCAACACTGTTGCCTAGATCGCTAGAATCAACAAGTTGGAGCCCGGCCTGGCAGGGGGCTTCGTTTCTCAAGACATCCCTCTCTATGTTGGACGTGTGTCGGCCCTCTGCTCCAGCATTAGCCATAGCAGCCAGCGATCTGTCAGGCCAGATGTCGTGGTGATCGTAGTCCTGGTGCTGGAGTGGGTGGGAAATATTTAGGGCTCGCAACCTGCCGGCATCGAAGGTTTAATAGGGTATAGGGTCCTAAGGGCCCAAACTAGGTTTTAGGATAATATAGTTATGTAGGTTACTATTTGGGAGAGTATAGCATACTTATAGGTACTTGGACCCTTAGGGGTAGTACTGCAAACTCAGAGAATACCATCATTATAAGGCGACATACTAGGAACCAGGATTTTTTGTTTTATGTTGAGGGTTTACGGGATAGAGGTTCAACTACATAGGGTAGTGCAGTCGCGGGTATCGTACCTTAGCTCATTGCAGTCCTCCACTGCAGCGTGAGCCACCCGCTGTGCGGAAGAATAGCTGATCTCCTGCTGCTCATTCGAGATACATCAATCATCTATTGCACGAAAAGAATCATGTGTAGTCGGCTTGCAACTGCAACATGGCAGTCCCCTGATGTGATCATCGAGTGTAGGCATTGGCTTAGACATCCACGGCCGAAGCGATTACCATCATGAGCTGTGCCTGCGTCGGACATGCTCTTCCATGATAACATGCATGCTTTATGTGCACGATGCCATGGCACGGTCCGTTTAATTTTTCTCGTTGAGAACATGCCGGGATCGAGTGCAGGATTCCCACACCCAGCGGAAGGTGGCTGCCCACATGTCTCACATGACAGGCTAAGGATCTCATGAATCCTCACCTGTCTCGGATGTCCCGAGTTGGAACCCACATAATTTTGCATGTACATGTGCAACTCTCACATCAGTACTAAGGCCACTCACCGACGACTAGAATGATTTGCGAGCTAGCTTCAAGTTTCACCCACCGTATCGTCCGAACTGGCATATTTAGTTCTAGATGACCCATGGCAGCAATATGCAAACTAGACCCTAAATTCGCGAAGATGCAACATCATGCTATAGCCGTCGGCCACATGACCAATGAGGTGAGGGACACATATCTAGATGCATGTGATAGCTCACACACACTCAGCTTCGGAACAAAACCCTTGAGGAGTGGCCCACGTCACTCACTTCTTCTTGGCTGCACCCTTCTGCTTCTTGGCAGGCTTTTTGGGATCGGGCTCGACCTCGGGTTAAGCTTATCACTGGCATTGGAGTAGTACTGTAGCCATGAGGCTCGTTCCACATAAATAGCTAGATCAAGCCAAGCCACAAACAAGGCTTTGATGGGTCTCAAGGCATTCGTGTATTGTTCGACGGCCTTGTCGACTTTCGTGACAAGCGGCTCCAATGTTTTTTCATCCTTCGACCCTGAAATCATCTGCCAGTCGAGGGCTTCCGTGGCGACTTCGATAGGCTGCTGGTAGAGCTTGATTTGCGAAACATAACCTTCAGCCAGCATGGTCGACCTGGGCATGCACACCGGTTTTGGGTTCCGGTTTAGGGTACGGGTCAGAGCAGCTACAGAGGTTTGCTGGTGTGTATATCTATAGCGGGGATGTTCAGGATCCAGGATTCCAGGCGCTATGATTTTGGGTTTTGTTTGTAGGCTTTTCGGCTACGATTTGATTATTCAACCAAGTGACAGTTTTCGGGTCGAAGGTTCTGGCAAATTTTGGTCCTCTGTGATCGTCTTGATCCAGTACTTTGCATCCGTCAAAGCCGATCGTCCAGCCTTTAGCTTCGAGTTCGCCTTCCCTGTGTAGGTGGGAGGTTTCTTTGTCTTGTTAGGATTCGGAGGAGGTTTGTTTCCAAGGTTCTCCCGCGATCCAGCGGGCTGCAAACCTCTGTTGGTGGGATCCACAGCCAATGGCTGCGATCCGGACCTTGGCGATCAGAGTTTTTGATTGGTGGATGCTTTCTTGGGTTGCATTGCGGGCTCTTGGTTCATTTATCAGGATCTGATGAATTATTGGTTGCTTCTGGCATTGTCTGGAAAAGCTGAAGCTCAAAACAATCAGTATCCAGAAGTATCTCCCCTAAGCTACGTATACTATAGCATAATCATAAATCGGGATCGGTCCTACACTTTAATGTATAAACTGGCATATTGCAATATGCCAGTTTATACATTAAAGTGTAGGACCGATCCCGATTTATGATTATGATTGCACAGTAAAGCTACAGTATACCCATTGGTGAATAATCGGGATACGTAGTCCGATGCACAGCTCTCCCAATCCCACAAAGCACCAAAGCACGAGGCCACTTTGTGGTAGGAACACCTCGAACATGAAACTCCTTCCCAAGAGAGAGAGAGAGAGAGAGAGAGAGAGAGAGAGAGAGAGAGAGAGAGAGAGAGAGAGAGAGAGAGAGATTGAGAGATTGAGAGATTGAGAGAGTGGGTCTGGGTATACTGAACGTAGATTTCGATGCCTAGGATCTGAAATCCCGAACTCGATCCATATCACGTCCCCCATGCACCTCAAACCGGTAGTGGAGCAAACCTGCTTCAATTCACAAAACCCTAAACCCCTAAACCCTAAACCCTAAACCCCTAAACCCTAAACCCTAAACCCCTAAACCCTAAACCCTAATGTTAACAAGTATGCATAGTAGTACGACATCAACAAAATGACAAAGGCACACTACGAAGATCAGCAACATGGTTGAGACCCTTGGACAGATTTATTTTGAGGTATCAGTACGTGTGTTGGGCACGTATACTTAAGCTTATTCTGATCATAAAGCGAGGGGGTCTTCCGGCTATTGCAAGGCGAGACACATGAGCTCCCTCCCAAGACATCCACCAGTATTGATGGCATGGTTGACTTCACTGTGGGTCCGTTGCGTAGCCGTCGAAGACACTTTGGCTTCATCATGGACCAGAAACAATTCATAGTCCTGGCCACACAAGCTCAGATATAGTATAATTATTGGATCCCTGGAATTTAAAGCAGACCCTTGGAAGTAGTTAACACAGCAATTCAGGCGTGTCTCCTCCAAGTCCCCAAAGTCAGGGTGGGGGTACCACCACGGCACATTTTCGAAAGCATCACCCAAGGCAGATTGCTTTGCCTTTTTTTCTGCCCGAAGTCGATCTGCGTTCTCTTTGCCGTGCTCGGATGCCAAATCCTTGTATCGCTTGTAGATCTGACCACCCACCACAGATCGCAGGTCGTCCGTAGAAGACGTAGTGCTTACCCGACACTCAGCCCAGTTCTCTCCACATTCAGCGAAGAGAGCCAACAGCTCGGTGTACTTCCGATCTGAAGTGAGCATGATATGTACATATACACACGATAGAACATTGCACTGTCACACCGGCCCCAATAAATGCAATTAAAGGGCTTTTCTGGGCGATCTTGGCCTTCTCCAGGATCGCGGGAGGAACATCAGAGCCTCAGGATCGTTTTCACTTGAGCAGTAATGTACATGTATCTAGCACCTCAGGACCCCAAGCTATTCAGTCACGAAGCGATTGAATGACCGCATCATTCG
Source organism: Symbiodinium sp. CCMP2592 (assembly GCA_905221615.1). Lineage (NCBI taxonomy): Eukaryota > Dinophyceae > Suessiales > Symbiodiniaceae > Symbiodinium > Symbiodinium sp. CCMP2592. The sequence continues at coordinate 1,155,897 of CAJNDT010000557.1, read as the reverse complement.
GGCACGTCGTGCTCGCTGAGCAAGCTCTTCCTGCCTGGCAGCTTCATCCTCGGGATCAAGCTCTTCGTCTTCAGCTTCGGCCATCTGGAGCGAAGGCTTCTTGTCGACTGTTGGCTTGCTCTTCTCGTCCTGCATACGATTAAACGATGGATGCTGTTGATGGCTGTATACTTAGGACAAGTAGCACCATGGTCGACTGCAAGTTTTACTACAATGGTCCTTCTTGGCAGCAGCTAGTGCACTCTCGAGCTTCAAGTCCACATGTTCAGCAGGAGTTAGATCCACCACACCTCCCATGTAGGGGTCAGTCCCTGCAGTCAGGACACGGTCGGGGCTCGCTGCTTCGACCTTTGCTGCTGCATGACCACCGTCGGGATCCTGCTCGAGCTTGGTCTGCAGCATCAGGGCCTGCAGGTTATTTTAGCAGTGTTAAAAAAATGGAGTTGGGTTTTCGGGCTCAGTCTTTTAAGGGGTCCAGAGTCTAGGGTTTAGAGTGAAGTTAAGGGGGCGATGATAATGATGAGGCACTCACTGTATAGTTTCAGTTATCACTTCCGATTGCCTCGAGCTTCGAAACAAGCTCATGATCATCAAAGGTATCCTCGAGCTCTTCACAGTCGATCACAGCATAAGGATCAGCGGGCCCAGGGGCCGCCTGAACAGGGTAGTCTAGCTCGTATACTCGGAAAACTCATGTGCTTACACTAGGTCGTATGTTATATAGGGCCCAGGTAGTGCAGTAGCTAGTACTAGTAGTAGTAGTAGTAGTAGTAGTAGTAGTAGTAGTAGTAGTAGTAGTAGTAGCAGTAGTAGTAGTAGTAGTAGTTACTACTACTACTACTACTACTACTACTACTACTACTACTACTACTACTACTACTACTACTATACTACTACTACTATACTACTACTGCTACTACTACGATACTACTACTACTAATACTACTACGACTACTACTACGACTACTACTACTACTACTACTACTACTACTACTACTACTACTACTACTACTACTACTACTACTACTACTACTACTACTACTACTACTACTATACTACTACTACTACTACTACTACTACCACTACTGCTGCTACTAGCGTGCAAATTGCTCAGCAGTATTTGCCCTCGATGTTGCTATTATGTAATCCCAGATCTTAACCGGCCTAGTTACCATTATTACTTATATAAGCACGAGCTATGCACCTGCGTGGACACTGCGATCTCTGCTGATGCCAGTCCTGCCCCTGTCGACTGAGTCGGAGTCGCCTGTGTTGCATCACCGGCCATGTATCCTGACACATCCGGCCGTTCAGGGACCTGATAACGGGGATCTTCATCTAGTGCCTTCAGCAACTCTTGCGTACCAAGATCTCGAAGCCTTGGCAACGGTTGTGACACATCTGCACCGGCACCCGGACGTGCAAGTCGGGGACCATGTAGTTGAAGCCGAAGATTCCATTCGGAATCGGTAAGTGAACCCTGAGTCTGAAAACGTAGGAGCCCCTGTGACGAATCCGGAATTGGAAGTGACCCCTTGAGACCAGAATCTTGAAGCTCACGACCTGGGGCCAAATCTGCAATTGACTCTCGGGGACCAGAATCTTGAAGCTCGTGACCTGGGGCCAAATCTGTTGACTCTCGGGGACCAGAATCTTGAAGCTCGTAACCTGGGGCCAAATCTGCACTTGACACTTGGGGACCAGAATCTTGAAGCTCGTGACCTGGGGCCAAATCAGCAGATTTTGCTTGGGGACCAGAATCTTGAAGCTCGTGACCTGGGGCCAAATCTGCAACTGACTCTTCGGAACCTGAATCTTGAACGTGACCTGGAGCCAAGTCATCTTCAACCGACTGTTGGGAACCAGCGACCGAATCTGCAATTGGCACTTGGGGACCAGAATCTTGAAGCTTGTCACCTGGGGCCGAATCTGGAAGTGACCCTTCTGACTCCTGGGACCCATCGGTTAGTCCAGAAGCAACCACGGATTCTGGCGCTGAATCCACAAGTGTCTCTCCAGAAACTTGCACTGGGGTCGAATCTCGAGACTCAGCAGCTTTTTGTTCGCTGAAACTAAACAGTTCCACAGGTTCTAGCTGCTTCCCCGGCACTGCTCGACGTAACAATCGAGCAGCTGCATCAGTGCTGTCTAGCTGCGACCAGAACTCCATCTGCTCACAAAAGCTGTCGCTCAACAACCCCGAAGACCTTAGGTGGCCGATCAAGGAATGGAGCTTCCCTGCAGCAAACGTTGCAGCCTTCGTCGCAGCAAGGTCGAGCTCTGCCTTTCGTTTGTCAAGTGCAGCTACTTCCTTGCTCAGCCACATGTCCGCTTTGGCTTGAAGTTTGGCCCGATCTGGATCCTTTGCGGTCATATCCTTCACCTTTGCAACAGACAGATCTGCAGATGTTTTGACCTTCTCGTAGCCCTCGGTGCTGAAGTGCTCCCATGTTCGAGCTTTCTCTTTAGCATCATTCAAGAGCTCTACCGTCACACGGTAGACATGCCGCAGTTTCTCGAAGCCCTTCGCTTCGCTTGCAGCATCTGACATCAGCAGCATCTCGTCATCAGCAAAGGCATTCAACACAAAGTCACGGAAACCGGCTGCACCAGGGGCTAGCTTCAAGCTGTCCAGGAACAGAGCACTTCCCAACTCATCCTTCTGAAGTTCCAAAAGATCAGACAGAACCAAGGTAGGAGCCCCATCAGGCGAGTCCATTTCTGCTCCCACCCAGGGAGCCGTGGATTGCGTGTCCATGTGCTTCACTCCTTAATCGCAAGTACATGCCTGTGTACAGTGCATGCATGTATGCATGTTATTCATTATTTATATTATTAGTATGTATACGTAAACTATAGCTCCATTTGCATGGTACACGTATGTATAGCTAGATATAAGCACACTATAAATCGAAATAGAGTTGCATGCAGATCAACTTCAGTCTTATACATGCATGTACATGTATATCTAGTTACGATCGAGCTACATCTACATCGATATACACTAGCTAGTGTACAGTACTTAAGCTTAAGCTTGCAGTACTGTAGCGAATACATCTGATCTGATCTGATCTAGTGATCAAATATATATATATATATATATATATATATATATCTATATATATATATTATCTAGATAATACTATTATTATAATATATTTGATCACTAGATCAGATCAGATCAGATGTATTCGCTCGACTAATAAACTTATAAAAGGGAAACTAGGAACACTTAGAAGCTTAAGCAGGCAGGCATCCTTTCGTAGAAGAGCCCGGGCGAGGAGGCTTCCCAGACTTCGAACTTGCCACTGACATCCCACTATCCTTCCGTACAGGAATCGAGTGTCCCCTGGTTTTCTTCATAGGCGGGCTCTTGATTGGGGTACCAGTCGCGAGCACTTCGGGTGCTGCCCTTGGCCCGGCAGCCTGGGGTATTGTTCCAGGTGCCCTTGCTGGAGTAGGAGTCGTTGCCCGATAGCGAACTGTTGTCTTGCCTAGCAGGGTACCCGCACATCTTTATAATTGGCGGTAATACTACTCGTACTATATAATTAAGTACATAGAAAGAATAGGTAGGGGTAGCAAATTGGAATTGTTTAAACCTATGCTAGATCACCGATAATCTACATACCATACTCTATTTATTTAATTTAGAACCGCAATGAAGCTGCCATTGCCTGCCCCCAAAGCTGCTGCGACCTCCTTGTCCACACTGAGGTCCGCTCCAGACAAGGATCTGGACGGAGCCTGGGCAGAAGATTGATTCGAGTATATGAACCAGGGTGGCGATGTGTACTTGCAAGCTTGAATTTCGAAGGCATAATCAATAATTACATCCAAGACACCCTCGCCGGTTTCGAAGGTTGCTTCTTCACAGCAGGATAGGGCTCTGTGCGAGCACTTTTGCTTAGGCTCGGCATGACTATATCCGCTCTAAACTACCAGGAAGCCAGAGCACTCTGGCCTTTCGGAAAAACCTTTCCCTGAAGGGTTCCAGCAGAAAGGGCAGGCGGTATTGATTTCAAGGAGTTACGGAAAGTTACGCCGGAGTTACGGGGAGTCGGGCCTATATGCTGAAAAGCCTTTCTGGGTAGGGTCTTTGGGGATATAAAGTTACGGCAAAGTTACGCCAATTTACGCCCAGTTACGCCCTATATGTGTCCTTATCCCAAAACCCTTTCTGGGAAAGTACTCTATAGAGTACCTAGCACATTAGCTTACAACGGGGTAGTGCATTGAAACTACAGCTACATGCTCGGGAAGACACCAATAACAAGGACCCGATGGCACACAGGCACAGGCAAACACGATCCGGTGTGTGTGCTTAAGCAGGCGTACAGCAAAGCACACCCCATTTTCGCATATGTGGTCTCTAGCTGGAAGCCAGATCTGCCTCCCCACGGAAATTCAAGCAGTTCACATCAGAATTACCAGACCCGTATATAGAAGCTAGCTTAACCCAAAGGGTCCAAGTACCATTATAGTAGCTACGTAGGAAGTATTTTGGGCCCCAAAGTATATCCTATATATATATATATATATACTACTACTTGGACCCTTTGGGTAATAATATATTATATTCCCTATACCCGGTACCCTAAATAAACGTAAACCAACTATCGAGTGCCCCAAACAAACTCAGAATCGAGGGCTTCGTGCGGGCTTCGGGTGGAACATACGAGAATGCACTCGGTAGCTCTACTAGCTGAGCCTCACTCAAACAGCATCACAACCAGTCATCTTCGGAACCTTGGCTGCTGATAACTTCACATCAGCACTAGACCCTCGGGCTAGCGTGCAAGTTAACTTTATCCTCAACTGATATCAATTGCAGGTAATTGCAGCTTGGCACCACCTGGCACCGGCACACCTGGGATAATCTGGCGGAGCCGGCAACTATGTTGCCACCTGCAGAAGGGGTACTGGGCAGTTATAAGTTTCAGGTATGTTTCGGGTTTCAAAGGTTTCGGACCACCCTTACTTCGCCTCAACATTAGTCGACACTAGGGATGGGATAATATATAGAGTTAGCTGAGGGTGCATAGCTTAAGCTTATTATTATAGTTGCATAAAATCTAGAGTAAAACAGATTCGCTAGTGTATACGTATAAAGCCCAAAAACAACAAGGAAACCGAATAGCTTCAATCCCCAAGAGTAATAAGGCCTAGGGAATCGCAGCTCCGTTTGGCCTTAAGCCGGTTTCCAACTTTATAGGGTTGACTGATGTTTAGATCGAGAGCTAATTATAATATGATCATAAGCTATCACTATATCGTAGAGTCGACCGACATGATCATGGAAACTGGATATATTATATCTGCTTAGATCCAAGAGGTTTGAAGCTTAATTTCTAGCTGTTGGGTTTGATCGGAGCATTGTGCTAGGGTTTCGTCGTTCTGGGCTTGGCACTTAAAAGAAGAAGAGCTAAGGGCTTCAGCTGTGGGGCTGGGTGTTAGCAGGGACTCAGCATTCATAATTGTACATCGTATACAATTAGCCGGTGTAAATAAAGCTATAAAAGCTACAGGGCCTATGGACCGGGGTTGAAGCTACAGGGCTTATGGAAACTGCTGGGTTCCAGCATGCTTAAGAGTCCTAGTGTCTTTTGCATACAGTTTTGGTCACGAAGCTAATGTGCAGCCCGGGTTTAGAGCAGCAGCGGAACTATGATCGACTAGATGCATGGATCGTATACTAAACAGTTAGGGGAATAGGGCGAGGTGGCAATGCCCGGATTTGGCCGGGTGATGCTTCATCTTGAAGATCAGGTGCCAGCAGTGGCTCACTTCTCCGCAACCGCGGAATCTGATCGGCCCTGTCGGCTGGATCGTGTAGTCGCGATGTCGACGGAGTGGACTGGGAAAGTGACTGCGATAGCGATCGCGAAAGTGATTGCGAGTGCGAACTGTCACACGTGTCCGCCCAGAGCTGCTTCGGACTGACACAGGCTGCCAGCTCGTCCCATGCTCGTTGAAAGCTCTCGGCCCAGTCCATATGAAGGTATCCAGCCAACGAACAGACCTAACTACTACAGACACTCCGATCCCTCGCTACACCTACCCACATATTCGGCCAAAATAAGATTTCCCATGTTTCTACAAGCACTAGCTAGTGACCGGAACAATATAGCTACCTGCCGACTAATTGCTCACCTCTAATTACCTATCAATTATAGTTGCCAGCCTAGATCCTAGATCTACGTACCCGAAACCTTAATTCCGCGGAAACTAAACTAAAAAAAAAATCTGACCCCTATGGCCAGCCCAGTTCCTATTCTCACCAGTATGTGCCAATATCTTAAATTACAATTTAATTATAATTACTATAATTATTCGAATTGCTATATATTAAATAACTGTGGAAGCAAACCACAGCACGTTTCAACACCCTAGGCACACTATATACACCAAACTAGCACATCCTATAATATGAAATCGAAAACTCTGTGGTCCTTACGGTTTAGGGTGGAGGGTTTCGGGTTTAAGGCCTTGGGCTCCAATATCTGCAACTAATGCAGCTGAGACCCTTGCAAGCCTAGAATATTCGTAAGGATTCTTTATAGATCGACTAACTATGGCCATGCTACAAGGTTCGATTCTATCAAACCTGGAACCCTGACAAGCCAACACATCTTCCCTGGCCGAAACTTGCCTCTCCTAACTAAACAACGAAAATCGAGACACCAGCATCCCAAATTAATAGTATATATGGGTACTTACACCTGACTGAAATCCGACCGAGAAATTTAACAACCCTAAAGCTTAGTCCCCAAGCCAAAGCCTACACAGCAGCCTTATTGCCCAAAGGGTCCAAAGTACTGTTATATGGGGGCGGGGATACTTCCCCTAATTCATCTGAGTACAGGAGCCCTACATATTCTACCAGAAACGTACTTTGGGCCCTTTGGGTTGGTAATCTTAATAATTATATAATAACACCCCTAGCCTAACTCCTACTTTGGGCCCAAAGCCTTTAAAATCTAAACCGCTATACTAAGCCCGGCCTTGGATTCGAGCATGTTTCCACGTAACCTGCGGGCTCGGCTTGCTAGGTCAGTATATTGGATCCTAGGAGGCTACGATCAGGATCACTGAATTGTTCATTGCCGGTGATACGGTTAAGGATTTGGGGCCGCTAGCAGGCACGACTTCACTACCGAGACGGTGGGGCTATTTGGGTTTGATTTCTTTTGCCCTAGAGTGGTCGGTTTATTAGGGTTGTGGGTTTTACTTCGCGAACCGGATGATTGACTTGTTGAAGCCGGAGGTCAGTCTGGGGTTGGCTTTTGAACCATAAACCCTCAAGACGGTGCAGTCGTGCTGGGGCAGAACAATGCTCATCGATGCTCACGAAAGAGCCACTAGTACCATGACTGTACTGCTGTACCGTATACGTGGTTAGTAGGCAAGTCTGTAGTCCGATCCCCAAAAACCCAATGCAATAGGCAACAACAAGAAAGTCATAATCTCAACATATAAGCCAGTTAACGAACCAAGGCACACATAGATCGATCGCGAGTCTGGCGACTCCATGGGGCAGATCTTCATCGTCCCTCTGATCCTGGTCTTTTCAGTATTCGGTGGTTGGGGCTGCGTACTTCTCTGACGGTTGGGGCTGTATCATTATTCTTCGGATCGTTTACAGTAGAGCACATTCAATCATATTTGGCATAAAAATTGTAGATGTATACAGGTCACATAGGAAGTAAGCCTTGAAGGCTTCAGGTCTTTGGCGAATTAATTTAGTTAGGGCTTCAGGTTTTCGGGATGTTTGGGTTTAGGGCTTTAGGACGGACTTGTGGGGTAGGAGGGCGTGAAGGCTTCCCGGCTGGTACGGATTAGGGAACCGTGCAACCGCAGTTAATACTTATAATGCATTGCATATCTACATCGCCCAGGGACTAAGTCAAGGTTAGGTGCTATCAAGTCATTTGACATTCTACAGATGTCTAGCCGGCTGCACCAATCATCATCATCCTCATGTTGCATCAGCATCGCCGTCATCACGACCTTATGTTGCAGCATGATTAAATCATCTCGCATCACCGTCGTCAAAATCTTCATCATCACAACCATCATCATCATCATCTTCGCTATTCCTCGTCACCGACGACCAGCACAACAGTTTCCTTGAGCCCTGGCCTGGTAACTTTATAAATAGTGCTGTCGTTCTATAGCCACCCCTTCAATTGCAACTGCTGCAGCACTACCGATTCCTGAACAAGCCTGACTGAAAAAGTAATCCGCTTAATGAACTGTAGGCATGTGGTAATTATACCTCGCTTGAAAGAACTGAGGAAATTAAAACCAAATCAACTATTGCTGAAGCCGACGAGCAGTACACGAACACACACACACAACACACTAGCAGACCGTGAGGCCTGGTTGACCCTTCGAGTTTCTGCCCATCTGGGTTGGCAGACATGGTCAGCGTGAACCCTGGCCTGCAACCCGTGTGCGAAGACTTAGCTCCAACCTAAAGACCCGGGCCCCGACCCAACAGCAGACCAGAACCTAGAACTGTTGTTGTCACTATTACAGGCTGCTGCAGTACAACTACGATGTTTCACAGCAAATCTTCAAGACTTTGAGCCATCGAGTTTTGTCTTTGCAGTGGCCGGACAACAACACCCAAGCACATCAGAAGCTCGAATAACACCAGAATTCCCGCGGTGTGTTTCTGATCCACTTGCGGGAGCTGTTGCTTCATCCACTTGCCGGGATTGTTGCGATCGCACGGATCATGCTAGGGGCTGCATTGAATTTCCAATGCTGCAAATGTTTCAAATTACTGCCACCACTGTGTCAGGCATCAGGTATGTATAAATATTATATACTAGCCCAAATATGTATGGGTAAGTGTATACAGTTGTTCACCCAAGAAGACCTAGCCTATGATCGCTATTATGGGGAATATTTATCTGTTCCAGGGAAAGCTCGGTCTAGAAACAGGGTACTATTGCATGGTGAACCCAAGCCTAAGAAGCGGTTAAACTGGCAGCTTCATCGAGATCTGGATCATCTAGGTAGATGTTGAAACATCAACATCCTGGGTACCGGCAGCCAATGTGTTACGAAGGCAGTTCTACTGTGTACGTGAGTTCGTGGAGTCTCCGTCGACTGTAGCAAGCCATTATTTATGCTGGCCCCGACACCTATAAGTTTACGACCCGCACTGCCCAGCACATCAGCTTCCCTAGATGCCGGCAACCCCAAAAATGTACGAAGCTTTGCATGTCAGGATCTTGGAGCCGTTCATTTTGTCCTTCTCCTCTTGCTTGGAGCAGCCTGGTCATGGAGTGGCGACGAGGGGCATGGGAAACAAAAGGGCTGGGTGGGATAATTTAAATAAAATGACCTGCAGGTTAGCGGACCCCTAAACAGTATGACCCCTAGTACCCCATATTCTCTTTAATCGATTAAACCCTAAAGCCCTAAACCGAGCGTTAGGCCCCTGAAGGCAACTTCGATCCGAAAGTTTGTTGACGAGCACAGCTTGGCCTGGCCTGATATGACATATGGATTCTTGCACCCTGGACTCCGAAATAAAGAGAACCACTGTGGCTAAGTAGATCTAGATAAGTGGTTAAAAATTATGTTATGACGGGTCATTGTCAGGAATGTATCTTATTATAGCACAAAGAACCCTAATCCCGAAAGTGGGGCATGCACCCATCCGGTGACACCGTGCATGGGTGTGGCACGGGACTTGAGATTGGATTTCCCCAACTAACAAATAAGTGCCGGCGCCCTGAACCAGACTGTGCACGGTATGGTATACGTACTGATTCCAGGCTTTGCTTTCCTCCCTCTAACATTATTATAATAATAGATCGTACTATCTATTATTATGACCCAACCCATTTTAAGGAAAACCATAAATTTCTAATTACTTATTACTTAGCAAAGCCTATTTGGGTTCAGGCTTGTTGTCTGGGGTTCAGACACACACTGGCTCGACTAGAAACAGGCAAAATGCAACCAAGCATCATCATGATCCTCTTCATCTTCGCTGTCCAGCGGGTCCACATCTCCAAGCCACCCGGCCAGGAAGGTAGCCAACAGCCATCTTGGTTTCAGAAGCTGGTTACTCTAGATCTATTTCCCAAGACATGTGCATCTATTGAACATTTCTCACTTGCTGTCCAGTGGCGCCCTGGAGGCACCTCTGTGCTTCAACCAGGACACCGTGGAGCCTCCCTTCTTCGTGTCCACGTTCACCTGGGAGGCAACTATACTTTCATGATCATAGGTTATTTTAATCGTACGGATAATTACATCATGATTTGATCATGTCTATTTATAAGTCGAGATGCACCACGAACATTGGCATCGCTTTTCTTGACACATCGCTGCACATAGTAGCACCCGGTGTACAAAGCAACTGTGATTGGATTGATCTCGGGGTTGTCCACTTCGCCACGAGGTGGCCAAACAGTATAGCTCCTTAGATAGGTTGAGTTTTCCACTCGCAAGACGAGCACGATCTTCGCAGGTTGCAACATAAACTGTCGTGGTCGCTCACTATGTAGCCTAGTGTCTTACCGGAAAATCCCACCTGTGGTTGCAACTCCGGGTGCTTCACGGCCAAGGACCTCACGATTGCCAGGTTCTTGTCTGCGAGGGCCCGGGACTTGATACTAGCTGCCTCCTGTGCAGGAGTCAGCTTCTTGCGACGTCCCCTCCGCTGACCCTTGTCTGCTGACTCCTCTGGCTTGTCCTCCTGCTGCTCACCCTTGTCTTCGGACTCCTCTGGCTTGTCCTCGTCCTGCTGCTCACCCTTGTCTGCTGACTCCTGTGGCTCGTCCTCGTCGTGCTGCTCACCCTTGTCTGCGGACTCCTCTGGCTTCTCGTCCTCGTGCTGCTCACCCTTGTCTGCGGACTCCTCTGGCTTGTTGTCCTCGTGCTGCTCACCCTTCTTGTGGGCCCCACGGCCCTTGCCTTTCCCCTTACCCCGTGCTCCTCGAGGCTTCTTCTGAAGGGGATCACTCCCTGGGGCCTCCCTTACAGCTGCCGGTGGCGTAGCCACGGGGTCCTTCTCTTCAAGCACTGACAGCTTTCGCCTCAGCTTGCCGCCACCCTTGCCGCCCTTTGACTTTGGAGCAGCTGCCTGCACAGACTGTGATGAACAATCGCTAGCTAGCAGTACTCTGCTCTATATATGTAGCAATTATGTTAATCGGGCCTTCTTTGCCTCTGCTGCCTTGATCTCCCTTTGCTTCAAGAGGGTGGAGTTTGCTTCGACCTCCTCGCTTTCATTGAACCCATCCATATTAAGAAGGTCCTTAAGCTCATCTGGAAGATCCGCCGTAGTTGGCACCAGAGGTTTCCGGTCCTGAATGGTTTATAATCAGGCGGCTTGGGGTTTAAGTCATATAGGGCTGGGGGTTTAAGGTTGAAGGTTAAGGGTTTAAGCCCAGTGTTCGGGTTTTGGGATTTTAAAGTTAAGGTTTAGGGCGGGTTTAAGCCAGGTGTTAGAGTTAGGGTTTAGAAGTTCTAGGGTGTAAGCCCCGGGGTTTAGAGCTTAAGGTTCAAGGTTTAGGGTTTAAGCCCGGTGTTAGAGCTTAGGGATTGAAAGTTCTAGGGTGCCCGGGGTTTAGAGCTTAAGGTTAAAGGTTTAGGGTGTAGGACCAGTGTTCGGGTTCGGGCTTGACGGTTGAAATGCTCGGGTTTAACCCCAGCAAGCTTGCTTGCAGGTCGCCTTCGGTTCCTTGCTCTTCTTGGCAGCGTGGGCATCGCGAAGTTCGTCCTGGTGGCATTGTCCAACTAGCGGGTGCCTGGGCCTACTTTTGGTTTCGGGGCTTGGGGTTTGGCCGGGATAGAGATCTGCGCCTCGAATTCCTCCATTTCCTTTGCCGTCAGAACATCCGAGGGATGTGGCACATCCTTGGTATACGTAGGGTACGGCTCTAGCTAGCTTGTGCCACTGCAGATATGCAAATTCGGATTCAGACTGGGTACTGCAAACGATGTTAAAATTAATCTAGGCACATCGGGCCCTGCAAATTGTCCATCGTCGTCGATCTCCATCTCCAGGGCAGACATCAAGTCGGGCGGCAGATCCTGAGATCACCAGCTATGTCAGCTAGCTAGGTATATACCACCACGATGACCATGGCCATGAACATGCATTGGTCAATGAAGCCAAATGCAATAATAATGCCTAGTAACAATGGGGCTGGCACAACCCCGAAGATCGTCTCCATCCTTGCTGAGGGACTGAGTGGATAAGAGCCGGTGCATCTCGCGATCCAAGTCCTTGCAAGTCGGTATGTTGGATTATGTTAACATGTTCTGAATTTGAACGAACTCAAACTAGACGGTGACTGGGACATGTTTCTGCAGCCATACATGCAGCTTAAGTATAAGACTAGTGGCAGCCTCTAGGCTTCGGGGAACAAGCTTGTCATCGCCCCTTGAAGCAGAACATGCAGAACCCCCGCTATCATCATCATCGTGATCGCTGTCGTCGGCCGGCTCTCCGGATCCCTGATCAGGCTCATCGGCGGGGGCATCGTCGACCTCAGATGCCAAGTGCGATAGTCGAAAAGAGAAAGCTTTCGGGGAGCTTCGAAGCTAGCAAAATCCAATCACCAGCTACTGCTATACCTAGTATATATATATATATATGCAATAACCTACTCCATTGAACAAACTACGGACCCGACAAGCTTTGCAGACCTCGATTGGGATTAATGTTCGCAAAATTGCATCTATAATAAGCTGTATATGCATGCAAGCAACGATACCGGGGATCCAATCTCCATCCTCCGTCACCCACTGCATTTTGATGGCGAACATTTTTTTCAGCACTGCTGTTTTCTTCGACCTTGGAATCGAATATAGGATCATGCGGAAGGAAACGAACACATGCAATATGAATGAATACAGCTGACCATAGTAACTAAACTTGCAACCGAAAATCTTAGCATTCAGAGTCCTGAGAGTGACCCTTGAGAGGGCCGACAAAAGCCCTCTGAGCCGTCCAGCTTCACCGAAAGCCCAGTCCTGGACAAGCATACCAGATCAAGCATAGATAGTCGTAGCACACGAATTACGAACATGCGGCGAGCACCTTGACCACCTGTTTGCCCCCTCGTTTGCGAACTTCTGGGTGCAGGCCGTGGACACATGATAGATGGATCAGTGCCACCTTGGATGAATCTAACATGTTCCCATACCTGAAAGCTACAAGGGCCGTAACGAGAATGACGAGACACTCTAAAGTCTTTCAGCACCGGAATCCCGAGTTCCGGAGTGATGCTGTTGGCAATGAAGATCTTCATCAAATCGTAATTTGCAATGAAATCCGCATCAGACACCTCGGCCAGCAGACTAGAATTCAATCACCACTCGAGGATCCCCGCACACCTACACACGGGATCTCACCTTGCTGCTCCCATGCTTATCATCCTCAGATTCGCGGGTCAGCTGCTTTGCCTCGGCAGGAAGCTGTGTCGGATTAGATGCATATTGCAGCTAAGTGTGCATGATCAGGGCCGAGGTGCTTCCGTGGCCCTCAGGCTCTCCATAATTTGGTCCATATATGGTCGGACACCCTTCGCCACGATCTCGGCCCCTTCCTTTGCTTTGTCAGAGATGTACCCATGTACAGCTACACACACTTTGCAACATGATTTTGCATAGCACAGATGTAGCCACATGCAGCTAGGATCCGTCAGGAAATATTTCATCGGCTGACTGAATTGCCGCTGAATCCCACCAGCCATGGCTGACCACACACCAGGTAGCTAGAAGAGGTAGTCGAGGACAAATGCGAAAAGAGACTGTGACGAAATGTTTTGCATAGTCGCAGGTAGGGAGTAGCATATATATGTACCGCTTGCAAAGTGCTTTGCTATGCATGCCACATGACAGCTCTCATCAAGCTCACACTGCATTGCTTCGAAGCTGCGACCAAATTCGACAATCGACACATCACAGCTTCGCGATCGCACGACCCCCCGAACACACAGTGGCGGCACGGTGGGAGCACCTTTCGAGTTCCCATGCCGCTTCTGAAAGCGAAGGGATGCCCGCAGCATTGCACTAATTACCAATTAATGGCGTGGTTTATCTAGACTGGTTAGCAGTGGTTCTGGTCTAATGTGGTGTCAAGGGTTCTGGGTTTGTTGAGTTCAGGGCATATGTTTATAGATTTCACCCAAGCTCCTAAATTAAGCGCTCTGGGTTTCTTCAGTTGAGGGGTCAGGATAGCTTAAGGGCATGGGGTTTATTGAATTCAGGGCTTTCTGCCGGGGTTTAATTGTTGAGTTCAGGGGTCTGGATCGCATAATAAGGGAATTGAATTCAAGGCTTTCTGCCGGGGTTCTGGAGTGGGTGTGTCCCATGAAACTAATCGAACTAGATCAACCCAAAATCGCATCGGCCCGGAGAAAGAACAAGCAGCATGACCAATTATTCATGTGTGCGATATCCAGCATGCATGTACCTAGCTATATAGATATGTCCATGTTATTATATAAGTATTAATATATTATACTATTTTATATAATTATATATATATATACATAATAGCAGAAAAGCACGAAACCATCCTGGAGGACAATTCCTTTCTGGGCACAAGTTAAGACAAGGTGGCAACATTTGAGCACTCGGACCCTCAGGGCGTGGAGGGTGGCAAGGCGCGGTGGGCTTCAGAGAGGTCGGTGCTGCTGGAGCAGGGTCGCTTTCCCGATTGAGGCCATTGGTGAAGCTTTGAAGACCAACTCCACGCTCACCGAAATCAGCCTCCTAGGCAACCGCATTGGCGATGAGGGTGTGAAGGCCCGTTGGGCTTCAGAGAGGTCGGTGCTGCTTCAAAGCACGGTTGCTTTCCCGATTGAGGCCATTGGTGAAGCTTTGAAGACCAACTCCACGCTCACCAGCATCAACCTCCGAGGCAATTGCATTGGCGGTGAGGCTGACAAGGCGCGTTGGGCGTCAGAGAGGTCGGTGCTGCTGAAGCAAGGTTGCTTTCCCGATTGAGGCCATTGGTGAAGCCTTGAAGACCAACTCCACACTCACCAGCATCAACCTCAAAGGCAACCGCATCGGCGATGAGGGTGTGAAGGCCCGGTGGGCTTCAGAGAGGTCGGTGCTGCTGGCGCAGGGTTGCTTTCCCACGTGAGGCTATCTGCGAAGCGTTGAAGTGCAATTCCACGCTCACCGAAATCAACCTCGAACACAACTGGATCGGCATTTCCGGTGGCAAGGCCCGGTGGGCTGCAGACGGGTCGGTGCTGCTGGCACAGGGTTACTTTCCCACTGGGGCGATCAGCGAAGCTTTGAAGACCAACTCCACACTCACCAGCATCGACCTCAAAGGCAACTTCATCGGCAATGAGGGTGTGAAGGCCCGGTGGGCTTCAGAGAGGTCGGTGCTGCTGAAGCAAGGTTGCTTTCCCGATTGAGGCCATTGGTGAAGCCTTGAAGACCAACTCCACGCTCAGAAGCATCAAGCTCTATCGCAACAACAGCATCGAGCAGGCCTTGATCTGGCTCAATGGTTCGAATTTGAGCGTGTTTCTTCTCCCTGCGAGGTGCTTGCACAAAGGAAGGACCTACTCGCTGGGTCGGCCGAGGCTCTGGGCCATACCATGGCATACCTGCGTGTGCTGTCGCTTGCAGTCCGATATCAAAAGTGTATATGCGCCCCATTGCGCCCCTTTGTTTTGAAGAGTTCACCCGCACAAGGCAGTCTCTGTGACTGCCGCCGGGTGCAAGCCTTGTACCCACATCTGGCATACTGGACCAATGACAGCTTGTACAGGGGACACCTGGCATGCGAGTGCGTGCTTCTAAGGGCCGGATTGCAAGTTCACCATTGCTGGCAGGCTGCAAGTACAGCCATGGTTCAGCCTTGAGTGCTGTACATCCAAATGTGCTCTGCAGAGGCCGCGGAAGCTGGAAAGGCTCGGACGGGACGAGTGCGCATAAAGGACCGGTGCCCTGCCCGCCATCAGACTCCGGGTGGAGCCCCATGCCTCCACACTCGGTCCGCAGGATCTCGCAAAAAAGTTGAACCAGCACTGCAACCTCGGCGAGCTGGGCATATTTTGTGACATGGGTGATGGACCCGATTTTGCCGAGGCTCGGGAGTTCCAGACCCGGTGCCGCTAGCGTACCCCGTTGCGTCGCTGTTCCCGCGTGAGGCGATCAGCGAAGTTTTGAAGAGCAGCTGCACGCTCACCAGCATCGACCTCCGAGGCAGCCACATCGGCGATGAGGGTGGGAAGGCCCGGTGGGCTTCAGAGGTCAGTGCTGCTGGAGCAGGGTCGCTTTCCCGATTCAGGCCATTGGTGAAGCCTTGAAGACCAACTCCACGCTCACCAGCATCATCCTCTATGAAAACCACATCGGCGATGAGGGTATGAAGGCGCGGTTGGCTTCAGAGAGGTCAGTGCTGCTGGAGCAGGGTCGCTTTCCCGATTGAGGCCATTGGTGAAGCCTTGAAGACCAACTGCACGCTCACCAGCATCAACCTCGCATGCAGCCACATCGGCGATGAGGGTGGGAAGGCCCGGTGGGCTTCAGAGAGGTCAGTGCTGGTGAAGGATGGCTTTTCCCGCGTGAGGCGATCGGCGAAGTTTTGAAGACCAACTCCACCCTCACCAGCATCGACCTCCGAGGCAGCCACATCGGCGATGAGGGTGGGAAGGCCCGGTGGGCTTCAGAGAGGTCAGTGCTGGTGAAGGATGGCTTTTCCCGCGTGAGGCGATCGGCGAAGTTTTGAAGACCAACTCCACCCTCACCAGCATCGACCTCCGAGGCAGCCACATCGGCGATGAGGGTGGGAAGGCCCGGTGGGCTTCAGAGAGGTCAGTGCTGGTGAAGGATGGCTTTTCCCGCGTGAGGCGATCGGCGAAGTTTTGAAGACCAACTCCACCCTCACCAGCATCGACCTCCGAGGCAGCCACATCGGCGATGAGGGTGGGAAGGCCCGGTGGGCTTCAGAGAGGTCAGTGCTGGTGAAGGATGGCTTTTCCCGCGTGAGGCGATCGGCGAAGTTTTGAAGACCAACTCCACCCTCACCAGCATCGACCTCCAGGCAGCCACATCGGCGATGAGGGTGGGAAGGCCCGGTGGGCTTCAGAGGTCAGTGCTGCTGGAGCAGGGTCGCTTTCCCGATTCAGGCCATTGGTGAAGCCTTGAAGACCAACTCCACGCTCACCAGCATCAACCTCGACGGCAACCGCATCGGCGATGAGGGTGTGAAGGCCCGGTGGGCTTCAGACAGGTAAGTGCTGCTGGAGCAGGGTCGCTTTCCCGCTTGAGGCCATTGGTGAAGCTTTGAAGACCAACTGCACGCTCACCTAAATCAACCTCCGAGGCAACCGCATCGGCGATGAGGGTGTGAAGGCCCGGCGGCTTTGGAGCTCGGCAGAGGGGTCATGTTTCCGTTTCCCTGCGAGGCCCTTGCCGAGTCTCTGAAGAGCAACACAACAGTTTGCGAAATCTACCTTGAGCTTAACAACGTCTCCACCGAGTGCGAGGAGGCCCGGGTGGTTCGCAGCTCATCGGCGCTTGCCGAAGCCTTGTCCTCCGAAGGCACTCGAAAGAGTCACTGGGGGCAGGCCCGGGCTCCCGAGAGGGACATGGCCTAGCGAGTTGCTGCGTTTGCTTTCTGACTTGCGGAGGTTTGTTTGGTCGTGAAGACCCTCTATGGTGAAGACCCTCTATGACGTTTGAGGCTTCGCCACACGTTATGCTGGGCCGAATTCACCGGTCTCTCGCCGAAACCTCCGGCAGAGGCATCGTATCTCTTGGAATTTGCTGGATGCTGCGAAGCCCATGTGCATGCCTCAAGCTCTTCTGCCTGCGACCCAGCCATGAGGCGTCGAACATCGTTGAACCCTTAAGCGCCTGAGCCGCCTTGAACGGAATCCTTATAAAGGAGCGCTTAAAGGAGCGTTTAGCGGAGTCTCAAAAGAAAGGCGAAGACGCTGGGCTCGACGAGGATCAGTGCTTTTGGAGGGACTGGGGCACTTCGGACCTGCTGCACGAGGCTTTGAGATCTCTCAAAGTCTTGGTCTGGGACTTTCGCAGGTGTTTCCTAAAGGCAGTAGAGGTTTGGAGGTGGGGTTTTCTGAGTTTGGGTGCGCCCTCACCTAAAGAGAACGAACTAGGAGGCAATTCAAAGGTGGACTCTTTCTTCCGCGGCGAAGAGTCCCTTCTTGAAAGCCAGAGTAGCATCACCACGATGCAGTAGCATCTTTGGGAACAGCGTGCGGGGCCTCAAGAAACTTGCGAATATCTGGGTGGTAGTGGAAGCGGGTGCCGAATGTCTTGCCTCAGTCCCTCCTCACCTTGCTTCTGCCGCAGCACGGGGGCCTGCATCTGTGGATGCCTTATGAACCCGCTCGCTACCTACTATTTCTACTAGTAATATGACATGTTGTTTCAGGCTTCATGTATCATTCCCCGGGCATTTTGCCCCCAAGCTGGGCCGAATTCACCGGTCTCTCGCCGAAACCTCCGGCAGAGGCATCGTATCTCTTTGAATTGGCTGGATGCCGCGAAGCCCATGTGCATGCCTCAAGCTCTTCTGCCTGCGACCCAGCCATGAGGCGTCGAACATCGTTGAACCCTTAAGCGCCTGAGCCGCCTTGAACGGAATCCTTATAAAGGAGCGCTTAAAGGAGCGTTTAGCGGAGTCTCAAAAGAAAGGCGAAGACGCTGGGCTCGAAGAGGATCAGAGCTTTTAGAGGGACTGGGGCACTTCGGACCTGCTGCACGAGGCTTTGAGAGGGCTCAAAGTCTTGGTCTGGGACTTTCGCAGGTGTTTCCTAAAGGCAGTAGAGGTTTGGAGGTGGGGTTTTCTGAGTTTGGGTGCGCCCTCACAGCGCCTAGAGAGAACGAACTAGGAGGCAATTCAACGGTGGGCTCGCTCTTTTGCGGCGAAGCCTCTTCTTGAAAGCCAGAGTAGCATCACCAAGTTCCAGTAGCATCTTGGGGAACAGCGTGCGGGGCCTCAAGAAACTTGCGAATATCTGGGTGGTAGTGGAAGCGGGTGCCGAATGTCTTGCCTCAGTCCCTCCTCACCTTGCTTCTGCCGCAGCACGGGGGCCTGCATCTGTGGATGCCTTATGAACCCGCTCGCTACCTACTATTTCTACTAGTAATATGACATGTTGTTTCAGGCTTCATGTATCATTCCCCGGGCATTTTGCCCCCAAGCTGGGCCGAATTCACCGGTCTCTCGCCGAAACCTCCGGCAGAGGCATCGTATCTCTTTGAATTGGCTGGATGCCGCGAAGCCCATGTGCATGCCTCAAGCTCTTCTGCCTGCGACCCAGCCATGAGGCGTCGAACATCGTTGAACCCTTAAGCGCCTGAGCCCCCTTGAACGGAATCCTTGAAGGAGCCCTTAAAGGAGCGTTTAGCGGAGTCTCAAAAGAAAGGCGAAGACGCTGGGCTCGAAGAGGATCAGAGCTTTTAGAGGGACTGGGGCACTTCGGACCTGCTGCACGAGGCTTTGAGAGGGCTCAAAGTCTTGGTCTGGGACTTTCGCAGGTGTTTCCTAAAGGCAGTAGAGGTTTGGAGGTGGGGTTTTCTGAGTTTGGGTGCGCCCTCACAGCGCCTAGAGAGAACGAACTAGGAGGCAATTCAAAGGTGGACTCGCTCTTCCGGCGAAAGGTCCCTTGTTGAAAGCCAGAGTAGTATCACCAAGATCCTGTAGCATCCTGGGGAACAACGTGCGAAGCACTTGCGAATATCTGGGTGGCAGTGGAAGCGGGTGCCGAATGTCTTGCCTCAGTCCCTCCTCACCTTGCTTCTGCCGCAGCACGGGGGCCTGCATCTGTGGATGCCTTATGAAACGGCTCTCTACCTACTATTTCTACTAGTAATATGACATGTTGTTCAGGCTTCATGTATCACTCCCCGGGCGTTTTGCCCCCAAGCTTGGCCGAATTCGATCGCATCTCTTGGAATTGGAAGGACGCCGAGAGCGCACGCGCTGACCTCCAGCTCTGCTGCCTGCGACGACACAAAAAGAAGCGCCCCTTGCGCCCTTTGGATTCCAAGCCTAGGAGGGCCGAAGCCTCGAAATCTAAAAAAGCCCCACTTCGCGGAGAAGCTCTTCGCACGACCGCGAGAGAAAGGTTGTTCATTCTTTGTGTGTTTGCGTCGCCCTTGGCCCGCTACTTCCGCTGTCGACGCCGCCCCAGTCCTCGAAGCAAAAAGCCAAAAAAGCAGCAGCCATGCATGAACCTTCTATGCAACAATGCTACATTTTACGGACCTCTCGTTGTTCTTGGGAGCGCGGGATACTGACGCACACTCTGATGCACATGCTTTAGGGGTGTAGGCACAAGCACCAGACATGCCAAGAGTCCAGCACGACGGGATCTTTTGAGCTTTGGACTTGTTTGGCAGCTTCTTGCCTCCGGCGCCAGGTGTAAATCCTTGATGCTGGGCCTGCTGGGCTCGAGGCTCGGATTCGACACGATTCTTGCAAGGGCGTCAGATGCTGTGCTCTCCCCCTCTCCGGGCTGACAAACGCAGGGATTTTGAGTTTGAAGGACCGCAATCCCAACTGTTGCCACCAAAGCTCGCTGAATAGCCGCTGTGTGGCTCAAGGTTTGTCGGGATCACAAGTATCCTTTTGATAGACATCTCCTTGATCTCATCGATCCTCGAGCTCTGCATGTCTTCTGCCAGCGGCTTCGGCCTGCCTCCCAGCCATCGTTGTCCTTTTTAAGCCTAATAGTACTATAATAATAACAATACTACAATAATAACATTAATAACAATAATAACAATGCCTAAACCTTACAAGCCGGTAACCATGTTTCGGTGTGGTCCCAAGCGGCTGGTCGCTTTCGGACTCGGAAGCGCGTAGCTGTGAGCTCCAACTCTCCGCAGGTCCTACATCCTCAACCCCAAACCCTAGACCCTACGTCTTGAACTTGAGGAAACCCGGAGCCAGTCAAAACCAAAGGTGTGAGCTTTTCAACCCTACTTCCCAATTCCCCCCCCAAAACCCCCGAGATCCAGAAGCCCTGACCCCCAAAGCACACCCCCAAGGCGTCAGTCATGGGTCCTTGGACAGTCTTTCGACGGAAGCATCGGCTCTGCAGCCCCGAAGCCCCAAGCTGAGCACCTCCAGCCTGTCCCAACCCCAGGGGCCCCAAGCTGCAGTCCTCCGGTTGATGATAGAAATCCTGCATGACCCATAGTAAGGAATATACCATAATTCCCATAGTTTGGGGTCCTTAAGGTAATGCAGGATTTATATCATCAACCGTCCCACACGGACCCCCTAGAGCCCAAACCCGGAAAGCCTCCAAAGCTCCAAAATCCGAAAGCGGCAAAGCCCCAAACCGCCCCCCCCCGGTACCATAGAAGCCTAAATAATTATCAAGAATATTCCTGAGGGTTCTTTATGATAAGGCTACTACACAGGAGCCCAAAACCCTATTCCAGTCATTCAGGCCCCTATTTTCACGCCCATGAGCCCTTTAAGCTCGGGAGCCGCCCTTGTGAATCCAATTCGAGGCAAGGCCCAGCTATCAAAGGCCAGGGGTCGTATGGGTGGGGGCGAAGTGTTTGCCGGATTGTACTGGTGTAGGTTTGAGGTTTAAGGGATGTATCTGAACTGGGCAGGCTTTGGGGGGAGTTTTTGCAGGATTTCGGCGGATTAGGCTTGTTCGTTTGAGGGTTGAGAGGTTTCGGAGGTTCTGAGGTGAGGATGCCAGGGGTTTTGCGGGAGATCGATCTTTCCGGGTTTTGGGGCTCCTGGTTCTGTGAGGTTTCAAGGTTCTGGGGAGGATCCTTCCCGGTTCAGCATGTATATTTGGGGTCAGGGGAGATGCTTGTAGGGAGTGAAAGCGGAGGCGACCGGATTTGGGTCCAGAGTTCACGCGCGCTGACTGCCAGGGTCGTTTCAGACTTTGGTGGGGAGAGCTTTCGAGTTTCCACCTCGTCCCCGAAGCATCTTAGCATCTTTTGTCGTGCCTTCCGTCCTTGTCGAGTGTGGTTCGAGCTCGTGGAGGTGGTGACTTCGGCCGTGGGATGGTCTTGGGTGGCTGGGCAGTGCAGAAACCACAGGAGCCAGAGAGGTTTTCTCGAAGGGGTGGGTGTCTGGTTTCTCCTTCTGCGCTCGATGGTATTTCCCAGATCTCAAACTTGAGTGTAGCTGAGCTGTTCCGATTGGAGAGGCGGTGTACCATGGTGATAGAAGTACCTTAAACTACCATAACCTACTTTTTTGTAGGTTATTATTACAAACCCTAATAAGGGATTTATAGGGACCCTACAAAAAAGTAGGTTTTGGTCGGTTAAGGTAGAAGTACAGAAGTCTGGGTCATGACAGCTCAAATCCCGAGTTGAAGGCTCCGGAGTCGCCTTCATCCACCTCCGCCGCCGGCCCAGGGAGTCCTGTGGTCTCCGGTCGCAGCTTTCGACCGGAAGGGGTGCAGGATTTCATGCGATGCAGCGTGTGCGTGCTTGCATGCAGGATGCGGGATTCTCTTCGAGTGTTCAATGCCCCAGGCCCAGTACGGCTTGACGGATCCCAAGAGCTTGGCTGAGCACCTCGAACATGCCAACATCCGCCTGGTCCGGGCCGAGTGCCCACTAGGGATGTTCTAGAAAAGTGAGATGTGATCTTCCAAGTCACGGGGCGCCAGAATTTGTCTTTGGAGGCGCCGAGCGCCCACTGGGGATCTAGTAGAAACATATGGTGTCGGATCAGCGGCACGAGGTACTTGTATGAGCTGGCGAAGTCGAGGAGAACTCTGCCCCGACGCCAAGAAGCCGACCCAGCCTCAGATGCATGGTGGTGCTTCTTCCTGCCTCCTGGCTAATTTCGCCTGTCGCAAGCCACGTCAAGGAGGAGTGGGGCCTGGTGACGCATGCAGAAGTGGGGGCGTGGGCCGCCGGAACGCGAGACGCCATGATCTGCTCGGTGTCCCATGCCTGGGAAAGCCGGGAGCATCCGGATCCATGCGCCCACCAATTAAAGTGCCTCGTCGACGTCGTGTCTCTCTTCGATGCAGCCTACTTTTCCGACATCTGGCTCTTTTACGACTATGTGTCTCTGTTTCAGTTCAAGCGGGAGGGACAAGCAGAAGAGGAGAGCTTTCGACGGTCCATGCAGGACATGCACGTCCTGTACGCTCATCAGTGCACGCGGACTTTCCGCATAGAAAGCCTCACCCCAAATAATGTCTGGAACGCAGCCTTGGCGAACCCGGAGTATCGAGTCAAAGTTTACGACGCAGCAAGCACTTCGGTCCGAGACCGCCCGCTAAAAGAGCTCGTCGCGAACCGGGTTCTTTACGGAACGCGTGGGTGGTGCAAGGCGGAGGTGGAGTGGTCCTCGGCCCGGAGCAGATCCGAGCAGAACCACTGGATCGATGCTCCCGTGTCTCAACAAAGCAACGAGGAAGAGTGTAAAGAGCCAGAGATGCTGGGCAAAGTGCCCATGGCTCCGGAGATTTTTGCGGAAGAGATGAATTCGGCAGCCTTCACCCATCGCTCCGATGCCGAAGAGGTGAAGAAGCTGCAGTTCAAGGTTTTCCTCCAGAAAGTGTCAGGGTTCGAAGAAGCGCTCTTCGAGCGTCTGCCCTTTGGGCAGCTGGGGCGGCTGGCAAAGGCCCTGCCTTACTACGAAAAGCTGCGGGCGCTGAGGCTCCGAGATTGTGAGGTGGGCCGGGCGGAGGCTGAGGAGTTCGCGAAGGCCGGGCTTCGCAGTTGTTAGGCCGTCCACATGCATTGGGCACGGCAGGCGCTGGCCTCGAACAAGACGATTCGAGAGGTCGAGATACGCTTTGGCTATGAGCATGAACATGGTTTTCTATGGGAGGCACAGGGGAGTCAAGATTGACTTGAAGTGAAGGCTTAAAGGCTTTTGGGCTTCAGACCGGTTGGTGCTGCTGGATCAGGGTTGCTTTCCCGCGTGAGGTGATCGGCGAAGCTTTGAAGACCAACTCCACACTCACCAGCATCAACCTCGAAAGCAGCCAAATCGGCGTGGAGGGTGTGAAGGCCCGTTGGGCTGCAGACAGGTCAGCGCTGCTGGAGCATGCTGAAGCAGGGGTTCTTTCCCGAGTGAGGCGATGAACGAAGCGTTGAAAGCCAACTCAACTCTCACCAGCATCAATCTCGGATGGAACCTCATCGGTGTGGAGGGTTGCAAGGCCCGCAGGGCTTGAGACAGGTCAGTGCTGCTGGAGCAGGGTTTCTTTACCGCGTGAGGCGATCTGCGAAGCGTTGAAGTGCAATTCCACACTCACCAGCATCAACCTCGAAAGCAACAGCATCCGCGTGGAGGGTGGCAAGGCCTGGTAGGGTTTCGGGCGGGTCAGAGCTGCTGGAGCAGGTTTCTTTCCTGAGTGAGGCGATTGGCGAAGCATTGAAGACCAACTCAACGCTCAGAAGCATCAACCTTCAAGCCAACGGCATCGGCGGTGAGGGTGGAAAGGCCCGTTGGGCTTCAAAGAGGTCAGTGCTGGTGAAGGATGGCTTTTCCCGCGTGAGGCGATCGGCGAAGCATTGAAGAGCAACTCCACACTCACCAGCATGCAACTCGCTTTCAACCGCATCGGCAATGAGGGTGGAAAGGCCTGGTTGGCTTCAGAGAGGTGAGTGCTGCTGCAGCGGGGTATCTTTCCCCGAGTGAGGCGATTGGCGAAGCGTTGAAGAGCAACTCCACCCTGACCAGCATCAACCTCGAAGGCAACGACATCAGCGAGCAGGCGGTGATGTGCCCCCCGGGTCGTTCAATCGTGAGCTTGTTCTCCTCCTCGCCAGGTGCTTGCGGAGATGCGGAAGAGGTGCCTACTCGTGGATTCTTGGTCGGCCGAGGCTCTCGAGTGCATGCCTTCACATGATGCGTGTGCGTGCTGTGGGATGCCTTCGTTCTGGAGAAGATTTCACCCAGACCAGGCTGTCTCTGTAATTCCCCTACAAGTACATAGCTTGAAGCCGCATCTGGCATGCTGGACCCATGACAGCTTGCAGAGGGAGAGCCGGGCAAGATTGCAAGTTCTAAGCATTGTTATTGGCAGGCTGCAAGTGCGGCCGCAGTGAAGCTCTGAGTGATCTACATTTAAACAGCGCCCACGCCCGCCCGCTTGGGCTTTGCAGATAAGGCTCCGGAAGCTGGAAAGGCTTGGACGGGACGAGCGCGCATAGGGGACCGGTGCCGAGCCCGCCATCAGGCCCCGGAAAAGCCGCGTGCCTTCAACCTCTACTCTGTAGGCGCTCGCCGAGCGATTGAACGTACACTGCAACCCCAGCAAGCTGAGCTTCGAGCGCTGTGGTCTTTATGGCGCCGACGTCGTCAAAAAGGTAGAGGCCCGGTGGGCTTCAGAGAGGTGAGTGCTGCTGGCGCAGGGTCGCTTTCCCACGTGAGGCGATTAGCGAAGCGTTGAAGACCAACTCCACGCTCACCAGCATCAACCTCGCAGTCTGCTACATCGGCGATGAGGGTGCGGAGGTGCGGTTGGCTTTGCTCGAGCAGGGTTGCTTTGCCAAGTGAGGTGATTCGCGAAGCGCTGAAGAACAACTCAAGGCTCACCAGCATCAACCTCGCATCGAACAGCATCGGCGATGAGGGTGGGAAGGCGTGGTGGGCTGCAGAGAGGTGCTGCAGCAGGGTTGCTTTTTCGTGTGAGGCTGTCGGCGAAGCGTTGAAGAGCAACTCCACTCTCACCAGCATCAACCTCCAAAGCAACCGCATCGGCGTGGAGGGTGGCAAGGCCCGTTGGGCTGCAGACAGGTCAGTGCTGCTGAAGCAAGGTTGCTTTCCCGCATGAGGCGATCGGCGAAGCGTTGAGGACGAACTCCACGCTGACCAGCGTCAACCTCGAATTCAACCGCATCGGCGATGAGGGTGTCAAGGCCCGGTGGTGCCAGGGATTGGCACAGGCAGAGGGGTCTGGCCACCAGCATTGGCCACCACTGTCTTCCCGTTTCCCTGCGAGGCCCTTGCCGAGGCTCTGAAGAGCAACACAACAGATTGCGAAATTTTCCTCTACAGAAACAACATCTCCGCCGAGTGCGAGCAGGCCTGGGCGGTTCGCAGGTCGGCGCTTGCCGAAGCCTTGTCCACCACAGGCCCTCGCGAGAGCTACCGGAGGAAGGCCCGGCGGGGTCCCGAGAGCGAGGGACTTCGGGCCACCTGCCTTACTGAGGTTGAGATTTTAGCCGATTCGATTCTTGACCCTGATGCCGATCTTCGTGAGGTGCTCGGGGCCAGTGGGCCAAGCCCGCTTCCACATCATTCTAAACCCCAAACCCCAAAAGCCCTAAATCGAACCCTCCGGCCCAAGAAACTCCCAGCTTCAGGCGCGGTCGCAGAGTTGCAGAGAAGACTTGCATGGGGCCACTACAGTATATTGTAGTTTGTATATCTGCTTGCATATATATATATATATGTTTTACATTATGGTCTATTTCAAAATATTACAGTGTGTTCTTCGCTCATCTTCGCTCCGTAGTCAGGAGAATGAGGGCCTGGCAGTGCTTCTTGCAGCTCTCGATCGTTCCATGTGCGGAGTGCGCAGATGTCAGCGTCTCAGAGCCGAGCATCAGACACCGTCGACCTGAGCCTCGTCCTTGGCCACTACAGCTTCACCTGGCTGGCTATGATACTATGAGCCCGTGCCGAGCCCCCATAAGCTTCCTCAAGTGATGAGTATCGAAGCGGGAAAGATGGTCGGCTCCGAGAGACTGATTTGACGTTCCGAAGGAAGTCCTGGCAATAGCCAAGAGGGGCGGGGACACTTGCGGGGGCCAGGGTTCATGAGAGTTTTGCACGGGGCTCAGCTAGATGTTGGCTTTGGGTTTTGAGGTAGTAGGAGAACATGAATCCGAGTTCCGGGTGCCTCCGTTTCCTGCGAGCTTCTGACGCCGCTGCGACACGTAGCACCTTCCGAAGAAGAAGACGTGTGCCCCACTTGTGCACTTTGGGCCTGAACAGTTCCTTTCCAAGAGTCCCGCCTGGCCCCAAGCACGAGATTCAAGGTTCATGGATGATTCTCAGGGCTTGGGATCGGAAGTTTCCCACCTTCCAAGCAGAACGAAGCCCAGCCCGAACCCATCTTCAGTACGATGCTAAACACGGTCAAGCGTTAAGCTTCCCTTCCCCACGCGAACAAAGTGCCGAATCACCAAAAAACTCAAACCTCAGAGGCCCCAAACGCCGCAAACTCCCAACAGCAAAGCCGGACAGCGGCCCCGGAAGCTCTCTTAAACTTTGCCCCGAAACCCTCAAATCCAAACCCTATAAGCCCTAAATCCTAAAACTCAACCCCTAAACCGTGCCCATTAAAAAACCCTAGACACTCAGCACCCAAACCCCTAAACCAGATTTTTTTTCCGTGGCTGCGGTGGCGTGGATCTTTGTGCCAGGTCCTGGGTCGGCTGAGAGGGCAGCGAGTCCGACGGCGGCGACTGGGAGGAGGGAGCGGAGTTGCTTAGGGCTTCGGGTTTGGGGGTTACGGTTTTTTGAGTGTGGGATTTAGGTTTGTTTGGGTGGTTCTGGGTGTGGGGTTCGGGGTTTAAGGGTTTGTTTGTGCTTAGGTTGGAGTTGGGAAGGAGCCCTTACCTGACATGCGGTCAACCCCCCCCGAATCCGTGAGCCCCAAGGCACGATCAAGGCCTGAAATAGGGTTTAGCGCAAAAAGCTTACTTGAGAGATCCTGATGCCCCATATCCGAAGCTTACACGATAGAATACTCAGGGACGTGGGGTGTGGAAGGTTGGGATATAGATGCAACGCAAGAGGCATCCTTGATCAGAGACAAACCCTCTTGGAGCCTGCACAACTTCTGGCAGAAGACATTCGTAAAGGACCCCTTGCTTGAGAAGACTTGTTGACTTGCAAGCCATGTGTCCAAGCCGGAAATTCGGCGCAGGAGCGGCACTTTTGACTTTGTATGGCTGGGCGGCTGGGGTGCTCCATGAAGGCGGCAGCTGATGGCTTGTCCCGCAGTTAGGGTTTAGGGTTTAGGGTTTAGGGTGAGCCCCAAGCACCTGTATATGCATCCCCGAGTTAACCCCCGGTTTCCAAGGGTTTGTGGTTGTTGGGCCGACGGTGTGAGGCACCAAGGGGCGCATTCCGATTCCCAGAGTTGCCTTGTCTCACTTCGTAGGCATCTGATTGCGGCTGTTTCCCAGACTTCGCCTCTGCGCTTTGCAGCTTGGGGCACAAGCACATGAAGGCGATTTGATGATCCGGCAGAGATTGGCCTTTGCCATCGGACTCACCCTCATCACTGGCTATGCCTTCACGGAGCTGAAGTGGTCAGCATGCGAGAATCTGAAGCTGCAAGCCGTGGCATTGGGGACCGGCTCTCAGGTTCACACGGCTGACGCGGCCAAGGACTGCGTGGAGGTGCATGAGATCAACCCCAAGTATGTCAGTGGGCGGCTGGTGACGAACCACAACTCACTAGTTTTCATCACCGCGATGTTCAACATACTCTCCCCGCGCCGGATCCTGCCCGAGGTCGACGCCGACTACAACATCTCCATGACGAAGGTGGACCTTGCTGGGTCATCAGCAGACGAAGTTGCGAGGTGCGGAAAGTACGTGTACGACTTCCGGATCATCTTGTCGAGCCACATCTCGACCGCGTTCCGAGTCAAAATCCTTGTGAAGACCTACATGAGGACGGCCATCACGAAGTCGTACTACCCGCCGATGCTGTGGTTCACGTACTCGAAGCTGGGAAATCATAGTATCTACCGGAGGTTTGCGCGTGTGGCGCTGCAGTCGTGGAAGACCGTGCAGACGGTCCGGGGGATGATCCCGGTCCACGTGCACATAAACGGGTACGATGCTAAGTTGGACCGGATCTTCCGTGCCTTTGGCGGAGTCACGCTGAATGCCACACTGCCAAGAAACTGGACTGAGAGCTTGAGTTCTCTTTCGGGCTACATGGCCTGCTTAGGGAAGGTCCGAATCTTCGAACATGCCGAGGCTGCACGCCCGCTGCTGGCTGCGATCCCCGCAGCCAAGTACTACGACACCGAGTACGCGATGTGGAGTGATCTTGACATCGTTTTTCTCGCTTCCTTCGGGATGGAGGAGCTGCCGCGTCCTGGAGTCATCGCCTGGGGCTCCCAATTCAAGAAGGGCAGGTTTTTTGAAAACACGGGCGTCGTCGTGGTGAATCTTAAGACTTTCAAGCTGGCGATTGCAGAGAGAATCCTGAAGAACTTCATAAAGATCAAGGGGGCATGTGAGCAGGACGCCCTGAACAAATACTTCAAGCAGGACCTCCTGGTGTACCAAATAAACCCGAAAATTGGAGTCACATACCCTACGCTACTACAGTTCGTGAGGTACATGCAGGAATCAAAATACAAGCCCTCTTCGGGTGTCGTTTGGGTGGTTCTCTAAAATAGGGGCCCCTTTTGGGGTTCCCTTATATAGCACGGCGCCCTCAAACAACGGAAACCAATGACCTAATTTGGAGAACTACCCATTGGTCCCCCAAGGACAAGGATCTTGACGACCAGGACATCCTCGCGCTTCCCGATGAGTACAACTACAAGTGCTACTGGGGAGCCGACTCCCAAGTGAAACCAAAGATCCTTGGAAACCACATGACACCCTCGAATTGGGGCGGCCATGTATATGCCAACTTATATACGACAGAATTATGCTATAATCCCTGCCAAGGTATACGTATTGTTTACAGCATTTAAACGCTTGATGCTTGATTTGGACCGCCAAGGATTTTACATTTTCATGGCCCGAAGCCAGGAGGGATGCTGGAGTGCGCTCGGAAGAAATTCCTCGGTGAGGCGCTCGACTGTTGCACGCAACAGAAATACAAGCCACTGATCAAGGATGCTTTCAGGAACGACCAGGGGCAGCTGTGCCGGGACTCCCTGTCGAGCTTCGAGGAGTTATTGTCGGCGAGTTACAAGCACTTTCCCAAAAAGGGTGAAGCGCGATAAATGTCAGTTACCCTACTTATAACACCGACTTCTAACTACCCTAAACCCAAAACCCTAAACCCTACCTTAAACTACCAAAGCCTACTTTCTTGTAGGTTCTTATTATAAACCCTACTATGGAATTTATAGGGACCCTACAAAAAGTAGGTTTTGGGTAGGTTAAGGCAAAGCTTTCTTCCTTCGTTGCGTGGCGCCGAAGCATCTCCTCGAGGATGAAACCTCGAATCTCCCGGCAAGCCTTCGATTGATCCACACATCCAGCGTGCGAAAAGTGGCTGTGTCCGAAAAGAAGGGGTACCTCATTTTGGGGTACTTATAATAAGGATCCTACTGTTTAGGGTGCTATATTAGGGTCCCCTATTTTTGGAAACTCCAAAAAATGACTGTGTCCGGTTCTGGAGTTTCTTACTTGGAAGGGCAGGGGACTTAGTAAGTAGGTTATAAGTAGAGTTATAAGTACCCCAAACGGAGTTACCCAAATTATAATCCTACTTATAAGCTACTTACTAAGTCCCCTGCCCTTCCAAGTAAGGGGCTCACCGGCCGAAGCCTGCTAGGCCGATCCCAGGAGCATAGGACTGACCCCCCCTTGTGAAGGGGTTCAGGGTTTCAGGTTTGGGATTTAGGGTTTAGGGTTTGGGATTTAGGGTTTAGGGTTCAGGGTTTATAGGGTTTAGGGTTTAAGGGTTTGGGGGTTTAGGGTTTTGGGGTTTCAGGGTTTAGGGTTGAGGATTTAGGGTTTATTCAGGGCGGGGTTTTGGGGTTTCGGGCCCGAGACGTTCCGAAGGAAGCCCCGACAAGAGCCAAGAGGGGCGGGGACATTGTGGACACTTCGGTTGATGATATAAATCCTGCATTACCTTAAGCACCCTAGACTATGGGAATTATGGTAAATTCTTTGTTATGGGTAATGCAGGATTTATATCATCAATCGTTGCTGTGGGGGGGCCAGCGTTCATGAGAGTTTTGTACGGGGCTCAACTAGATGTTGGCTTTGGGTCTTGAGGTCGTAGGAGAACATGAATCCGAGTTCCGGGTGCCTCCGTTTCCTGCGAGCTTCTCTGCTGCGACACGTCGCGCCTTCCGGGAAAAGTTAGGTCCACTTTGTGTGCACTTTGGGCCTGAAGAGTTCCTCCTGGCCCCGAGCACGAGAGAGCTTCCAGGCTCATGGATTCTCAGGGCTTTGGGATCGGAAGCTTCCCACCTTCCAAGCAGAACGAAGGTGGCTTCCGACCCCGAGCCCAGCCCGAACCCATCTTCAGTCCGATACGTGTGTGGTAAACACAGTCAAGCGTTAAACTTCCCCACCCGAACAAAGTGCCGAGACACCAAAAAACTCAAACCTCAGAGGCCCCACAAGCCGCAAACTCCCAACACCAAAGCCGGACAGCGGCCCCGGAAGCTCTCTTGAAGTTCGTCTCCAAACTGTAGTATAAACCCGAAGCCCTAAAACCCTATACATTGTGTTTTTTTGGGGACATTGGGCCGGTGGAGTAGGCCTTCGCGCCAGGTCTTGCTTCGGCCCAGAGAGGGCAGCAAGGTGTGGAGGAGGCAGGGGAGTTGCTTAGGCTTTGGGGTTTGGGGGTCGCTTTGGGTTCGGGGTTTAAGGGTTCTCCGTGTTTGTGGTGTGGGGTTTGGGGAGTTTCAAGGTTCTTTGGGCTGCAGTTGAGGATCGTAGGGACGAGTTGAGGATTGTTTGACACGGGATTGACGAGCTCGAGGGTTGTGAAGGTTGTGGCTTTAGTAGTTTAGGGGCTGTGGAGCGTTTAAGGCTGTGTTGCATCGCTCGTTCGTTTCATGCGCAGCGTGCGCAGAAGTCATCGTCTGCGAGCCGAGCACCAGACACCGTCGACCTGGCTTAGTCACGGGTCCCTGGGCTCTATCTTCTGCCCGCGATGCGCCTACATGGCCATGCCGCCTCGAGGCCCGAAATCCTGAAACCACAACAAGGCCCACAACCTTCCTAAAAGCGAAATGCTGTGCTCGGCCCGGAGACTGACTTCACGTTCCGAAGCTTTTCCGAAGAAAGACTTTCCAAAAGCGAAGAGCAAAAGGGAGTGGGGCTCTTAGCACCTGCTGTGGGGTCCTCAGACTTGAGCTTGCGCCCTTCCTTTCCTTTGAGGTTTTACTCAGGACGTAGGGCTTGCAAAGACAAGTTGAACCAAGTCCTGGGAGGAGCCACTGCTTCCTGGGCTTCTCACAGCCACTGCCGACGAGCTCTCGCCTTCCGAGAAAGAGCCGCCCTCCGATGCACTTCGGGACCGAGGCCCTCTTTGTTGGGCCCCAGCCTCTTGAACTGAAGCCGCGAGCGTCTTTGTGGTACCGGAAGCCTCAGAGCCTTAAGGATGTCGCCAGTCCACAAAAACAGTCGGTAGTATCAACCTGACCTCTGGATCCTGAACCCCTATGTCCCGAGACTTGGAACGCCTTCGCCATGAAACCCAAGGCAGAGGCTGTTGGCAGGTTTTAAGCGCTCCGTTTCACCAGGCGGCCAGCAGATCGCGGAGGCATGGAGGGGTATGATTTTGAGGGCTTTCTTTTGAGAAGCGTTGCTTTTTTCTTCATGCGTTGTTTTGAGAGATTTCGGGGCTTTAGGGAAGGAGGCTTCATGCAAGGTTTGCAGATTTTGTAGGGGGTTTGACGTTAATAGTTTAGGTCTTCACATCCTGTCTGGGGTTTTGATGTTAAGCGCAGATCGTTCAGCAAACAGATGCCGCGACCGTCAATATCAATACCTTTCGGATATGGGCGACGTTTTGGAATCCCTGATTATACGATACGTTGGAATAATCAGGACCTCCATATTTCCCATTGGCTCTTGTGGATTTCGCACGTTGGAGCTTTGCGGCCTTGGACTTTGAGGTAACTCATCCGGGATCTGGGTAGTGCTAGGTCTTGCTGGTCGAAGCGTTAAGGAGCTTCCGCCTAGCATTCATGAGCATAGCATGTTGGGTCGCATTCATTCGACATGGTAGAATATTTGCCCCAAAGCGTACTCCCCAATCTGCATACCCGATTAAACCGGTTTCCAGCTCTGAATAAGCATGGTCGACTGGCGGCTTGCAAGGCTTTCAAGCTTTTGCGTGTCCAACCCCGGCCCTGGAATCCACCCCCGAGTTCAGGGTTTGGGGAAGTTTAGGGTTTATAAGGGCTTGAATCCCCCACAGCCCAAAACCTTGAACCCTGACGGAGGGGCTTGGGTCGATGACGTTGTCGGGGGCGTGGGCTTCTCGACCACACTCCAAAGCGGAGGTAGGGCTGCCTCAGCTTCTTCCCGATTCCGAAAACAGGGGTACCTTATTTTGGGGGTCCTTATATTGAGGATCCTACTATTTCGGGTACTAGATTTGGGTCCCCTATTTTCGGAAACGCCCATATGATGCCTCGGGCTCCAAGGCAGAGATCTCTCCCCGTTTTGGGCCCCTTCGCTGCCAGGAACAGAATGCTTGCTTCTGATTATCTTGGAGCCCGAGGTAGGGATGCCACCTTTACATGTGCGGGTGAATGCCAGCTGCCTGGTTCCAGGTATAAAGTCAGAGGAGGGTCCATAAACACTTCTAGTTGATGACACGTATAACATGCCAGGCATCCCGCAACTGGCTGCCATGCTTGCTGCTACAAGACCTGCCCTACAAGAAGGAATTTAAAGAGGTTAAAGATACTTTAATAAATCTATCTCTGTGGCCTGGAGTCTTGACCCGGCTTTCAAATTGTAAAGAATTTCAAGGACCAAGGATTTTAAAATTTAACAACCCAGGGCTTCTAATTTTTCAAAGCCCTCTGGTTTTAGATTTAAGAAGCCCTGAGGTTCTGAATTTGAATAGCCCTGAGATTTTGAGTTCTACACGCCCGGTGGTTTTAATTTTAGACGCCTATAGAAAGAAGCCAACGCCAAATAGACCCTAAAGGCCCTACGTACATACATATATATGTATATGTAGAGAGACTTATATGTATATGATATTGTTATATATATATATACATATATTGATTGAGGAATGCTCAGTAGATTCAGAGAAAAGCAGAGAAGCCGCGAACAGGTGGACTTGGAGGGGCGGGCTGCCATGGAGGCAGCTTTGCAGCACGAAGACTCTGGAGTCGACTGCCTTCTCCCTGTTTTGTTGGGCGTCAAGGTGGAACGCCAGGCTCTGAAAGCTCGATTCGAAAGAGAAGCGCTGTGCCAAGGCAAGGCCAGAAATTTGCACAAGAAGTGCAGAAACCCTAAGCCCCTAAACCCTAAACCCTAAACCTTAGAATGTAACAGACTACTAACTAAGAAGAAGAAGCGAAGTAGCGAGCTGGAGCCTGGCAAGATGGGAGGCCGAAGCCGCCAGCGTCGCCTCTGGAGACAGGCTCGCTGCTGGCGTAGAGCTCAGGCCTCTAGAGTAAAAGAATGACTGAGTTGGGTTCCTCAATCCGAACGGTGATTCCTCCTGCCAATTTGGGATTATCTCGACAGGGCCGGAATTGTTTTGCCGGGTATTTAGATTTTGCCTAAACCTGGTGAGGTGCTTGCATGGGATGGCTCATGGCAGAAGACGGAGGTCTACGAAGAGGCCCCGTGGCGAGGAGAGTTGGCTTGAAGATGTGGAAAGGGACGCAGAGATGAATTATTATGATTGTGTGTTATGTAGCATGAAGTGTGCGACGATCGCAGAAGTGAAGCAAAGACGAGTCCGGATCGTGGATCGTAAGATCATTAGCGATAACGACACGATCTCATGCTACACATCTTAATGAACGGAGTTTATGCTATTGGCAGTGTAGCTGTGAAGCGACGCGCCTGCAGGAGGGAATTGCAGGTCTGTGCCGGGCTGTCCCCTGGTCTGCACAGCCCAATGGGTCAAGGAGTGCACAAGGAGCTGGGATGTGCTGGGATTAGCTAGTAGGCTCAAGGTTTACAAGCAGGGTCACCTCGATTTGCAGGCAAAATGCCTTGCCCATCCGCGTTAAAGCGCGCATGGGCCCTGATGGTTTTCTTGGCTGTTCCAGATGCTGCGGAGGATGACTGTGACTCCCTTCTGTCCACTCGCAAGTCCACCAGCGGACTCATTCAGTACACCACAGACGGACTTTGCATCCCAGACAAGGACAAGAAAGTGGAAACGTGGAATGTGTCAGAGAATGTCTCCGTCGCAGTACGGGACAACCACTTAGACTTCCTTGGGTTCAACGGTGCAACCTTGGACGGGGTCAAGTTCCATCCAATTTGGTGGAGCATCACTCCGGGCCAGCCAATAGAAGAGCGCTGTGTCATCGACGACGAGCTTGACAAACCCAACAGGGTAAAGGTTCTTTGTGGTAGACACTCATCCCTTATGGTTTCCAAAGATTTCTATCTACCCTACGGCAAAAACAACTCCTTCCTGAGCCTCTCGCAAGGCCACCTGCTTGGATACAGTAATTTCGCCCTGGAAGGCATCATGACCTTCCGGTTCAAACAGGGGGAGAACTCGTGGTTGGAGAAAAAGGTCCGGATGCGCATTGCGCAGGGCAACTGGCAGTCTCTTAATCCCTTGAAACATGAAAACCACCCGTGGGCAATCTACGTGATGGGCGAAACATGCGATGGCAATTATGATCCGATTGACGAACATCGTGAGCTTCAATGCACGCGCTTGGGGCTGGCCTTGCGCCCGGCAGGATTTCATTCAATCAAAGTTTCACCATATCCCTATAGGTGAGGCTACTCCAGTCAATTTGCCTTGCCTTTTAGTAGCCCGGAGATGCAAACAGTCTTCCTGCACCGGCAAGAGCCGGTAAGTTGGCATTAGAGCTAAAAGAGTCCAAGAGAAGTATTCTTCAAAGTATCCGCGTGCACTGCAGAAGATCAAGCCGGTCCCTGTTTGCAGAATTGCAAGTGGCGCTGATTGCAGCAAAGGCGAATCTGCCTGCTGGCGATGGGTGCCGAATTAGAGTGAGCAGTTAGCAGTTGCAGAAGTGTTCTCGGCTAGACAGGCGCGCAGCATTGCAGCTCCCTTTGAAAGTCATCGCACCTCGCTTGATGATCCGAAAGCACGGACCCTGCCGGCTTCGGTTTGAGGCAGAGCTGCCAGACTTGCCCGGCGGCGAAGCCGAGGGTTCCGGAGGCCCGTTGGGGCATGTTGGAAGAGGGTCGGGGTAGGGTTTTCAAGCATAGAGTTGTTGACGTAGGTGGTTGGTCCTCCACAGTCGCAAGAAGCCCTGCTGGTAGCGGCGCTGACCTGAAAATCCCCTCGCACCTCGCAGGTGTAACGATCTGAAAGCATGGACTGGTTGCATGGACCCTCGTGACATTGCAGCTTCGGTTTGAGGCAGAGCTGCCGGACTTGCCGCAAGTGCCCGAGGGCCTTGCGGCGAAGCCGACGGTTCCGGAGGCCCGCGGGGCATTTTGTTTCAAGCATAGAGTTGCCGTTGTAAGATTCTGGCAGGTAAGGTAGAGATGAGGCTGTTGGATTAATGTGACCGGATTCGGATGTGTGCAGCAGCTGCAGGATGCGATTGACTGGGACGCGAGGGCTGCCGGGTCTTCTTGATTGGTTGGGTGCGTGCTGAGCAATTTAGCAAGGTTGCATCTCCCGTGCAACCAGGACCGATTAGCCTGCGATCCAGAAGATGGACGTGGGTGCCACCTTCCGTGATCTCCGAAGAGCGTCAGGCAGCATGGCGCAAGCATGCCTGCACAGCCCAATGTTTCGTATCCCCATCTAAATTCCACTAAGTGAGCCTGCTCCAGACAATTTCCCTTGCCTTTTCTCCCTGCAGTAGCCCGGAGATGCAAACAGTCTTCCCGCGGCGGCAAGAGCCAGTAGCTGGCATTAGAGCTAAACGAGTCTGAGAGAAGCATTCTTCAAAAGTATTTGCTCAGCCTGCTGAAGATCAAGCCGGTCCCTGTCGTTGCAGAATTGCAAGTGGCGCTGATTGCAGCAAAGGCGAATCTGCCTGCTTGCGATGGGTGCCGAATTAGAGCGAGCAGTCAGCAGTTGCAGAAGTGTTCTCAGCCCAGAGCATGTGCGCATGTTAAAGGTAAGTCGATCGTGGGGACTCTGAGAAGTGAAGGACCTTCCCAAGATGGTCGGTCCTCCACAAAAACCTGCTGGTAGCGCTGCTGACCTGAAAGAACCTCGCACCTCGTAGGCGCAATGATCCGAAAACACGGACGGACCCTTGCGGCTTCGATTTGAGACAGAGCTGCCGGACTTGCCGGGCGGCGAAACAGAGAGCCTTGCGGCTTTGCCTGTCAGGCAAGACACGATCCCTGCTTTGCCCGCTCTCCTTTCGCACAAGAAGTATATGTTCGGCAAACAGTTGCTGCACAGAGGCCGAAACTTAAGCAGCTTAGGGTTTCCTTGTGCGACATGAGTCCGCGATTGCCCCTCCTTTGCTGCATGGTGCGCATCAGCAACGATTCGAGCCCTCAACCTCCGAAAAGTCCGATGCACTTTGGAAAATTTTGGAAACTTCCTATCTTCAGTTCTTGACTGTAGTCTGAAGTGTCCGCGTCGCAGGGGCGCTGGTGTACTACATCCACGCGTCGCTTGCTTTGAACCGGCCGGGTGGATGTTGCTCCAGGGCACAGCTAGTGCAGCTAGTGTTTGTTTCCTTGTCGAGGCAACAGCACAGCATGGCCCCGGCCTTGGCTGTCTCAGCCACGATGTAAGCGGAACCTCTGAAAGCTCAGGACTTGGGGGACGGCTGGCGGCAGTTGCCCTTCAACGTTGTGCTGGAGTACGTGGCGGCATGTCCATGGCCCAGCCGAGTCCGATCACTGATCACTGCTGACCGTCTGAAAACATCTCTGCGACGATAGAAGCCTTCGGGAGGTTATCACGCCGAGCCGTCATGCTACGCGGACCCCAGCTTCAGGCTTCCCTAGAAAGCAGTCGGGTTTGCGCGGAGGGCAGAGAGGACTCGGCCCACAATGGGAGTTCTTATCGGGTTTTATTCAGGACGGAGGGATGGCAGGGGAGATAGACGGGCAGGCTGAATCCCCACTCTACATGCAGTCGGCACTATCAACCTGAACGCTGGAACCTGAACACGTGACTCCCGAGACATCTACACCTCGAGATGCGAACCCAAAATCCTTGATCAAGCCCCTAACACCTATAAATCCAGAGGCCACTGACCGCTTGAGCCCCTGAAACTTAGCCCTCAGAACCTGAGGCAGAAGCCGTTGTCAGTTTTTTAACGTTCCCTTTCTGTGTCTCGTTAAGGGATTAAATCTAAGTTACCATAATCAGGAAACTAAAATGTCTTCTATAGATCCCTATCACGGCAACTTCCCTAAAACCCTAAACAAGGACTTCCTAAACACGAGCCCAGCTTGTGTCCCCTCACTTTGAAGGGCAGGGGACCTAGTAAGTAGGTTATAAGTAGGGTTATAATTGGGGTTACTCTATTTGGGGTACTTATAACTTTACTTATAACCTACTTACTAAACCCTGAACCCTAGACCCTAAACCCTAAACCCCTAAACCCTAAACCCTACTTACTAAGTCCCCTGCCCTTCCAAGCACTTTGCACCCGCAGGGGCGGCCGCAGGGAGGAGGCCGCGGTCCTTTTGACTGCGAGTTGGGAGTTTCTGAAAATTGGGGGTTCCTTTAAAGGGATCCTTTAAGGGTTCCTTAAAGGGATCTATAAGGGTTCTATAGAGGGTTTCGTGCGCAGGGAGGATTTGGCATCTTGGGTATTCGATTCGCTTCGTCTAGGTTACTTTGAAGGGCAGGGGACTTAGTAAGTAGGTTATAAGTAGGATTATAATTGGGGTAACTCCGTTTGGGGTACTTATAACTCTACTTATAACCTACTTACTAAG
Source organism: Symbiodinium sp. CCMP2592 (assembly GCA_905221615.1). Taxonomy (NCBI): domain Eukaryota; class Dinophyceae; order Suessiales; family Symbiodiniaceae; genus Symbiodinium; species Symbiodinium sp. CCMP2592. Next base: position 1,117,178 of record CAJNDT010000557.1, on the reverse strand, counting down.
TCCCCTGCCCTTCCAAGTATGGCCTATGGCCTGAAACCTTGAACCCTGAACCCTAAAGCTCGACCCCGCGCTGTAAAACCATTGAACCCATGGCTGCTTGAGATTGCTTGAGTACACTCCTGTAGCAAAAGGCCGGGTTTAGGGTTCAGATCGGGGCATCTGGGTAGTGCTAGGTTGGCTAGCTAGAAGCATTGGGGAGTTTTCACACGTCGCTCACGTCAGATAGAACCTTAGCCCCAGACACCATACTCCCGAATCTGCATTGCTGGATTTGAGGCCGCTGGAGCATGGTCCTCCGGCGGCCTCGGAAATCCCGCGCCCCAGGGCCCGCCCCAGGGTTTGAGGTTCAGAGCCCCGGAATCCCCTGCGCAACCCCAAGCCTTCAATCCAGACAACGGAGCTTACGGGCTTTCGAAGGCCCAGGGTTTAGAGCACCGGCTGTAGGGGATTCCGGGGGTTCGGATTTCTCCTCCGGGGCAGAGGTAGGGCTAGCTCTTCTTCCCGGGATGCCTCAGCTTAACACCGAAGTCGCCACGTTTGGGCCCTTCCGCTGCCAGGATCAGCATGCTGGCTTCAGATCATTGTGGAGCCCGAGGTAGCGATGGCACCTTTACATGTCCGTGTCAATGCCTATTCTGCTTGGTTCCAACTATGGGGGTCCATAAATGCTTGCTTGTAGTTGATGACAGTCATAACATACCAGGCATTCGTGTCTCAGCCTGCCTTCGAAGATTGCAATGCCATTCGCCTTTGTGTTCTCCAGTCCTTCATGAGACTCAAGCCGCTAGGGCACAGAATGGGTTGAACCCTTCGATTCCGTGCCCCAGCCTGCATGCCGGCGAGCGGTTACAGCCCAATGCTCAGACTTCGTGGCTTTCGTGCTGTGAGTCCGAGAGGGGGATGTTTGTCGTATCACACAGAACTGCGTTTCGCGGATCTGTATGCAAACCTGGTTCTGGTGCCCAAGCCTTGACACCGACATCGTGCAAAAGACAATCACAAATCTCAACCCGATGAGCAACATCCAGGCAGCGCTGGATAGGGAGCCCGTTTCTGGGCCGAGCACCCCATGCATCCTTTGATGGGCGGAGGACTGCGAAGGCTTGGGCATCCAACTACCCTGCAGCCTGCAGAGTTTGACGTCTGGCAGAGAGTTCAACCAGAGCTTGGAGGGCATCCAGCTGCCCAGCAGCCTGCAGAGTTTGACGTTTGGCAGAGAGTTCAACCAGACCGAGAAATTTTGAATTATTTTGGAGGTTCCTTATTGTGCCCGGGGCTTCTGGAAGTATGTGGACCTGTCGGCCGGCTGAGGCTCGTTGAGGTTTGAGGGCCCTTACAGAAAACGTTGATGAAGGGTAGTTATGCCGTTTGGGGTGTAGGACTTTAGGATATTCGGATTTAATATTCAGAGCTTCACCCTTAAGTTGAGCTGTTCCAAACCCTGCGTAAGCCTTAAAGCTGAAACCCTAAACCTTCAACCCTAAGCCCCAACAGAACCCGACAAGAAATCCGGGGGCACAAGTGTTTCACCGCAGGCATCAGAAACCTCACCAGCGGAGGAATCGAAGGACGAGGCGCTTTTGGGTGTTTATAGGTTTAGGGTTTAGGGTTTGTTGAGGGGTTGGGGGTTACGGGTGGAAGCAGATCGATGATAGGGCTGGGAAGGTTGGAATGATATGGGTATCGCGTTTTAGTTCTTTTTGGATTTTTATTTCGGGCGTAAGGATTTGCGGGGCTGAAGTCAAGGGGTTAGGGTTTAGGGAGGAGGGTTTCGGGTTTGGGGTTTGGGTTGGGGGTTTAGGGTTTAGGGTTTAGGCTATTAGGGTTTAGGGTTTAGGGTTGGTGGTTGGAGGGTTAGACTGTCAGGATTGTGTCGTTATCATGGCTCAGGGCTTTCATGCTTGGATTATGTTTCTGAGGCTAGGTGTGTTGAGCTCGATGTCTTCGTCTTTTGGGGCTTGATGGCTTGAGTCTTGTTGCTCATCCAGTGTGTCTTTTCAGTTTTCAGTTTGGGCTTTATTTGGGGCTTGTTCTAATGCAGTTGATGAGGCTCAAATGACCTCCACTTGCAGTGGTTTTGGTGTTTCTTGCTGTCCTCGGCCGTTTTTGACTTCAAATTGGACTGGTCTCTCAGATTTCTCAGCATAAGATGTGTCACCCTACGTTGGATTCACATTCTTCGGCATTCGTTTGCATCGATGCGACCCAAGTATTCTTGGAGGGGCCCACAGCTCGACCTAATTGGGAGCTCCACTTTCAAACCAGGCCCCGGCCCCCATAAGACCCTGACAGCTGACAGGTCCCTAGACCCAATTCAAGGAACTATCCCTACCATCCGAAGGAATCACTTTGAGGAAATCTAGGAATGGTAGGGATGGTTCAATCCTTTTTTCCACCACCCTTTCCTTTGCTTGGAGCCATCGAAAGGAAACCAGGGCACCTTGATGGACTTGGGCTTGTGGTTTGGGTTTCCTGTGAAGGCTAAGGCTTGATTTATCACATCATGTCCATGACGTTAATTAGGGGGTCTGCGCCGAGCATGTCCCCAACCATCCCTGGCCATTCCGAACCATCTGAAACTGCCGGACATCGCTTTGCAAACCTCACCCGCGGTCCCTCCTGGCCCTCAACCCTAGGCCCTAGCCCAAACCCTGAAACCCGAGCAACATGCACCCCCCTAATATTAGACTGTGGCCCATTCAAGCCAAAACCAAAACCCTACACCCTAAACCTTAAATCCTAGGCTTCATGCAGGCGGAAAAAGGTGCTTAAAAAAAAAAAAAAACCTTAAATCCTAAACTCTATAAGCCCGAATAAAACCGGTGTCGCGTTTATTGTGGGGCAAGGACCCCGCTTGGACGAGATCAAAGTGGAAGTGGTTCTGGAAGTGAGCGGCGGCGGTGAAAGCAGATCGAGACCTCGAAGCAGCTGGCTCTGCAAGCATGGATAAGGGATGGGTTTATGGGGGGAGTAGGTTTAGGGTCAGGAGTTTACTGAGGGTTCAGGGTTGAGGGATTGATGGTTTCGAGTTTAAGGTTTGGGGTTTAGGGATTGCTGGTCTTAGGGCTTCAGGTTTCTAGGTTTTTCGGTTTAGGAAATTTACAACATGGTCTGAATATTGGAGTTTTGGGATGGTTTTGAGTGGGCTGTGGCTTTACATGGGTTTTCTTGGGGGTTTGGGGTTTAGTTGAGCTATGGGATGCGTTCATGTAATTAGTAAGTCCCTAAACCCTAAACCCTAAACCCTCCTGGTGTAGGGCACAAGGAAGCAGAAGGAAAGACCGAACTTCGGGTTGAAGGAGGCATGGGACAGGCTTGAATACTAGAAAAATATACGATTAGGGGCCTAAATCCAAATAATTTCCGGTACTATTCTGGGGGTTCCTTACTATAGTTGTAGTATTATGGCCCCCAAAACCCTATTCTAATGATTCAGGCCCCCTATGTTAGGCTTTTTCCTTCAGCATGTGTGACCTCCGCAACCTTGAACTTTTTCAGAAATAGAGAATGCTAGAACTTCGCCGTCCGTCGTGACCGGGCGCTGCAACCACATGGCTACGATCAACGAGAGCGAGGCCGACTTCGAGAGGCTTCTGAAGGCGCGCGCTTTGAGCCCCAAAGACTCGATGGAGCCATGTAAGCCCTAAGCTCCATAATAAAAGGGCCGTAAAAACACAAAAAGGGGCCTTCAGAATTACCAACACCGTTCGGGGGCCCCGCATAATATGTTTCATAGTATAATGGGCCCCATAAAGGGCTCGAGTCGCCCATTGAGGAATCTCGGTAGCCCCAGTACCGCATGCCATGGCCGCGTAGCGGAAGGCGGTACGTCATGAGCCTGGAGAGCAGCCAACTACCCAGCAACCTGCGGAGTTTGACGTTTGGCTATGCGTTCAACCAGAGCCTGGAGAGCAGCCAACTACGCAGCAGCGTGCGGAGTTTGACGTTTGGCTATGGCTTCTACCGAAGCATGGAGAGCAGCCAACTACCCAGCAACGTGCGGAGTTTGACGTCTGGCTATGCGTTTAACCGGAGCCTGGAGAGCAGCCAACTACCCAGCAACCTGCGGAGTTTGACGTTTGGCTATGCCTTTTACCGGAGCATGGAGAGCAGCCAACTACCCAGCAACGTGCGGAGTTTGACGTCTGGCTATGCGTTTAACCGGAGCCTGGAGAGCAGCCAACTGCCCAGCAACCTGCGGAGTTTGACGTTTGGCTATGCGTTCTACCGGAGCATGGAGAGGAGCCAACTACCCAGCAACCTGCGGAGTTTGACGTCTGGCTTTGCGTTTAACCGGTGCCTGGAGAGCAGCCAACTACCCAGCAACCTGCGAAGTTTGACGTTTGGCTATGCGTTCAACCAGAGCCTGGAGAGCAGCCAACTACGCAGCAGCCTGCGGAGTTTGACGTTTGGCTATGCGTTCAACCGGAGCCTGGAGAGCAGCCAACTACGCTGCAGCCTGCGGAGTTTGACGTCTGGCTACGCGTTCTACCGGAGCCTGGAGAGCAGCCAGCTACGCAGCAGCCTTCTGAGTTTGACGTTTGGCTACGCGTTCAACCGGAGCTTGGAGAGCAGCCAACTACGCAGCAACCTTCGGAGTTTGACGTTTGGCTATGTGTTCTACCGGAGCCTGGAGAGCAGCCAGCTACGCAGCAGCCTTCGGAGTTTGACGTTTGGCTATGCGTTCAACCGGAGCAGCCAACAACGCAGCAACCTGCGGAGTTTGACGTTTGGGTATGAGTTCAACCGGAGCCTGGAGAAAAGCCACCTACGCAGCAGCCTGCGGAGTTTGACGTTTGGCTATGCGTTCAACCGGAGCCCGGAGAGCAGCCAACTACGCAGTAGGCTGCGGAGTTTGACGTTTGGGTATGAGTCCAACCGGAGCCTGGAGAGCAGCCAACTACGCAGCAGCCTGCGGAGTTTGACGTTTGGGCATGTGTTCAACCGGAGCCTGGAGGGCAGCCAACTACCCAACACCGTGACGGGTCATCAAGTCTTACTACGCGGCCCGAAACACCAGTGAGCAGATAGTGAGGCACAAAGAAAGATAGCCAAGTGATACAGCCGACGTGTATAGTGATGGCTGAGTTTTCATTTCATCAGCCCCTGTTTGGTTGTGACTAAGCTCGGCATGCGTGCTTGCATAAACGCAGTCACTGTGCATACACGCATGTCTTGAGTGGACACGGTTCTTTTGTGACAATCGTGTGGGGTGTTGCTTTGCTGTTTGCCTCCCCTCGCCCCTGGAGGAATAGGCGCAAAGCTGCATGGTTTATTGCGCTGTGGACCTGTCAGTAATTGCCACGCGCTTGTTTGCTTGATGTCTTTATATTACCTCTTCCAAGGTGTTGTGACATCTAGGATTAGTGCCTTGTGTAGGGATCACCTCACCATATCCGTGAGGACCTGTGTTGTGACTGTGTGGGATTAACCCCGCAGTTTGCCTCTCCCAATCCCGCGAGGAATAGGCTCTGGGTAGCATAGCGATGCCGTGACGTTTGAATTTGTTGTAGGGGTCTGATTACGACCCTTGTTTTGGGCTTGAAAAGCTCAGGTGCTCCATGCCTGTTTAAGTTTTGTGGCTGGTTGTGGCAGGCATCATACAGCTTTTGCACTGCTGGGTGACGGGTGCCTGCATGCCTGCCTGCTCCTGCCGCCTAGATTTCTGCTCCACTTCTGCAAAGCATTTGTGAGTGCATACTAGGCGGTAGTTGAGCGCCTTCCCCTTTTTGTTTGCGAGTTGAATTCAGGTGCAATAGGCGCGTTCGTATTGGACCCAAAGCCTCATGAAAGAAAAGGGCCCCATAAACCTTATTCTAATCACTAAGGCCCCTATAGTCACCCCAAGAAAGCCCGATAAGCCTTAGACACCCCATAGAGCCGCCTAAACCCAATAAACCCAAGAAGCCCTGAAGCCAGAACCCTGAAGGCGCTACCGCCTCAGGGCGCCTTGCATGGCCTGGAAGTCTTGGAGACCGTGGTGCGCAACGTGGTGCGTTTTCCACAGGAGGAGAAGTTCAGGAGACTCCGCACCAGCAACGAGAAGCTGGCGCCCCTCCTCGGCCTGTCAGGAGCGAGGGGAGCTAGGATGTCGGGTTTTTGGATTGAGGTTTTAAAGGGGGTTTGGAGATGAGATGTTTTCTACTGTTGTTTCCACTGTTTTTTTGCTGTTTCAGGATGGTTGGTTGCCTGAGACTGTTCAGGAGGAGGCATGGTCGGGACTGGGCTGAACGGGATTTTGTTGTCGGTCTCCTCAATTCCTCGCGGATCCTTCACAGGTTCGTGTGCAGATTTGGTTCCACATCTGCTTGAAGGTGCCCCTAAACCCTAAACCCTGAACCCTAAACCCTAAGACCTGGATGTTGCATCATGTGCTTCACCGCGTATAACGCATCCAGGAAAGCGGGGCGCCTGGAAAGCCTAGCCCAAAAACCCTAAACCCTAAACCCCAAAAGCCTAAACCCTACAAGCCCCAAAAGCTTGATCCGAAACTTCCAAGGATATTCGGTTCCTTTGCATCGCAGGAGCCATGCCCGTCATGGAGTGCATGGGCTGGGAAGTAGCTGATGAATTCCTGGTCCTCCCGAAGAGGGTCGAGCTGGACTACCAGAAGCATGTGACGAAGATCCTGGATGTGACTCTTCAATGGTTTAGGGTTTGGGGTTTTGGGCGTGTAGGCATTTAGGTTTTGGGATTTCAATGATTTGAGGCACAGGGTTTAAGGTGTTGATGGGTTGTTAGACTGGTGGTTGGAGAAACCCTAAGCCCTAAAACCCTAAGCCCTAAGCCCTAAGCCCTAAAACCTAAACCTGAAACCCTAAACCCCTAAACCCTAAGCGCTGGTTTCCAGGTTTTGGATCTGTCTTGGTCTAGTTCGAAGGCTTAAAGTTGGCTGGTATGGCCTGAAGCAATGAACGATCCCTGGGAATACACTGCTTGGGGTAGCTAACACTCGAAACTGCTTCGCGATGATTCATTGACCCTATTAAGGAACCCCAGAAATGCACTTCATTCCTTCATTCCCCGCCGAGATTTAAGGCGAAGAGCCACTTCCTCCTCCGTGACACGACGGAGAAGCGAACAGCCAAGATGTTCCAGGCCCCCGGAGTGTTTTGTTCTTTTCAGGGTCTGGGGATGTTTGGGGATTAGGCTCAATTTAGCTTGTCTCTGGTGGACGTCGTGTTCAGTTATTTCTCTTGATGTCAGTTTGTTTCTGTGCATGAAACTGTGCCAAAAATACAGTTTGGAACGACAAACAACCACCCCTACACCTAACATCTCCGAAGCATGCACAGCTATCCCTGAAAACAGTTAATATTTCAAGTCTTAAATCTCCTACAGACGTCTTACTCCGCCATCCCCTACCTCTCGCCCTCTCCATCCCCCAGCCCCCCGACGCCCACCGGGGAAAAGAAAACATATCAACTGAGACTACTACCAACACGACACTGGAACAAATCCACCAAAGGACCGAACACTTCAATCCTCATCCTAACCCATCCCTGACCTGCGTTCGTGACCATCATGAACCCAAAGCCCTAAACCCGAAACCCTGCATGAACCCTGAACCCTGGACCCCGAACCTCAAACCCTGAACCGTGAATCCTGTCAGCCCTAAACCCTGAGGAGTCTGCAAGGCAGGGGCAGGAGTTGGCAGATCTGCGTACGATGCAGAAGCAGAAGTACCAGGACAAGACACCTAAAACCTTACCTTTGCTTGGTAAGGAGCGAAGGCATGGACCATCCCTAACCAACCCTAGGAATCCCTTTAAGGAAACCCTGGGCCCAGTTAGGGTTTTGGGTTTTGGGTTTAGGGTTTAGGGTTTAGTCTTCAGGGTTTAGGCTTCAGGCTTTAGGGTTTAGGCGTTCGGGTTTAGCCTGCCGGGTTTAGGCTTGGGTTTAGGGTCTAGGGTTGGGATTGGGGGCTTAGGGTTTAGTTTAAAACGGTTTAGGGTTGCATTTGTGAGGAAGGCGGGTTGACCGAGCTTCAATCCGATCCCTCTTCCATCTCCAATGTCTACCACCCCATCGAGGCCACACGCCCAAAAAACCGGAGGTTTCCTTAAAGGGTGTTGGGTTGCCCCTAGGGTCTGCCTAAAAGGCATAGGGTCTCATAAGATTTTCCTAAAAGAGGTATAGGGTTTCCTAGGGTTTCCTAAAGGGGTATCGGGTTTCCTAGTTTTGGGGTCTTTCCTGAGTTTGGGCTCTAGGGTCTAACCCAAACGGGGCTTAAGGTTTAGGGCTTAGCGTTTACGGTGAAGAAGGGTTAAGGGTCTAGGGCTTACAATTTCCCATAGCTTGTTCTTTCCTCCTGCTTTAGGGATAACGGACTCAGGCTTAGAGGGTGTTATTTGAGGTTTGGAGGTTTGCGGGCTCAGGGTTTAAGGTTTCGGCTTAGGCTTTTGCCAGAAACCCAAAGACGTGAATCCGAAAATTTAATGCTGAGAGTTTGGGCCTCGAGGTTTCAGGTTGGGGGTTTAGGATCCAGTGATGGGTTACCCAATTGCAGGCTATATATAAGGGTCCATGCAGGGTCTACTCCAGTAGCAGTAAATGACCAGTAACATGACCTGAGTAGTTGGTTGGTTATTGGCGCGTTCGATTTGGACACAAGGCCTCACGAAGAAAAAAGGTTGGTTGGTTGTTGGTTAAAGACCATTCTCCTGGTCAAACCTTTTTTTGCAATAAACTTCCTTTGGATCCAGGGTTTCATTGCTAAGTCAGATTTCAGGCCTGTGGCTCTCTCCTCAAGCACTAGACTTATGAATCTGATTGTTTGGTGTGATTGCCTCCTAAATCCTAAAGTTCCTAGAGCCTAAACTTAAACCCTAAACCCTAAACCCCAAAGTTCCTAAACCCTATAAACCTTAAATCGACCCTTGTTTAAGCCCGAAGCGCTAGACCCCAACACCCTTTCATCCCACAATTGCCAGGCTGAGCCAAGGATTCAGGGCACCAGCTCATTCGATCTATCCTGGTGCTGCTGCTCCTCAGAGGAAAAAGAGTTTAACGTTAAGGCTTTTCTAGGGTTTCCCTTTATTTTCCTAGAATTTCCTCGGGTTTCCTGGGTTCTGAACCGTTTGAGGGTTGACGGTTGAGGGTGCAGGGTGTAGGGTTAAGAGTTTATGTAGGGTTTGGCGTTTAGGATTTGGGGTTGAGCGTTGTGGGTCTAGGATTTGGGTTTAGGGTTTAAGCGGTTTAGGGTTTAGGACTTTGGGTTTAGAGTTTTGAGGCGTGGGATTTGGGTTTAGGGTTGAGGGCTTATAGGGTTTATGATTAAGATTGCAAAAGTTTGGGGGTGTAGGGTCTAGATCGGGCCCTGATCTAGTTTGAGTTGGCTTCTTGCAGCTTGAGGGTTTTAAGGCTTTGGCAGCATTTGCTATGACTACCGGTGGTGGTGATGGTGATGATGTTGCTCAGGCTGGTCATGATCATGGTGACGACGATGATGATGATGTTGGTGGTGGTGATGGTGATGATGATGGTGGTGGTGGTGATGGTGATGGTGGTGGTGATTGTAACGGTGATGTGGTCATGATGTTGATGGTGGTGGTGACGATGAAGATCATGAACAACTTGTTGTCGTTCGTTGTCGCGTCGTTGTTGTTGTTGCTGCTGTTGTTGCAATTGTATTTGTTGTAGTCATTGTAGTTGTCTTTGTAAGCGTTGTAATTGCAATTGTAATTGGTGTAACTGCTGTTATGAGGGGGTTCACTCCCTTGTGGAAGGTTCTCGGGTTTATGAGCGTGTCAACCCCATTAGACCTCAGATTCCTAAAGCCTCAATCACGTCACGCCGATCCTGAATCCTTAAACCAACACCCTTACCCTAACTTAGCCTCCTAGACACTTCACTCGACCCTAGCTCCTCAGGAGCAGAAGCCTCTTCATCAGGAAGCCTTAAGCCCCAAGGCCCTAGAGCCCCAAATTCCCTGAAAGCCCTAACACCCTGAAGCCTCAAGCTTCACACCTCCAAAGCCTTTCCATCAACTGGGAGTTTCAGAAAAATAGGAAACCCTAATATAGTGCCCTAAATAGTAGGATCCTTAGTATAAATGAAGCTCAGAGGTGATATAAACGCTTCTGTCGTCGGTGACCCTGTTACCGGCAAGAGTCAGTTCCTAAAATACGTTGCTGGCTCAGTACCTCGAGCAGTCTTCACATCAGGGAAGTCCTCTACCGCTGCTGGTCTCACTGCCTCGGTCGTCCGAGATCAGGAAAGTGGGGAAGTTGTTATCCCTCAAAAAAGGTACCCCTAATTTTCGGAAACCCTTACCCCTAAGTGCCCTTTATAGAGCCCTTATAGATCCCTTCAAGGAACCTTTAAAGCATCCCTTTAAATTAAAGGAACCCCCCTTAAGTTTCGGAAACTCACCGAAATCTCTGCGAGGTTGCTGCACTTGGGGAAAAGGCGGCTCGGGGAGCTCTTCGAGGCCGAAGATGAGGACGCTGATGCTCGGTCTCGGTGTGGGTTTAGGGTTTAGGGTTTAGGGTTTTAGGGTTTTAGGGTTTTGGGGTTTTAGGGTTTAGGGTTTAGGGTTTACGCGTTTAGGGTTTAGGGTTTAGGGTTTCATGGTTTTAGGGTTTAGGGTTTGGGGTTTACGCGTTTAGGGTTTAGGGTTTTAGGGTTTAGGGTTTAGGGTTTAGGGTTCAGGGTTCAGGGTTTAGGGTTTAGGGTCTCGGTCCATGCGCCTAGGTTTACTATAGGGCCTTCATAATTGCGGTCTCGGTCCATGGTTTAAGTTTAGGGGCCTTCATAATTGCCTATGTTATTTTAGGGGTTCCTCAATATAAGTATATTGCAGATGCTCGGTCTCGGTGTGCATGGGTTTAAGTTTAGGGGCCTTAACAGCTAGAATGGGGTTCCTTTAAAGGGATCTGGAAGGGTTTCTATAAGGGATCCATAAGGGTAATATGATATAGGGGCCTTCATAATTTACCTACATTATTTTGGGGGTTCCTTAATATGAGTATAGTACAATGGCTCCCAAACCCTGTTCTAATGATTAAGGCCCCTATCTTGGAAGGAATGGATAGGGTTCAGGGTTTAAGTTTATGGGTTGTGGTATAGGGTGTATGGAGTTTTAGGAGGTCTGGAAAGGGTGTTGGGTTGTAGCGATATCAGCTTATTGGGCTCCAGGAGTTCATTTGCGAACCCTAAACCCTAAACCCTAGAAGGGGCCCTCACCCTGTAATAGTGGTATAGTAGGAATATAACAGGGCCCGAATATAATCCTTATAGTCACTATTACAGGGTGTGAGCAGCTTCTACCCAGAGACTCCAATATCCCTTAATTAAGGAATATACCTTAAATCATATAAGGGACGCTACCATAATTTAAGGAATATTCCTTAATTAAGGGATATTGGAGTCTTTGGGTAACCTAAACCCTAAGATTATGGTTGTGTCGGGCTTTGGAAGCTGCAGGCCTTTCGTTGTGGGAAGAAGGTTTTGAAACCCTAAACCTACGAACCCGAAGCCCATGAACCCGAATCCCTAAACCTTAAACCCGACACCCTTAACCCGAAACCCGAAACCCTAAACCCGAAACCCTAAACCCGAAACCCGAAACCCTAAACCCATCCGAGTCTCGTGAGAACCAAGGGACGACATCCCGCGGCAGTTGACCATGAACGATGCCGCGAGGGGTCTTCAGGTGGCTCCCTCAGCCCCCCATGCGAAAAAAATGCGAAACCCGAACCCACCAATCGACCAACCTCTAAATTCCATCCTAAATCCTAAACCCTTTAAACTCTAAATCATTAACCCCCAATGACCCCGTGTTCCCAAGAATCAGGTGGCTCGACTCCTAGGCGGTGGCTGAGGCTAATTCCGACCGGTTCAGACCGGTCTAAGCTGCAAGGGAGTCCATGAGGAAATGTTTTCCACTAGGGAAGGATCCCTGGACCATTTCAGGACACCATCCGTATAGCCTTCAAAGCTTTTTAAGCTTTATACAGCTTAAATGCTACAGGGAAACTGAAACCTCAGACCCGAACCCCTAAGCCTATACCGTTTTCGGGAAACCCTAGCCATCCTCAGGATCCTCCACTTACTAAAATTAGGGGAATGTGCCCGACCGCGACGCAACGAGTGAAGATGGGTTGGAAGCAAAGGCGAGCCGAACCATCGGATGGATTGCGTCAAAGAGCGGCCGGCTTGTGCAATCCCTGCATTCTCGTCACAGTCCGTTTTAATATGCGTAGTGCGGTTACCTCTCGACGGATCCGTTTGGTTACCTCCATCGTGATTATTCCGTGGTTATGCTGTGATTACTTGTCGCGTGATAGCCATGTGATCTGAGATCACGGCTTGATCACGGGCTAAGAAGCCTTAACCAAAATTAGAGGTAACCAACCCCAGGGGTAGCCAGATTTCCTTTATCATCTTTGCTGTACAGTGTACAGACCCCGCTACTGGGCTAAGACTTTTTCCAAGACGCATGGGAAACAGGTGCATGGCTTGAGGGCCGATGGTTCGTTGGGACTCAATGAATGGACCATTCCTAACTATCCAAACAAAATGCCCAAAACCCCGAGCGTAAATCCCTTGGAGCAATGTGCAAGCATAGACCTCTGGCAATCGATTCAGCTTCAGGTCCCTGATGTTCTCCTGCGGTTTTGGTCGCTGAAGAGGAGGTCACGAAGGCGGCAGGCTTGTTCAAGAACGTGAAGCACCTACAGGAGAATGTCGGGCTTGCCCTCACAAAGCAGCCGGCTTCTTCATTCTACCATCCGTATCGAGGCGGGAGGGCTGTTGTCAAATACTGCATTGTCTTGTAATTATTGCAGCTGTCCATTTTCATGAGATTTCTTTTCCCTTAGCCCTATATTGGGAAGCCCTAGTGAAGCAGAGATTGCTTGCCTGCAATCCCTGTTCTCCAACGCAAGGCACGTCACCCTAGTCTCCTCGGCGCAATGATGCTTAAGCGATAGCCACAACTTCCCTCCGTAATTACAAGTTTGAAACCTTGCTATCATCAACAACCCTAAATCCTCCTAGTTGCGTTTGAAAGAGGACCTCGATCCTCCCCCGCCGCGCTCACCGTGGGCATCCGGAAGTACCCTAAACCCAAAAGCCCAAAATCAAACCCTAAAACCCTACAGCCCTAAAGCCTTAAAGCCTTAAAACCCTAATTAAACCCTCAACTCTAAAATCCTGAGACCCTACAGCCCTAAAACCTTAAAGCCCTAAAACCCTAAACCCTCAACCCTAAAATCCTAAGACCCTACAGCCCTAAAACCTTAAAGCCCTAAAACCCTAAACCCTCAACCCTAAAATCCTAAGACCCTACAGCCCTAAAACCTTAAAGCCATAAAACCCTAAACCCTCAACCCTAAAATCCTAAGACCCTACAGCCCTAAAACCTTAAAGCCATAAAACCCTAAACCCTAAACCCTGAAGCCTTAAGGTCAGAGCGGCATTCGGGAGTGCAAGTTCATCTGCAACCTCATGGCCGAAGGCCACCGGGGCGCCAAGTGTAGGGTTTAGGGTTTGGGGGGGGGTAGGGTTTAGGGTTTGGGGTTTGGGGTTTGGGTTTAGGGTTTGGGGTTTGGGGTTTGGGTTTAGGGTTTGGGGTTTGGGGTTTGGGTTTAGGGTTTGGGGTTTTGGGTTTGGGGTTTAGGATGCGCTGAGGGTCTTCGGGGTGGTTTGAACTCGGATTCTGTAGGCTTTAGGGTTCAGGGCTTGTGGTTTTAGGGTTCCGGGCTTAGGGCTTAGGGTTTAGGTTTAGGGTGAGGTTAAAGCGGAAAAGTTAGAGCAATTGCAGGGTGTGTCGGCGTTGTCAGGAACACCAGTCTAGGACAGAGGGTACCTGTTGGGTACTGCCTACGATCAGCAACAGTTGGCTATAGACTGTACACTGAAGGCTCTTATTGCGGAGAATGCATGATTAGTATAGGGCCCCAAGCAATTACCAATTCTATTTTGGTGGTTCATCAGTATAATTATAGTGGGCCCCAAACCCTTATTCTAATTATTACAGCCTCTATATTATCTGCAATGTCCAAACCCTTCAGCCGGCTGGCGAGCAGTCCTGCCAGGCAACTTGTTCACTGAGTGTGCGCTCCCAGCGGTCGACGGCATAGCCAACGTCTCCGTCATGCATCCTATGGGCGTACTGCTGAACCTTGATTGGCTTGAGCTTCAGCACTTCGCCGGGTCATTGCTGTTAACATACTTGCACAGCTTACACAAAACGTAATACAAGCCCATGACAACTCCACCACTTACGTCAAGGATCATGGGATCTGGTAATTAGGGTCAGGCGTACTTATACTTACTTATCGCCCTCCAAGCAGCGGCAGTTCGTCCCCGAGGAAGCTTTCAGCAGCCCTCTGCGAGCAACCGCTCCCTTCACCGTCGAAAGACTTGGAGCGGAAGTTGCAGGATCACTTGGCCTTCAGGAGACCTACATGGGCAGTTCTCTAAATTCGGCGCCCCCGTTATGTCCCTGAGACAGTACGGCAGCCTTAAACAAGGGACCTTTAATTAAAGGGCCCCGAATTGAGAACACTACCCAGATATCTTTGTGCTATCAGTGCAAGCCCGGGGTTCCTGGAGGACGCCTACGTTTTTGAGTGGCGCCGTAATCTGGAAGATTCGCTGAAGGGTCGAAGGGTAACTTGGCGCAGCTTCTCGAGATGGCAGGGACAAGGAGGAAGAGTACTGAATGGAGGGGTTCGATGCTCTCTGTGAGCACGGTGGGCAACACCTAAGCAAGTTTCAGTACTCCTGGAATGCAGTTGTCTTAGAAGTCGCGAAGAAGATGTGATCGAGTTCCGGGTTCCTCCGCTTCCTGCGGGCTTCCGACCCCGCTGTGCCAGGCCTTCTGGAAAAGAGTTGCATGCAACTTGTGCACTCAAGACTCAGAGAGCCCAATACTCCTTAAAGGGGCTACACAGACTAAATGATAGCGGGCTCAAGATGAGAGTACGATGTAAGGTGCCCGAAAACAGCGGCCCGAAAGCTCTCCTGGAGTTGGTCCCTGAACCCTATAGGCCCCAGGCCCTAAACCCTTCTAGCAGATCCCCGAATTGCTATACTACTGAGGGTACTTTATGTTGAACCCCCATTAAGGGATCTACTTTCTTTCTAAACCCTCAACCACGAAGCTTACCTTTTGGTTCGTAAGGAATGGAAGAATGGTAGTAATAGTGGCTATAATTGTACCCCACTCCTCCATTCCCTACTAACCAAAAGGTAAGTAAACCCTAAGTCTTTTTTGTCCCCTGCGGCCAGGCGGTGCGTCTCCGACCCAGCTCGAGGAGGCAGGGAAGGGTTTGAGCTTTTCGCTTGATTTTTTGCGCAGAAGCTCAGGGTTCCGGGGTCTTAGGGTTTCAGGGTATTTATGTCTTCCTATACGGTTGATGATACAAATCCTGCATTACCTTAAGGACCCTAAACTATGGGAATTATGGTATATTCCTTACTATGGGTAATGCAGGATTTATATCATCAACCGTAGTACTCTAGGCACAAAGCCATCCTTGTTGCCCGAACTCCCGGATGCCACACGTTTTTTTTCGCCATGGGATTTTCGCTACCTTAGGCTCTAAGAGGCTAGAAACTAACACTCTCGGCATGCTCCGGAGCCACATCGGACTAATGACTCAACACATCGGCTCTAGAGAACAAGAAGCCTTCATAGTTTTCTTTTACATGGTTTTCCGTGAAAGGGAACCTGATGATCCTCTGAATGATGTCCATACTTGGAGGGGCAGGGGACTTAGTAAGTAGCTTATAAGTAGGGTTATAATTGGGGTATCTCCATTTAGGGTGCTTATAACTCTACTTATAACCTACTTACAAAGTCCCCTGCCCTTCCAAGTAAGGGCTTCTGAAAACTCTTCCGACCCAGCGTGCCAGGCTTCTTGAGCTTGTGGGGGCAGGGGGTTACAAATGGGTCTCGAGTATGCAGGGCTTCAGAACACCATAGGACCTTTTTCGGTGGTCCTTCTGATAAGGATCCGAGTCTTTGGGGTTCCCTGTCATCTTCTGAAACTCCCACTTTTCGCATATCTGAGGTTCACAGTCTAAGTCCTCGCTTCTTTTCATCTTCTGGAGGTTTTCTTGATGTCAACCAGAGCCCACTCGTAGCTTTTGGTGGGGTTATGACGGATGCTCTTTCGGGTTTACAGGGGGCCCACAAGCAATGTGGGTTTTGGCTAGGCTAGGATGCCCAGTAGTACCCTTAATTCCCTTTTTGTAGTCCTAGGTGCCTTATAAAGTTACCCACTACCAAAAAGAGAGGCCTTTTTATTCTTAGGTTACTGGGTATCCTAGAAGCCCTTAAAGCCCTAACCTTACATTATAGAACACTACTATAGATCCCTTATAGAACCCTTTAAGGAACCCTATTGGGTATCCTAGTAGGTTAAGGCGAGTTCGAATGTCGTTGAAGGTGTTTCATGTCGACCCTGGAGCCCCTCTCGCTTGAGCAGTGAGCAGTGAGCCTTTTTCCCGAAGTTCGGTGGCAGATCCCAACTCAAATGTGGGCTTTAGGTTTAGGGTTTAGAGTTTAGGTAGGGTTTCTTGGTAGAGTTGGGGGGATCTACTGGAAGATCCGTATCCTAGGGGTCCGCTGTGTACAGTTGCATCGGTTGGGAAAGTCGCGCCGGCGGCGGCAGAAGGTTTTGGCAACAGGTGATGAAGTGATGCACAAAGTCGTGAACATCACATCGAAACACACGTGGGTTGTGGCATCTCGGAAGATGAGGTTCTCAGAGAATCTGCATAAAAGTTGAGTTGTTGCTTGCAGACTTTGGGGACATGGTGAAGGCTTAAGGTTTGAAGAAGGCTTGCTCGTGATTGACACCGCGTGCCTACCTGCCGTTCCAGCACTAGCATCGCGGACAGAAAATGAGTGCAGCCGCCCTGTTTTTGTCACAGGGAACTTCTCGGCTGTTTCACAGGCTGCCGAACATGGTTTTGGGCAAACTGACGCCAAACATGGCATGGAGCGAGCGAGAGAGAGACAGAGAGAGAGAGAGAGAGATAGAGAGAGAAGACAATGAAGAAAACACAAAACAATCAAAGAGAGAGATAGGGAGAGAATGAGAGGGACAGCGATCGAGAGAGAGAGAGAGAGAGAGAGAGCAAACGAGAGTGAGGGAGATGGACGGAAAGCTAGTTAAGGAGACAGACGCCCGGTGCACGCCTTCCTGTTCAGCACGGACTGTGCGGGGGTCAGGCAAAGCTTGTCAGGTCGCGTGAGTTCCGTGGTAGCGTCAGTGCTTGAAGCTTGTTGTGATGTTCGCTTGGTGTTGTTTCTTCTCCCTTCTGATTGTTGTCGGCGGCGCTGACGATGAACCTGCCGGCGAAGATCGTGCCCTTCAGCCCACTTCGTCCGTTCCGGCCTGAGCGTTGACCACTTAGAACTGCTGTTGGCGATGGCGGGGAGAGCCTGCTAAGGACTTCTTGCAGCGACTGTTCACACTCGGAGTCTTCATGGCATGGGCGCGGCTTGTCGAAAGGACTCACCAGGCACTTCCCCTCGATACAATAATATCTCAGGCGTGCACTGTGTGTGACTGCGGCTGCGATGTGTCGCTCAGGAGCTGCGATCACTAGCACGCATGATGAAGGCGATCAAAGGGTATTATCGAAGACCCGACCGTGACCTTGCGTGGCGTGTTGGCAGGAGCATGATCGCAGCTCTGACAAACCCAGGCGACGGAGGCATTGATCACACTCGCAGGAAGCGCTTCCAAGCAAGCACGGAGCATGAACAGGATCCCCGGTGGTGGCGGTTGCAGTTTGTCAGAGTCTACGAAAAGTAAGCCGTGAGAGCGCGCGATCGGCGCACGATGCATACCAATAAATGTCATCACCGGTTCACATGCATGATCAACAACTCCTGGTTATGCAACATTGTGTTGCAAGTCGCATGCTGCTGCGCTGGAGTGCTTCCTTCGGCTCAAAATAGGCCGAACCAATGCATGTGAATCCTTTCTGGAGCTGGCCATGGTGGGCGCAGGAGAAGCAGTACATCATACCTTCGATGTTATGTACTAAACAGTATGTAGTTAGTATAGTAGTACATTTCATGTTAGATGTAATCTACTAGATGTTATGTATTATATGTGTATATCATG
This sequence comes from Symbiodinium sp. CCMP2592, assembly GCA_905221615.1. Lineage (NCBI taxonomy): Eukaryota > Dinophyceae > Suessiales > Symbiodiniaceae > Symbiodinium > Symbiodinium sp. CCMP2592. The sequence continues at coordinate 1,099,083 of CAJNDT010000557.1, read as the reverse complement.
TATTCGCCCTCTGATGTTTGTAGCGTGCTGAGCTTTTGTGTTTCTTGATTGTGTTGCTTCGGAGGACAGGTGTGGATACTGGGAGTACTACCAGGCTGGGTCGCACTGAACTACCTGCCAAACCTCCAACATCGCGAGCACAGGGGTCATGGCCATCGGGACCGAACCTTCCGCGACAGCGTTTCTAAGCAGCATTTCTGGGCGTGTGTTGAGGGAACTTTGCATCTCCGTGTGGCAAACTTTTCCAAGGAAAAACGTGGCAGAAGGTGACGGCGACGGTGGAGTCTTGGCCTGGCCGTGATTACGGTGGCTTGGACTTGTGTTCACTCTCATGGTGTGCTTGTGCTACAGCCGGTGGACAGCGATTGAGAACAGAAGGGACCCCAATAGGCTAGACTGGTATGGTCTAAGCAAGGTACCGCTCACTAGAAGCACCCCCGTTTAGGTTGGCTGCGGCTGGATCGGCAGACCACGGCGAAGCTCAAGTGCTGGGATCATGGAGGTTTGGTGGCATTCATTCCTCTTGCGCGCACCGCGATGAAGTTGCAGGTCGTGTTTACGTTCACAGCCAGGATATCGTTGGCGAAAGGCCGCCCATGTTGCAGTTTGCCCGTGAGTATCTTGGAGCTGTTAGGGTCTCACGTCTTGTGAGATGTGCTGCGAGGCCCGGCATTGGCTCGCGCGTTCAGTGCCATGTCTACCGGGATGTGAGCGGTGTGGGCGCTGAAGACGTGCACTTGGTGATGCGCGACTCTTAGCCCGGCCTAAGCCCAGTCCGAGAATTCACTTGAGAGATCCTGAGAGATTCGGTTTGGCTTTCCGCGTTAGGTTGGATGCTACAAGTTCACCCAATGCAGGCGCGGATGCTGTCCATCCAATTTCAAGCAGCTTCTTGCACATGTCATTCAGCTTCATGTGTATCGCAGTCGAGTGTGTGGGTCCACAATTTGACCAAGGTGAAGCAGTGGATGAGAATGCTGTAGCTACGAGCTCGCCGAAAAACGTGAACATCGGCGATGACAGGCCACCGGGTCAGGGAGGAGCATCGAACACTTGTGCAGTGTGCAGACACTGACGAGAATCCAGCAGAACCCCGTCAAGAAACTATAAAACGATAAGGGGCTTTGTAAAGCGGGACCATAAGGGGTGTATATGGGACGTTAGACAAGCATACTGCAGAGTTCCGTGGAGTTCGAGACAATGTGCAATTCGCCGGTCCAGGGCTGACGCCGTCAGTATACAATATAGACAGACAACCGATGCCACCGCCACGTCATGGACATCTATCGCGTGAACAATCGGTAGCCCTGATGTTCTGACGTTTTGCACGGATGCAAATTGAATGACGAATCTCCTCAACTGCCCAACAAACCCCAAATATTAAGCCCCGAACTCTAACACCAAACCCTGGTGTACGTAAGCAGTCCGCAATGCCGCTGCATGACAGACACAACGGCAGCCTTGGCAGCCAATACATGGATGACCACGAAAATGCGGAAGTGGTATGGCCCTCAAACAAGATTCCGAGGATCAAACTTGTCCGTGAGCCCTAACGCAAAAAGCTGCTTGTTTTAGGCTTTAGGATTTAGGGCTTCAAGACTTCGGGTTTCGGGTTGCTTCTGTCAGCGCGTAGCGCAGGCCGGCCTTCCAGGGAGAGACCCAGGAGGAGGCCGCGACGGCGGAGTCGCTGGGCGCGTGCTGTTTTGCACTGCTGCCGCTCGAGTAGCTTGCCCGCGCTCACCCATGCCCCCAGCCCTCAACTCTGAGCCCAACAGGCTCAAGCCCAAGAAAGCTTGAAAGCCTTAAAAACCCTAAAAGCCAAACCCCAAACTTTCAACAAAGCTCTGAAGTCTTCAATCCTAAACCCTAAATCTCCGAACGTCGTTTCGGTCGAAAGCGATGCTGAGGATCGATTTCTTCAAGTACCTTGGCGCAAGGCAATTCAGCAGACTTCGTGTGGCTTCTTCCCGTTTGGCGAGCTACGAGGTGCCCCGACTTGCCACTGCTTGTTTAGGGTTAAAAGCCGCAGGGTTCAGGGTTTGGGACTTGCACGCCTGCTACTTTCGACCCATACAGTGCCCTAACCGCGAATCCGAAGAATCCCTTGAACCCTACAAACATTTGAGCCCCAAAGCCCCGACTCCCCCGCAAGTTCTAACGCCCTAAACCCTGAGCCCTAAACCCCAAAACCTCGAACTCGGAGCCTCCCAACTCATGATTTGGAGTCTCTTTTGGATCTAGACTCTAGAGCCGCTGCAGTTCAAAAACCTCCAATCCCCAAACTCCGAAAGCCCTATAGCCCACACCGGTCCTGTAAACCCAAAATCTTTAAATCCTGACTGTTGCCAAACCCTTAAATCCTCGAAGCTCACCAAACTTTCATTGCCCTGAAGCTCGCATCTCGTTCGCAGCAGGTCCTGCTAGAAAATCTGATTGCCGACGCGTGCAGGCCGGGCAAAGTTGGGGTTTGGGGGCACCTGGAGAGTGCAGCTTTACCCCACAGTGAAGGTCAGGGTTTAGGTTTTGGGGTTCAGGTTGAGTTTACTATAAATAGGAGCCTTATCATGATTCAAGCATGCACTGCAGCAAGGCTCGCTAACAGAGACCTGAAGAATCGCAGCTCTAATGGAAGGATACTTGTCATCAAGATCCCGTCTGTAATAGCGGTTCCTAATCAATTATGCTATAAGAATGGAGTCTTGATTAGAAGGACAGCGAAATAAGGAACCCCACGTTCTGAGTTCAAGACTCTCGGAAGTGACATGCCCGCAGGGAGGACGTCATCATCAATAACTACATCATCACCTGGTCTCCAGTGACGTGTTCGGTGAGCAACCGGCGCCGCCCTTCCAATCGGAAGGCCTTGGTCCGGGATTTGGCGGTGGTGTCTGCAGCGCGAAGCAGCTCTTCTGCAACTCAACAGCTCCCATCGAGCTTCAGGAAGAAGCCCTAAACCCCGTTCTAAACTTTAACCGTATCCCATCCCTTTAGCACACCACCATACAGCAGACCGTATAACAGCCTACAGAAGCGTCCTGAGGCCTGTTAGCACCATGATGTAGATCCCTTATTGCTGCATCAAGCCCTCTCCCGTAAGAAGGATTCGAATCGGGATCCGCATATTGAGGCCTTTAGAGACAGGGGCTTGTTTGTCAGGGACAGTCTTACATCCTGACATCCCAAGAAACCTCATGTGGCCCCGAGGCTTGCGTTGGCTGATCAGGGGACTTCCACAGTGGCATTTGCACTCCACCGCATGTCTTGCGAAACTCGGTGCCCGAGTAGTACGCTTTTGCCCTTTTTGTCTTCGGGTTTCTTTCGTTCTGGCAACCGAATCGTAGAAACCACGGTGCCCTTATCGTAGAGGCGACCCTGAACCCCAAGCCCAAACACTCCAAAACCCATAAATCCTTTTGTCCAAAATCCATTCAACCCTGAACACCGAACCCTGAGCTGAGGAAATGGCAGGCGACTCTCGCGGCTTTGTGTGGCTCTGAAGATCCCATGGCAGTCAAGGCTGCGCAGTGCACTGCAGGAAAGGCAGAGAGAATGTGGACCCTCTCCACCGGAAAGCCTTAGAATCCATGGAATGCCACGTGCTGACTTCAACTCGGCGGACGCGCGGACGAAGAAAAGGGCATGGGGTGGCATGCTTACTGTAAGGAGTCGCATCCTCGTCCTCATCCCATCCTCATCGTCATCAGCATCATCATCAATATCGTCATCGTCATCATCGTCATCGTCACCGTCACTACCATCATCATCAGCACCATCAGCATCAGCACGAGAATCCTGACCGCTGCACCAAGTGCCGCATCTGCACGACAGAGCAATGTTGTAAATCGCTATCCGACAATCCACATTTCCCGACCCTGAAGCCCTAAACCGCAAATCCGGGATCATCAGGACATATTTCCCTTCTTTAAAGATGCGGTTTGCAGGGGACCCGCTTCCCCCGAAACCATAAACATTCTTCGAAATCAACATGTGCCCGTGCAATTTCTGCAGTCTGCTGCTGGGCACGTATAAGCTGATGAAGCTACCGGAACGTTCCTGCAATTCTGAAAGCTTTTCGAGCACCAGCGATCATGAAGAGCACGAAGGCGATCCAGTTGAAAACTTCCAAGCGGCCTATAGTGCCAGTGTGGTTCTCCTAGTAGACGCAACATATGCGGTTAGGCTCCTAGTGTGATTTGGCGGGCCAGCACTCTGCTTGATCAAGTCTTTGTTGAGCTTCGCATACTTGTGTGCTTGTGGGCGTTCTTCGATCCTGGCTTGAGATGAAATGCAGGCAAGACGAGCAGCCCGAGCTCTGGGTGCAGGGTTTTAGGGATTCAGGATTAGGTGATTAGGAGTTGGGGTTTTAGGGATGTAGGAATTTAGGGGTGCAAGATCTAGTGTTCAGGTTTTAGAGGTACATACGCTAGCGACTACAGGGAGTGAGCTTGCACGGCGCCTTTCATGAAGTGCGGCTCAAGTCTTAGTTGTCTCACTGTGATGTTCGTGCGACAATCCCTTGGACGGAGGCAGAGCTCTGTATCTGCGCGGCTCATGTCACCTTCTTGGTGTGTGGCCTGGATTGATGTGGGTAGTTACGCCGTATGGTCACAAACTAAACCTGCCACAGTACCCTTTAGAGTAAGGCTTATCGCAAGCTATCGAGACCTGCAAAAAGTACCCCTAAAGGAACCACCCGTATCGAGTGGCTATGGTTTCAAATGACTCGTCCGCCGGCAACCAGGGCAACTTCCCCTGCACTCGACAGAATGGAATGGCGAAGCGCTGATTCAAAGCGTCATGACACCTGCAATGCAAACTGTGACTTTCAATTTGTATACAGACTTGAAGACAACTTAAAGGAACGCTTGGCAGTATCCAATTGAACACAAAGACAAACATAGGAATCCTTGCTCTCCCCTGCGATTGAAAATGTGTACAACTGAAAAACCAGTCGAAGCACGCAGATGCGAAATGCGGATGGATCGTCAGCATCCACAACATGACCAGCAATCCCCTCTGCGAAAGCTGCGACAGGCTTGTTGCAAGTCTGCCGCAACAGCAGCACTTGTACTAGTACCAAAGCAGAGAATAAAGCACCGATGTTCCGTTTGTTGGACACGGGCTTTCGGGTTTCAGTGTTTGGGGTTTTGGTTTCGGGCTTTAGGGTTAAGGGCTTTTAGCTTTAGAGTTTTCGGGTTTAGGGTTTTGCGGATTATGGGACGGGGCATCCGCGAGGCAACGTTGCTGGCCTGCCTGTTTGCCACAACTTCTGCACTCTCACCTGCCGCGGATGCTTGCGAGCCCGGAGGATTGGAGAATGGGTTTCGTAATTTCGTACATACGCACGAAGTTTCCAGATCCTATGGGTGGACACGGGTGGAGCAGTTTGAGGCATGTCGTCCTTGCGCTGTCTTTCGTACAAGTAGGTATAAAGCTACGCAAGAGTCATCATGGCAGCAATGGTTAAGAAGCAGTGAAACCCGTAGCCGGAGCCGAACGCATACAGTAGCAGCAGAGGTATGATGACAATGATGATGATGATGATGGTGATCATCATGAGGATGGTGATTGTGACTGACAGCAAAAGTGTTGGTTACGATCACTAGCATCATGCTTTTCATCAATATGGCATTATCTAAAGTGGCCGTACCAAATGCATCAACAACAATAGACACTAAACCCGACTAGTAACCCTTTTAGTAGTCTTACAAGCAAACCTTACAGCAGCCTATTCGTTAAGAGTAGCCCGTATAGAAACCTTAATCACCCTACCAGGAGGCCGAAGTAAGAGTAACCTTAACAGGAACCTTCAATGGAAACATGTAGCCAAAGACCAGGACACACCGACACTCGAAATCCATCCCTAAACCCCAAACCCGAAACACAAAAACCCTAAACCCTAAACCCTAAACCCCTAAACCCCTAAACCCCTAAACCCGAAACACAAAAACCGTAAGCCCTCTATCTCTCAGCGCCTTCGGGGCCTGGGGGGGGATTTTACGGCTTAGGGCTTGCAGTTTGGGGTTGAAGGCTGAAAGTTTTAGGGCTTAGGCTTTAGGGTTTAGGGTGTAGGGTTCAGGGCCTTACTTGAGGCTTGGGGTTTAGTATTTAGGGCTGAGGGGTCGGCGAGCTAATGAAGGGGTTGAGGAATTGCTAACACAGTTCCGTTGGGCTCCTGGATATGGTCACAGGTCAACGTAGTACCCCAAAGCCCATTTCGAATTCTGAAGACCCCCAGATCAGGGCTAGAGCCTTGAGGCTAAACCCCCCACACTTGCGGTCTTCCTGGGGCTTAAGGGCCCTAGACTCCAGACGCTGGACCCCAGGCCCGACAGTTCACTAAATCCCAAACACGCTCCTAAACCTTAACCTGTAGCGTTTCGCATTAAGATCGTAAGCCCAAGACTGAGCAGGAGACCTTCAAGCCTTGCTGCAACGGCGTGGTGCTCACATGAGCCACCAAGATTATGCTCGATCCGTTTCTTGGCTCACAGTTTTAAGGTGCTTTGGGGTTAGGATTGGGAGTAGGGGGTCCAGGATTCAGGAAGGGCTTTTCGACTTGAGGCTCAGACTGCATTAGACCTGAGGGTTAGGGCTTTAGGGTCGGGGGCTTAGGCTTCAGGGTTCTCCAGGCTTAGGGCTTTAGGGCTTCTTGTTAAGCGTATAGGGTTTGTAGGGCATTATGGAGTTTCAGCAAACAAGTGTCCTGAACTCATGCCGGTTCTTATGATGCAAACATCTGGAGCTTTCGTTGTAAGTTCACATCTCGTTGTGCCAATCATGGTCTAAGGTATAAAGCACGAAAGCCCATTACGGTTATTCAGGTCTCGATATTCGAGTTTCCAGTCTCCGCCTTGCGTCTCGCGCCAAGCTTTAGCTTGAGTCACCTTGATGCTTTCAGCTCCAAATCCTTTAAAATCTACGTGACAACCTGAACCCAAAATGCGAAGTCCTGAACCCCACTAAACCTCGCAGACTCTATACGCCGCATGAGCTGCATGAACCAAAAGCGTGACACCCTAAATCCTAACGGCTGAACTCAGAACCCGAAGCGGCGCCAGAAGATCGTCCTGTCTGGACTCCCACTTGGCAGCCCTAAACTCTAAACTCCAAATCCTACAGCCCTAAGCCTTCCTCACGAATACTTCGATGTTCTCAGTCGAAAGCCCGCAGCCCTGAGTCCGGTGTGTCTGCAATCCGGAAACCCTGAGCTAGCCTTTACCTCTAGCCGCCGAAAACAAAAAGGGGTGTCGGGGTTTAGGATCTAGGGCTTGGCGTTCGGAAGCCTATTCGTTTCTAGCTTTCTTCAGGTTCCTTAGTGTGAACTTCTTGGTTTATGATGTAACTTTAGAAGGTAGGGTTTTCTGCACGGGTAGCTTTCGGATTTTGGGGTGTGGGGACTCGGCTTCAGAACCCTAAACCCTAACCTTAAGCTTTAAAAAACTGGACCCGCAAATCTCTGAGCCCTAAGTCCTAGATTCTAAACCCTGAACCCGGAACCGGGCCACTTCAGATTAACAAGACACCATTGAAGCCCCAAGTCCTAGACTCAATACCCGAAGCCCTGAGCCTCCAAACCCAAAACCCAGACCGTCAGACAGAAAAGGGTGCTCAGGGTTTACAGAAGAAGCCCAAAAGTTGGAAACCCAATAGCCTCAATCCTTAAGAGTACTGTATAAGGAATCCCAGCACTATTTGACTTATCCGGTTTCCAAGTTTATGGGGTTTATTGTAGGGGAAAAGGTGCTGAAATAGAAAGCCAGATCGTCGTCTTTCCCAGCAAAGGACGCTGACATGGAGCCGAACCCTCCTCAGTGGCCGCCGTCGGTGCCTCTCGGCCTTCTTAGACCGTAGGGCCGTAGGGTTTAGATTTGGACCTTCAGGGCTTAGGAAGGGGCCTTTGGGGTTGTGAGTGTTGGGATGTCGGGTTTGGGTCTTTTTCGGTTTTGGGTTTTTGGGGTTAGGGGCTTCGGGGTTTGGGGTCTAGTGGGGTTTGGGCTTTAAGGTCTACTGGGTTCAGGGTTTAGTGGGATTAGGGTTTAGGGTACAAGGTTTAGGGTAAGCAGTTTGGGATTTCTGGTTCAGCGCTCGGTGTTGAAAGTTCGTGTCTGCAGGTGAACTGTTCGGACTTAGGGGTTGAGAACTGCCTAGACGGCTTGAGCTTCTTAGTCGAAAACGCGACCTGCAACGTTTCTCGGGTAGTAAAGCCCCAAGCTGACCACAACAGGTTCACCTGTGGTCTAGGAGACTGGGCAAGTAGGTAAAGCTGTTGCGGGCTTCAGGGCTCAGAGCAAACCTCAACACCGAGGTCCACACCCATAGTCTGTTGTAGAGATCCTTGCGCTCTCGCGATCTCGATGGGATCGTTTGCAGTGACTGCTTGCATAAACCCCTAAACCCTCAAGCCCCACTACAAATAGACGGTACTCGTCAAGTCTGCACTTAGCATTGAAACGAAAAGTTGGCTTCTACTAGACAAGAGGAAGTGACTGGATTCAAACAGGCTCTAGTCTAGCAGCGAGCATGAGCACACTTTCTTGCCTGGACCACTCGTACGACCGAATTTTGGCGGCTGGGTAGCCCCATACCGCACACTTCTTCCTGCAGGCAGCATGCACAGGTCGGACGAAGCCCGCAAACCATGCAAGAGAGTGCGACACCCCAACTGCCAGAGCTACCTCTGAAGGATGCGCGTGTATACACACAGCATGATGTGCAGAAGCACTTGCAGACATAAACGCACACGCACGCGCACACGCACGCAGGCACGCATGCACGTTCGCTGCAGGGGATTCGGCTTGCAGTTCGTGCAGAGAGGTTTCTAATGTTCATCGCCTCAACTCCACGTCTGGATACACTGCTATGAATTTGAGAATGGACCTTATGTCGGATTTGCGATTGCATTCCCCGCTCCATGAGTTTCAAGAACGCATTAAAAAATCATGATTTCTGGGGTAAGCGAAGCCTGGTTGGCTATTGTGCCCTAAGCTGCGAGTGGCATCATGGCCCTCCCGCTCATACTGGACATTGTTCAGCTGAGTTTGGTCGTTTTCGGCACCTTGTTGACTTTGAGCCCAGTTGCTGCGGGAGGCATGGTGTTTATGGCTGTTGGTGGAACTGGCACTTACGTTGTAAACTTCACCTTGCTGGAGTTCCGCACAAACGCATACAACGAGTCGTGTGATTTGCGCGCAGGCGTTCTGTTCGATATTACTGCTTCTTCACCTGTCGACTATGACGGCAGCTTTTGGCAAGCTCTTTCTGGGCTCACCGCATGTTTGATGCTTGCACAGGTTGGTGCTTTGGGGTTCAGCATTGCCTTGGCGCCGAAATTTCCAATCCCCAACCGTTCGGTATGGAAGAATGAGGAAGCCGACAAGCTTGAACTAGAGAACATTACTGTGGAGGATTGGGATGCATGCAGGATAGCTGTCTTCCGTGCCGTCGACCTTTTTCGCCCCGGCTGGTTGCTGGCACCTGCTGCCCTGGACAAGTACATCTACGACAGTGATTGCTTTGAGAGCAACCTTCAGTGGATAGAAGCGTGGAAGACTGACACTGGTCACGACTTGGATGACAGCACTTTACAGTCAATGCGCAAGGTGTTTGCATACACGAAACTAGCAGTCAAGGCTCGTCAGAAGATAGTCCTAAACGCCCAACTGGCCCATGCTCTGTTCATTCTTCAGCTGGTCAGCGCAGTGGTGCAATTATTGCAGCATGCTTACCGCAGCAACCGGCTTTTCTGGCGCCACACGAACAGTTACAGCTTGTCTGATGCTATTCTGCTTTCGGCATATCCCACAAGACTGTTCACAACCATCGTAATGTACTCCAGGGTTGTAATATCCATGTCGGCCGTTAACAACTTCTTTCGAGAGCTGTCATTTTTGACCAGAGCATTAACAGTTATCGCTGCACTGTGGTCTATCATCATCTACATTTTCATGAGCCCTCCTGATCTTGTGGCAATTCTTTTGTTCTGGAGTTGTATCACCAATATGGGCAACATCTATCGCCGCTGCTGCTTGCCGAAGAGGAAATGGAAGGGCATATGCGCTGTCATTTTTTCTGCAAGCACGCTCTTCTTGATACCCTTCCTTGTGCATTCGTTGTCGAGGTGGTTGTTTGCCCCATCTGCATTGGAAAGTACAATAATTCTGCGCCTCTGTGATCTGGAGCGCGTCCTGCTATGGGACGTGCAAGGTTATGACGTGTCAGATATCACATATCGCATGTTCTCATCCCTCGATCAGAACATGGCTGGTTTGCTGGTCACTTGCCTTGTTTTTGCTGTGGCGGTTGGACTGGTTGGGAGGTATTGTCACAAAGGCTTGGGGTCGTGGACAGGTATTCTGGGCGTTCGTGCCGGGACTCTGCTGAAAGCTTGGGTTCTACAACCTGAGTATTATGCCAGCGGCTTCCACCACCATGATGAACATGAGGCAGTAGCACACATCCTGGGGACAACCTGGTGGTGGCATACCGCGGGCCTTCTCAATCCCAAGTATGAGCAGCAATACCTACATGCCGAGAAGACGTTTTATGCACGCCGCCGTATCCTGAAAGTTTTTGGCCTGTTGCGTGTCCGTGAAGATGGCAAACAAATGCAAGCGAGCTTACGCGGCTGCAGACAGGTGCTGCGGACTTTTGAACACTTGCCGTGCCCAGCATGTGGGGTCGTCCTAAAAAGGGAACGCCTGCCAAATGTATCAGAATCAGTGCTTCTGACGCACATTTCGTGTTGTCTGTGCCGCGGGCCTTTGCTGCCGCAAGCACACGGGATCTCGGAGTATTTCGCATGGTTCTGCGACAGCCGCACGTGCAAGCAGAAGTTCATTGTGTGCCACATGTGCATGCACCAGACCAGGACCGGGGACATGACTTGGACTTGTGAAAGGCTTCGAGCTCTGGAAGCCCTACCAGGCTCAATTGTGGAAACGGGTAGACTGTTTGATGACCAGCCTCAGCTACTTGGGATACCTGAGGAGGCATTGGCAGGACTTCCTGATATGCCAACGGCCGGTGCTTCCGGTGAGCCTCCAGGCTCGGAGGTGCCGTATGGTGGTCTACCAGCGGAGAAAGCTGAAGCATCTTACACGCAAAAGAGTCCCAAGAGAATAAAGCAGAAGCGGAGACGTCGCGCCAGGAAAGATGAGTCGATCGCCATTGACGTTTCACCATGAGATTGCAGTGCAAGCCACCTCAGCGGCGAAGCGTCAAATCAGATCCGTTCTATACCAGACACCACAATTTTTGCCTTGCGCCACTCATCCTCTCCATAAACTTCATAACTTACAGTGGGCCCTTCACTTCAAGAAGGATATCTTATATTTCACACCATTATGACTGTTAAGTTTGTGGTTGCCATCCTGTTGTGTTTGATGGTTGCTACTACCAACATCTTAGCTAAACATAGCTGGTAGTCTGAGCATCATTCGTATCAATACTGGTTTGAATGGTACGGTGGGTGGCCGTAAGTCAGCTTTCCAAGGATATCATCATATGACTGCTGGTGGCAGGAAAACAGTTTTACACTTCTATGGGTTCTGCCAGTAGGATTCTGCCTCATATTGCACAAGCCCTTACATGATCGCTAGATGGGACTACTTCCATTTTGGTACATCCCTTTCACAGGCCCTCCAAATCCCCAAGACCCTTCCAAGCTTCAAAACGTCACTGCCCATTTGGAAGACTCGACAAATTGATGTGTATGTAAAAGGCAACATACAACCATGAATACACATATGTATACTTGTATATATAAATATGTATATAGCATGGGGAAGCTTTATCGCGAAGCTTTATATCAATGTAACGTTCCCGTCTGGAGTAAGTATACTCTAGGTAAACAGAAGGACAGGGGTTTAGATAGTTTAGATAGTTTGGGTGGTTCCGGGTGGTGCCCCTAACTATCTAAACTATCTGAACCCTTCAGCGGCCAAGCTTGGGCTGCAGGATTCACAAACATGCCAACAGTCACAGGAGTCGTTGGCGCCCAGCTGCGTATAACTGCTGTTTCTGGACTGCCAGTGAACAGGAGGACAGGTCCCGCTGCGTGACTCGCGGGTGCTGCAACGGATCCTGCCTTCACCAGTTGCTCCTTTCGAGCAGCTGCAACGGATTCGGTCCAAGCTGGCCGGGAAGCAGCGAGAAAAGGTGCGACTCCTAGACCCCTTAGCCCTGAATCCTCAACCCATTGATCCCGAACTGAAAACTCAGGTATATCTTCAGTCCGGAGATGGAAAATATCAGCTGCACGGTGCAGGCCTCAGTTTCCTGCTAGGTCCCATGAAGAGAAATGTGAGGCACCACCGACAAGACTCCAATTCGAATTGGGGTTAATTTTTACGGCATCTTTAGATTGTCCTGTGTATGCGTGCCTGTAAGCTGTCCTTATAACAGAACATTAGAGGGCATTAAACATCTCTTTTGCTTAGAGGGTACATTGCATTGCAAGCATACCGACAAGAGCTCTATCCTTAAACCCCAGCAACCTAAACCCACAACATCCTAAGCGCCAAACCTAAACTCTTGTAACAACCCAACTACAACTGTTTCTTTGAGCTACTGCCAGTGCGAAGGGAGTGTAGTTGAGAGCCGATGCCAGCGGACGAAAGTCAACCCAGCTTTGAAAACCCGAATAAGGTGCAGGCGCTCTTCACGCAGCTGGGGCCCCTTGCGACGGGGAAGTTTAGCTCTCTCCGGGTGGCGCTGCTTTTCAAGCCCCTCTTCTTCAAGGTTTTAAGGTTTAGGGTTTTTGGTGTTGCTGGTTATTGTTGCGTTTATGGTTTAGATCTTCGGGCTTTATGTTTTTAGGGTTTCTGCGGCTCGGGGTTTCTACAGGTTCTCCTGAAAGGGTTCACAGAGGGTTTTTAGAGGGGTTCCGTAAGGGTTTCAAGATCAGTTTTGGGCCTTCTGCCAGAATTTTGGGTCTGCCTCTTGTCTGGCGGCTTTTGAGTTTCGCGCTTAAAACTTTGGGCTGAGGGCTTCTCGGCTAAGGCGAACGGGGTTTAAGTTTTTCAAGCGCCTGCTGTGAGCAGTTGTTGAGACAGATGGATTTGGGGTCAGAAGCCTTCAGGCGTTCAGAGGTTGAGGCTCGTTGGGTTTGTCGGTTTTGTGTGGCTTGGATTTGAGGTTAAGGTCTTCACTCTGGCGTTGAGGGCTTAACACGCCTTCGAGGCTTTGGGGGTCAGAATTCGTTTGGAAACTGGTCCCTGAAGCCAAAACAACCTGAGAACTTGAATTCAACCCTGAATCCTAAACCGACCCCAAAGGGCTCTGGGATTGGAGTTTGAGGTCGCCAGCCCGAGCCGAAGCCCCGAACTGGTGACCCAACGTCCCGAACGCAGAATCCAAGACCTGAAATCAACATCCGTAATTTCAGCCAGTTGCCTAGATTTTAATCCCGAATTAAGCCATAAACTTCCGCCTTGAACCCTGAACCATGTACTCTAATAATCTGAATTAAAGATGCGTCGCACGCTTTCTCAGCTTGACAAAACCCAGGCCGGGCAACTACAGCTTGGATGTGCCCGTGGGTTTCTACACGCAGGCAGCAGCGCTGTTCGTGCTACATTATTGCTAGATGTTTATTTGGGTTCAAGTACTCGTTTATGCTAGCGCCATTCTGTTACTTCTGCTGTATCTGATTCTTCTTCTCCCTCTTGTGATTCTTTCGTTCGTTGCCATGCAGTCTGTACAGTCCGGCTCGATTGCCGCCCACAGCCCGCCCCAAACCACGAAGCCTAAACCCTTTGGTGTTTGGGGTTTGGGGTGTAGGCTTCACGGTTTAGATTGTGTTGAAGCCCAACGCTTCAAGCCCCAGAGTCCTCGCGAAAACCCGTGAAGCCCTCACGCCTGAATACCTCGTTCCTACACCCGGGAGCCCCATAAGTCCTTGACTGGCAAGCCTGAACACTCAAACTCGTAAAACCCAAAGCCCGAACCCATAACCCTAAACCCCAAGCGACTAAACCCACCCTACACTACACCCCAAAGCAACTTGAACCGCCAAGTCCACCACCCTTCTTCGGCTTGCAGGTGCTGGGTCTCGGAGAGAGCCCCGAAGAGGTGACGTTCACTGGCAGCCGCGGGGTTTATGGGCCCAGCGAGGCACCAGGGGTTTGAGGTTTGAAACTTACACGGTGTCAGGGTTTGTAGATTTTTTGAGGTTTAGGTTTGTGTGTTTTTAGGGTGTTTCGATTTGTTAGTTTACAGTTTTTGTTTGTTTTCTCCGGTTTTTGGGTGTGTTTTAGGGTTTGGGGCTCCTAGAGTTTAAGTTTAGAGGTCTAGGATTTCTGTTTTTCCCGGATCCGGCAAAGCAGAAGTTTCGGTTTTTGGGGTGCAGGGGGTTGGCTCTTGGTTTCATCGTGTAGCTTGGACCAGCAACCATCTAAACCCTAAGCCTTGAACCCTAAATCCTAAACCCTCAGCCGAAGATCTAAACTGCTTGCCGGGATTACCCAGAACCTTGCTCTGAACTAGGACACCATGACAGAACAGGCGGCGTACCGGGATTTGGGAGATGCAGTTGAGAGGTTTTGGAGTCTTAGTCGATCGCAACCAGCGGTTGCTCAGCACTTCCTTACTTTTCACGACATGATCCGTCCATCCTCTCCTCTCCTAACCCTGATTCCCGAATCTGCGCGGCTCCTCCCGCCTGGGCTTAGGGTTTAGGTCACACCGCCTCGCAGGCGGACAACGTGAACTTCAACACTTTCTGGAAGGCGGAGATGTGGGGGTTTTCATTAATTTGGGGTTGGTCTTTGGGCCTTAAGAGAAACGTCCTACTATTCCTACACATATTGTCAGAAGCTTCAAGCACGGATCCATGAGCGCCAAACAAAGTCCTAAATCCTAAACTCCTAGCCCAATCCCTAGACGCTGAACCCTGAACCCTGAACCCTAAACCCTGAAGCCTAAAACCCCAGCCCCGACGGCACCGGGATGCAGGGTTTCAAGCCTCGAGTGCCGAACCGAACAACCGGATGAAGCTGCGAGAGACTGAGACTCCTCAAACCCCCGATGAGAAAAGCGCGTCGCGTGAATGGTAGTATTCAAGCTCGTAATATCAATGAGACCTTGGGATGATACTGATAAGCAGAATATCCCCTGAAGCCTAAACCCTAAACCCTCTTGAGGCTGTCGAAAACGTGGCGAATCGCCCCACCTCGCAACGTACGACGTGGTCAGTGTCGCAAGCCGCACCCATGAGACGGGTGAAGGCTAGAAGTTCAGGGTTTGAAGGTTTCAGGGCCTTTTCGGTAGAACAAGACATCCCCTTATCGTCTCTTTAGAAATCACATTCTCCATTTTAAGCCCTGCGCCCTAAACCCTCTAAGCCCCACGCTGTAATCCCTGAGCCCTAAACTCTCACCTTTTCTCTCAGTGCGGCCGCGCAGGTTCACGGAGACCTGGCTTTCGGGGAGCCGGGAAAGGATGGTCCATCCAAGGGCAGCGGCGGCTTCGTGGCCAACTTGGAGGTCCCTTGGCGTGCATTTCTTGCTTTTGAGGCAATTCTTTTGGTGAAGGGTGGGAGGTGGGGTGGGTTGAGCCTTTCGGTTTCGGCGACTTGGAGCTAGAGCCGGTGGCCTTCAGTGCCGGCTGCGTCTTCAGTCTTGGACACCCTTCTCTCTTTCTTTCCTGGAGTTTCCAGGTCACTGGCACAGTGGATCTAGTGCGGCAGCAGCAGTGGCTCATCCGCAGCTGCAAGGCCCGGGCTGGGATGGGAGCATGGGCGGGCAGGTAGCTGATACGACCGAGGACCCAAGAGACATACAGATGGTGATGCTGGCATTGATGATGAGGATGTCGTGTTTGCTGTGCTGGCCGTTATGGAAAATCTTCATAACCGCAATAAGAACATGGCATTGGTAAGCACAACAGCAAAACCGAAATAGCTGCAAGCGGCTTCAGCGAGCGCAGTAGCAACGTTGCAGCAGCCAGCTGTCGAGAGCCGGAAAGCCAGTGATCGTGGTAGTCGTAATCGTAGTGACCGTAGTCAATGCCGCGAAACCGTCAACCTTAGTAAACTCTACACCGAAAGCCTTACCAGACCCAAACCGAACTCAACCTGTTGAACCCTAGACCCTAGGCCCTAACTGCAAAGCCCCAAACGTCCAACCTTCAAGCGCTGCACCAGGTACAGAGCACCACCTACTTCGACAGCCCACCGCGTGCCGTGAACTTCGTGTACGTGGGCACCGAGGGGGCTCCTGCTGAAACGAGCTGCACGAACTCCATGCAGGATCGAAGCGCAAGGGGGCGCCGGGGGGGGGTTAAAGGGGGGGGGTCAGGTGCTAGGTATTGAAGAGTTTGCGACTTTGTATTTAGGGTGCGTGGGGCTTACTGGTTTTGATTGTATGCAGATCTTAGGGTGTGGTTTAGGGTTAAATGTTTACGGCTGGGTTGTTTCAGGGTTTGGGGTGCAGGACCAAGGTGTGGTGGTTTGAGTCTCAGGCTTGGGTTCTGGGGTTCAGGGTGTAAGGCTTGAGGCCTGCTCAGGATAAGGGCAGAGTGTGTTTATGGTGCCCGGTTACGTTTGGGGTTAGTTTTAGCTCGGGCCGGTACTATTGAGTTCTGATAAAGATTTGACATCATCCCCGTTGGTTGTCCCTATATAGCTATTCCAGCAGCCCAAAGCTTCGATGTTGGGGTTCCCTAAACCCTAAACCCTAAACCTTAAACCTTAAACCCTAAACCCTAAACCCTAAACCCTCAAGAGCAGGATAAATAGAAATTGTGTGTTTTTCCTATCGAATTGCATTTGCATTAGTTTCAAACTTTCATTAAACGTGTCCAACCAAATTCCAGCCCAAGCTTCCCAGGCCCAGCCCCAAGCCTAGCCCCCATTAGCCAGCTCGGCCCCCAGCCCGCCACTCCCAAAATGAAAACTTCAAGTCAAAAAACAAAACCCGCCCCAAACTTTCGCTCAAAACTTTCGCCCAAAACTTTCGCCGACCCCAGGCCAGCCCACTCCCAGAATCAAAACACCAAAGCAAAACTTTCGCTCAAAACCCCAGACTCAGATCCCGGCCCCAGCCAGCCCACCCCAGCCCACTCCCCAAATCAGCGGCCAGCCCACTCCCAGAATCAAAACACCAAAGTAAAAAACAAAACTGCTCAAAACGTTCGGTCAAAACCTCGGACCCAAACTTCAAAATCAAAACACCAAAGTAAAAAACGAAACTTTCGCTCAAAACGTTTCGCTCAAAACGTTTCGCTCAAAACCCCGGACCCAAACCCTATACAATTTCTATAAACCCTAAACCCTACACCCTAAACCCTAAACTCAAGGCCCAGGCCGCCCACCTTCGATGGTGGGCGCATCGATGGCGCAGGTCGATCCAGGACGCTCGCCCACCGTCCCACAGCCAGGGGTACTGTAGCACCCACGTTAGGCCCGGTACCGGGACATGTTCTCCGCGGGACCAGTACTGGTCCCTATTAAAGTCATTACCCTAAACCCGCAGCCCGAAATTTTGGGGGGCGCTGGGCTGGTTTGGCCACCCCCAAAAAGGGACCCCGGGGGGGGCTTGGAAGCTCCAGCGTAGGGCTTCCTGGCCAGGGACTTGCCCACTGGGCCCCTCTGGCCCCCCCTGCCCCCCCCTGGCCCTCCCTTGGCCCCCCCCCTTGGCCCGCTTGGCCGCCTTGGCGCTGACCTTTTTTCTGGCCCTGACACTCCTTCCTAGCCTCCTGGCCTCCCGGCCTCCTCTGGCCCACCTCCTGCCGTACTCCGCCCTCCTCTGTCCTCCCTGTTTTGAGCAGAAGCTTGGCTGCAGAATTGTGTGGTTGTTGTTAACAAACATGGACCTAACAGAGTTTAGGTCCTAAGCCCTAAAAGGTATAGGTTTGGGTGGTTTGCCGCCTCAGACGGCGTGGGGTGGGTGAGTAATGTGATGGCCCGCCACAGTCGGGCCATGTCTGCGATTCGCAGGCAACAAAACCGCTAATAAATCCTACAATCCCTGTTGCACTACCGCTACGGGATCTTGCAGCAAACCCTAAACCCTAAACCCTAAACCCTAAACCCTAAACCCGTAACCCTAAACCCTAAACCCTAAACCCTAAACCCTTAAGAGCAGTTGAAGGTTCAGGAAGCATCCTCGTGGGCCCCAAAGCTTTTCGTCCCTGACCTCTGGATCTCAGAGCCTTAACACCTCGAACCGAAAAACTAACGGGCAATCCTGAAGCTAAAATGCTGTAGAGGCCCAAAATCCCGCCCTCACTTTTAAAATCTTTTAAAGGTTTGTCCAAACCCTAACCTTTTCAACCTTTGGACAAGACTTTGATACCCCAAACCCAAGCCCGCAAACCTTTCACAGAAGCTATAGGGATACCTGCGATTATTGCAAGAAGGGCTGATACTGTTGATGATATAAATCCTGCATTACCTTAAGGACCCGAAACTATGGGAATTATGGTATATTCCTTATGGCGGGTAATGCAGGATTTATATCATCAACCGTAGGCCCTTGGTTTCGGAGGATCCCGTGTCGCCTCATCCGCAGAATCTCTTGGTGGAGAAGCCGCCAGTGTTGCTCGAGACTCGTCTGGTTGAGGGTTTAGAGAATAGGTTTTGAGGTTTAGGGTTTAGGGTTTAGGGAATAGGTTGTAGGGTTTAGAGGGAAGAGTATAGGGTTTAGGGTAACATGCTTTAATACTTATTCTCGTCTTTTGCAGAAGTCTTCTGAACAAGATACAGCTTCTTGTTGGGAGACTTGGCCAGCTCGTATGTTGCTTTCAGTTGCTGGTGATATGTCTCGGTACGTGCACTGACGGGTTTTCGGAGCCAACTGACCACACACCCTCAGCTTTGAACCGATGGGTAATATCGGAACCTGATTAAGAAACCCTGGCCCTGTAATTGTAACCTCAAAACAGTGGGATCCGTATGGGAGTTTCCGCAAAATGGGGTACCTTATGTTGGGAGTCCTTATAATAGGGATCCTACTACTTAGGTTACTATATCAGGGTCCCCTTTTTTCGGAAACTCCCATATACAGAGCCCCAGTAAAGACCTGGAGTTTCTTGATCAGGTTCCTATAGTTCATGTCATGAGTGTACTCGCCCTAAATCTCCAGGAAGGCTTAGTAATAGAGTCGGTAACCTTTAACGCGTTCTTTGTGGTACTACAGTCCCTAAATCGCCCCAAAAGTTTCACCGTTACTTTCGCGAAGACGCTAAGCCCTAAACCCCAAACCCCTGAACCCTAAGCCCTGAACCCAAAACCCTAAACCCTATCTGCACCTCTAAGGAGAAGCCTTACATCACAGTGGATGCCATGGGAAAATTCAACCTCGCGATCCCCCGACCGATCTGGGGACGAAGTGGGCCAGGCTGGGATGAGTCGGACCTCATCGGCTTCGAGCACGTCTTTGTGGCTCCTTACGTTGGATCAGGTTTTATTCTGTTAGCATACATTATTTTAGATATGCTCCGTACTACAGTATAATTAACGCAGTGCTACATTGGAATACATCGTACGTGAGATTTCAAAAAGAAGCAGCTTTCGGCTTCCACTCCATGGCTTAGCAGAGTTTTGTAATGTGTGTCCAGAAGGTTGTTGTTTCCCTTCGTACTAAACACGCCTTGTAGGTTGTTATGCTTTGGACACTGCCGGGCTCCTGTAACAGTCGGATAATCATTTCCTTATCTAGACACCCCCCAAAAAGCACAACTGTTTTTGGGCAAGGAAGTTGCCCAAGTTGGCCTTCCCCAACTACTTTTTCGGCAAATCAGCTGCTGCCTGTCCTCTCCCCTCTCTCCCCTCTCCCCTCTCTCCCCTCTCTCCCCTCTCTCCCCTCTCTCCCCTCTCTCCCCCCTCTCCTCCCCTCTCCCCCCTCTCTCCCCTCTCTCCCCCTTCCCTCTCCTCTCCCCTCTCTCCCCTCTCTCCCCTCTCT
The DNA here is from genome assembly GCA_905221615.1 of Symbiodinium sp. CCMP2592. NCBI lineage: Eukaryota > Dinophyceae > Suessiales > Symbiodiniaceae > Symbiodinium > Symbiodinium sp. CCMP2592. The sequence goes on along the minus strand of CAJNDT010000557.1, from coordinate 1,079,179 downwards.
CCCCTCTCTCCCCTCTCCCTCTCTCACCTGTCTTCTCTCACTCTCCCCTCTCTCCCCTCTCTCCCCTCTCTCCCCTCCCTCCCCTCTCTCCCCAGTACCAGCAATTTCTGAAATCTACTACTTCTCCCAGCCAGCAAGGGCAGCAAAACCGGAACTTTTTCAATGTACAAAGGAGCCAGGCAGTGGCCCGTAGCAGCAAACTCTCAACTCTGCTAATCTGCCAGGCAGCCAGGAGCAGCAATTTTTCAACTCTGCTAATCTGCCAGGCAGCCAGGAGCAGCAGCTTTCAAAATTACCTCTGTGTGTGTGTGTGACCACTAGATTTCAGTTGTGGTTTTTCTGGATTCAGTTGTGCTTTTTTTTGTGGTTGTGATTTGAAGTTTGTGCTTTTGCTGGTGCTTTGCCGTGGCTTGGCACGGTGGTTGAGCACAAAAAATACCACAAACTTCAGATTAAATCACAACCACAAAAATACCACAAACTTCAAATCACAACCACAAAAAAGCACAAACTTCAAATCACAACCACAAAAAAAGCACAACTGAATCCAGAAAACGAAAAATACCACAAACTTCAAATCACAACCACAAAAAATACCACAAACTTCAAATCACAACCACAAAAAAAGCACAAACTTCAAATCACAACCACAAAAAAAGCACAACTGAATCCAGAAAAAACCACAACTGAAACCAAAAAAACACACAACTGAATCAGGAAAATTTGGAATCTACCTGCCAAAATGCTGGGGAAAGGCCGGCGCCTTTAAAAATGATCAAGTGGCCACCAGACCCCCCACGGTCCCCAGGCCGGCCAAAGCCAGCCCCCTCTGTGGCCTCCCTGCACTTGCACCAGCTTGCAGTTTGGGTTAATTAGACTCATCCCTTCTCCCCTCAATTCATTCCCCCCAAAAAGAAGGTGCAGTGTCATTGTCTGTCGATTGTCTATGTTCGATGCGTGCGTAGAAGGGAAACGACTTATGGTGCTGAGTGAATGCTCAGTTGCAGGTTTTCAGGGGATGCAGCAGCATCCTTTCTTCTAGGCATGCTGCAGGAAGTCATGGTCTAATTTTCGAAATTTCTGATTAGCGGCATTGTCGGCATTGTGGCTTTCATATTGATTGATATCAATATCTGTGTTTATGTCCCAAAATGGCACATTACATGACTGGAAGTCGATTAACTTATAAGTTATAAGTTCTAAGACATTACAGCTAACTATGAGGCCTACACTGTTTCGGGCTCCGTGGTCATAAAACAAGAAATAACAAGAGTAGGTGAACAGAAACACCAACTGCGAAGGTTGTGTGATCATGGCGTAGGGAGAAGGGGAAAGCAGGGGGCTGGTGGGACTGAAATAATATCGATGCACAGATCACAGAACTATGCAGGGAAGGGAAACAAACCCTGCACCCATTTTTTCAGTGACAATTGTAAATCTAGGTTTTGCATGAACCCCTTAAAAAGAAGTTGTGTTTTTTTGTGGGTTTCATTGTGGTTACTGTTACAGGGGCCCGGCAGTGTCCAAGTTATGCTTCTTCACTCGAGTTCGATCACTTATGGAGAGATTTGGGTTGTGAGAAATCCTAATTGCCGCCTCCAGGTATGCCTTCTGACAGGGCGCCCGCAGGAAACAGCGCGATTTATGTTCAGGCCATTCGTCCCGGGGATTGCGTATGACTCTGTCAGAATCAAGACAAACTCCAAACTCTGGAATCGCAAGTGCTAAGCTGCTAAACATGAAGCCCCAACGGTTGACGTCCCTGAGCACAATTCCAGAAAGGCGGTGTGCCCCAAACACAACTCCCCGTGTCTGCCGCCCGAAACCATACCTTCAGCCGGACAAGGCCCAACCGTTTTCGGGTTCCTGACGATGATTTCTACATATAGTTCATCCAAAGAGGTAGGTCACACTTTTTCTGCCCCATGTAGGTGCTGTGGCATTTTTCGGAGCCCGAGATCCGAAACTCAATCTCTCCTTAACCCGAGCACCCAACATCCGAAGCCTTTCAGCCCCTTAAACTCCACCTCCCCAAGCCTTCTCTTACCCTAAACCCTTACCTAAACCACCAAAACTGGGTAAAGTAATGGCCCAAAACCCATAAAGGGCCATTATTCTACATACTTTTGGGGTTCAGGTTATCCAAATCCCCCCCAAAAAAATCCAAAACCCTCAACCCTAAGCCCTGTTGAGCACTCTTCCAAGGCTACAGATTCCATGGCAGCCTCTGCGATCAACGCGAAGCTGGCTGCAGGGCGACACGTGGTGCTCTCTCCCGGGATCTTAGGCTGATCGTGGGGTTGTTCATAGTTCTTAAGGTTCAGCTTTCAGTGTCTAATGTTTTTGTTGAAAATAATTTGCGAATGTTTACTTGAATGTCGAGCATAAGCGAAGCTTTCGATGCCTAGGTGTCGTAGCTTGTAACTGCTTCCCGCCCTCAAAGTCCACGGACCAGGGCGTGGGTGCCATCTAACAGAAAATCAAGACCTGAGGCCTCTCAACAAGAGCAGCTTGACAGCCCCAAAACCCCCAAGCACCCCCCAAAACCCCCTAAGAACCTTAAAGCCTAAATCAGAAGCCCTGGAATCCTAAAAACCCCCTTATCCTACACCCCTATACCCGAATCGCTATTCCCTTTCAGTAACCCTTGGGGTCCCGTTGAGGTAGCCCTTGAAGGGAACTCCTCAAACCCCCAAACCGTTAGAAGTCCAGACAGCCCACCGAGGATCTACCAACTCAGCGAGCCTCTCCGGCTAGGCTCCTGGATTCATCGTTAATGTGGGAGCTGGGTTTCGGGACTGGTCAAGCGCCACTTCGAGGGTCTACTGTCAGTCTAGAAGTATGGGTCTCGGGTTTAGGGTTTAGTTGGCGAGCAGGAATCAGACTAGAATACTGCGAATCCAATCACGAACCACGGTTCTTTGTGCAGGTCCCTGCATTCGCAAGGCTAGTTTTCGGGCTTCGAGGTCTCAGATGTCGGGTTTGGGTCTTCGATGTTTTTGAGTTCGAGCCGTTTCTGGTTGGGGTTTTGAGTTTGGGCTCTCGGTAAGCCGCGCCTTCGGTTGAAGTTGAGGTTTGGGTTCGGGGTGCAGAGTTCAAGGATCAAGGGCTCAGTGGTTGCACCACGACAACCATCATTATCATCACCACGGTAGTTTGGGCTTATGTCTGGTACTGTGTTTATGTTTTCGGATTTAGGTTAAGCCGTTGAGGGTCCAGTTGACGAAATTGACGCTTCCCTAGGATTGACTGTGAAGCCTCGAGGAACAGTTCCAGTTTCCATGCAGCACCGACACTTGAGATTTGAGGTTGCGGGTTCTAAAGACTGAAGCCTAAGACACGTGGGTTGAGGGCATCAGGGTTGGGGGTTTTGCCAGGGCTCGAGTGCGTCGCACAGGTTTCAATGAGAGCGCGGGCGGTCAAGTGCTCTTGGGCTTGGGCATGGCCACTCTCGTGCCCACGAACGGCACGGCAGTGATAGAGGTGGGAGTTGTGTCGGGTTTCTGTTTTGGGTTGCAGCCCCAAGCGCTAAACTCTGCAAGTTGTTTGTGCTTCTTTCTTTTGGGGGAATCTAGTTCTGTAGTGAGTGTTTGTTTGTGACGGGTATCGGATTGATGTGAATCATTGGGGGGTCGAGTCATCTTCCTTACAGTTACAACCCCAAGAGTACCTTGTCATCGAATCCGCAAGGGAACCCTGACAGGGTTTCCCAGAGGCTCTTCAAGGGAACCCTGAACCCTAATATAATAGTACCCTAATACTACCCTAATCGCACCTTGAAGACACCCTAAACCCTGAACCCTGAACCCCAAACCCTGAACCCTGACCAAACCCTAAACCCTGAACCCCAAACCCTAAACCTCTAAAGGATCGAACCCTTGGGGGGGAACCTTGAAAGGAAGCCTTAAAGCCTAAACCCGGATAGTACCCTGCCAGTACCTGAAAGGAGCCCCTTACAGGATCCTCCAAAGGAAGCCGCTAAGGATCCTTTAAAGGATCCCTTAGACAAACCCTTAAAGGGAACCGTTAAAGGACCTTGTAAGGGTATCTTCAAGGGTACCTTCGAGGGTTCCTTTAAGAGCTCCTGTAAGGGGTACCGTTAAGGGTTCTTGTAAAAAGAAGCCTTGATGAAGGTGGGGCCCTCTTGCGGGGTGCGTGTCGCCGGGGTGCTGCTCCAAGCGGGTGCCGTCAAATCTCCGTCTCTGCTTCGCTGGGAGCCAAACTCCTGTCAAGGCAGCCACCCAAAACCCTTACCCCTCATCCTTAAACCCTTGACCCAGCTCGCTTTTTTGGGGGAGCGGCTTCAGCCCGTATCCTTTGACATGTCCCTTTAGACCCCGTGTGAGGAGGAGCTGTTCGGGTTTATGATTTCGGGACAGAAGTTGGGTTTTGGGGTTCAGGACAGGAGTTACAGGGCTGGAGGGAGGCTTGCCGGTTGCAGGGTTTGGCGTGTTTGGGTTGCGTTGGTTTGGCCTGACCCTGTCCTCGAATTCCATGCAATTGCGACTGAGCCTTAAGTCCCAAATCATTCAGAATGCATCTGCCTTGCAGATACATCGCTTGAAAGCATGCATAGTTTGGATGATGCATTTCGTCAAGGCATGTCTGTGTTACAAACTGTACGTACACAATGCGGTAGCTTGGGAGTTTCCGTGGTGACAACAGCTGTGTAGATACTTTCCGAACAGTATTCTCCAAAAAAAGCTCGTTCTGGGTATAAGGGCCCTGTGTGGGACCTTACATCCGGAAGCCCTTGTCCCACCTAAATCCTAAAATCCCTTAATTGAACCCCGAACCCTAAACCCCGGTGCAGCTGTGACATCAGCTAGCCTGCCCACTAGGGCTCTCTGCAACAGGTGCTGTGAAAAAAGACCCTCGAAAAGGCCCTCGAAAAACAAAAGACCTGAATCCCAAATCCTGAACCCAAAACCTCAAACCGAAGGTGAAAATCCTCAACTCTGAACCTAAACCCCAAACCCCAAATCCTAAACCCTGAGCCCCCCTCCCCCTAAACCCTAAACCCTAAACCCGAAGCCCCCCTAAGCCCTGAATCCGAAGGCGACAACCCTAGCCTGCTGGCTGATGTTTTTGCAAGGGTCGGAGGCCCTGACACCGAGGCGGGAGGTGCCCGAAAAGAACTAGGATCTCGGGTGCAAGGCTTTGGGTTTCGGGTTTGGGGCTTAGGGTTTAGAGTAAACCCCAAAAAGTGGGAAACCGGAAGAAGGACAATTAGCGCTGGGATTCCCTTTACTCTTAAGGATGGAAGCTATTGGATTTCCAGCTTTTGGGCTTGTACTGTAGGGTGTAGGGTGTATGGGTCTTTATAATCCACGGACTCCAAACAGCGCTTCCTTAAGGAATGCACTTGCAAATAAGAGGGGACCCTCTGGGATTCAAGGCTTGTTCCTTGGCTACGGGAGTGTAAGTAGACTCTGGGAAACAGGGTTTAGTGTTCGGGATGTAGGGATTCAGAGAGGTTTTGGTTTAGGGTGTAGAAACTAGGGTGTCTGGATCTTCGAGCAAGTTGGCATGGGGCACCCAGGGTTCGAGGATTTTTTGGGGTTCGAGGGCTCGGGGTTTAAGTGTTTGGGGTTTGGGGACTCTGTTTGCTTGGGGACCACCCTTTGAAGCGTTCCGGGTTGAGGTGTTCTGGCTCCGGGGTTCCGGGTGCAGGGCTTCAAGACGTGGACAAGTTCCAATAGAGGTTGGGCAAAATTGCAAGCTTATTGCCGAATAATCCTGAAAATACATATAGATATCGTAGAGTATGCAGCAAAATCTCATTCACATAGCAAAGGCTCCTACATTAGCCGTTGCGGCTTAGGCCCGAGTTCTTGCGGTTCGGAGTCTAGCGGTTTCTCGGTTTCAGTTTTTCTTTGGCCCAATAGCCTCTTCAACTCCGACCAGACGGTTCGTGGATCCGGAGCCATAGCCGAAACACAGCTGTGGGACCTAGGGTTTAGGATTTAAGTGGCTTAGGGTTTAGGGTTAGGGTTTAGGATTTCAGGCTTAGGGTGGGATGTAAGATGGCTGTTTGGTGTTGGCCTTTTTGGGCTTCAGCTTTGGAAGATTTTGGAATTGGGGTTTAGGGCTTCGCATGTTGCCTGAGGTGGTGTCCGCAGATGTCATGATTGAAGTTGGGGGCAACCACGTGGTCCTCGACAACGTCTGGGCCTGGAGGGCAGACTGCTGCCAGCTGGGCTGTGGCACCTGTGTGGAGCGATACTGCAAGCACGGCGTAGTCGTGAACGGTGCGAATGTGGTCTCCTACGGCCTTTTTTCTGAACATTGCCAGGAGGAGTGGATCCTAAACCCTCAATCCTATGATTACCAAGAACTTAAACTCCTTGATCACAAGCCCTGAGCAGGATCTGACTGTGTGGAATGGGGAGAATGGGATGTCCTTCTTCTACCAGAGTGAAATGGATTCCTTCGCGCGGCAACCCTGGGATCACACGCCACACTATGGAGAAGCTGGCTTTCACTACTGTAAGAGTAATGTATATATTAGTACATGTTGACTCTCGCAAGTCTATGAATATTAGTAACTGAAGTACGGTAAAACCATTGTGTCATGATTGTATGTTTAATACTTATACTAATTGTGGTCCTTGTAATACCTTTAGTAGTCAGAAAAATTGCAACAAGTACAACGAGTTTTTTGTAGTACTTGTAATTATTCGGGTAAGCATAGTGATGCTTTGACTATAATCTGTATAATTCTCACCATCAACGTCATAATATCAATGCTAGTGCTTGTTAATGTTTATATAGTAGTTATAAGATCTTTTTTAGTTATGACAAGTGTCATAAGTCGACGATAGCAATGATAATACATGTACCGACAGTAACACTACTAGGAACTGGTGCGCTTTTTTCTTTATGATTTCTTTAACCTCAATTGACTCTAGCAAAACCCAGGAAAATGGTGTCTCTGGCTACCGAGTTAATGCTCACACCCACATCGCTGTGGGCATCGGCGTCTACGCCTACTTTGTAGAGCCGGGAAATGTCGTAAAGGCCGGCACAGTGATAGTGGATGAGGCCAGTACCGAGTTGACATGTCCTTTTGCTTGGAATCTGAACTCTGCGTGGTACAACAATTCAGAGTCCGGAATTGAACGTGCAGTGAGAATAGAGCATGCGCACATCTTAAAATTTTGATGCGTCCACCTCCTCCTTGATGGTCGAACCGGATGCATTTACCGAGTTTCCTGCGCGGCTGCAGCTACCCGTTAAAGTGGAGTGCCTTTCGTGCATGCATGTGCGCACCGCGCCAGCAAGCCTTACAACAAGACTGCTGCAAAAAGAGATACGTGGCCCAGTTTGCTCCAAACTTCAGCATTCCCAGACTTTGAAAGAGGGGTGATGAGTGCTAGGATTCTCCATGATTTGCCATCAGGAGAAGGAGGTTCCAGCTCTTTGGCTTCTACCGTAAGCCTATCAGTCCTGAAGGGCCTAAATAATTACCTATACTATTTTGAGGGTTCTTTAAATCACTAAATATGGTACAATGGGCCCCAAAAGCTCTATTCAAATTATTAAGGCCCCTGTAGTAGACGCCCCAAACGACTCTGCTACAAAGAGGTTGGACTGTCATGTCTATGCAGCTGAGCCATTCAATCTCAGAGTTTCACGGCTCGTTGCCAGGCTGAACAACGGTGAATATTTCTGTTCTTAATCTAGATACCCCAAACGCTGCTCTAATTATAGAGGCCCCTTTACTTGTGTTGAACTCACCTCATAAGGTTTCGGCCTCCAGGGTTTGCTTGAGCGAGGGCCGATGAAGCTCTAAAGCACGATACCCTGACACGCAAAAAGTCCATCTCTCACCCTAAACCCCGGCTCAGAACCCTCCAGTGTCAATCCAAAGCTCTTCCAAAGCCTCCACCCTGAAGTCCAAATCCCAAGCCTCAACCACTAAAGCCCCCAACCATTATAGACGCCGGAACAATTACCGATAGTATGCCCCAAGGTTCCTTATCACAGCTGTACCATAATCTACTCCCACGCCCCTATATCATAGAACCCTCCTCTTAATCTTTAAAGAACCCTTCTTAAAGGAAGCCTTGCATCAACCCTACGTATCAGCTTCTATGATATAGGGGCCCTTGATAATTAGACCAGCTTTGGTGTATATTATATATAATGTACTCATAGTCAGGAACCCCAATGGAGAGCATTGACAAATTTTAGGGCACTTTTGGAACGAAGAAATCTACTTTGAACTCCTGAACGGTACATGGACAGCTTCAGGTATATTCTTCAACTTGAGGAAGGAACTTGCTTTCAATTGGGGTCCGTCAATAGATCCTATAACCAGGATCCCTATAACAGCCCTGTTGAAAGGAGGGTTGTTTCACCTAGGGACCTATGTTTTGAGGAGTTTGAGGGGTGGCGAAGTCGCACCGCCCCCTCTGCGAAGTTTTGGCTCGGCAACTCAGTGACCACCACAGATAGCATGAGACGCACACTCCCAGCGTGTGTAGGATCTATTGCCAACTGATAGAGCTTCGGAGTGCTGCAGACCCAGCTAAGAGAAGAAGCAAAGCCGGGTGTAGAGAGCCAGCCAGCTTGCGAGCGCAAGCCTGTGCTTTGCATCCACGGCTGGCTCCTGAGCTCAGGTCTTTGGGGCCCTGGGATGTCTGTCGAATTTAGGGTCATAAAGATTCTTGAGCGGGTTTTTGAAGGGGTTTCTTGCGAGGGGTACGATAAGGGTTCCGGCACGGCAAGGCGTGCTACAAGGGGTACTTTTAAGGGTTGGGGGCGACCAGGCGGTGGAGCCGTATATTTGGGCTTTGGCGGCTTGGAACCACGCATCCTGAACCCCAGATAGCAGTTCGCGGTTTTCATAAACCCCAAACCCTGAACCCTAAAGCCAAAACCCTACATGCCAAACCCTAGGCCCTAAACGATTTAAAAACTTTCGTAGTCATTCTTCAGTCCCAAATGACGAGGAGGTAGCTTCTGTCTTGAAAAGTGGGCCCTTGGCCCGCCTTCTCTTCCCGTAACTCTCCCTCAAACTGGTAACCAACCGAAACAAAGGCTTATGGTTTAGGAGTCTGGGGTTTAAGAGGTGGGATTCAGGCTTTGCTGTAGGGTTTAGGATTCAATTCTGATTCCGAAGCCCTTAAGTAGTCCTTAAACCCTGAGGGGCTTAACGTTTTTGTTTTTGTTGAACGCCTTTTTCCGTCCGCCTGTGCAGCTGCAGCTTAACATCAGGAATCCACCGTGGGGCTTAAAGTTTAGGGTTTCGGGTTTGAGGGGCTTAAAGTTTGGGGTTTAGGGTTGCGGGTTATTTATGGGTTCATTAGGCTTTAGCATGGAAGATTGAGGTCTGAATGCTTGCCAAGACTATCTATTTTGAAATTGTTCAAGGGGCTGCAGGGGGGCGGGGTTTTTAAGGCTTTGGGCTTTGGGTGTTGATGGCATACGGCTTAGGGCGTTCTTTGCTCAGCGCGTTGGGGTTTCCAGCTCTTTGAGTCTGAGTGTATGGCTTTTGGTTTTTGTGTTGCTGAGGGTTGGGCTGCGCCGAGGTAGATTGGGGGGAATTCTTGGGCTTCAATTGAGGGGCTTCCGGCCTAAGTATCAGCCACCCTAAAGGGAACTCCAGAAAGTTGGAATATGGATTAATGGTAGGATCCCCTATAATTTACCTTAAAGGGGTTACGATAATGATATTCCAACTTTTTGGCTTCTACTGTATCCTATCAGGGTTTAAGGACTAATTCAGGGCTTCGGAATCGGAATTGAATCCTAAACCCTAAACTTTAAGCCCCTCAGCCACCCTATCCGAGGCTTGGCACCAAAGTGTCCTGCTTTCTGGCGGGACGTGCCTTCGCAACGCGTGGCGGAAAGCCAGACTCCCAGGCCCGGGGCCGTTCTATAATAAAGGGATCCTTATAAAGGGATCTATAGGGTTCCTTAAAGGGAACTATAGGGTTTCGGGTTTAGGGGTAAAGAGGTTTTAGGTTTAGGGGCTTTGGGGTTAGGGTTTAGGGGCTTTGGGTTTAGGGTTTAGGGGCTTTGGGTTTAGGGTTTAGGGTTTAAGAGTCCAAGTGCTCAATATTATAGGACTTTTGGGTCGTTTTGGGCGCCAAAAACCATAAAATAAGGACTACTTTGATCCTTAGGTTCAGGGTTTAAGGGCTTGGGATGCATGGAGGCTTTTTGGTGTTGGGGTTTAGGACTGCGTTAGGGAGTTCCGGCCTGGGATTCAGCCTCGAGGGGTTTAGGGTTGCACAATAAGGATTCTTTAGGGATGATCGGGGTTTAGGGTATAGGGTTTAGGGTTTAGGGATGATCGGGGTTGACGCGGCTTAGGATCTAGGGTTTCTGTCTTCGAGGATTGCGGTTTCAAGGGTGTGAGGCTGAGTCTCGTGAGGTTCATGTGATACAATTAGGCTTTAGGGGTTTGGGGGTGGGGGTTTCTGTTTGATTAACCCTAAACCCTAAATCCTAAACCCGAAACCCTAAATCCTAAACCCTAAATCCTTAACCCTAAACCCTAAGCCGTTTTGCGTGTCGTGGGGGGGGGAGGGCCTATGCCAGAGCCTCAAGGCGAAGGCAAAGGAGGAAACCCTGGTGGATAAGTGATCCTTGGGGTTTGCATTTTGGGAGTTTCTGGAACACCTAAACCTTAAACCCTAAACCCTAAGTTGCGGGAATTTCCCTCCCGAAAGTCCCGGGTTCGAAGGAAATTGACATGTTTCTCTCGGGGTTGTGCTCGCCAGAGGACTCTGCGTGCAGAAGCGGCCCAGTGCTACACAGCCTTTGCCCAGCGCGTGCGCCGTGGGTTGTAAGGATTTTCTGGCTCAGATCTCGAATCCTGAACCCTACCTGCACCCTATAAAACCTACACCTACTTTTTTTTAATGGTTCCTTCTTATGATTTCCGCTCATTTATCAGGGTCCAGGTGCTGCCCTACACCCGAGAACTAGAACACTCTCCTCGAGGCCTTGAAGTCAGTAGCTAACCACAAAGAGACGAGCCCTCAGCCCCAGGACCCTATATATATATATACACATACACATATATATATACATACATACATATATATATATATATATATATATATATATATATATTTGCTTAGCATTCTCGTCATGCTGAGCCCGTTGAGATAGTGGAACCCTACTTTAGGAATTGTACGGCCACTGCGCATCGTGAGAAAAAGAGGAAGACAGCTTTCATGACAAGCGAGAAACAAAATTTCTTCAGACCCAGACTATGGAGGACTGCGTGGTGGAAGTATCTGTCCTGCTGGCTTCCCCTAAACGATAAACCCCGGAACGCCTACTGACATACGGTTGATGATATAAACCCTGCATTACCTTAAGGACCCTAAACTATGGGAATTATGGTATAATCCTTATTATGGGTAATGCAGGACCTATATCATCAACCGCAGGGTTTGGGCTTTAGGGTGAACGATAAGCCCGAACGGAGCGCCTAGATAGGTACTTCCGGGAGATGTCGGGCGAACACACCTTCGAGGCCAGCAGCGATGTCACGGGAACGACCGGAGTACAATTGAGGCAAGTCCAACATATCCTGGACTTGCAGTCATACGGAGTCCCAAACCCTAAACCTCAAACTCTAGACTCTAGACTCTGAACACTAAGCCCCAAACCCAAAACACTGAACCCTGGACCCTTCCGGTTTGAGATTCACGCGGACGGAAAAGGCGCTCACAAAATAAGAACATACCGGAATGCTGGATGCTAGTTGTATACATAGCTGCAGGAGGGCTTGCTAGTGTACCCCTTCGGTTTTCAACGATGAGGCTCAGGTGTCGGTTCTTGTTCTGTTGGGTCGCTCGACATCCGGATGCTGCGCTTTGCGATCCTTTTTCAGGGCTTAGGGTTCAGGGTCGGTGGTTATTGTCCCTAAACCCAAAGTTCAAAGCCTCGGGCCAACATACACCCTCTTTTCGGAGTCTTGCGCCGCCGACCCAAGTCCTGGGGTTTAAGGTCCTAGCCCGACTTAAGGTGTAGGGTTTAGCTTTTGAATTTGTTTCGGAATCTGGGCTGATTCTATTCGCAATGTATTGCGTGAAGTAGAGATAAAAAACCTTGATCTCCAAGCAATTATATATATATACACACATACATAACCGTATACTCTCGGCTCAAACTCCATGAGCCCTAGACCCCAGCCTCTAAAACCCTGAGCCCTAAGCTCTAACCCCTCTAAGCCCTCCACTCCAGAACCCTAAGCTTCCCTTTTCCAGGTCTCCCAGTAGTACCCTTCTGCACTTATTCCGTTTGGGTTCCCGTGTTTAAGCCGAACTGTAGGAAAAAAATGGCACCCTGATTCTTATGGGGCTATACCTGCACCCAAGACCTTGGACCTTGGACCCTAAACCCTAAACCCTAAACCCTAAACCCTAAACCCTATAGAGAGCCCTTGTAGTAACCCACACGAGATCCTTAAAGAGCCCGCAGCCTTCCCAAGTCTACAGCACAGGTCACCCTCGAGAAGCCCCACTTCCCCACCGAGGAAGAAAAGATCCTCAAGTGCGACGGGTGTGGGGGTTTAGGGTGTCGGGTTTTCGGTTTGGGGTGAAGGGCTTCAGGGGTTTAGGGTTTGGGGTTTCAGAAGGGGTTTGATAGGGCTCCACACAGTTTCATAGCGAAGTATTGGGTTCCAAGATAAGGTTTTTGGCTTACTTTACCGGGTCCCCATAGCTTTGAGACAAGATCCCGAAGTGCGAGTTTGGAGGGTTAGAGTCCCACAGTTTGTGCCCAAGGGAGAGAAATTCCGGCAGCCAAAACCCCTGCATGAGTCCTGAACCTTCAACCACATACCTGCTGCTGCGCTCACTTCGGATGCCTTAACCCTACACGCTTAATTCCTAAGCCCGAACCCCGAAATCGCTATACCCACCCAACAATTCACACCTCACCCCATGCCCTGCCGCTACGAAGCTCCAGCCCAACACCCGAGCTTAAGCCCCTACACCGCAAAGCCGAAAGCTTAAACCGTAATTCCAAAACCCTTAACCTTGAGTCATCAACCTTAAACCCTCAACCTTATATATCTCCTAAACCCTAAACCCTCAAGCTTATATAACGGTCCTAGACCCTAAGCCCTCAACCTTAAATCCCAAACCCTACGCCCGAAAGCCTAAATCCTGAGCCGAGCCCGAGTTCGGCAGGTACTGGCGAGAAATCGACGCCTTTCGGGAGTCTTTGAAGCAGTCCCAGGGGAAGCCGGGGCCCCACGTGCTCTTTTTTCAACCCAAAAACCCAAAACCCTAAACCCAAACCCCAAACCCTAAACCCTAAACCCCAAACCCTAAACCCTAAACCCTAAACAAGGGAATAAGGGTGGGGAGGGGGAGGGGGGGAATAGAGGGGCCGGAGGAACTGGCAATGCAGCAGCAGTGTTCCCTCAAAGTTAGTAGTTTATCGCAATTAGGGTATTATACCAAAGTCCCATGTTGCTTAAACTCGACCCGAATGGTAGCCCTGCTAGTAACCTGTAAAGTCCAGTAATGAAGGTTAGTAACCTGTAAAGTCTAGTAATGAAGGTCACTATCTTAGCGTGTCGGGTTTCCGGGTTTTTCAAGAACTGACGGACTATTCGATTGAGGGTAGTTTGTTTGTAATGCTTTGGGGCTTCAATCTGCGACAGACCGGGCTTCCCAAATTTCGTCGAGATGTCGAGGCCAGGAGGAGTTCCATCTTAGTTTAGGGGCTGGTACGGCTTTGAGGGTTTCGGAAACTGTGGAAGGATCACTTTGAAAGACTCAACAGACTGAACCTCCAAGAGGGATTCTGAGTGTCGGCCTTCAAAACTCGCGGGATTCTCTTGACTCATGGGAGTGGGGATAACGGGGGAGTATACAATCAAGTAAATCCTTATTGTCCAAGATGTGCCGAGGGAGTGCTCAAGGCGGCCAAAAGGCCCCAACCCCCAAAGCCTTAGCCCTAAGCCCTGCACCCTTAACCCTACCCTGAACTTACCAGAGACCCAAGACCTTCCATAGTTGTGACCACCCGATACCCTCAACGCTAAAGTCCTAAACTCCCCAAGCCCTGATCCCTTAAAGCCTGAAGCCTTAAACCCTAAACCCGAAACCGGAAGCCCTCAACCCTAAACTTCAACTACCAGCAACTTTCGGGCAGCACAGGCCCGCCTACAACTTCTACGACGGCCCCCCTTTCGCCACGGGTCTGCCCCACTATGGTCACATCCTGGCCGGCACCATCAAGGCACAGTGTAGGGTTGAGGGCTTACCTTAACCCTGAATAACCTACCTTTTTAGGGTTCCTTATTATGGTTTCCTTATATAAGTCCTTCAAAAGGCAGGTTATGCCGGCTCAAGGTAGGGCATAGGGTCTACAGACTTTCGGGCTTAGGACTTTTGGGGGTCTGGGGTGTGGAAGGTTTTTGGGGTTTATGGGGCGTCGGGTTTAGGGTTTACGGCTGAGGAGTGACGGATTGATTTCTAGAGGACGAAGACTATTTCCGCAGATAATCCTTAGGCAGTGAGGACGGCACAGGGTTTGACTTTCATGCTTACAGCTGGGTGGTTGTCAAAATTATGGACCCTTTTTGGGACCCTAAATACTAGGTGCCGTATTATCATAAGGACCCAAAGAGGGGCCCTAATTTTGACAACCACCCAGCTGGAGGTGGGGTGTTGGGGTGTAGACCCAGTGCTGCTTCAACTTGTTGTGTTGCCCCATGCTCCTTCTCTGCCCTCTACACCTCCTTTGCCTGCCTGTGTTGTTCATGTCATAGGTGATGATAAGAACAACGGTGGCGTTCTACACTGTGTTGGCGTCGTTGTTGTTTTCGTGATGTTCATCATGGCGGTAGTCTCCCTCGTGTTGCCCGTAGCATTTTTTTGTGCAGGATGTCGTCACGAGATATGCGCATCAGCGGGGCTACCACGTCGAGAGAAGGCACCGGGTGCTGCAGTCGCTTTGGGGTTTGGGGTTTAGGGTTGTTTGCTTGGCAATGTGTCGGTTTAGGGCTTTGCTGATGGCTTCGAAGCTTTGGTGCCGTTTGCTAGAGTAAGTCTTTGCAAGAGCCTTCGAAGCCCGAAAAAAAGCAATGGTGATCATGATCACAGTTACATGATACTAATACAATACTAACGACGTAGTAGGAACCCCTAATCATCACAATGAGCCCTGGACCTGAAGTCTCCCCACCCGAACCCTGGAAAAGGAGGGGCTTATAGGGTTTAGGGTCGAGGGTTTAGTCGGGTGTAAGGTTTAGGGTGTAAGGTTTAGGGTTGAGGGTTTCGGGTGTAAAACCTAATGCAGCAGTCTGATTGGCTAGTACCCCAAAATCCTCGTCTGACCATTAAGGCCTCCAATGTCCCTGGTGTCTTCTCTGCATTGTGTTGGAGGTGCCCCAGGCCTAAAACTCCAAAGTATCCAGGCAACGGGGTTTTCGGTTTGCGGCTAACAGTGCCCTCTCAGTTTAGGGTTTAGGGTCTAGTAAAGGTTTAGGGTGTACAGTTTACATGTAGCAGCATGGTGAGACCTTAGACATCGTATTCGCAGCCACGTCAACTAAAACACAAATTTTAAAGAGGCCTTTCCTCCTCAATAAGCCCTTATAAGAACCTTCCCTTTCGATTTGCATCTAACATAAGTGCCAGAATAAGGAGTAGCATTATTTCTTTGAGTTTTCCAATCTAGTTGTCGTATTCCGCCCTTCGAGAATGCCTCTGAAAGAACTGTTACACCTCTAGTACTCGACCCGGCTCGAAGTGTCACCGGCACTGACGCCGAAGCTCATGGTAACACCTCTACGTGCCAAACCTAGGACCAGACCGAGAGCGTCAGCGGTTTGCTTTTCTCTGGGTCCCACTGTGAAAAGGTAACCATACGCCTTTTGTTTCTGGGTTCCAGTGCGAAATATACAGGTAACCAACGGTTGTGTCTTTGTCATGGGTACCTTGCTTGAAGCATCCCAAAGACCACCAGAGAGACTCCGGGCGTACTTCTGACTTGTCCCAGCACCAAGCCGAGAGCTACTAGAGGAGAACACGAGATCAAGAGATAAGCTCGCGAACGCAGTCTGTCTTTCTGTCGCCCCTGGCTTCAAGCGCTGCTTTTGCACGCGGTGGGAGGGTTTAAAACAAGCTTCATTTAGGGGCCTCAACACCTCCCTATTTCAACCATAGGGCCCCCCCGTCCGCAAAGCTTTCCTAGGCCCCTCAAGAAGGAATTTTCAGCATAGAACCCCCCCTCCCCCCCACTTCGAAAAGCCTGCCTAGGCCCCTAAGGAGCTTGTGAGGGCCGAACTATGAACCCCTCTGGACCCAAGAGACTCGAAGCCCTGAGCCCACGACCTCAAAACCTCCAGCACCCCAAGCCCAGCCTCACAGAAAGGGTCGTAGTTTCGACGACTGGCTGCGCTGTCTTTGGGCCATGGATATCCTTCCCTGGAAGGGTGAGCAGCCACTTGAGCCGGACAGTTGCTTTCGCGTTCGAGGTTTGTGGTTGAGGGTTCAGGGTGTAGGTTTCAAGGATTGAGGATATTGGTTTTAGGTTTGGGGCTGTAGGCTTAGGTTTCAGTTTCGGGGGTCTAGATCTTCAGGTCTTCAGTTTTGGGGCGAGGAGTTGAGGGGGGGGCAGGGAGGCTGGTGACGCGTTAGGCGATGCTTTTGTCGGTCGATGCCTTAAATATTAAACCCTAAACCGGAATCCTAAACCCCAAGCCGTACATCCCAAACCAGAGCATGTCACTATGCCCTAAGCAGACGAAATTTAGGACTGCAGGTTTGCTTAAAAGGAATTCAACCCTCCAGAGTTGCCTAAAAGGCTGAGGGACTTTCATATGGAACCCCCCCCCCAAAAAAAAAAGAACATAGGTAATTATTAGGGCCCCTATAGTACAGACTTGGGGGCTTCAAATGTAGGGTTTACAGCTACAGAAGCTGCTGAACCTCTAGGCTTTGTGTTTAGGGTTCCGGGGTTGACGGCTAAACGCTGAGGGGCTTGGAAGGTAGTGGATGGGTTTAAAGTAGCTCAAACACGAGACCTTAGATACCTACCTAAACTGACTCTTGTCAAAGAATTTATCCAAGATGCCACAAGACGTGAGCGATATTATATAGAAAAGATTAGTACATATCCTGGTAGCTTTAAACCAGATCCTGAACAAGTAGCCAGCTTTTGATGAATTCAGGGTGTGTAGGTCTTGTCTGTTTTCGTGACGCCGGGGATTTTGAAGGGTTTCCTTTCGGGCCTAGTTGACGTTGTAGGGTCCAGGGCCTAAGACTCCTTAGACTGAACCCTTCAACCCTAAATCCTAAACCCTAAATCCTAAATCCTAAACCCGAAACCCTAAATCCTAAATCCTAAGCCCTAAACCCTAAACCCTAAATCCCTAAATCCTAAGCCCTAAACCCTAAATCCTACACCCCAGTGCATCGGACTCCGCACCCAAGGGACTTCTCCGTGACGGGCGCCAAAGCTGGGCAACTCTGCAGCACCACCCACATCGACGTCACTTTGTTGATTCCCGTGGGGCCCCGAGATTCAGATGCAGCGCCATCAGTGCTACGATTCAGGGGTTGAGGTTTCTGTTTTCTAGGACTTATGGATTAGGCTTCAGGATGCTTGTGCCCGGGATGAGCCCGTCTTGAAGCAAGCTTCGATTTTCGACCAAGGTGAAAGAATTTCCACAAGAACCCCAAACGCGCCAAGGAAGATGCTCCTGGTCGGGGTCCTAAGCACTCAGCCCCTCATCCTATAACTCTTCCGTTATCATCCTTGGACGCTGAACTCTGAACCCTAGCCATTGAGCTCTAATCCTACACACAAAAACGCCCGAAGCCCTAAACCCGAATCTAAAGACCCTCAACCCTAAAACCCTGAGCCCTCAGCCGCGCTTGCCATCGCAGGGGACGGATGAGGTCTTCAACGTCGCAGTGCAAACCTGCACCAAAGTCCAGGATTCCGGTTGAGGGCTTAGGGGTGCGGGGTTCAGGGGTTTGGGGTTTAAGGTTTCGGGTTTAGAGTTTGGGGTTTAGGGTTTAGAGTTTGGGGTTTAGGGTTTGGGGTTTAGGGTTGAGGGTTTAGGATTGCTACTTTTGAACCTGAAAAACTGCTTATGTGTACACGCCACAACAGTCCTTTCTGTTAGGGTTTGGGGTTTAAGTATTTCAGGGTCTAGGGTTCAAGGGTGTAGGGGTTTCGGTTCAGGGTTTCGGGTCCAGTACTCCTACTGCATGTGGGTGGGGCAGAGACAGGGGCTGCCATAAGAGTTTTCAGCATTGCTGGTTGCTTTAAGCTCTACTGTATGGGTTACCATAGGGCTTGCTGCCGCTGCCAACAAGGTTATGATACCAGCATTCATGACTCCTACTGTAGGTCGGACACAGTCTCGGCATGCAGCTGCGAGTATCGGGAGTCGTGGGACAGCGCAGCACGTTTGTGTGAGTCAGGGTAAAGCGTGAGAGTTCAGGAAGACCCTGGCTCATCGGTGATGAGCAAGTGTGGAGTGGAGGCTTCAGGGGTTTATGTGGTTTAACTATAGTTTGGTTTTGGATGGTGGATTCATAGCTTTGATGGATCTGATAGGGTTTGCAGGGTTTATCCGTGTTGGGAAGTTTGCCTGCTGTTCGTCAACATGCAACCCTGGCACCAGATTCTCCGTCTTCCCCGATGTGAGGGAACATACAAGCTCTCGCCTAAACCCGCTGAAGTTCGTGAATTCCGATCAGACGGGAAGATCCCCACGGCAAAACTCCAACCCACACAAGCAATTCACTCGTAAATCCCACAGCCTAAACTTGAAGCCAATTGCCTGGAACCCGGTTTCGAGCTCTAGCTCCCAAGAGTGTGGCAGGACTTGAAGTATGCCTTGCACCGGGCTCAGTGCGACACGCAGACTTCTATGATAGACGTTTATGTTGTAAGGTTTATGGTGTAGGCAGCAGCGGGTGAGGCCCTGAATTGAAGGGGTTCGGGTATGGTTTTCTTATGGGCAAAAAGTCAAAAAGAGCTCGAAATCATGGCTAGCATGCGAAGCCCCAGCGGCCCTAGACAAAATATTCAAGCCCCTATATAATACACCTGTTAAACGCCAAGAAGCCACTTCGAGACCCCTTTCTTTACCCTAGTCTACTTGTTGAAGCCTCCACTCTAGAAGTTTGAACATGTTGTGAGATCATTCCTTGGGGCTTCTTATACGAAATGAAACTCTAGTCTGCCCTGGAATCTTATATTCCTAAGTCTTCGCGCCACAACTTCTCCCCTTTCTCTCTGCCTTGTCTCCCCCTCTTCCCCACACTCCCTCTCTCTGCCATTATCGCACCCTCCCATTCTCCCACAACACCCGCCCTCTCAACCCCCTCTCCCTCTTTCTCACTCTCCCACTGTACTATTCATCACTCTTCCAATCATGCTTTCACTCATTCTCCCTTTCTTCTCCCCTTTTCGCAGTCTCCCGCTCTCCCTCTCATTCACTCTCTTCTCCCACTCTCCCTCTCCTTGTCTGTTTCTTTGCCCCACTCACAGCCGACTCCCACCCCGCTCCACCCACTCGCACGCACACGCAGATCCGCCACCTCGAACACCTTTCAGCGACCCTGTTTGAGGTAAAGCTTGAATCGCGCATTCGGAACAACCTTCAAGCCTTAAGCCTAAAGCAACCATGAACAAGCTTCAAGCCCTCAACCAGTCCAGGCCCTTAAGCCCTTAACGCCTAAGGTAGGGGCCTTAATGACTATAGTATACTGGGCCCCAAAACCCTATCATAATGATTACGGCCCCTATACTAACACCCGGAAGGCCCCAAGCCCCACCAAGGTCGGCAAAGATGGGTTACCTGGAGCCGGACCGCATTAGCTTCGTCGTGAAGCAAGGCTAGGAAAACAGAGTCGTTGCGGGTGTTTCCAGGGGGGCGGGGGTTAAGGGCTTTACTGGTAGAGGGTTGCGGGGGTATTGAGCTTTTTTCGGTGTACGGCTTCTAAGGCTTGCAGTGTGTAGCATGCTGTGGGCTGAAGGTTTAAGGTTTTTGGGTGCTAAAGGTGTTGGGGGCGTTTAGGGTTTTGGGCTTTGGGGCTTCTAGTCAATAGTGTTGATGTTCATGACCTAACTTACATACTTTCGAGTTCAGGGTTCAGGGTTTAGCCAGCTTCCAGGCAGAATGTGGCTGAGTTTTGCTCCAAACCACGGCTAAGGGTTTGGGGTTGTAACAACAGTATCCTGAGGTTCAGGGTTTAGGTCCAAAGGTTCATCGCATAGACACCGACAGCTTAGAACATCCGCCAGTGCGTGTAAACATCATACGATATGTTTGGCCTTGCTTGCAGAACACTGAAACCTAAACCCTAAACCTGCCACTTTGAACCCCAAATCCTAACGCGCTGAGATTTGATCCTCCGAACTCTCTGGGCTACGTGGAGTTTCTTAAGGCCCAAGTACCCCAAGGAGTGCATCTAATTTGGGGACCTAAAGTACAAGTAATTAATCATATACCCTGATCGTCCCTCTAGTATGGTAACATACCACGATATGCCCTAAAGACTCATTTGTTCGAATTGCAGAGACCCTCACCTGAGGCCACCTTCTACCCTTCCGGGCTTTTGCTGCTTAGGTACCTTCTCAATACTTATGCCACAAGTCGCATTTGCCATCCCAAAGCCCCCCGGATGAATGCCAAATAGTAAAGAAACCAGCGATATCCTCCGTCCTAAGTTCGCCACCCTAAACCCTAAAACCCTACACCCTAAACCCTTACGTCCGAGTCTTCAGAAGGAGTCCACAGCTTGAAGCAAGAATGCCTCGAGCGCATGCGGCTGTAACCAGATGCACCCAAGGCATCCGTCCGTAACGCCAAACCGTAAAGCTTTTCAAGCGGTGGGATGAAGACAGGTAGGAGTAGAACCACTTGTGTAAGGACTCCAAATTCAAGGTTCCTCCGCCTATCTGTGATCCCAGCACGAAATGCTTCAGGTTGTACATACAAGAAGCTGCAGGAGTCGGATCAGGCATGTTGGAGTTCTGAAGTGGTCAGGGTTGGATATTCTTTTGTCTTTAGACTGCTGAAGAGACTGCTTCGAGCTCAGGGAGTTTCGAGAGGCTTTGGTGCGGGCTTAGGGGTTTACGGTTCAGGGTTTAGTGGGCTTGGATAGGAGTGTTGTCAAGTACCAAAACCTCTTCTGAAGTCGATTCTTTTGTTTCTCACGCCCTGAGTGTTGGGTTGTGCTGAGGATTTAACATGAGTTAACATAGTGGTCTGACTCAATGGTGAGCGTATCTCTGTATAGCAGTCCCAGATGATATTGAATAATGAAGAATAGTATGCCTTAGGAACTTAGGGTTCTCGAGGATTTTCCATAGCAAAGCACCGCCTGACAACCCCGTGTAGGGTTTAGGGTGTAGGATTTGGAAGATCATTCAACTCAGACTCCTGTATGCAAGCAAAACGCCCGAAATCCGAAGCCAAGACAGAAAGGCCGGATAGGGCCACAGAGTGGAGCAATGTTGCGAGCAAAGGGATGTTGCAGTCTGCGCCCTTCCAGGACGCTAAGCTTTAGTCCCTAAACCCTAAACCCTAAACCCTAAACCCTAAACCCTGAACCCTGAACCCTAAACCCTAAACCCTAAACCCTAAACCCTAAACCCTAAACCCTTAGAAGTCTTGGCCCTCCAAATTTATGCCCTATCAGCCCAGGTCCCTACAGCCTTAGACTTTACTGAGCCCTGCCAGCCCCAAGCCTAAACCCCAGTGACACCCCCATGAACGCCAGGAGACCCGATGAAACCCTACAAAAATAGCGTGTCTGCTCGCTTTCATTGCATGCAGGGTAGACTTTGTAGAAGGATCGTAGGGTGCTAGACGCTCAACCCTCTTTATCCTACATGCCCTAAACCATCAACCCTCAACCCTAGACCCCACTGAAGCCCTGGAGCGCAGAGCCCTACACTCCAGCCTACATTTGTCAAAACCTGTAACCGCGGGTTTAGGGTTAGGCCTGCGAGAAAGCATGTGGCCGGAACGTTGTGCAGGTGCTGAAGAAGATGTTTGTGCAAGGCGCGGATGGCACCGTGTAGCAAGGCAGTGAGTCAGGGCTCTTAGAAATTGAATCTCAAGGGCGGGTTTAGGGCTAAGGGCCTAGGGTGTAGGGTTCAGGGTTGTTTCGGGTTCTGGGTAGAGGGTTTTGATTGTGTAGTGTGGGTGCGGCTAGTGTCGGGTTCAGGAATACAGGTTAAGGGTTTACGTCTTCACACTAAACCGCACCTCCCTCCCTCCTTATGGTCAATGTCATCCACATACGCCAAACCCTAAGACCCCAAGAGTTGAATGCTAAACCACACATGTCAAGCCCTACGAACTGAACCCAAAATCGTTTGAGCCCGACAAACAGACCCTACTGTTTGCTTAAGAAACCCCAAAAAACAAAAATAATAATCCCTATATTGCCCTCATAAGGAATATCTTTTTTATTTTTTGGGGGGGGTTCTTAAGCAAATAATAGGACCCCAAAGCCTCGAAGCTCCGAAAGACTGAAGCCAACCTGAACCCAGAGCCGAAGATCCCAAAAGACTGAAGTCTTACATACGAAAGCCCCGAAGACTTAAACCCCAAAAGAATAATATAGGGGCCTTCATAACTAGAATGGGTTTTTTTTGGGGGCCCATTATACTAAAATTAGAAATTAAATGGAACCTTCAAGAGCCTGTGCAGCTCCAGGAATCAAGAACTTCAAGCCGCCTTTGCACCAGTACCCGCATCCCTATGCCATCATCGGCGCGGGGAGTCTCAGAGAGAGTCCGTGGAAGCGCTGTTTTCGTTAGGGGGTTTAGGGTTTGGGGCTTAGGGTTTAGGTTTAGGATTTAGGGTTTGGGGCGTGGGGATCTTCGACGTAAGGTTTGTGGTTTGCAAGTTGGCCCTAGACCCGAAACCCAACAAAGCTTGAACCCTAATGCCAGCAGACCGCAGGATATACGCAGGCGAAAGGAGTTTTTGCTCATCAGTTTCCGCAGGCTAGCGCGATGTCTTGTGCGCCTTGCATCTAAACCCTGAACCTCCAAGCCCAGAGTTTTATTTGTGGAGGGGCCCTTCAGCCTCAAACTGCATTTCAGCTCTTCAACTCGAGTCTCAAGGCAGGAGCAGGGTTCCGGGACACAACAGGGGGTTTAGGATTTCGAGACGTAGGCTTCGAACTTGCACAAAAAGGCGCCCTGGACCCGACGAGAATCGGAGGCTTCAAGCATAGGCTTTCGGGTTTGATTTAGGGCCGAAGCATTGGAAACAAGCCGATGCCCTTCGGGAAGCGTGCAAAGTGAGGCCGGCTACAACGGCCTGAAGACAGCTCTCTACATGCTTCGGGTGCCTGCATCCAGGGTGGTTAGTTCGCAGGATTCAGAGTGCTTTTCTGTTAAGTTTCAAGCTTGAGCTGAGCTGCTAAGTCAAGAACCCTAAACCCTATACCCTAAGCCTCACTTCATAGTCAGGCTCTAATGGGTTGTCGGGAGGGCTGGCAGGTGAAGCAGAAAGTCTAAAACTCTATGTAGACATTCCTTGCACTTTGAGCCCAAAGTCATCAAAGGCCTCTGTGCCCTGCATTAAGGAGCTCAACACCTGACTCTTCTGAGGCTTCGGTATTGCATACTATATGGGGGGTTGTCAAAATTAGGGTCCCTTTTTGGGTCCCTAACATAGTACGGCACCTAGTTTTTTAGGTACCCAAATAGATTTTGACAACCACCCATATGGGCTTTGTGAGCCCGGAGATACATACAGTAAGAGGGTTCGGAGTTGCCTGGCCCACATCTTGTCTTACGGTTGAAGACGGACTGGGGGTGAGGCTGTTGTGGCACATAGATGTGCAGTCGCACTCTGACGTCATGGTCTATCCGTTTCCCTGAACCCAACGTGCTGCAGGAGAAGCAGCTGAATCGTCAATGGCCAAAGTTTGTATCCTGTGCCTAAACTCCAACACAGCCTTGATCCCAGGTGCATAAACCCTACTACGGGCGAAGGAATCACCAGCAAGTAACGCGATCGACTATATCCCTTTGGGTCCCTATGAAAGTACTTCAGCACATGCACCAGGTACGATAGTCATAAGAGTATTCGTTCCAAGACATGACTCGAATCTCAACCCTTAAAACCCTAAACCCCAAAACCCTAAAGCTCTAAAGCCCTAAAGCCCTGAAGCCCTAAAGCCCTGAACTCGAAACCCACCAGGACAAGCAGACCGATTTCACCATCTTCGACAGGTACGACAAGGCCACACACGTCATCGTGCAAGGATTCTCATCGTTTATACAGGGTTTCGGGCTTACGCAAGGTTTAGGGGTCAGTACTAGGTCCCTATAGTACCACACCCTTATGCATCTTCGCGGGACCCTCCTTGTAGAGCCTCCATGAAGCCGTACCCGAAACCCTAAACCCTGTCACTTCCCGGGCTCCCAGAGAACAGGCGAGAAGCATCTTCAGCCCAAAAAGCACCCTCAACCCCAGAGCCCCGACAGGACAAGAGAAAAAGCCCTTAAATCTTGAGGACTACATAGCCCCTAAACTTACCTTTGGTTAGTAGGGAATGGAGGAAGGGGGTACAATCATAACTACTATTGCTACCATTCTTCCATTCCCTACTAACCAAAGGTAAGATAGCCCCAGCATCTTTCTTTCGAGGGACAGCGCCAGGTCGGCGGCCACGCCTGGTTGGAGAGCGCTAACAAGACGACCAGGCATTGGGGGGTTTGGGTCCAGGGGTCCCAGGGGATTTTGGGGTTTAAGGGTTTTAGGGGGTTTAGGGTTTAGGGTCTTAGAGGTTTCCGGGTTTTGGGGTGCGGGGTCTATTGTTTAGAGTTTGGGGTTGCGGATCAGAGCTTAGGGAGAGGGTTCAAGGAGCACAGCGATTTTTTCCTACGGCAAGCTCCGCCCAGGTTGCAGACTGAGTTCTCCACGTACCACATCTGGTACGGTGAGGACGGCCATCCTCAATGCTCGTGCAAAAGGGGAGTCTCCGAAAATAGGGGACCTTTACAGTACCCTGAATACCCCAAAATAAGGTACCCCTAATGTTCGGAAAATTCCATATCGGGTTGACGTATTATGTGACCGTGAACACTCCATGTCGTCCGCCTCGTAGCCCGGGGCTCGGGGGCGGTCAGAATCTCCGACCCCGAATACTTGGAAGCCAAAATCCAAATTTAGTGGGGGGCGGAGGGTAGAGGCAGAGGTTTTCGGAGGGGAAAAGGGGGCATCTTCTAACTGATTCAACTCCCTGGGAAGATCTCTATAATCTCTTTACCATACACCCTGATTCCGGAACCCCTGAAGCCCTCAGCTTTTTCAAGCTAAGCCTCAGCTTCCTTCCACTTTGCAATCTTGATCCAGCAGGAGTGGTCCTCCCTGGGCGTGGAGAAGTGCGGCGGTCCTCCGCTAGACCGAGCCCAAGAGGGCTTTCGGGTTTCGTGGGTTTCGGGTGCAAGTTGGTAGGCTGAGGCTAAGACAGACCGGAGTAGAGGGCAGTTCCATGGCTCTCCTTTGAGCATCTTCAGGAAGACAGGGGGGTCCTTTTGGGGCTGTTTGGGGTCTGGGTTGCAGGGTCTTCGGAGATTGGGGGGCGGGGGTCGGAGGTTTGTCGCTTGTTTGCAGGAGCTGCAAAAGGCGATATATTAACTAGGATGCCCAGCAGTACCCTTATTCCCTTTTTGTAGTCCTAGGTTCCTTATAGAGTTACCCAATGCCAAAAAGAGAGGCCTTTTTATTCTTAGGTTACTGGGTATCCTAGTTAATGTATACATAGGAACAATGAATACAATTAATTACAACTACTGAAGTAAAAAATAGTCAATAAGACGATTCAGAAACGTAGTCGTGGTGGCATTCAGCCTGCATGCTCTCTTGCACCGTCGAAGGACTTCTATGCATGCCGCTTGAAAGATGAGTAGTCAGGCAGTGGAAATCAACGGGAGCAATAGTAGCAATAGAATGTAATCAGAGCGGCCATGCTGGCACTACTGACAATAAGAGACGCAATCCGTTCCTCCTCCGTGCACGTGGCGCTATTGAATATTTACAACTTCCCTTGTGGTGTCATGTGGGTACCATTTCAAGAAAGCTTCTAGAGGCCTCTACACCTTCAGCCCGAATCCCTAAGTCCCAACAATCGGAAACTTCAACCGTGTACAAAGCCTTTCGTGCAACCTAAACCTATGAACTCTTGTAGAACCCTCCTACGACATACAAAGAAACCCTAAACTTACCTGTCAGATTCTTCCCGAAACCCTAAACTTTCCCTAAACTTACCTTTAAGATGGAATATACCTTAAATTATAATAGGACCCCTTACATGATTTAAGGTATATTCCTTAATTAAGGGGTTTTGGATTCTTGAGGACTGGGAGATCTGGCCATGTCGAGATCGGGTGATAGAGCATTTCGAGCTCTGCGCCCAGGCTTGGTTCCAAAAAGAGGGGCTTTGAGGTGTTGGGGGGTTGAGGGTGTAGGGCCTGGGGTTTAGGGTTCAGGGTTTAGGGTTCGGGGTTTAGGGTTAGGGTTTAGGGTTTAGGGGTTCAGGGTTGGGGAGTTCCTTGATTTAGTTAGGTGCATCGTCGTCAAACGGAGGCTTGTAGAGGTTCCAGAATGTCGTTGTGGACTTCAGAACTAGGCGAGCGGGGCTTCAAGCAGGCATTCCCCTTTCTTACAAAGTAGTGCACCTTCTGTTGGCGATTTGCATACGGATCCCTTATGCTCGTATTCTCTGAAGCCCCCCAAATGCGGGCCCAGGAAGTAACTCAGCCTTCAAGATTGTCTACTATATTTCGGGCCTGTGTCGACGATGGCTCACAAAACAACAGAGGATATCTTAGCTCCCAAAGAAGATGCTTGGGACTCAAAGGTTGGATCCTCAGCAGTCCTACAGCCCATAAAGGATCCCTTAAAGGAGCCCTTAAAGGGATTCCTTACAGGTGTTCTTTTCGTGGTGTCTGTTCCCGATGATGGCTTGAAATTGGAAAAGCTCAGCGCTTTCGAGCTCCTGACAGGAGTATGGCATCTACGCTCACTGCCAGCTGGGCGTTGATGTGGACTGCCTGGGCGGGAATACCAGAAAAAGGTGGTCAAACGTCTTATTTTAGCCTGTCAGCTGTTTCCGTTAGAAGATTGGGCCCCGGTGTGGACGCGTGCAGCGCATTTGGAAAGCCCCCCCAATACGGGCTAAGGCCGAGCAGACAGATAACAGCTCACTAGCCATTGCATGAACCACCGCAGCCGTTTATACATTCACAGAGTGCTAAGTTAAAGATGCTTGTTGCAGTGCGTTCCAGCTTATCCCGAAGAAGGAAATGAACTATGCTATCAAGAGAACTAAGGTCCCCAGTGTAGCCCTTTGCCCTTTCTATTGTAGGGTTCCCTTATGTCATTAATCCGACACTGGGGAACCAAGAAGCAACCCTAAACCCTCAACCCTGAACCAAGAAGCCAAGTAGTAGTGTAGGGTTCCCTTATTTCATTAATCGGACACTGGGGAACCAAGAAGCTTCACAAGCCAAGAGGAGTCAGCGGACGTGATTCAGCGGCCGAACAAAAACGACAACTACTACAACCTGAGCTGCCAGCCCGCCCTTCGTGCTGCGAGTGAAGGGGGTACTAAAGGGGGCTTGAATAACTACCTGTGTACTAGTTTGGGTGTTCCTTTATATTATGTATATATATATATATATATATATATATATACATATTTATTTATGTAGTATAATGGGCCCAAAAACCCTATTCCAGTAGGGTTTCGGGCCGTGGATGTCCATGTTGCGGGTTTAGGGGGTTTCGGTTTGGGGTTTAAGGTTTAGGGTTCAGGGGCTGTTCTGATTCATGGATTTGTTTGAGAACGCTTGTAGCAGTCGCTTCGCAGAAACAGGATCTTGAACGATGCACGAAAATGATGCTGCCATTTGCCACACTGTAGTTGGTGGGGTTTGCTTTTTCGTATTTCAGGCACCAGAACGTGAGGACCCATCGTGTATAACAGCTTTTACATGGGCTTCCGAAGGTGGAGCTTCTTTGGGCCTGCAGCCTACCTTTGGTTAGTAGGGAATGGAGGAATGGGTACAAGTACAACTACTATTGCTACCAGTCTTCCATTCCCTGCTAACCAAAGGTAAGGCAGTGAGAGTTATACGACAGCCTGTTGCTAACGGTTGTTTCGGTTGTGATGGCGAGCGTAAGAGCTGTTTTCTTCCGAAATCATTGAGAAGCATGAACGGAATTTCTAAGGACAAGTTGAAACTGTGGAACATAAAAACACAGAAATCCCAAAGCCGTGAACTAAGCTGGCACTGCGACCCTAAACCGGAAGATCCAAAAAACCCTCAACCGTGAAACCGTGAATCTCACAAAGCCCTGTACCCTAAAGCCTGGACTGTGAATCAGTGACAGTGTTGAGAACTTTGGGGCTCATGCCGTCGCATTTTGGATGGGATTTTGATGGTGTTTTTCACTGCATTTCATGGGGAGGGTTGAGTCTACAATGACTCCTTTCGCATTCCCAGACACCCCAGTAGACCAACGGGGCCAAGGTGCTTCCGAACCGGAAGGACATCAGTCAACCTTCGCGGGTCTGCTTGGGTCTGGGGAGCTAAACTGAGGCAGGCCGGTGGGCTACTTTTAATGTTTTCCCTTCTTGGGGGCCTAAGAGGATCTTCTTTGCGATTTTTACTAAAGGCTTTTAAAGGGCCAGCCTAGATGAAGGAGTTACTAGATGTGTGGTCTTCCTTGCTTTTCAGAGCACTTCTCGGCTTAGGAGGAGATACTAGGTTTACTTTACAGAAGCCTGCAAAGTTTGCCAAGTACTGTTCCTTAGGGTTCCCAATGCAACTCTCGTATATGATACCCCAGAGCCAACTCAAAGTTACGATAGACTAAGGCCCTTGTAGTAAGCCTTATAGAGCCCTTAAGGGAACCCTTTAAAGGAACCCTTCTAGAATCATAGAGGCTTTCGTTGTGAACCGGGCCGAAGGCTACTTGCAACTCAGACTTAAGGCTCGAAGAGTTGAGTTCGCCCTCAAATTGGAGCTGTTTGGAATTTAAAACATGTTGAATTCAAAACTAAGCTAACCCTGAGTCCTAAACTGCAACCTTTAAAGGTTTAGGGTTTAAGTTTAAGGATCCGCCATCCTGCACTCAAAATCCTACTGTAAGCCCTGGACCGTAAACCCGAAAGCTTACACCATAGTCAGGACGAGCAGGGCGGCGAAAAGCTGGAGCACCACAAGAACGCCACCACCGACGGGCGCGCTGAAGAGGGGTTTAGGGCTTTCGGTGATTTCATTAAGGTTGCCTTCAAAGTTCAAAGGCTCTATAACGGATCCGTATGATTGTAGTAGCTTAGGGCTTAGGTTCACGGTTGAGACTTGGTTGTCATTGCAAGGACCATGGTTCAACCGGAAGTTGGTGGACTGTTTAGGCCTGAAAAAATAGTAACGAACTGCTATGATATAGTTTGCCATAGTTAGATGAGGGAAGCTGAAGGAATACTTGCTACAAATAACCAGGCCTTGTAGCACGGCTGTATCTGGTCCTTAATGATGATAAGATTATGCTTATGGGGTATATCCGCGGAATCATGGAGGGGGTATGTAGGGATAGGGACCGATAAAGTGGTATTACTAGTATGTATTCGGATCCGCTACAAAAACCTTGCACAGGTAACAGAGCAGCATGACCCTAAAGCGCATGAGCCTTAAAGAAGCTCCAAACAAGACCACGCACGCCGAAAACTCGAGTCTCAGGGACTCTCACACCAAACAACCCCCGCAGCGCTAAAGACAACAGAGCCATGCCACATACAGCAAGCAACAGCTGCAAACCCTTTGCCGACAGCGTACTCTTCTCAACCAGTTTAAGTCCAAACTAAACTCTAACCCTGGACCTTAGGCGCTTACGCCGAAGTCGCAGATTCTCACGAAGCCCTTTATTCTAAGCCAAAATCCTCAACCTTAAACCCCACACCCTACAACCCAAGCCCTAAACCCCAAGCCCTAAACGGTGCTTCAGAGGTACGCGGGCGCCTTCCGCGTGGATCGGAATCGAAAGCCGTTCGTCTTTTCCGCCTCTTGCTTTTGTCCCTCGGAGCAGAGAAATGTTTAGAAGGTCTTTTAGGGGTTCGTGTAAAGGATAACTGGGGTTCCTATAATCGGGTGCCTTTAAAAGGTCGTTATAGGGTTTTAAAGTCGAGTTCCTTTAAGGGCTTTTAGGGTTCCTTCAAGGGCTTTTGGAATCTTTCGAGGTTCCTCTGAAGGGGTTTGAGGTCCTCTAAGGACTCTGTAAGGCTTCTTTGAAGGGCTGTTGGGGTTCCTTCAAAGGCTTTCAGGGTTGCTTTAAGGGTTCTGTCAGGGTTCTGCAAGGGTCACTAGGGTTTACGGTTAGGGTTTTAGGCCTAGGGGCCGTAGGCTTTGAAGGTTTAGGGTGTGGGCTTCGGTCCCTGGGAGTGGGCTCTGAGTAGAGTCCTGGTGCGGGTTTTTAGGATTCGGGCTTGAGGTAAATTTGGTCAAAGCTTTAAGGTAGAAGCCAGAAAATTGGAATATGATTATCCTAACCCTTCTATGGTAAATTATAGGGTATCCTTCCAACTTTCTGGAGTTCCCTGTAGGGTCTAGCTGCCTGTGCCCTAAACCGTCCCCAAACCCAGACACCCTGAGCCATAAAACCCTAAAGCCCAAATCCTCAAGAAGTTCTGAGCCATAAACCCCTAAGGCCCAAATCCTCGAGAATTCCTGAGGTATCTGGCTTCAGGGCTTATAGGGTTTAGGGCCCAATTCTGAGCCATAAAACCCTTAAAGCCGAAATCCCTAAACCCTAAACCCCAAACCCCAAACCCTAATCCCTGAACCCTAACCATACTTTACTTCCCAGGTATCTGGCCAGGCAATCTGATCAACCCGAGGCAGCTGACCTACCCTGGGGAGGCTCAAAGAGATCCCTGGGAGTTTCTGGAGTCTGGTCTTCCCGCAACGGTGGATTTTACTGGGTTCTTGGATACCATAATAGGGATCTATAGTAATAGCATGATTTGTCCCTTATGGTAACTTTAATAAGTTATTATTAAGGCAGTCAATTCAAGATACTACAATAGGGATCTATAGTAAATAACATGGTTTTCCTTATGATGGTAACTTAAATTCAATCCCTTAACAAGAACCCAGATTAGGGTTTAGGGTCGGTTTAATGTTTCCGGGTTTAGGGCTTCAGGGTTTTGGGGTCTCACGGTCAGGAACTTGGGTTTGGGCAAAAAGTGTTCTCAGAGCAACAGCAGCGCTTTGAGAATAGAAATACAGACGCCAGAAACGCAGCTGGAGGCCGCCCCAAACCCAAGGCCCTGTGGAGTTTGAGCTCCTGGTCAGGATCTGTTCCAAGGCTTTGTGGAGTATGGTGTCGAGATGCGGTGCGACTACAACAACGTCATAGGCAAGGGTTTGGGGCGGATTTGTGCTCGACGGTGCTCTCAGGTTTTGGAAGGTAATATGCAGCAGGGGTTGCATTGCCAAAAACATGATTCTTTGGGGTACCGAATACAACCCAATATAGCTATAGCAACAGCTACGGCGTCGAAGCCCGCAGTCTGTATGAAGATCGTACGTTCGGTCTTGTGTCTTACAGAGTCTATGAGGCTTCTGTTGCATTCAGTCTGAGCCGGAGCGGGCTGTGCAGATGTCTTAAAGGTGAGTTCTGCATCTGCACATCAAGCTGCTTGAATCAGAGTGTGAATGAAGGTCAAGCAAGCGCCACCCATGCCCAAAACCTTATGCCAAACTCCCTGAAGCAAGCCGGGAGCATGAACGCGTGATATGGGGTGGTGGCTGTTAAACCTTGAACCCAGGCCCGAAACCCTGCACCCAAACTCTAAACCCTGGAGCTTGACGCCCTAAGCCCCGAGCCCTCAAACCTAAATGCGAGAAAGCCTGTGCCCGAAGCCGAAGTGACCGAAACCCTACGTTTGGTGATTGGGGTTGTTCAGGGTTCAATTATCATCTTGGAGTCTACGGGATATAGGAGTGTAGGTTAGCATGTGGGTGTAGGGTTTATGGTGCTCTCTGTACAAGGGGTGTCAGACAGAAGTACAGGGCCGAACATGTAAGACCATCATGGCGCCTGTTGTTTACCCTGAAAGAACGCCGAGTCCTCAACACGACGCGCGATTGCCAACTGAAAGTGGAATCTGTTTCAACCGCTGAACCCATCAACTCGTGAGCCCCCAAACCATGATGGTGTTGCTTTAGGGTTCAGGATTTAGGTTTCAAGTTTCAGGATTTAGGGTTCAGGGTTTAGGTTTAGGGTTTAGGGTGTCGAAACCATTATAACCCTACTTATAATTACCCCTGAACCCTATAATCCTACTATACCCTAAACCCTATAATGATGGTGATGTTGCAGGCAAGCGGGTCATCATCCATGGGCATGGTGCCTTCACCATGGAGTTGCCCGGCTCGTGCAGACAGCGATGCTTCGCATTCGGAAAATTGCGCCTATCGCTGGTAGTCTCAGATTCTGAGTTGGATCTTTTTCGATGTCATATTATTCTTGACATGCATATCGCAACAGTTTTGCCTAGTCGTAATGATCCGTTGCAGTGAGAGTGACAGCATGCAGCAGCGTGACTAATTACTCCAACCCTTAGCCCAAGAAACTATGCCGTCTTGAACCCTCAACCCTAAACCTTAGTGTTATGGTGGCGGCATTGTGCCCCCAGCTGAGCAAAGCGGCTACGGCTGTCCTGATGTTTTCTGCCTCTCAGGACTTCATGCCATTTAGAAACAAAGTTCAAACAAAATGAACCCTTAGTGTTATCTAGATCTGCATGCCCGGGGCTCTAACCTTCCAAGTCGAGGAACATCCGCACTTGCTGCGAGTACGGCGCAATGCAGATGTGCCTGGGCCATGTGAGAACATCGACGAAGTACAAAACCGCGTGTTTTGGGAGGTTTCTCGGGCTATTGCGGTTTAGGGTTTGTTCATTAGCTTAGGGATACGTGGCTTTCGGGGTTGCAGAATCCGTTGTATGCTTTGGGATGTAGCGGTTTTGGGCCAGAAGCGGCCGGCTGCAGACGTCAACAAAGCCTCAAACCCACACGAGCAGACCAGAGCCCAGGAGAAAAGAAGATACTAATTAGGGTTGAGGGTTTGAGGTTTAGGGTTTAGGGTTTAAGGTTTAGGGTTTCTGTTGATGGACAAAATCCTGCATGACCCTAAGAACTCTAAACTATGGGAACTATGGGATATTCCTTATAATGGGTAATACAGGATTTTGTCCATCAGCAGTATCACCTCCCAAGGCGGCCTGAATAGACTGGTACTGTACCCCCCTGTACTAGCCTATACGGGAGTTTCCGAAGATAGGGGACCCTAATATAGTACCCTAGGTAGTAGGATCCTTATTATAAGGACCCCAAAATAAGGTACCCCTAATTTTCGGAGTCTCCCCACACCTGATACTATAAGCCGGCAATCCTTGGACTCTGATGCTCGGCTACAGCCGCAGAAGCCAAACTAGATGGCACAAGGCTTCCATGTTTTCTCATTTTGCGGGCTGCCCCAGTGGTACCCTTTGGCACTTTTTTGCCGTAGGGCTCCTTTAACAAAGCTGAGTACCAAGCAAAAGGCTACCTTCCTCGTTGAGGGGACTGAGGGGGTGGGTTCAGGGGTTCTCCGGAAGGGCCAGCCTTAAAATAGAGAAGCCGAAACTTACTTAGTCCGTAGCAGTCTGAAGGCAAGCTCACAGACAAAGGTACCCCAGAATACTGGTACAGCTATCAGCCGTTATACTATCCTCAGGTACGTGGTGTGCCGCAAACGAAACCTCACCTGTCCTCGCGCCGTCTCCTGGTTCATCAACCAGGCGCAGCTTGAAGAAGAACCTGGCGCCGTAGATGGAGAAGAGCACGCTACTATTCCTCAAGGTTCCGCTGCTAGACACTCCCTTGAAAGCAGATTAGAAAACCTGCGACCCCCAACCCCAAGCTCCAAGCCCTTGAGCCTAAAACCCCTAAACCCAAAGCCTTGAAGATTACAAACCCTTCTGCGCCTCTAGAACCCTCTGAACTTCAAGCCGAAAACCCTGCAAGGCCTTTTAACACCCCGATAAGACCCTGGAACACCCGATACAAGCATAAGAAGGCCCTATAAATCCCCAATCGCCAGTGATTCTGCCAGTCAAACCCCGCGATGTCCGGGGCGCACTGCCTGGACATGCTCAAAGAGGGCTACAAGCTCTGCAACTTGCCTGAAGAGCTTCTCTAAGGCTTCCGGAACGTTGTAGGGGTGTCATAAGGGGTCTACAGCGGTTAGGCTTTTCGGCTTTGTGCTCTAGGGTTCAAGGTCTCAATATAGATGTTTGATCAAGTACATCTAGTATCCGCTTTAGCTCCTATGCTGTGGAACTATCGTGCCCCAAAATCCTCTCGAACTCATTTTATCAAGAGTGGGCCAAAGTGCCGGGTTAGGGTTTAGGGTTTAGGGCCAATGCAAGGCAACTTCGATCCCTGGGACATGCACTCCGTCACCGCGAACTCTGCGCGGACGACAGCCTCGATCGCTCAGAAGACGAGGAGGGCGTGACCTACAGTAGAAGCCGAAAAGTTGGAAACCCAATAGCCTCGATCCTTAAGACTAATCATTAGTCTTAAGGATCGAGGCTATTGGGTTTCCAACTGACTAATGTATAAGGAAACCCAGCACTATTTGGCCTTAACTAGGTTTCCAACTTTATGGGGTTTACTGTAAGCCTCAGGAGTCGAAACAAGAGCCCAAATCCTCTGAGTCTCCTACGTAAACCCTTCTTGGAAGGGCAGGGGACTTAGTAAGTAGCTTATAAGCAGGATTTTCATTGGGGTACTCCATTTGGGGTACTTATTACTCTACTTATAACCTACTTACTAAGCCCCCTGCCCTTCCAAGTTGCAACATATGGTAGTTTCCGAAAATGCGGGGACCCTAATATGTTACCCTAAATAGTAGGATCCTTATTATAAGGACCCCAAAATAAGGTACCCCTTAATTTTCGGAAACTCCCAAAGGGTATGTACATCCTCTCCATGGGGCGTCTTGGTTCCTTCACGGAATTACACGTAGGGCTTCGAGTACACGCGTAAATCCTACAGACCACCTGCTCCAGCCCACACCCTGCCTTGGTAAGGAAGGCAGAATATTTGTAACACACCCCTACAGGGAACTCCAGAAAGTTGGAATATGGATTCATGGTAGGATCCCCTATAATTTACCTTAAAGGGGTTATGATAATGATATTCCAACTTTCTGGCTTCTACTGTACTGTGACAGCTCAATCAAGGCTCCAAGAGGCATCTTGTACTCAACTCTACCCCTCAAGTCTCTACACTAATCTCTGAGCCCTAAACCGCCCCTAGACCCGAAACCCCAAGCCCTAACATGCTGTGTGAAGCCCAAATCCCCCAAATTTCCCATCCGAGCCCGCACTCCTATCCCCTGTTAGATCCGATCCTATATGCGAAACCTCAAACTTCCTTA
This sequence comes from Symbiodinium sp. CCMP2592, assembly GCA_905221615.1. Lineage (NCBI taxonomy): Eukaryota > Dinophyceae > Suessiales > Symbiodiniaceae > Symbiodinium > Symbiodinium sp. CCMP2592. The sequence goes on along the minus strand of CAJNDT010000557.1, from coordinate 1,043,703 downwards.
ATTAAACTGCCTATCTGCGTGTTTATCTATCAGTCCATCTTCCCACCTATCCATCTAGCTAATCTATCTATATCTGTCCATCTGATCGTTTATCTAGAAAGCCTACGCTTTATACCCCTCAGCTGCTTCCTATATCCTACACCTTTCCCCCTCGACTCGAGACCCTGCCAAATGCAGGTTTGGCATCGGAGACGTCTATTTCCTTGCCTGTGCCTATGGCATTCTGGAAATCGTGGTCGACAATGTGAAGCTCGGGTCAGAACCGCTGGGTTCTGCTTTCAATTTGGTTTGGGGTTAAGGGTTTGGGGTTAGGGTTTAAGGTTTGGGGTTAAGGCTGTTTTTGGGCTTGGGGTGTGAGGAGCTTTTGGTCTATGCGGTGCATAACTTAACTCTTGCGAGCTCTTGTGCGCTTTTCTCTTCATTTGAGCCCCCTACAGAAACGTTGGAAAAGCGTATAAATGAAGATTCTCTTAGTAGTAGAGTAGGTAATCTTTAACTCGTTCGGGGTGCGAAATCATTGTATGATTCCAAAGGTTTACCTTTGGCTCCCCTAGGATGCTGGACAAGTAAGCTCTAAGTTAAGTCCTGAGACCTTCAACCCTCAACCCTAAAGCCTGAACCCCAAATCCTCAACCCTGAGCCTTAAAACCTGAACCCTAAACCCTAAAATCTAAACATCTCTCAACCCTAAACCCTAAGCCGTTCTAAAGCCACGTAAAGTCTAAGTCCCTTAGCCCGAGGAAGCGATGCAGCGAGAAGACGGTGCACCTGGAGAGCGGTAGGAAGCTCGAAGACATCAACGTCATCCTCAAGTGCATAGGCCCCTGGGCGGTCTGGGGTTTAGGGTTTAGGGGTCAGGGTTTAGGGTTTCGAAGTCATCCTCAAATGCATAGGCTTCCGTTTAAGGGTTCTGTGGCACGACGCAGAGAACATAGTGCGCTACTCAGAAGGGGGTTTGAGTTTCGGGGTTTCCCATCTACGGATTTAGGGTGTAGTAGGGTTTGGGGGGGAAGGGAGGGTGCCATTAGAATGGAAGCCGGAGCCTTCACTCTACCCCCAAGGCTTGCATGTCTTCAACAATACAGCCACAGCAGTCTAGCTGTAAGAACACCCATGGCTTTCACGGTAGTAAATCTATGACGATGTCATAAGCAGCCGCAGCCTTCCATTGGTGTGCCCTGGGAGAACGAGGGGGTATAGGGAGCGCTGTGGGAGGTATGCTGCCGGATGCCACGGTGGACCGCGTGGTCCATGCTAAGTATCTCCGTGGCTACTGGATCAATGGCGACCCACGTCGGTTCACCAATGCTGATCCCGACGGTGGCTCGGTCTGTTTGTGTAGGGCCACCATTGCCGGCATGTCTGAAGTCTGAAGAACCCTACAGAAATAATTGCTTTATAAGGGTGGCGTACTATTTTTGAGGCTTCAACAAGGAACCCTAGTTCAGAGAACTGCCATTCTATTCCCTGTGTGCCCCACACTCTGGCTAGAAATGGAGCTGCAACTGTGTCCAATCCAGCTCGACATCCGAAGCCAGTTCTACGTGGGTAGTTGTCAAAATTATGGTTCCTTTTTTGGGCACCTTAAAAATTAGGTGCCGTCTTATATTAGGGACCCAAAAAGGTACCATAATTTTGACAACCACCCACATAACCCAAAGCCTTTTTTAACCCTCCCACAGGCCCTGGCAGCCCCAAACTGTGCAGAAGCCGGAGGCCGACCTGACCTCATAAGTCATGTCGTCTGGAACCGCAAAGGCCACGCCACCCTACACGCTTAGAGCCCAAACCCTACGTCCTAAACCCGGACAACACGCGACCAAGCCCAATCTGAAGGCCTTGCGCCCCAATCCCGCCACCCCCTCCCAGAAACCGAAACAAAGCCCTAAACACTAAGCTTCTAAATCCCGAACCCTAGACCCTGAACTCCTGAACCCTAACTCCTAAACTCCTTAAACCCTAAACCCTAAACCCTAAAAGGCCCTCAAAAAAACCCTAAACTCCTTAAGCCCTAAACCCAAAACTCCTTAAACCTCTGACCGAAGCACCCTAAGCTCCTAAACTCCTCTGCCCCAAACCCTAATACCATTTTGGAGGCTCCTTATTATAATCAAAGGATAACGGGATACCAAACCCCAAAGTCTAATTATTAAGGCTCCTATATGCTTATAGTCCCCTTATAGATCATAGTAACCCTTATAGACCCCTTGAAAGGAACCCTATTCTAATCATAAAGGCTCCTATATTCGGCCAACCTCCAGGCATCTACGCTGCCAACTTTGCTGCGACCACGATCGGCCCTGGAGCATACAGCTGGGTCTGTCTCATGAAGCACGCCGCTTGTCCCAAGGGTTTAGGGTTTAGGGGTTTAAGGGGTTTAGGGTTTAGGGTTTAGGGTTTAGGGTTTAGGGCTTTTCCAGGGTTTAGGGTTCAGGGGTTTACGGTTGATCCCGACTTGGGGGGGGTTCTTTTGGGGGGTTTAGTGCTTAGGACTCCAGGGTTTAGGGTTCAGGGGTTTACGGTTGATCCCGACTTGGGGGGGGTTCTTTTGGGGGGTTTAGTGCTTAGGACTCCAGGGTTTAGGGTTCAGGGGTTTACGGTTGATCCCGACTTGGGGGGGGTTCTTTTGGGGGGTTTAGTGCTTAGGACTCCAGGGTTTAGGGTTCAGGGGTTTACGGTTGATCCCGACTTGGGGGGGGGGGGGGGGGGTTCTTTTGGGTTTGGGGGTTTATAGGGGCTCAGGGCTCCGGGGTTTAAGGTTTAGGGCTTCATGGCTCCAGGGTCTAGGGCTCCAGGGTTCAGGGTTTAGGGTTCCAGGGTTTAGGGTTTAGGGGTTTATGGCTGGTCCCAATGGGAGGTTCTAGGGTTTGCAGGCGTGCTTTTCCTTTGTTCTGTGGGGGGGGGGTTGGGTATATGGTCGAGTCTAGGGTTAGAGTGTCAAAGTTTGGGGCTTAGGGTTGGTACCTAGAGCTTCAAGCTTAAGCGCCGAATGCTAAACCCGAGCGACCCCAAGACCCTAAAACCTGGCACTTTGGGTTTGCCGAGTGATAGCCCGCGAGACCACAAGCAACTTAGGGACCCCAAAAGCAGATAAGCATAAGCATTTTATAGGGATATGCCTACCTTATTGGGCTTCTTTATAAGGGGGTCTATATGGGATATCCCTATCCTTCTTTTTGCTTATGTGCTTGTTTGGGGCCCCAGAAACCATCAAATCTAAACTGGAGGCCCCCAAACCATGGACCACCAGGACCCCCCTAAATCATAGGGATCCTTACGGGTGTAGGGGACTATATGTCCTTAAATAGGCCTTATTAGTCCTTATTATGGGCCTCAAGGCCCCCTACCCCCCCTCCCCCTACACCCCTAAGGATCCCTATGACTAAACCAGTCATCCCACTTCGGCCGAAAGCAAGTGAGCCCATCATGAAATGAGGTTTGGGACTGCCCGAACGAGTGGAGGGAGCCGCGGTGTGTTCCATGTTCAGGGTTTCCATGGAGTTCCAAAGACAACCCTACACCTACGTCCTCCAAAGCCCCAAGCCCTATGGGTTTTCAAGGTTTCTGTGGGGAATCTTCCGTTTTTTTTAAGCATTTTCGGCTTGTGTGTGGTCTTCAGGGTTTAGGGCTTAGGCTTAGCACATCTTAAGGATTAGGTTTCGGGTTGCTTTTTTTTGGGAGGGGGGCGGGGGTTGGAGGCGTTTTGATGTGTTTGAGGCTTATGGCTAAAGCTTGGTCCAGGGCTCCGGGCTTCGGAATTCAGGGCGACCCCCCCACACCCCACACCCCCAATAAGCACTAAACCCTAAAATCCTTAAACCCGAAACCCCAAAATTCCGAAACCCGAAGCCCCAAAATCTTTAAACGTTAAACACCAAAATCCTTAAACCCTAGACCCCAAATAAACTCTAAACCCCAAAATCCTCAAACCCCTAGAGCCCCAAGAACCCCAAAAGCCCAAAACCCGAAACCCCTCAGGGCACGCAAAGTCTCGTTGAACTGGCGGGCCGATTGAACGGCCTTCGACTTCAGCTCACCCTAAACCCTGAAGCCTTAAACCCTAAACCCTGAACCCGAAAGCCTTGAAGCCCTAAAGCCCGGACCTTGTCTCTAAACTGATTAAACCGCACTGAGTAGGGAGTAGTCAGCTCTTGATACTTCCCAGCAGGACCGACACACGCTTTACTGAACCATCTGCCCCTAGGGGTTTGGGGTGTAGCGGCCTTAGTCCCAAAATCTCATCTCATACGTCCTACACCCCTAAGCCCTGAGTTGCTTACTTATGCCACAAAACTTCAACTCTAGGCCCTCACACCCCAAATCGCCATCCATAAACCCTAAGCGCCGCTACCGCCCGACCCTATAAACCCTAAACCCCATTAAAACGTTATAGACCTGATAAATACTCGGAAGTACCTTTTTACAAAGCTCTAGACCACGGAAGGAGCTGGATGAGGCCGGTCATTTAAACACGCTGCCGATGCACTATGCTGGCGATCCCGATCCAGACTCGCCGGCCTACTTCATCAACGCCAGGCCGAAGGGGGCTCGGCGTGTAGACTAAATCCTCTACCCGAAACCCCAGGACTTTAGTGGTTTGGGGTTTAGTGGTTTAATTTAGGGTTTAGGGGTTTATGTAGAATGGGTTTGGTGGTTTAGGGGTTAGGGTTCACGGGGTTCAGGGCTTAGGGTTGCTTTAAGCGTTACAATAAGAGTTGCTACAGGGTTACTGCATGCGCTTTCATGGGCTTCTGGCCCAAACATCACCCCACAAAAACTAGCGCACTCCCGAAATGAAGCGGGCTCATTCCAGAATTCGGTGAAGTTCGAGTTATGAAGTTGCGGGTTGATAGCAAGTGCCCATACTCAACCCCCAAACCCAAGAATGAAAACCCGCTCAACTGGCCGTGTGTCCTACATAAGAAGCATGCCAAACCCCAAACCCTAAACTACCCTACTGCAAACCCTATAAGCTCCAATATCCAGACAGCTCCCTAACCCCCGCTCCTCCGGACCTAGCCACGATGTTGCAGTATCGTCATGTTGTAGTGTGTCATATCGTACTGTTATCACGTTCTAGTACATCGTGGCAACTGGCAAGACAGGAGCCCTAAACCAACAACTCCGAGCCTGCAGTTGGAGTTCGGATTTGCCTTAACCCTGAAAAGCCTACCCTTTTTTAGGGCTCCTTATTCTGATTTCCTTATATAAGGCCTTAAAAAGGGTAGGTTATTCAGGGTTAAGGTAGGGCTTGGTGTAGGGTTTAGTAGAGCAGCGCCTTATATTATGGGTATATACCTAGGGGTCCTTAATTTTAATGGGGATCCCTCCTTTTACCCTTTGATTCTGGCTTCTACTGTAGTGGAGCAGCGCCTTACGGAGGCACTCCGTTGGCACCGCCTTTACCTGGGGTATGGTCAGCGTGGCACTCGGTGAGAAGATGCGGCCGGGAAGCATCCAGAAAGTCTCCGAAGTTCGGGCCATTTATTGGCATTCAGAAGGTTTCCGAAGTTCAGGTTGGAATGGAGGAATGGGGTACAACTATGATTACTATTGCTGCCATTCTTCCATTCCCCACTCCCCACCAACCAAAGGTAAGTTATTGGCCCGGAGAGGTTTGGGGTTTAGGGTTTCGGGGTTTGGTTTAGCCATTAAATTGTATTACGGACCATAAAGGGCTCTATGAGGGGCCCTGAGTGGTCCTGCATAGCGGGACAGCTTTCAGCACTTGTGGGGTGCCCATGAAGCAGTCGATTCTCAATCAGAAAGAGTGGGGATTCAGCTCCCTTCGCGGCCCAAAACCCCGAACAGCAGAGGGGGGAGATTACCCCAAAGGGTTCAGGGTTTAGGGTTTCTCTACATTGCACATAAGGGTCTTGCCACAGTAGAGTTGAACAGCCGCAGCAATTTGTGTTCATGGGGCTTCGTATGCTGGTGGTTGTTGTGCCATTTATGATGATCTTGATTTCGATTCTGATCCAGACCAGGTCTTGGACTTAGGATGTGGGCTTCGGGGTTAAGGATTTAGGGTTTACCCAGAACTAGTTCCACCACGGTCCTTAATCAGGGAACCGTGAGGAGAATCTTACTACTCAGAATCATCCAGTCCCCTATATCAAGCACCTCAAGCCCTGAACCCCAAACTGCACAATGTGCCCACCCTCAGCCCTACACCCTCGGACCCTGCACAAGACTTAGGAAGCACATGGATGGGCCACTCGACTGCAGGAGCGGCTGAATGCTTGCACCAGATATCATGGCTTCCGGTGTTCATTGACATATGTATATATATATATATGTATGTATATATATATATATGTATGAATATATGTGTATATACATATATATATATATATATATATATAAGTCTTTGTATGTGTACCCAGAATCAACAAATACAGTAGTATAGAACAAGATAGTAGATAGTAGGATCCTTATTCTAAAGATCACTAAATGAGGCACCCCTGATTTCAAGAAGGCCGCCATGGCTCTTCTCGGCTCGACTCTCAAATCCAAACCTGGGGTTGACAAGGCAAGAGTTGCTACGCCTGCCGCAGCAGTATGTCCTCGTTCCTTTTCCGAAACTAGTGGAACCCTGATAAGGAACTCTAAACAGTAGGATTCCTAGTATAAGGACCCCAAAATAATAAGGTAACCCCCGTATCTAGTGCACCCCAAAAAACGCTAGCCTCCGTAGTTAGGCCTTTCCAGAAAGCCCTGGTCCAGCCCCATGAGACCCTTACAGAGGTTCGGTTAAAGCTTCTAGATGGTCTGCTGCATAAATCCTATCCTAACACCTAAACGCAAAGCTAGACATTTTGTAAAATCTCGCTCTCTCCCGCTCTTTGTCTCTTGCTCTCTCTCTCTCTCTCTTTCTCTGTCTCGGCGCCTACGGCTGAGGTACAAGAACTGGATCGCCGGAGTCCCAGAAAGTTAGTTCGGGGTGTCATAAGGGAGGGTTTCATGTGTTGTTATTTCAGGGTTTCTGTCGTTGTTCGGTTTGGTTTTGTGTGAGTCTTCCGGGTGAGGGGATGTGTTCTAGACTGCTTGGCTTGGGGATGTTTGTGGTTAGAGGGGATCCTTGAAAGTCAGCTGGAGACCACCCTGACCCACACCATAAAGCCTGCATCTGCAGCCCGGGGCTCGGAGTTCTACCGGGCTTACCACACCGTGGCTATAGAAATCTGTTAACTTTTGTGGACCTACATTGCCCTGAACCCTAAAGGCCTAAACCGAAACCCAAAGTCCTACACCCGAAACCCTAAGCCCCTAGATTCATCCTGAGGCGCATTATGCCTGCAACGTGGATCGGATGCTCGAGTCCGCCCTCAAAGAGTGGGATGAGTACGAGAGAAGCTTCAGGCGGGTCTTCTTCAAGTTTGCATCAGCTTTCTACAATGTTTCTGAAAGAGTTCCATGAGTGCTCTATAAGGGCTCGGGTCGATACGAGTTCTGTTTTAGAGTCCTGCGACGGTTTTGTAAGAGTTCAATAAGGTATAGGAGATCTAAAGTACGCCTAAACAGTTTAATTCATACCCTAAACCCTAAATCCGGGGTGTGAACCACTAGGCCTGCAAAAGGCCGAAGCTTGCGGTGAGCTTTGGGTGTTGATGGGGGTGGTCTGAGGGCTTGCGGTTAAGGGCTAGGATTTGGGAGTTTAGGGCTTCGGGTTTAGGATCAGGGAAGGCATGGTGGATTCATGAACTAAGACATAAAGCATGAAACCATGGAGCGCCAGACTCAGAGTGATAACAGATGGGGAGTTGACCAGGCAAGCATCAACCTACGAAGCACCCTAAACCGCAAATGACTCTGCATATGTCCGGCCACAGCATGAACGCGGCCTAACGAAAGTGGATACTGAAGGTTCGGTTCCAACCATCAAACCACTGCGCCTTTACAACAGATGAATGCCGTGTCCCCCCGCAACACCCCTGACCCGAAGTTGCATACGTACCGGCAAGACAAAAAGGCACCACACCCAAGCCGAAAGGGTCGCAGAACGCTAAGATAATGGGAAGGGCTTGAATCAGGGTGTGCTTTGGGCTTCTCTCGAACCTTGGCGAGCGTAGAACTGGTGTGATGATTGACAATCTCGTAGTTAGAACTCAATGATGCCCGTTCATGTGAGCTTCCCCTTGACAGGGAGAAGGGCATGGTGCCCAAGGATGCGCCATTGATTCCGACACTTGGGCTGCAGACAAGGGTTCAGGGCGTTTGGCACCAGAACCAAGCTCCAAACCTGGACCTTAGCCACAAAACGCGATTCAACCCCGCCCTCAAAAAAACAGAACACCCACCCAAGGCTTTAACCCTCTCGCCCTCAGCTGGGGAAACTTCCTGGGCTCGAGTCACACCACCAGGCATTTGAGGCCTTCGGGGTTCCGTCCTTCAAGAATTGTTTCGCGGGTTTCTGGACCGAAGTCACCTCCATTGGAAAGGACCCGTGGCCCAATTCTACACCCTAAGCCCAATCGCCAAAACCCTAAACCCACAAAGGTATCCGTACCCGAAAGAGTACATCGAGCTGCAGTACCGAGTGGCTGGGAATGTCCAAACCTGCGGGTTACAGAATTTAAGGCCCATTACCGAAGCCTGAAGACGTACCATGTTATTCCTTATGGTTCCTGGTCATGCTACAATCAGAATATCTAACATTACCCTAAACCCTATTCTAATTATGAAGGACCCTAGATTACATCTGGAACTTTCTGAAATCCTAAAACCCGAAATCCGGGTTCCTGAACGCTAAACCCTAAACTTGCCAACCCATGCACAAATCCCACGCGTAGTATGTAGTATAGGGGCCGAAATAATTGCCAATACTTGTTTGGGAGTTCCTAATACTTGTAGTATAATGGGCCCCAAACCCTGATTCGAACTATGAAGGCCCCTATATACTCCAGTAACTCTAGTACCCTTATAGATCCCGTATAGTAACGCTTTTAGAACCCCTTTAAAGGAACCCTCTTCTACTTACTAAGGCCCCCCCAGACATGAAGAAGCCTTGGGACTTTAGGGTGCTGTGGCTGTTGGACTCCAGGCTTTAGGGTTTGGGCTTTAGGGTTTGGAGGTTTGGGGTTTAGGGGTTAGGTGTCTGGGGATTGGAGGTTTAGAGTTTTGGGGTTTAGGGTTTGGGCTTTAGGGTTTGGAGGTTTAGGGGTTTAGGGTTTAGGGTGTAAGGGTTTAGGGGTTTAGGGTTTTAGGGTTCGGGGTTTGGAGGTTTGGGGTGTCGAGTTTTGGGTCTGCCAGGATCTACGGTTTTGGCTTCAGCGGTGGGGTTTCTTTGAATTGGTGGATGTTTAGGGTTGAGTCTTTCCCTATACTGTTCGGCCGAGTCAGTGGCGGCCGTTCGTTGCATATCCGGATAACACTGTCTTGGGTAGTTGTGAAAATGATGGCCCCTTTTTGGGTACCCTAAACAATAGGTGCCGTATTGTAATGGGGACCCAAAAAGGGACCATAATTTTGACAACCACCCACTTGGCAAACACAGCTCCGTAGCAGAAGCCCCAGTTCGGTAGGAGAAAGATGCATGGGCGGAGCTTCTATCTAAGATTTCCCTTAGCTGTGGTTTCAAGCCCCCCCTCCCCATATGCAAATACAGGCCCTTTTGCAGCCCTTCTGATACCCCTGTCGAAATTATTCAACTCTTACATAAGATTGTTATAAGAACCCCTCTAAAGCCACGAATCAATGAACAAAAGCCGAGGTTCAGCAGCAGGAGCTTGAGAAGAAGGAAGCTGAGAAGAGGGAGCTTCAGAGTAGGAAGCACGCTTAGATGGGTGCCCCCGAGATGGGTTCGAAGGTTGATTCGGCAAGCTTTAGGGTCTTGGGGAGCTTCTTTAGAATCTGTTTTGTAAAGGTTGGTGCAGGGTTACAAGGAGTATAGGGAACAGGATTTAGTTCGGCGTTTACCGCTCAGAGTTTGGTGATGGAAAGCTATGATGAACATGCGGGTTCAGGGTCTAGGACTCGTTATGGATCAAGATCACATAATAAAGTCTTGTCACTCGAACCATCATCGGCGTAGTTCTTGATAATGGAGGACTGAGAAGTGTGAAGCCCAGCAGATAGACTGATCCAGGGATTGCGGTTTAGGGATTAGGGTTCGGTGTTAGGGATTAGGCTTTAGGGTTTAGGGTTACCTAGTAAACTCTCGAGCTCAGGGTTTGAACACTGGGTGGGTTTGGGGATGTTGAGGGCCCGCACCGGAAAGCCGCAGTAGCTCAAAGCTACGGACCTCGGATGCAGGGCTTGTGGTCAGGATTCATAGGGTTTAGGATGTAAGGCTTCAGGATTATAGGGTTTAAGGGTAGGAGTAGGTTTCACGGTTTCGGTGGGGCAGCTCAAGGGTTCGGGGCGTAGAGACCCACAACCTTTACTCTTAGCAGAGCATTCGCTTTGCAACATCCCGGCTTTGCGTGCCGTTGCTCCGCCTTGTACTCCAACAGGCCACGGAAACTCTAAACCAAACCTCTCAAGCCATAGGACCTTTTCGAACATAACAAAAGCTATATACAGACATATATATATATATATATACAGTTTGAATTCGTAGCCATACACGTGAGTGCCAGCTTTCATAGGCTTTCGGGAGCCCGAATCGTGGACAGATCTGGGGAGCTGTAAGGAGCACGACTTGGTAGGCCAAGCCCTTCCTTCCATACAGCTAAAAAGCCTTAACCTGACCTCAACCCCAATTCCCCCGAACCCAAAGCTGCCAACCTGAAGAGCCCAGACCGCCCCCACAACTAAACCTAACCCCGACCCCTGACACCAGGCCCAGAAGCCCAACACCTCCCGAACCCTGTAGCCCTAAACTCCTAGAGCAGGAGCCAAAAAGTTGGAAACCCAATAGCCTCAATCCTTAAAGGTAATGTATAGGGAATCCCAGCACTATTTGGCCTTAATCCGGTTTCCAACTTTGTCGGGATTACTGTGGAGCTCGAAAATCCTGGAACCCTAAAGTCCTGCTAGGAAATTTTGGGCACTCCCAATTTCCATCAATGTCCCCGCTAGGGGACTTTAAACGGAAACTTGAAACCAACTTATTGCCGCGTGCACTAAGGCACGAGCCACTTCATCTATGATGGTTGTGGGTGGCTCGGGCGTGATTGTGCTTCTATGCAATTTATTGCTTTTGGCGCGACACTGGTGAGCTTGTTTCCGTTGTAGTCTGAGCAATCTCTGCTCGAATCATGGGAGCCAAAGGCGGCGCAAAGGGCGCCGGTAGAGGCGCTCATGTCTCGATTCAGCCCGTGGCGATCAATCAGCCGGCTGCAGCGCAGTACCTAGAACTTCTGGATGTTGCGCATCTGTCGGAGGTCGCTAAGGGATCAACTTTCGCAGCCTATGCCATTTCACGGAACTTGGCTGATACAGCCAAGCGCTTTTACGGCGAACATTATGGTGTGGCATGTGATGCAGGGGTTCTCAAGCTAGTGTGCTCTGCATCAGTGCGGGGCAAGGTGCCGAACTCAAATGTTGAGGCTGACAATGTTGTCGGCATAACTATTGGGATTGGTGGTGACAAGACACAGGTGAGGTACATCCACGTTGAGCATTGTCAAGTGCTCACTGCCGCTGTTTCTTACAGCTTGCGCCCGCCGCCGGGATTGACAGTTGCATCTCTCGCAGCTTCGTATGCTGCTTATGCTACTGAGCGCTCGCTGCGCGAGCAAGGCCCGTTGGTTGCGCCACAGACTTTGGGTCGTAGCGAGCAGACTGCCACTATCCAGACTGCTATCATTATAGCACTGGTTTGGCACTTGATACAAATGTCTGCCACCTCGGTTTGTGGTCAAGGATCTGGCTGCAGTACGCCAATTTTGTGATGGCGCACTCAGGACAGGTCGACAGCTACTGGGGTACCGGAGTAGCAGCAACTGAGTTTGAAGGGCGATTGGGGAGCGGGGCAGCTTCTTACATTGAGAATGAGAATCAGTTGACTGAGGGTGTGATCATCTATCTTGAGCTGCCACTTGAAGACATCCTTGAACTTGCGCCCTGTTTCGCCATTTTGCTCGCGCGCAATCCTGCCCTGACGTGCTATGTAGACACTGTGCCCAACGTGGGCGCTTTGGATGACACGGCATTGCCAGGCGGGTCCTCATGCTATGAGTATGCTCAGGCCAACCCGTTCGCTGTGGTGGCTGGTTCGGAAGCTACGCTTGATGTTTCGCAATTCAGATTCGAGCAACGCATCACTGTGAAGTTCTTGAACACCAGGAGAAGCCTTCCTGTCCCCTTGAATCTACCATTGGGAGAAGTGGATCTGGTCGCCACCAATGCAGGCGTTGCTGGTAATGCGCCAGGGCAGCGGTACACGCCTACTGTGCGTGGGCCAGGATATCAATCCTGGCAACATGCGGCGCGCTATGGTCGCGCTCGCTCAGGCGATCCCTGACGCGACTGGCTGCGCTGCGGCGCTGCACTTCGCGCTGATGCGTGGAACACACATCATTGCCGAGGCAGCGAATTTGGGAGGCTTAGACAGCACCGGAGCCGGCACGGGCGACGCAGCCTGTTGCCTCCCGAATGGGCAATTTGGGCGGATTTACGTGCCTCAAGGTTCTACAAACTGCAGCACTTTTCAATCTTTCTGGCAGTTAGGCGCACAGCGTACGGAGACTGCACGTGTGTTGCAGCTTGGCTTTGAGCTCATCCCAGAGGAGGATGCTCTCCATGTCATGCTCGCCGGTAGTTCAGCTATCACGCGCATGGCAGGCGCTGCTTACTTCCAGTCACTGAGGAGTCTCGGCCTTCACCCAAGTCAAACTATGGTGGAAGGAGCCACAGATGCCACCGTAGAGGATGTGCGAGAATTGATCACTCCACAGCTCAGGCCTCTTCCAGGGGCGTCTGCTCGCTTTGGGGAGTTGCAATCTGCGATGTCTGCCAGGCTGTTTGGTCTTGAGTACGACTCGCGCCTCCCCATACTGCTTGCATGTCACGCACGCGAGAACAGACAATCGCCTGTTGAGCCAAGAGATGAGTATGGGGTCACGCATGGCCAGAGTCTCCCGATCTGGCGCGCACTTCAAGGCATCATGGCATTTGAAGTGCCAATGTCATTCTGTCTTGAGGGGAGCGAACTTGGTTTCTGCCCTGATGAGTCAGGGTTGGCGCTGGCAGCAATCAACTCGGCACAGGTCAAAGCGAACAAGATGATCGTGTTTGAAGGGGAGTCAGGTTCAGAGTACACGTCCAGAGGCCCTAGGCTCGTGAATAGACGTGGAATAGGAGCCGGTGTGGGCATGGTTGTCGGCACAACCATGCCTGTGGCGACTTTACTTGCCAACACAATTGCTTATCACTATGTGGAAGTATGCCCTGACTCAGGCTCGAACGCAAGCATAAGTCAACTCATGGGGCCAGCAAATTACATTGCTGCGCCGTTGTTGTCGGGTGCTGTTGACCTGGCAGACCCAACAGCGCCGCCTGGTAATGCTGAGCTCGCACTTCTTGTGCGTAAGAGAGCAGTTTTCGCGAACATGAAATTGAGAGCTCCAATGGAGTTGGTGTGGAGCCTAACAGTGACAGAAGCAGTCGGCCTGACTTTGGTGCGTTCCGTGAAGTCTTCGAGTCCATTATTCAATGTGTCTTTTGTGGTCCCGATAGGGCGGCCATCCGTGGCGGTGATGCCATCGTTCCTCGAAGCTTCTCCTGTCATCGACATAGCATCAAGAAGCATTGCTGTTGATCAACAGGGATCCAAGCGCAAGCGTGAGGCTCAGGAGGCAAATGCCAAGATGACGGCGCCCAAGATTTTGGGTGCACCGGGTGCTCCGCAGGCAGGGGCCAACATGCCAGCGCTTCTGCCAGACCCGCTTACGGGTATCCCGACGAGTGGCCCAGTCAATGATGTGGCTGAGCGCCGACCGGGAGCGCCTGCAACTGAGGATTTGGACGGAGAAGACCTGAAGCCAGATGGCGACGAGCTTCAGGACGTGCAGGCTGAGGAGGAAGAGAACATGTGAGGCAACTGCGTGCTGCGCATAAATCAGGCATCTTCGTGCAAGCAAATGTGTGAAAAAGTAGTTGCTGCACCGCAAGTAGATGCTTAATGCATTAGTAAGAGATCGAACTCGCGCGCCAGGTACATTAGGTGCTTTGGAGCCGTGGTTGCCGCGAGCTCAATGGATGTATATGTGTTCTGTTGTTGGCCCACGAGGCATTCGCCACACATCTCACGCAATCTCAGTGGGCTCCTACTCAGGTATCTTCAGAGGAGCATCACCTCCTCCGGGATACTCCGCCACTACGCCCACAGGACGCAACCCCACAGAAACCTTTCACCATGCCGGAACTCACAGCGGTGCTTAACAAACTTCAGAAAGGCAAAGCGCCAGGTCCTGACTCCCTGAGACAGGATCTATTACTCCTCCTTGATACATTTGGGGAAAACCAGCTGTTGGACTTAATGAACACATGCTGGATAAACAAAACGATGCCACAGGACTGGAAAGACGCAATAGCTTGCTCCTTTTACAAAGGGAAGGGCGACGACGCCGACGCAACGAATTACCGCCCAATCGCCCTGCTAAATACGCTGTACAAAGTCTACGCGTCTCTAATACAGGCCAGACTTGCGCAGAACTACGATCAGCTACTCCGCCAAACACAGTATGGATTCAGAAAGGGCAAAAGCACTCTGCATCCACTGTTCATACTACGCAGATTACAAGACTACTCCGCCAGGACCGGCCAGCAGTTCCATATGGTTTTTCTGGATTGGCGTATGGCTTTCGACAAAGTAGACCACGAAAGCATGCTAATTGCACTACGCAGATTTGGGGTTCATCAGCATTACATAGATATTATTAAAGACATATACACTAACCCAACTTTTTATACAGTAGGAATAAATGGAGAAAAAGCTAAAGGTACTCCTCACACGGGCATTCGACAAGGATGCCCCCTCAGCCCTTACCTCTTTATAATAGTAATGACAGTGCTCCTCTCAGACGTCGACCGTCGATTACTCAGCACCGGTGTGCCTACAAACACATGGTCTGTTGGCAAACCAGTATACGATCTAGAATATGCAGATGATACTCTTTTATTTGGGGTTACAGTTACAGCGGTAGAGGAATACTTGCGCAATGTACAATCCGAGGCAACGCTATATGGGCTATTCCTCAACTTCACCAAAACAGAGTACCTTAGGACACCCATTCCGACTACTCCGCCCTCTTTTATAGATAGCACGCCTACCCCAATCAACGATAAAATCAAATACTTAGGCTCTATGGTGGCTTGGTCAAATCCCACCCTCGAAGCAATCAACCATAGGATCTCCCAGGCCCATATAGCCTACTGCAAATTATCAGCCTTTTGGAAGACTTCGGTGCCCCAAAAAACCAGGTTGATCATATTCAGATCCTACGTCGTCTCAGTACTCCTCTATGGCCTATGCACCCTCACATTGGAAGAAAAACATCTCAAGAAGATCGACGGATGGTACTTCCAGTTCCTCAGGAGAGTGGTAGGCATAAAAGCATCATATTACTCCAGAATCACCAACAAAGCAGTTTGGCTAAAAACGGAACAGCCCATTCTCCCATCCCAACTAATACTACAGGAGCAGCTACAACAGCTCACTACCAGCCTGGCTACTCCTCACAATGACCCTATTCACCACGTAATCTTCTCCCCAGGTTACAAAGATAGAGTAGGCATTCAAAAGAACAGCAAACGTGGTCCTCCCCCCCCGCACTGGCTAGGATTAGTATCGGATAAAGCTTTGGAGTTCTTCCAACAGGACGTCAAAACACAGCCCGGCTACTCCTCCCAGTTAAGAGTAGACTTCTTGGGTCTGAAGCAGTACCTTCAGAAACACCCCAGCTACTCCGCTCGCTTGGCGGCAGCGCCTACGCGCTTTGCACGACGATTTTCCTTCTACCATAACAGCATTGGTGGCGCATGGCGGTCGTAAAAAAGTCCTGCTAAGTTCTCGGCATGCAGAGCTTTCCGCCACGCCCGCAACGGCCCAGCTCTTCCAAAAGAAGCGGGTTAGCCTTGATTGAGTTTTCAAGCATGGAGCTAATAGTTCAGGATGCATATCATATATGTATGTACGTATGTACGTATGTATGTATGTATGTATCTATGTACGTCTGTCTGTATGTATATATGTATGTGTGTAAGTTATGCATATACGCATGCATAGGATGCGACTACTGGAGACTTGAAGGGCATACCATTGCTAACTATTCAGACCGCTATAGTTTAGCCTAAGGCCTGAGGCTGTTCAACGTGCTTTGCAACCCCTAAACCCTAAGCCCTAAACGGGGCCATTCATCGGGGTTTGAGTCTACATAAGGTGCCAGGCCCAATCCAACACGGAGCCTTCTACCCCATACCCTACAGCCCCAACCGCAAGCCCTGGTGAGGTTTGAGTCTTGAACTACAAGATTCAGGATTTAGAGTTCGGGTTTAGGGTCTATGGTTTTTCTGTAGCAATTAGAGTTTAGAGCTTGCAGACGCATGGGTCGAAAGTTTCAAGTCTCGGGTTTAGGGCTTAGGGAACCCCAGCCGCCCCTTTTACACCCGGAGGATGGAGCCCTTAAGCCCCAAACCAGAGCCCCAACACCTAGGCCCCGATGATCCCCTAAACTCCAAAACACTCGACCCTAAACCCGTATCGTAACCCTTAAACAAAGCTTTAAAAGGAATACTTCAGGTCGTGACCCTGAGCCGTTCTGGATCTCGTTAAATCCTCTAGACCCCTTAGAGAACGCCTGAAAGGAATCCTAAACCCTAAGCCCTAAACCCCTCTCGTAGCCCTTCTAGACCCCTTCAAGAAAGCTCTACAAGACTATGCAGAATACTACAGGTCCTAACCCTCAGCCCTTGCAGATATAGGTAATCCCTCTAGTCTAGACCCCTTACAGAACGCCTCAAAGGATTCCTAAAGCCGAAACCCCAAAATTTAAACCCTAAACCCTAGACCCTACAGATCCCTTAAACGAACCCTTATAGTAACCCTAAACCCTAAACCCTAAACCCTAAACCCTAAACCCTACCCTTTAAAGCCCCCGGGATCTCACTCCTTCGCCACCCGCCCCGAGCCTGCGCGGCTGAAGCACTCTTTGCTCTGAGCAGCGGAAAAGGAACAGGAAGAAGGGTTCAGGGTTTGGGGTTTCAGGGGGTTCAGGGTTTGGGGGTTTAGGGGTTCAGGGTGTAGGGGTGCAGGGGTTCAGGGTTTAGGTAGGGTTTGGGGTTTGGGGGTTCAGGGTTTGGGGTTTAGGGGTTCAGGGTGTAGGGGTGCAGGGGTTCAGGGTTTAGGTAGGGTTTGGGGTTTAAGGTTCAGGGCGAAGCGTTAAGAGTTCTGGGGTACCATACTAGGGTACCGTAAGGGTACAGTGCTGGGCTCTACAAGGGTTCTATAAGGGATCTGGAGTGCCATACTGGAATACGTTGTTTCGGACCTGTCCTTAAACGAACTACTATGAAAGAAACCTCTGTGCTCTTTTGCTTTATGGTTATTGAAGCATTTCTGATATCATACCGATAGCACCCTGATATAGTGCGGATATCGTTCATCTTTCAGAAGGGTCCATTCCCAGGGGGTCGACCCAAGACTCCTTGTTACAAGGTTTGAGTGCTTAGCGTTTGCTGCCGAGGCTTCCTTCCTCACGTTTTTTTTCCAGGGGCTTAAGGGCTTGCGAGGGTTCCATACTGGTTCTAAAAGGTCTTATAAGGATTTCGATTTAAAAGTTTGGGGATTCGGTTTTGGTTAGGATCTGTAAGGATCCTTTTCGTTTCCGAGTTCTTTTCCGGATTTAAGGATCCGAGGGCTTAAAGTCGTAAAGGCTTCAGGATTGTATGAGGCTTCTTACAGGGTATCCTGGCTTTTGGTTTAGGGTTTGAAGTGTAAGGAGTTAACATAGTAGAGCTTTCATTCATTAGGGTTCGGTGTGACGGATATGGGATATAGGTTCTAGGGAGAAGGGTTGACGGGTTTAGGGTTTAGGGGATCCCTTATAACAACCCTTAAAAGAAATCTTATAGATCCCCTTTTAGGAACCCTTAAAGGAACCCTGGTCGAAAGGATTCAGGATGACCTCCTTCTTGGATGTTTAAGGGCTGGAGGTTGAAATTTCGGCTCGACTTCGAGAGTCAAATACCTTTGACTTGTTAAACAAAGAAGAGCTTTGGGCCTGAGGTTTAGGGTGGTTTGGGGTTTTGGGTTCCAGGGGTTCAGGGTTTAGTTCAAAATCAAGGTACAGGGCATACCTCTGTTGACTGTTGACTCCCCCTAAACCCTAAACCCTAAACCCTTTGCAGGTTTGGATGGGACTGCCACGGTCTTCCTGTTGAGTATGAGATCGACAAGAAGCTGCAGGTGAAGGTGGGAAGCTCGTACATCTATCTCCCTTAAAATCTGGAGTCTAAACCCCAAAGCTGCAAACCTTTTGATTTTGGGGCCCGTCATACTGTAATTATAGTGCGGAACCCTCCCAAAACAGCATTGGTAATTATTGAGGCCCCTATATTATTCACGGACATCTGTCGGTCAGAGAAGCGAGTCGAACGAGCCTGGTGGCGCTTTGGCCAATCTCAGAACTTACTTCCTATATTCGTTACTCTGACCCATGCCCGATATCCACGCAGAGGATCCAGATTTGGTGTGCGGACATCCCGGGTGCAGAAGCTTTCCGATTCTCCTTCTGTCAATGTGGGATGTTGTATTGGCTGTGGTAAGTGGTGTAGAGGGGTTTAGGAGGCCTTCATATGTTCCGCTAGGCTTTCATAGCCACTTCACTTGCGTTTCGTCGGCTGATTTGCAAATTGACATCTGTTAGATCGCTGTGCACAAGATGCTCAACCGCCTGTCAACAATATGGGGGCCAGAATAATCAGAAATGATATATGCCACTAAACCCTGTTCCACTGGAAGTCCTAACTGCTTGAAAAACCTCGAAGCCCCCAAAGCCCAAAACCCCTAAACCCTACCCTTAAACCCCGAAGCCCCAAAACCCCAAACCGTCAGCCCTAAAGCATCGATAGAACCCTTTGCCGAGCCTAGCGCCTCAATCAACTCCGTCCTGAACCGGGAGAGACCTCCTCGAATGAGGCTTTGGTTACGTTTAAGCGGTCGGGGTTTGAGGGTTCAATAGGGTCGAAAATACAAGACTATGAGTTTGGGGGTCGATACCGCCGTATGTGCCTCAACCTAAAACCTCAGCCCTGCACCCTGAGCCCGAAAGATCGGGAAACTCCCGAACCGAAATCTCCAGGGCCAGAACCCGAGATCCGAAACTCTAAGCCCTAAACCCCAAACCCTGAACCCTAGACCCTAAACCCTAGACCTAGGTAGGGCTTTGAGACATTTTATATTTCCCCTTATTGGGCTTAAGAGGATCTTGTTTACGAATATTTTTCAAAGGCTTTAAAAGCCCCACCTAGTAGACCCTAAACCCTCAACCCTAAACCAAAGCCTACTATTTGCTTAAGAAACCCCAAAAAAATAAAAATAATAACCCCTATATTACCCCCATAAGGAATATATGTTTTATTTTTTGGGGGGTTCTTGAGCAAATAGTAGAAGCCGAGATCCTCAGGGCCACCAGGACGTCATCAAGATGGGCATCGCCAAGTACAACGAGGAGTGTCGGGGAATTGCTTCACCCTCAGGGGAGACTCCAAAGTGGGGTAGGGACCTCCCTAGCTTTGGTAGGGAAAGGGTTTAGGGTCTGTTTGGGGGGTCTAGGGCTTAGGGTTTAAGGGTTTAGGGTTTAAGGAATGGAAGAATGGTAGTAATAGTACTTATAATTGTACCCCATTCCTCCATTCCCTACTCACCAAAGGTAAGTTTCGGGTTTAGGGACTGCTCTTGCAATGAAGGGGGCAGGAAAGTGAGCAAGAGAGACCCGAAACATCAAGCCCTCGAAGACAAAAGTTTCTAAACCCTTAACCCTAAATCCTAAACCCTAATCCCGGGGTTCCAGGTTGGTTTTGGTGGTGAGTCGAGCCCGACCGGGGCAGTCTATGCCTCGAGCGCACCATCCGGAAAGTGTAGGGCTTATAGTAGAAGCCTAAGCCCTAAAAGTTGGAAACCCAATAGCCTCAATCCTTAAGGGTAATGTAAAGGGGATCCCAGCACAATTTGGCCTTAGTCCGGTTTCCAACTTCATGGGGTTTACTGTATATAGTGTTTGGGGACAGAGCCTCGCATCCCAGGGCACAGGGCTCAGAGCTTTGAGGGCTCAGAGTTCTTTGGCTTCAATATTTTCTGACCTACGTCTTAAACCCTTGTATTGCCTTGTGTTTATGACTTCAAATTCTTAAACTCCAAACCTCTACCTTCTACACCCAAAGCCCCCAAAGCCCGAACGGTTTAGCGTTAAGGGTTTTAGCTGGATCATGTCGCCAAGGTCCAGAGATACACGGGAGAGTGGCGTCAAATCGTGGAGCGTTTCGGGCCGCTTCGGTTGCATTTCTGGGTTTAGGGTTTATGGAGTTCCTTGGAGGATTTCCGTAAGGGTTCTTCAAAGGGGGGCTTCTTCAACTTTGTTCAAGCTTCTATAAGGATTCCTTGAGGCGCTGCTTCAAACGGTTTCTGCAAGCGTTCTACAACGATTTCTTTGCTGGATCCCTCACGGGTTCCTTTGAGGGTCTGTCGCAGGTATCTCCCGGTTGCGGAGAGGTAGGTAGAGCGTTCAGGCAGTTGCATATACGTCTTAAGTAGTTTCGGTCTAGGATTTTGGGCTTCGGGCATTGCTTACTGTCTTTAGTGTTCTGTGCAAGTATGCGTTTACACTAGAACTTCAAGGGATTTTTCAAAGCATAGTTTTATTGCGGTTAAAAAGGGCGCTTAGGATGTAGACCCCTGATTAATACACCCCTCGCAGGACCATATTAGGGATGCCAGGGGCCTTGAAAGAACGGACAGGGTGATCTTTGGGGTTGACAGCTTCCCGATGATGGAGTCGAAGGGGACAAGTGGCAGGGTAGACGGGTAGTTCCCTAAATTAGGGCCCTGTTTTAGGCCACCCAAAAAAACACGACACCCTTAAAAGGCATGTACTTTAGAGGGGCCCAATGTACGTAGGTGGGCATTCCCTCTCGGCGTGAACTGCCCCAACCCGGAGCTTTGAACCATAAACCGTCAAGTTAAAAGCCTCGCCCTGAACCGCAGAAGCTAAGCTAAGCCCCAGAGCCTGCAACGTAGACCCGAAACAGACCCTTTTATGCGAAAGCTTCGATGGAACGAACGAGGAAGACGCGGCCCTTCAACTTATAATCCCTCAAGGGAAGTGTGTAAGGGTCAAAGGATCCAACTAGCAGAGGTTCAGGGTAAGACCGGTGTTTTTCATAGGGCGGTATAGGGTGTTTCAGAGGTCGAGGATCCTGGTTCGGGGGTTTCTACTGGGTGCGTACTTGGACCCTCGGGGATGATCCAGTGATCCAGGGGTCTGAAGAGTTCGGTTGTAGTAAGTAACCTGTGCCATCTCTACATTATAATTCACAGTGAAACCAAAGTCTCATATTTAAGCAGCTTCATTGAGCCTGCACCTCATCCTTCACCCATCCCCCATCCATAGATTAAATTCATCAAGGCGCCCTGACGACTAGTATCGCCAGTTATTGAGGCCCCACATGAAACCCTACAGCTGCTCAGAGTCCCAGGCGGTGGATCGATTTTGACAATGACTACAAGACGATGGACACGAGCTTCATGGAGAGGTCGCTGCAGCGGAGGGCCATTGTGTCATTTGTGTTGATGAGGGTTCAGAATGGCTGCTGCTGCTCCTCCTCCTACTACTACTGTTGCTACTACTACTATTACTATTACTATTACTATTGCTATTACTATTACTACTACTACTACTACTACTACTACTACTACTACTACTACTACTACTACTACTACTACGACTACTACTACTACTACTACTACTACTACTACTACTACTACTACTACTACTACTACTACTACTACTACTTCTACACACTACTACTACGACTGCCACTACTACTCGCTCCTACTACTGGTGCCACCCTCGCCGCCACTACAACCACCACCTCAACCACCACCAGGGGCCGCTACCACCACCACGACGACTGCTGCTGCTGCAGGAAAGTATGTCAATGTGATGCTCCGCTTGAGACATCTTGATTTAGGTAGACATTGGCACATTGGCAGATCTCATTAGAACTCGCGACTTCCAGCATGATGGAATGATGATCATGCTGGCTGGCGACGGTGATGGTGGTGGTGGCCTCGCTGGTCACGAGGCTTGCT
The DNA here is from genome assembly GCA_905221615.1 of Symbiodinium sp. CCMP2592. Taxonomy (NCBI): domain Eukaryota; class Dinophyceae; order Suessiales; family Symbiodiniaceae; genus Symbiodinium; species Symbiodinium sp. CCMP2592. The sequence goes on along the minus strand of CAJNDT010000557.1, from coordinate 1,021,448 downwards.
GTTGCTGCTGCTCCATTTTCCAATTATCACTGCTTTGCCCACATGTTAGATTTCCGTCATATTCAATGCCTCTTTGCATGACTGATGAGTATGTGTGTGTGTGTTCGTGTGTGTGTGTGTGTGTGTGTGCCTCGGCTCTTGGGGTGCCTTGCAGCTGTTACTCTTGCATAGGGAGTCCCGCTCGTATGGGAAACATGCTGTTGTTCATTGTCCGCAGCCCGGCTACAGCGTCACTCGGTCCGTTCTTGCCTGCAGGCTGGCATCTGCACACACGCTTCGCAATGGGATGTGTCGCAAGTTCTGCCAGCCGCGGCTCACAGACGTCGACCTTGTGCCACGTGCCGAAATCCTTTCCGCCACCTCCAATCCAAGCCTTGGCACCAGACCAACAGACCCATGAGCTTTACGTTCGGGAGCTGAATGTTTACCTCATGATGGTGGCAAGGAATCCGCAGGCTTTTCAACACCAGGCCGGCCACGAAACCACAGCAGTCAGTCATTTGGTGAATTTAGTGATGAGAATAGCGATTCCGGTTTAGGGTTTGGGGTTTAGGGTTTAGGGTCTAATTGGAGGAACGACTGAGCCTCTGCTGTAAGAACAGAGGCATCTTCAGCTGTTGCCTCTAAGTCGCCTGTCACCGTCTCAGTAACGAATATGCATGCCTTAAAAATTTTCGTCTGTCACAAATCCCAGCCCTGCAGGGTGCGTCTGTCTTGTCGGCGTAGGGTTAGAACTCTATTCGATTATGTTCCATTGTATACTATACGATACTATACTGTACTTTTCTACAGTCTATAATGTTTAAATTATACAGTGTAGCAGGCGATTCAGGTTTTCGGGCTGCGAAGGAGGTCGCAGCTGTCCATTCGGTCGAAAGGCGAAGGCAGCAGGGTTTAGATTTCTTAGTGCAGATGCACACCGAGGCAAGGACAATGCAGGTCCGGTGCAGTTTAGGGGTTTAGCGTTGATGTTCGAAGGTGCCAAAACAACGTAAGCGTGCGCCAGTCAGTGTTGTTGAGCCTTGAAAGCCCAATCAGTTGACTAGATGCACCATCAAAATCCATCACATGGGGGTTTCCGATAATCGGGGACCCTAATATAGTACCCTAAATAGTTGGATCCCTCTTATGAGGAACCCCTAATTTTCGGAAATTCCCACATGAGCCTACTCCAAACTTTTCCTGCACCCTCTAGCGGCCGATGCCTCAAAGCTTGGCCCTGAACACCCAAATCCCACATCGAAATGAGGTTCCGCATACTTCCAGTGGGGGTACCTTGCGTATATGGGGTCTACATATTTGGGTCCTCGTTTGCTGATGCTCCCAATTCGACCTTCGAGACGTAATGTAGGGGCCTTAATAATTGGCAAAACTATTGTGGGGGTTCCTTACTAATTATAACTATAGTATAATATACCCCGAAACCCTATTCTAATTATTACGGCCCCGATATACTGTAGTACCCTTCTAGATCCCTTATAGTAACGCTTATAGAACCCCTTTAAAGGAACCCTCTTCTACCTATGAAGACCCCTTTTTTCCGCATGCACCAAAGCCTTACCGAAGCAGGTGGAGATGCGCCTCATTGCACGCTTGGGTATTTCGCCTGAAGTACAGTGAAGTCTTGGGTACAGCCCCCATTACTGTATGGGGGCCGTACCCAAGTGAACTCCATGGGTATGTGCCTCAATTATGGCGTATTGGATTCTCCTAGGGTGGGCATCAGGAACATTGCGGAAGCTTCGCTAGGGAGACTTGTGGAGTACTATAGGTCAAGTGCCTAGCTTACACCACCCTTTCAATTTAGGTTTCCATTTCATAAAGCTCTTATAGAACCTCGTAAGACTTCACCTAAACCCTAAACCCTAAACCCTTTGAGGCAGCCCTGGCATGGACGCCCTAAAACCCACAGTAAGGAAGCCCGGAACGGCTGAAGCACGCGGACGATGAGGAGTGGATCTCCGTCGACGTCTAGCTGCGACTCTCCATGACGGCTTTGGACTGCCGTTCTGTGCACGATTCGGGTAATTACCGCTTCGGCAGCACATCCATGTCAAACAATGAAGTTGCTTGACCATGCACAGCGAAATAGGGTTCACAGGGCCAAATGGGGGCGAACAAAGAACCCCAAACGGTGAACCCTCAGCTTTGACTCCTTTGTTAGACCCAGGGCCATTGTGTGCCCTGGCGTTTTTTGTTTCCCTCCGATGGCTAAGCCAGAACCGGAGTGAACTGACTCTGGCGCTCCTCCCTCCTCTGGCCCCCCTTCCCCCCCTTCATACTTTTCGTCTTTGGCGCTCTCTCTCTCTCTCTCTCTCCCTCCCCTGTTTCTTTCTGTCCGTCTCTTGCTTTTTTTCGGCAGTTGGCGGACGTTGAGTTTCACCCTACATGCACAGATTCTCCATTGCCCCTTCCCGGAGTAATGTCCGCTGAATGGGCTCTGCCACGTTGCAGCATACCTCACATCTTGCTTCCGTTTCTTTCATCTTTGGTCTTCTCGGTTGTCACAGCGACCCGTTCTGAGTCGACCGTCAGGCCAGTTATTTTCCAAGAAAGCTTCGATTGCCATGCGATAAAAGAAAATCGGAAAAACTGTGGCTTCTGTGTTGTTGAGTTCACGAAGTCGGTTGCCCAAGCTGCAGCTATCTATATGTTTCGGGTCAGGGTTTAACCACGTTAAATCAAGGCTAAGAATACTTAAAATCTTCATTAACCCTTAGAGTCACGGTACCCTGATAGTAGGGCTTTTGCGGGGGCGCGAAGGGCTGCAGGCTCTGATTCGGCGCACGACAGGTTCGTTTGGTGGTCTTTATCAGTGTCCTGACTGTTAGCCGCCTTACGCTGCTTGGGTTCAAAGCTTCTTTTCTCGAGTTTGAGGGTAGTGTTGACGGCTCGGCAAAGCTTTATTCTTGGACTTCGGGAATACAGATTGGCTTGCACATCACGTTCGGAGTGGGTGGCAGGGCCGGAAAGAGCAATGACGAGACTATGCGTACACTCATTACTGCGGAGCCCTGAGAAGTAAGACAGTCCTCCTTCATTTGTGTTACAATAGGATCTCACGACGAGGGCCTGAGGGCAAGGGTGTCTATGGACCCCGGGTCGACATTAAGTGTGTAAGCCTATTCCTTAGGAATTCCGAAATTGATTGTCGTAAAGTTTTCCCGCCCAAACCGTGGTCCCATCATGTTAAGCTTACCTTTGGTTAGTAGGGAAGGGAATAATGGTAGTATTCGTAGTTCTAATTGTGCCCCATTCCTCCATTCCCTACTAAGCAAAGGTAAGGCCCCTGTAGCGCACACCTTTGTAGCTTCGGGCTCCGTCTTCGTAACCCCTGAACCTAGGGGTCAAGGCTGCAGCCCGAAGTGAATAAGATGCACCCTGCAGACAAGCCCGGAGCTCTCACACAAGTTTTGCTTCTAGATGGCCAGATAATTTATTGAGAAAAAGATGCATACTATACAGATATTTAGAGACACACCTGTCTGTCTGTCTGTCTGTCTGTCTGGCCATCCATCCATCCAGCCATCCTTCATCCATGCAGCCATCCATCAGTCCATCCAGCCATCGATCCATCCGTGCATCCATCCATCCATCCATCCATCCATCCTTGCATGCACGCATTCATCCGCGTCTCTATCTAGTTAACCGCACCGAATCTGATCTTATCGAAACTTTTCTCATCGCTTGTACTACTCTGACCTACTCTACTTCAATCTAACTTGATGTCTAATCTAAGCTGTGCTGATCTTGTCGGATCTCTGCGTCTCATCTCACCGCATTTCGTCTCATCTCGATTCATCTAACCTAGTCAAATGCAGTCTAGTCTAATCTGCTCGATCTGTCCATGTCTTGCCCTAAGTAAGCCTACAGGGGTTTCTTCAACGCCCCAAAGCAGCCCTGTCACTGGACAGTTGCTGGTGGGTCTTCAAGCAGCTGTACGACAAGGGCATGGTCTACAGGACAGGGTGGACAAACCCGTGAGCCGTGAGCCCCAAGCACCACACAACCCCGAAGCCCTCGACCTCGCAACGCTAAATCCTATAAGCCCCAGAAGCCCTGAAGCCCAATACGCCCAAGGCCTTAAACTCAGGAAGAACCCGACGTCCCTAACTTTAAATCCCGCGAGCCGATGTAGCACTACTATGTGCCAGGGTGGGAGCTTAGAGGTGCGAATCTCGAAACCCCTAAATGATTCCGCAGACGCGGTGTGGGGTTAGGGTTCATGCCTTTCAGGGTAGCAAGCAGCATTCAAGCCTAACCTCGGATCACCCAGCCAAACTGAAGACGAAGTTGAGGAGTTTAGGACCTTCAGGACCTTGATGAAGACACCCAAAATAACATTAAAGGCATACTGCTTGATTAAGGGAGGGGGGTTTATCAATCAGGGGTTTACACTGATGGTCGTAGACATTTTAAAGACCAGATTGACCTGAATGGTTTTCAGTTGCCGGGCTAAGGTTTTGTGAGGGCTGAAGCCTTGCGAATCCAATAGCCCAACCAGCAACACTCGCGCACAGGGTGTTCTCCTTACCCATCACGTTTCATATGTATTTCATCACGAACACAACGGGATTATTTCACGTTTTACTGTTTTTTCTGGTCCAAGCGGCTTGCAGCAGATACCTCCAAAGCCAAAGTAAAGTAGCCCGTTAAGCTCTACTCTGCCATAGACTTCAAACACCCATTCGACACCTACCCTTAAACTCTATTAAACTCTAATTAAGCCCCAAACCCTAAGCTACCCTGAGCCCAAGTCGGTTCCGTCGGGAGGGCCTTCCGCGTCATGCCGTACAGCACCGCATGCGCAACACCGTTGTCAAACTTCGAGGTGAGGGGGTCAGGGTTTAGGGTTTACGGTTTAGGGCGGCGTAGTTAATTGCCAGTACTATTGTCGGGCTTCCTTACTATATTTATAATACATGATAGAATTGCCCAAAACCCCAGACTAATTATTACGGTCCCTATATTAGGTTTGCACAGAGTTGAATTGTACACTTGTTTTGGCTGGGTTAGTGCTTAGAGCTTAGGTTGTGGCTTTGACTAGCCTGGGATCTTTATGTACAATTGAACTAGGGCTTTGGGCTCAGGGTTTGGGGTAATGGGTTTGTGCAGGTTGTCGTAGGGCGTAGGGCATTTGAAGTGTTTTCTAGGGCTTAGACCCAGCGGGTCTCCTGGGCTAAGGGCTGAAGGACTTCGGGTTTAGAGGGGCCGGATGCTGAGGATTTGAGGAATTGTAGAAGGGTCAAGGGGTCATGAGGGCTTCGAGTTTGCAGGGCCTACTCTGGTCTGCCTTAACCTACCAACACCTACAAAAAAGTAGGGTCTCTATAAACTCCATATTAGGGTTTAGAATAAGAGCCTGCAAAAATGTAGGGTTTGTAGCTTAAGGTAGCAGTCTTTTCGGGTTTAGGGCCTACTCTCGGCCGGTCTTCGTGAGGGTCTGGTCTTGAGGATTCAAGTCCCGGTTTGGGGTGGCCTTTGGGTTTAGGCCCTACTAGTATATTATAGGATGTATAGTATGTTATAGTTTTTGATAGTACATCAGAGTATATGATAGTACATTGTAGGGGCTGGTTGAAAGGTTTAGGACTGGACTTTACTGGGAACCGTGTAAGATACGCCTTGTATTTCTTAATGTTATGGGATTCTCTGGGCAGATGGCAATTGTCATACTCATTGCTGGTCTTGTGATTTCTGAATCGTACTCCCGAACTGCTGCCTGGACCCTACAAAACCTGTATGATTTCCTCATAAAGCAGGTAGGTTCTTTAGGGCCTGGTAAGCCCTAAGCTAGGACCTCGGCCCGGGTTCTATGGAGGCCCTAGTGGAGAACTTACTGTCAACCTTTTACCCGAAACCCTAGGCCCGTCATACCTGTAATCAGTGAGAACTGCTCCAGGTTTCCCAAAATTACAAGGAGGTCTCTGACCCGTCCATCATCGTTCAGTTCAGGCATCCCGAGCTCAAAGCACCGGTGGTCAATTCGGATTTGGACTTGGGTTTGAAGTTGAAGGCGTAGTAAGGGGTTTAGGGTTTAAGGTTTTGGCTGTAGGGCTATAGGGTTTTCCAGTTGGGTGTGTGGTATTCAGGGACTTCCGGATTCATTTGTCCAGTAGTCTTGCTTGCTTTTCGCTGCAGGTATCTTGTTGTAATGGTTGTTGTTCTTGTTGCGTTGTAGTGCTTATTCCTGTTGTTGTAGTTGTTGCTGCTATCGTTCTTGTCATGGGCGCTGTCATGATCGGTGCGGTTGTTGTTGTCCTGCTGCCGTTGCTTCAGACTTGAGACCTCTGTTCGTAAAGACCGCTGTTGCCATGATTGTGCGTGTTAGCTTCTGTTGTTCACCTCTCGCGCCCGACTGTAATGGGAATTAGAGAAGCAGTCTTCCACCTCCGATCCATCCTTACTGCTGTTCCGAAGATGGGCTGATCTTGTTGCTGTTGATCACAAGGTTGGCGACGACAAATCGGTTGCATCGCCGGCGATGACGATAGTGATGGTGTTGTTGATGATGATGAAGCTGATGATGACGGATGCCAATAGATGATGCGCAGCTGTGGCCGACTCTGCTTCCTAGCGCACTATAGGGAACCTCAAACTCCAAAGCCTGTGTGCGAGACCCAGGCTCAAGAACGAGGCGCGCCGGAGTGGTTTCGTTGCTGGTTCGGCTCAGCTAAGATTCGGTTTCGGAAGGCCCCGCAACGAATTCCCACACCCCAGGCGATCAGGAGTGAACCCCTCAAGGCCACAAGTGCAGTTGATCCCTAATTAAGCCCTGAACCTTAAGACCCAAGCTCGAAACCTCAATCCGTGAATCATTCTCCTCCGCAGCTTTAAACCTACCATCTTACAAGAAGCTTCAGAGTGTCCTGACTGGTGACCCTTCAGCTGCACCAACTCGCGGTTGGGAGGCACTCGTCTGGACTCGCTCATTATGCGCGCTCTCGGAAGTAGACATAGAGTAGGGAAAATTGAACCTTTTTTGGGTAGTATAGTCCCTATATAATCCCTACATAATCCCTATATAATCCCTATATAATCAAAAAGGTTAACCTTTAGTTCCCCATGATACCCGACAAGTAGGGATGGCTTTAGTTAGCTTGGGTTTGCACGGCAGACGGCGGCGTGTTTGTTGGTCTTTTCTTTGCCAAACCCCTAGGTGGGCAGCCTTACGTATACTATATCCCAAAATCCGCAAGGCAAAACTGTTGAAGCTTAATCTTCGTAGGGATATTGCCGGAAAAAGGGTGCGTCTTGGTGCCTTACTGCCTCCTATCTCACCCTGAGAAATCGGTGCCACAATCTTCCAGCACAGCATCCGACCCGAAAGCTGTTTGCGGATCCTGTGAACGATGTTCCAATTTCCAAGCCCTCTGCCCCCAATGCAGACCCTAGATTCCCTAAATGGTAAGGTCCTCTGAAAAAGCCCCACACCTAAAACCTAAAGTGCAGTGCCTAAACCGGTAACCCTCATTTAATTTACAAAGACACGTTAAATGTGATACCCGCCCAAAACATGGCCTGCAGGAGAACTCCTACGTCCTTGCGTGGACGACGACGCCCTGGACCCTTCCCTCCAATGTGGCGCTCTGCGTGAATCCTGAGCTCACGCAAGCCGGAAGCAAAGCGATAGAGGGTTTAGGGTTTATGTCAGGTTCGGGGTTTAGGGTTTAGGGTGTTAGGGTTTAGGGTGTTAGGATTTGGGTTTAGGGTTTGGGGTTTTTTGGGATAATTAGGGGCCTGAATAGCCAGCAGCAGTACTCCTCCTCTTGGGGTAGAAAAAGCCCGCCAACACCCCAGGCTTCAATTGACATCACTTATGGTTCAGGGTTTCGGAGTTCCGGGGTTTCGGATGGACCTTGCTTTTCGGATTTGTCAGACTGATGGATATGACCCCAGTCAGGCCGAACATCTAGTAGTTGCGAAAGCATGCGTGCGAGAGCGACATGAGCAGAATCCCAATTTTGTTTGGCAGTGTTGCTCTAGGTTTGCACCAATAGTACTTTCATCAGATTAGTGTCGTACTTAGCACATAACATACGGTGCCTACCACCGCCAAAGTCGGAGCAAGTTTGAGAGCGTCAGCAAGGTGAGAACACTTGTATGCAAAGGCTTCCCTACTGAGTTCCCCGAATTCTGGAACGGTTCTCTATACAACGAGATTTCGACAACAGGTATCTCCAGGTCGAGAACACGTCCACGAACACCAAGTGGATCGTCGGCAAGGCCATGCTACGTTGAAGCCTAAACCCTCAGCCGTGAGCCCCTAAACCCCTAAACGTAAATTTTCCTACCGTGGCGAAGACGACTCGGCACCCAGACCCAGCTGCTGAGCCCACTTATGTCTTGTGGTGACTGTGATTTCGGGCGGGTACATGTTGCAACAACCAGGGTGGTCGGGGTTCAGGGCTTCGAGTTCCGCCACCAGCGACACCGCCACCACCAGCAGCATCATCATTACCACTTTCGTCATCACCTCGCCGAATCATCACCATCTTCTTCTGGTTCTTCTTCACAGTGTGTTCGTGATTACCATCGCTGCCACCATCTTCATTATCACTGCATGCCTTATGGTTTCTGGGCAATGGGCGTCTAGTGGGTGTGTTCTGGTGATGAACAAGCAAAAAGCACAGTCCCGGGGAGTTGGGTAGGATTAGAAGATTACGATTTTTTCAAAATAGAATTTGTATATTAGTACTATTACTTAAATGGAAATGGCTTTTGCTAACTGGATTGGGGTTGGGTGCCCGGTTGGATCTGGCCGTGGGTAAGCAAAAAGTGCAGCATCTCGAAGCCTTGAGCTCCATGTTTTCCGATTTCCTCAGAGCCCAACGCATAGAAGGGGCTTACTGTAGGGGCCTTAATAATCAGAAACGGGTTTTGAGGCCCATTATACCATACTTATAGTACGGACCCCGCCCCTCCTCCAAAAAAAGCAATAACAACAAAAAACAATTTAAACCGCACCATTCACAACAACTGCCCCACCAACGAGAAGAGAAGAACACCTGCTCAGTATGTCTTGCCAAGCCACTTGGGTCTTGTCCAAGGTTGAAGCACAGAAAACGAAAACTCGACATCACAGTGGACAGATTCAAAACAGCACATCAGGAACATACTTAAGTTAGGTTCCTCATCATGTGCTGTAGTAGGGTGTATAGGGTTTGCAGTTGTTTTGACTGTTTCTTTCCATGCCCGCACATATTTTTTCCCGCACCCAACCCCATAACTGGACAATGTATACTTTTTCAGGACCAGATAAACAAACGACAAAACCCGATACCACAGTGCAACCGCCTATGGACCAGCACGTATCACGGTCGTATTACAAAATCTGCGCACTATCATCGCCGATATGTGGTGTGCCCCATTTCTCATCCTGGCATAGAGTGCCTTGCTATGGCACAAGTGCAGTGGCTGCTTCGTAGAGATTGAAATCCCTTAACCCTCCACCCCGAGCCAAAAACCCTAAACCCGAAATCCTCAGCCCGAACCCATGCACTCTGATCCCAAACGATCGAGAGTGACCTTGCCCAACCGCAAAGAGAAACGCCCAAACCCTGAACTTTAGAAACACAAATCCTAAACCCGGAACCTCAAAATTCTGCTTCCTAAACCCTGCACTCCCTAAACCCTAGATCCTAACCCCAAAACCCGGCACCCGAAACCCTAAGCCCGAAACCTTAACCCCGAAACCCTGAACCCTAAACCCTAAAACCCAAAAACCCTAAAACCCTAAACCCTAAATCCTAATCCCTAAAGCCAGGACCGCTGGCCTTGGATCTGTTCTTCCATCAAGAAGAATCCAGAGAAGGCCCCAGTGAAACGAGCTGAAAGTTCACGGCTTTAGGGTTTCAGGGTTTAGGGGTTTAGGGGTTTAGGGGTTTAGGGGTTTAGGGTTTAGGGGTTTGGTATTTAGGCTTTAGGGTTTCAGGGTTTAGGGCTGCTGGGTTTGGGGCTTTTGGGTTTTTAGGGCTTAGTATTTGGGGCTTCGGGTTAGGGTTAGGGGGTTCCTTCATCAAAGGTTAGGGTTGAGGGTTTAGAGTCTGGGGAGTAGTGCTACAAGTTTACAAGGGAGTTTCAGCAAATAGGCTACCCTATCATGTAGCCTAAACAGTACATCGAATCCTACGTGTAGGGATCCTGAAAGGACCACAACACCTACATTCTTTAAATGCGCCGTTTTGGAAGATGCCGTTGCCAAAGGTGCGTGGCAGTTTGTGAAGATTTGGGGGCTACTGGTATGAGGTGTAGCAACCGAGGGGTCCGAACAACCAATGGTAGCATCCCGCTGTACTCCTGCATAAGCATGCTATCATCTACCCTAAAGCCCCAGTCCAATTCTTAAGGCCTCTATAGTATGGCTGTTGGTACGGTCTTTCCAAACTGCTTCTTCAGAACAACTTACTTCCTTGCAGGCCGTAGTATCGGCATTCTGAAGTAAGACTTCGGGATTGGGTTTGGGGCTTGAGTTTAGGGTTAGGGTTTCTGCATAGGACTCAGGAAATTAAGCAGACACAGACTGGCACCGGTGGCTCATTGGAAGTAACGCGCTGTTCACCAGGGTTTAGGCCTTGGAAGCCATTATAGGGGCCCGAATCGACACTAAGGCCTCATTTGCTAGCACCCGAAACCCTTCAGTAAAGCTCGAAACCCCAAACTCTTATGGAAAGCCTGATAGAAGCGCATTAAAGCCCTTGGATACGCCCTTACACAATCCTTACGCAACCCGCATACAACCGTTGCACAACTCTTATAGAACCCAATAGACGCCCTAGAAAGCTGACAGAGAAACCATTGCTGTGCCAGTATAACATACCCTAATGTACCATAACATCGCATAATGTACCATAACATATACCATAGCCTACTATTGCATACCATAGTTTAGCATAACTTACCATGTTCTGCTTCGAAAAAGCCAGACATCCCTCGAAAGCACCAAAGCCCGGCCCGCCAGGACTTCAAGGTCCTCTGGAGCAAGCAGGCCGGGGGGGTGGGGGGGCCTCTTGAGCCATGACCCCAAGGCCCTAACCCTGTGGGGTTTAGGGTTTGAGTCTTAGGACTTTAAACCGAATCTTATAAACCCTAAGCCCCTGAAGCCTAAACCCTTAACCCTAAACGCCCTTAAGCCGGAAACCCCTGAACCCTGAAGCCGAACGTAATCATGGCCAAGTTTCTTCCTGAGGGTTCCTTACTATGGGTTCACGATGACATTCTGTTGGAAGTGTGAAGGCCTCTGTACTACACCCGAAACGGATGAAGGTCTAATATGGGGTTTTTCATAATTACCTACACTATTTTGGGGGGGTTCCTTATTATCATTGTAGTATATTGGGCCCCAAAACCCTATTTCAATTACTAAGGCTGCCATATTACATTTCAGGAGGTCGCAGGGCACCGTAACGGGCTTCAAGGTGCGAGGCCTTCCTTTTTTGGATCCTGCAAAGGGTTCTATGAGGGTTCAGATATAGGAGCCCTTGAAGGAAGAGGGAAACCTCACTGCAAGCCCGCGCAGAAGATGCGGAAACCGATGGCGAGGCAGGGCCGCGTCTTTTATGCAGGTCATCCCAGCTTTGGCACGGGGATCGGGGTGACCGCAGCCCAGCTGTCTGCGTTCATGACCAACCACCGCGTGGACTGGGTGCAGGAGGTCGCGGGCCCCAGCATCGCGACGAACCCACATCGGCACCTCGTTGACGAGCTGAGCTCTCATCGTTCTGGCGGCCGCAAACGACTTCATGTACGAGTTTCTGTGGATTGAAGGTCATAGCACAGATGAACTCTAGTCTGACCGGCATGGCAACCATGAAGGACTCGAACAAGGTCTCCTGGAGCCGTGTGGCAACCAGGACGAAGCCGTTCATTGATCCAGGCTGGCGCCGCCATTGGTCCACCCGTTCAGCTTTTCGGTGTAGTGTTCTCAGTGTTTAGGGGAGCAGCGCAACCCATAGCAACAAGGCTACAGGCAAAATAGCGCTCGTTCCACCCTAAACTCCACTCACCCGTAACTGTTCAAGCCCACTGTAGAAGCCGAAACCCCAAACCGTAAACCCGATGCCCTAAGCCCAATAGCCAGGCCAAGGCTTTAAACAAGAAGCCCACATCCCTAGCCATAAATGGGTGGTTGTCAAAATTGGGGTCCCTTTTTGGGTACCCTAAATATTAGGTGCCGTATTATAATAAGGACCCCAAAAGGGACCATAATTTTGACAACCACCCAAATGGTCAATCTATGAACACATGAGCCTATTCCAGCAAGAACTCCATTATAGTTCCTACAACTATACAAGGCTACATGCCAAAACCTTTCTCCGGCGAAAAAGTTGCCCCTGAGCCCTGAACCCAGGATTCTAAATTCAGCACCACCTTACATGTACCAGGCCCTGAATTTGCTGTTGAGGGTCTCGCTGTAGTTGTTTTCAGTAGAGGGTCCCTTCTTCCTGTAAAGGTTTTTTCAAACCCTAAACCCTAAACCGTTCCTTGTTCCTGTAAAGGTTTTTTCAAGGGTTCCTTTGCTTGTTGCCTCAACGGGTTCCTTTATAGGTCCCTTGACGGTGTCTTTTTCGGGTTCAAAGCCGAACACTTAAATCCTCAACCCTCAACCCTAAGACCATCAATCCTAAACCCCAGGCCCTAAACTCAAAATGTATAGACCGGGCCTGCCTCATTGAGGCTCTCCATGCACTGGAAAAAGGTCCTCAAAAAAAAAAAAAACTCAAAATCCGCTTTTTCAGGGCAAGGAGCTGATGGGGCTCGAGTACGAGCCTCTCTTCGATTACTTCAAGGGCAAGGCCTGTGGGAGCGCTTGGGGGAGTGTCTGTACTTCTTAAATTTAGCAACTTGTTGTTTAGAGTTTGTTTAGGGGTTTAGGGTTTTAGGGTTTTAGGGTTTAGGGTTTAGGGGTTTAGGGTTTTCCTTTCTTTGAGGGGGGGCATTTTTGATTAGGGTTTCGTGGTTGAAAAGGGTCATAGAACTTGGGAGGGGTGGTTGGGTTTTCTGCGGTTCAGAGAAACTAGACTTCTTTCGGAGTATGTAGGCTGTAATAGGATTATATGTAAGGACTCGGAGGGGAGATCCGTTTACGCAGCCTTTCATCTCGAGGATCGGTGGGGCTTGGTAAGGGAGGGGCTTTAAGAACCTAGACCCCTAAGCCCCGACCTTAATTGGGTGGTTGTGAAAATTAAGGTCCCTTTTTGGGTACCCTACATAAAAAATTAGGTGCCGTATTATAATAAGGACCCCAAAACGTACGCTATTTTTGACAACCGCTCACTTGAAGGATCATAGGACTTAGAGTAAGGTCATAAGTATCCTAACTGAGGTTGAAAGCTATGGCAAGTAGTTATGTTACTCATACTCTTTACCCTAGATACAGTACTCAGTCCCAAGACCCTTTAGGTATTCCTTCAACCGCAAACCCCCCAAGCCTTGAACCGCTGGCTCTGGATGCAGGGTTTAAGAGGTCAGGGGTTTTGAATGGAAGTAGATGTAGGAGAGTGGCCCCTAAGTTAGGGGATTAGCCCTAAAACCAGAAGCCTCACACCCCTAAACCCCTAAACCCCGAAACCCCAAGCCCTGAACCCTAAGCCCCAAGAGCGGACAAATCCGAATGCAGCAGTTCCAGACAAGACAGAGTTACATATGCAAAGCTGCCCCTCATGTAGGTTAGCATTATATACCGCATTATACATTAGATACTATGTTGTGTAGCATACTAGATAATACTGCATATGAAGCAACGCCCGGAAAGTGAGGAATTCGGTGTTGAGCAAGTCCAAAACAAACCCTACGCCACAAGCATCCCAAGCATCCTTCCTAAACCCTAAACTTTCCTAAAACCCCCTAAGCCCCAAACCCTCAACCTTAAACCAGAAACCCTAAGCCCTAGACCTCCTTCAGGCACGGGAGGAGGCTTGGCAGATCGTTTCGGATGGCTATGTCTCCACGGAGGCCGAGCTCACTAGACACTGCACGCACTAGTCGCGGGCGTAGGGATTGGACAATGATTAAGGTTTAGGTAGGCTTCGGGTTCAGGGTAATAGTAATAGTGATCAAGGGTTTAAGGTTTTGACTCAGGTTTAAGGTTGTGGGCTTTCAGCCCGTATTCACTGCCATTGCTTCAGGATTTGGGGTACAGGAGGTATGTTTGTCTATTTGTTCTATTTGAGGTACCCGAGATATGAGGCTTCAGCCGTGCCCCGGAAACACGAAACCTGAGCGACCTAAACCCTTAAAGGAGCCAGCAAAACATATCTAAAAGTGAACCCGAAACCCTATCTGAGAGCACCCGTCCCCTGAGGCCCCACGTGGCAAAGCCCGCCTCCGGAAGCCGGACATCTGGGAGTTTCCCAAAATTAGGGGTAGCTTATCTTGGGGTCCTTCTAGTAAGGATCCTACCATTTAGGGTACTACAGTAGGGTCCCCCATTTTCGGATACCCTCATCTTGAGAAACTCTGAAGCCGAACTTCTCGGTCCCCATCCCTCATCTGTCTGGTGCTTCGTATGGAATTGGGGAAAATATCCCTATGGTAGTCCCTACATAAGCCCCAAAACTAGTCCCCATGATCCATTCCCTCAATCCCTACGACGAGCCAGACAGTCTTTCGAATCCTTCCAGGCATCAAAAGCCTAACTTGGTACCATGGAGAGTTTACGACCCCTAAAGCGTCCAGACCCCAAACCCGTAAAGCGTAAAGCCGACAAGCCCTTGGAGGTACTAGACCCTTTAGTAACGGTCCTCAACACAAGCGTGCCCAAACGGGCACCCCGAGTTCAAGAACCCTACGCACCCTCGTACAGCCATGTAAAATGCACCGTCATCCTACAGACAAGGACCTTATATGAAGAACCTTCAAAACAACCCTAAACCCTAAACCCTTAACCCTAAACCCTAAACCCTAAACCTTAACCCTAAACCCTAAACCCACGACGAACCCAAAAGGCCGGCACATGCATCGTTCACCAAGCACCTGCCTTCGGAGAGGATCGGCCCCAAGAACACCTGGGGTGTGGGGTCTTGGTGTACTTAAAGGACTAGGACTTAGAGTAGGCCCTTATTCCCTGTTCTTAGGGTTCAGGTTGCCTTATAAGCCACTCCACTTTTAAGCCACTCCACTTCAACCAAAAAGGGCACCCATTTTATTCCTAGGTTACTCTTAGGTCTCGTAAAGGATCACGGGACCTAGTAACTAGGGCAATAAGGTAGCTATACTTATAGTTCCTTATAGCCACAAGAAAACAGAGTATCTGGCGGATGCCTGCGAAAGGGATGTGGGGGAAACCGCCAGACAATAGAGCCCCCTTACAGGAAAAAACGAAGCCTTTCTATATAGAACCCTCAGCTCGGACTTAGTGGGTGTTTCGAAAACTTTTACACCATTCAGTGTTGGCAACCGAAGACTGAGCCCGAAAACCACGAAGTATGGAACGAGGATTTTTAAACAGGATGTTTGTGGGTTTGCAGATTTTGTGTTGAGATGTTTTGTTGTCACTTTGAAGCTATATAAAACAGTACTTCTTTAATCCCTAGCTTGATTCTTGAGACATCCCTAATACCTCAGGCTCTTGGGGGTGACTCTTCCGAAGAGCTGGCATTGCTTTTGTGCAACAGCCCCGCAACTAAACCCGTAAACCCTAGGGCTCTAAACCTGCAAACCTGGCGCCCTGAAGACCTAACCCGAAAGTCCTGAGTCCGAACGCTCTAAGGCAACAAAGCTTGATTCCCAAAGCCCTAACGCACTGTAAAACCCCAGCACCCCAGACTTAAACCCGCACCTAAACCCGAAAACCAAGTTCGTGAGCTCGAGAGCATGGGTTACCTTGAGCCTTGAATCGGGCGTACATTTTTTTGGCTCCAGCTTTTGAAATTTATTCTGGCCTTTCAAAGTTTTTGATTTTGGGGTTTAGTCTATCGGGCAGCACCTCCGGTGTAAGGGTTGAGGGCCTTAAGGTTTCAAGGTCTTGAGTTTCAGGGGTATACGGTTGTAGGGATTTGCGCAAGACCCTCAATCATATAGTTTCAGGAGACCACAGACTATGCTATCAGAATCTTGCTAAACCCTCCCAAGACCTGTAACAGCCAATCCGAAACTCCTACAAAGGCAATTGGCAAACTCCATAAAGCCAAAAGTTTACCCTAACCCCCTAAACCCTAAGCCTGAAGATCATCAGGTTTCACACAGTGTATGTCTGTAAAGACAGACTAGGGCGACCTAGCCAGTACACTTAAAAGAAACCCTAAGCCTTTTCGTGTACCTTAAATTCGAAGGATGACAACCGCGTGTGCACGGGTGCTGGGATCATCCTCAAGGTACCTTGGAAGGGGTTGGTTTCGGGTTTACCTATAGTCTCCATTGTAGTTCCTTTTTTGGTTAACCAGGGGATTTCCTAATTACAGGTTGTTTGTAGAAATGAATGTTCGTTGTGTGGGGGCCCTTGTGAAAAGGATCGTAGCACGTCGGGTTGCCAGGGATTTTCTGGAGGGTTTTTTTTTCTGGTGGAGGGCTGCGGCATGTTCATTACGACCCACTATTACAAGAACCCCAAGTTTGGGATGCCTCTTCCGAGCACACCCTCTACGATAGTTTTCAGGAAGTTAGGTAGAGTTTAGGCAGGGCTGCGTATGGCAATGTGTGAGGTGACTCTTGCAGAAGCCTTATGCGTCGTAGCCAAAGCCAGAGCGGGGTTTATGCGAGTTCAGCGTTTGGAGTTCAGGCTTTGGGATTTCAGGTTTGGTGTTTGGAGTTTAGCAGAATCGACGTTGGAACTGGCAGGATTTGGGATGGTGTTTCCAGTTTCCACATGAATTCACCAGGACGGGACCGGAATGGTGTGCCCGATCGATGATGACGGCCGCTTCACCGACGAGGTCCGCAGGGATGTCTGCATAACTGCTGTAAGCACTAATTAAACCCCAAGAACATCCAAAGCTACTGTACGTGTCTGGCTCCCGAAGGTATTTACGATATTGGTCTTCGACACACTGGTCCAATTACAAAGGTTCGGGCAGCCTCGATCGTCATACAGTTGAAGATAAGGTAGGAGGAACGGAAGAAGGAAGATAAGGAGTTTGGGGAGACAAGATTCTAAAACCGTGTTTTAGATTGTAGGGTTTGGGGTGTTTCTTCGGCCACAAGTAGTGAGTTCAAGGACTTACGCTCCTATAAGCGTGTTATCAAAGCCTTCACCGTAGGAGCTTTAAAAGCCTGGATGTAAGAATGAACATCCATGGTTTAGGCTTATCAAGACTGTTGGCGCAGTGTTGTATTTGTTCTGGGGTCTAGAGTTTAGGATTGTACCCACAAAGTCACCAAAGGCGAGCATCTCTGATTCATTAGAGCCCTTCCGTGCTTGAGACAAGCGACAGCATAGGCTGAAGGCAGCTGACAGGGAGATTCCTCGAGGAGGGCCAGCGTACAGCAGGAATCTGTGACCTCTCGAGTTCAGAAACAGGTGGGAAGAAGGTTCAGGAGAAGGAGTAATGGTGGTCAGTACTATCGGTCCTCCAAGTGCAAATAAAGAGCTTGCTTCTAGTCGGTCAAGCTAATCCCCCCTAAACCCTAAACCAAACCCTGAACTCCTTCGCTGTCGCCCCAGGTGCCGGACTTCAAGGGGAAACACGTCAAAGAGGCGGACAAAGATATCAAGGCGTCCTGCCCACGGTTTAGGGTTTAGGTTAACTTGTGTTTGATTCGATCCTTAAAGTTCGCTTAGGGATGTTTTAATCCTGGCATGTTTCCGCCGTTTAGGGTTTTGAGTGTTTTTGGAGTTTTTGAGGGTTTGGACGCGACAAGGGTCCCGGAAGACGCGGTGAGAGTCTTGTTTGTGGTTGCCTGAATGAGAAACCTCGAAGACGGTAGTCTAATCATTCAGGTTGCTACATCGGGCGTGTCCCGTTTCGTTTCGGGGATTTGGGGATCGCTTTGGGGATCTTCGATGGCTGAATAGTTTGTCAAGCTGGCATGGTCCCTGTATACCTCTTCTTCAACAGACGGACAACGCTGCTCCAACGGCCGATGCCTCTACATTAAGGCCCTTAGCACCGGACCCCACACATGTGGTTTAAGAATCAAGACCTCTTTTTCGAGCCCCTATATGTGCCAGCATCCGCGCCCCCCCCCCCCCCCTCCCCCCCCCATGGTAATCCCCCTGTGCCGATACACCCCCAAGGGATACTCCTTGTAAGGAGGTGTATGACCAGTTTATTCCCTAAGGATCAAAGGGCAGCGCCCTGCACACGGACAGTAGTTGTTTTGTCTTGCTACGCAAGGAGAGCTTGTCTTGTCTCAATATGGTAAAACCACTGTGAGCCAATGGGCAGCGGAATGTATATGTATGAGCATGCAGCCATTGCTGTAGGTACCTGTTAGAGCTACCCCTTTAGAGGTTTATGGTTTCAAACAGACACTAATTTTCTTTTACCGAAAGCATGGCCGCACATTCAAACATATACTGTTATGCCCACTGTCACAGTTGCGGAGTTTTTGGACTCATTATAAAAACAGCATATTAAGTATGCTAGGTATAGCACTGAAGTATACTGCTGAGGAAACTCCACTCCTTTTGCGCACACACTCATGCATGTTTGTCAGAGAGATCATCTGTACAAGATCAGATCTGGTGATGTTCTGCTACCGAATTATGCAGCCACTCATTGTGCTCTTGTTAGAGCCTTGTGATTCACTATTGTGAAACTCTGAGACTTTTCTTATCTCAGATTAGGATCCAGGTTTGGATCATAGGCTCGAGCGTAAACGTTCGGATGTGGCTCATCCGGGTCTGAGTGGTCTTCTTCGGAACTTGAGAAGATTCCGAATAATCTGTTCTCAGCCCTGGTGAAGGCGGCGTCTGCAGTATCATATCCATGGTTGGATGTTGTCGCCTTTGGCTCGGCCTTTGGAGCAGCTTGTGAGCTGACTGGAGTTGCCTTGGCTTTTGCCGGTTGCGGCTGCTTAGCCTTTGCCCGTTCAGCCCTTCTTCTTTCAAGCTGTCCGTCTGAGGACGCCCATGATCTTTCACTTTCATCTCCTGAAGGAGATAAGGCGTGGGCATAAAGGCTATTCCAGTACTGTGGTGCAGAAGGAGTTAGGACTTCTTCATTGTCAGATTCTGATTGGTCTTCCTCAGAGCTTTGGTCATCAAAGAGTGTCTCGAGGACATTTTTGAGATTGTTATTTCTTCGCTCTATCTCTAGTGAGGAATTGACCAATTGATTAAAGACTGTCCTTGAGTCCTTCAGTGCTGTGAGAAGGATTTCCACTCTGGATAGAGTATCTTGGATGGTGTCAAGATGTTCCTTTCTTTCCTCCTTGTCTCTCTGGATAGAGCCTCGCAATGCTTGTGCGATTCTGAGGAGGTCTGTGTATTTCGCAAGAGGCATAGTTACCGTTTGATTGTCATGTATGACAGTTGTTTCGTCGCCGCTTAAGTTCCTGAATAGGACTTCCACGATTGGTAGGAACTCCGTGCTCCACGGTTCCTCTTCATCATATGTTTCTACGTGCTGTAGCACGCGTTGTGTAAACTGGCCGGATGCTTCTACCGTTGCATCGATAGAGCTGATGTGTCTTGATACTATGTTTCGACACGTAACGTTAATTGCCTGGCCTTGATTGGCTTGGTCAAGTGCAGCGTCTGCATAAGTGCAGAGTCCACTGTTGTGGGCTTCTCTAGCTGCTTTTCGTTGAATACGCCGATTTTGACCTCCTCTTCTGGTAGGACCTTTTGGTCTTGGAGGATCAGAAGGTACTGTTCCTTTCGCCTTCGGCGGAGGACTCTTAGGTGGAGGTGACATGTTAGCCTTGTTAGGCCCTGGTGGCATTGCCTTGGACGCTGATGACGATGCGGCACTTGGAAGTGCAGATGTACCTCTGGCCTTTGCCGCGGATCCCTTAGGGATCGATGTGTAGGTGATCTGCATGGCTTCCTCGGCCATTTGTGCATGCAAGGCATCCTGAAATAATTGCGTCATGTGAGGAGTGTTACTTGCATCATCGTAGGTCTGGAAGCGCTCAATGTCTCTTTCGGTGCCACGTGGTCGTGTATCACCTCTTTGGAAAGGATCATTCCTGCGAATCTCCGCAACTTGTACTGCATGGAGGCAGTTTTTGCATAGCACCTTCCTGCAAACATCTCTTGCTTGCTTAAGCTGGTAGCAGCTGTCTGAGAGATGGTAGACTTCGCTTCGGGAAGTATGCCAAATAGGTCGCAGATCAGTTGTTTCTCCGGAATTAACCCTGTTGGGTCCTAAAGGTTCACGCGTCTGCGGTTCATCCTCGGGTTCGAGGAATGGAACTCTTTGGTTCGCTGCTGCTCTTGATTTTGGTTGTTGGCGCTCCATACATCTGATAGGAGGCCTGGTAATCTGCTTCCACATCCAGTGTAAGCCCATTAGCAGCAGGAACACATTCCACGTGATGCTGAAGACAGAGAAGTTTTGCTCACTGGTTAGTGAGTCTGGAAGTGAAGTCTCGTCAGTCTTGGTAGACTCTGCGTTTGCTCCACCTCGGTTGCGGTGTCCGAACCAGCCCGACAACCCCGCTGCTGTAGCAGCTGTTCTGAGTGCCTTGCCGCTCGGAGCAGACGGTGGACGCGATGCCTTCCTTCTTCTTCTCCGACTGGAGGATTCGTCCTCTTGTTCCTCTTCATCTCTCTGAGCAGACATCAAGTTTGATGTTTCTCTTTCGTGTTCTTCGATGTCACTTTTTGTTGGTGACGGTTCTTCTTCTAGTCCGTCCAGCTCTTCCAAGGACATGTTGAGCTTGTCAACAATATTGGTTCTTTGAGGCCTGGACCTTGATCTTGGTAGATCCTGTTGTGAAGAGGATGATGATTCCTGGTTCCTTCTTGGAGGAGGACCTTCAGGCTCGCTGGGACGTTCAGGCTGTGGCCACTCCCAGAATCTTCCATATCTGTGATGGCTACCTGATGGTTGCGATTTGTCGTACCAGCTGTTGCCGGATGAGTAAACGAATGAATCGTTGTAACCCCAGTATTCAGCATTACGCTGCTTGTAAGCCTTTCGCTTGTCAGCGATTTCTGGACCTGGGCATCTGACCGGTTGTGTTTCCCTTTTGTAAGGATTGGTTGTATCGTGAAGCCCAGTGGGCTATGCCAATCTTTGTCAGTGGGACCCAACCATAGGTCAAGGTTAGAGAAAGTTGAATAGTACTGCTTGACTGAAACAAACAGACGGATATCAATATCCCTGTTGTTGTTCGTGTCCTGCCACATATCTGAGATTCGTTCCCAGTATGTTCTTTCAGCGGCAGGTGTGACCTCTCTTGGACTAGGTGACGCCGTGTGCGGCGTTTTACTCCAGTCAAGGATATAACTGTTGATACAGTCAAGGTCAGCAACTTTCTTCGCCGGGTCCGCCGGTAGACGATCTGCACGTGCCAGTCTGTGCTGGTCGGAGTTGTTCAAGCAAAGATGTCGCACTTGTGAGTGCCTTCCTGCTATTCTGTTGAATGCTGCAAGTTTCTTCTCCAGGTATAGAGAAAACAAACTGTTTCGCGGGTGAACGTCTCCACCTTTTAAGGTGAGCCTCGACGCAATATTATTGAGATCTCCCGCTATCACATCCGGTTTAAAAGGGAGAACCTCGTTGAGGAACGCGTTCACCAGTTCGCGTCTCTGTTCTTCCTTATGAGTCATGAACGAGTTGAAATGGACGATCGCAATGGTGATGACCTTGTAAGGCCCTTTTGTACACCACATCTCGTCAAGATCATTAGATGCTTCTTGTGAGAAGATCTCTGCGTATGTCTCAAAGTCTTCCTCTGGTGGCTCATCACCCTCGACATGGCCGTTCCATTCACAGAGAATCGGCGAGGGATTAAGAGTCGACAATGTCAGACACGCCTCTGGTGAGAGGTAAGAGCCATCAGTGGGTCCATCCTTGTCAGGATTTTTGCCCTTGAGCGGGTCATATCCGATAATCTGCATGAACTCGTCTCTCGTCATCCTTTGGCCAGAATTTGGGTGGACCCATTCTTTTGCCTCTGGTATGGTACTGTGGTACCCGAATGTGAGGCGGCACACCGCACCGTGGCATGCCCACAGTCGCTTCTTGGTACCACCATTCTTAGGCTTCATTGTTCGATGACGATAAAAGTGGTGGACGAGAGCAATGTCTGTTGTTGGGTCACCCTTGACTCCGATGTACATTGAGGGTGCCTCAGGCTCCTTGGGAGGAGAATGGATTAGCATCCCTCTGTATTCGTGTTTTCGCATGGTTGCGATCGAGTACTCTGACGCAAGTGCTCCTGCCTCGAGTACGAGGGTAATATGAGCTGAATTGTTGAAGCACATGTCAATAAGAGGGTGATAATCGAATCCCTTCTCAGGTTTGAGCTTCTTTTTGGGATTCCCTGCGGGCACCGGAGCTCGATCCATATTTCCCCAGTTGAATACCACTAGATTTAGCGATACACTATCTGGGTTCGAGCCTTCAATGTATTCTCTCTTCTCATTGACACCGGCCATCCTATTGCGAACTATCTCGTAATGTGCATCGAGCACCAGTTTGTCTTCGTGGCCAGTGAGAGTGAGAAAAGAAGCCGGGTGGCTTGTTCTAGAGTCCTTGATGTTGATGTGACTCTTGTTAACGCTCTTATATTCCTCCAAGGTTGGAGCCTCTGTGGAGCTGTCATACGTATTCGGAGGATTGTTCCTGATATCATCAAGGCTGTATGGATCTACGCCTGGATGGTCCTTTTCGAACATGCTTCTTGCGTGTTCGCAATACATGTTGATTTTCTGGACTGCCAAATCTACGTCCTCATGTGTGAGGATGGCCTCGTATAAAAACTGACGCTCGTCTGAGGTCATTCCTGCTCTCACTTTGGAGGTCTCAAGGCAATCGATTGGCAAGACGCACTCGCACATCCGTTGTTTACCCTGTGGGGTAAGTCGACAGTCTGCACATACAATCGTTCCACAGGAATAGCAAAAATAGCCTGTAGGCTGTTTGCAGAGATCGCAGAGAGGATTGTCTGGTCGAGGCAACATTCGTATCCTTTGGTTAAGGCTCATGGCTGTCCTGCGTACTCCTACAAATCTCTCCTTGTTAGGAGGCGCAGAGGAGGAAGATGCTGACTCTCTGGGTCTGTCCCACTCCTCTTCGTCAGGAGCCTCAGAATCTTTGATCATGAGTGGACTTCGGATTTTTCGATTCCATCGACTAACCCAGATTCTTTCTTGCATTTCCTGTTGCATAGCCGGGTTAGACGGTGACTTCGAGATTCGGTGCTTAGTATTTTCTCGAATCCGAGCGCTGATGCGCTCATGTTCTCTTACGAGATCTTCCTCATCAGCAGGTTCCTCGTATTCGAGGTTGAGCTTGCTTCTGTTGACTCGATAATAGGTTTCTGTTTCAGGATCGAAGAGAACTAGGAATGTTTCCTTCTCCTTTTTAGGAGATTTTGGTTTTCTTGGCTCTTCGTCTGAACTCTGAACATATTCTGTTTCAGGCTTTGGTTGGTCAAGTTTGACCTTCTCAAGTTTCTCTGTGATCTCTTTCGTGGGAGATTCTTTCTTCTCCTCTGATGCTGCAGGTGCAGAGTTCGTCTTGTGAGACGGATTAACATCAACTCGGAGTTCTGAGGATGACGAAGATTTTGAGCTCTTCTCGCTCTTCTCGCTCTTTTCGCTTGACGCCGTCTCAGCGTCTGATTCTTCGTCACAATCCTGGTTAGGATCTGGTTCCTCAGGTTCCGTCTCTGTTCCAGAAGATTCTTCCTTGGGAGGAATTACGTTGGCAGAAGTATCCTGGACAGGTTCTGGAGGTTTGTGACCTGTCGTTATCTTGAGCACTTCAGTGGCGCTTCTGGTGCCGTCGGAATTCCAGAGCTGTCCCATAAGACTGTCCGGATCCTTGTCGGCCTCGGCCTGCCGGGCGAGCTTGGATCTCGGGTGGATCTCCTTGCAATAGTTTCCGTGTTCGGAGGTACTTCACCTGCAGAAGCGGTTTGCTCCTGGTTAGGAGCTGTGTCAGTCTCTGTATTTGGCAAAGAGAAAGACTTCTTGTGAGAAGATCTAGCCTTGGGAGGCTCTGGAGGCAGATTTCGCCTTGACATCTTGCGAAGTGTCGATTCGATCTCCTTGCCGTAATTTGAGCACCATTTCTTCGACTCGTAAGTCGCTGACGGCATTTGTTCGGAGCAGTGGTCTGCCCACCATGGTCCGATGCTCTTGAGCTCATCGTATTGCGATGATACCCAGAGTGTTTCAGAGGGTGCAAATACGGCGCTAAGAGTACGGGCATGCACTACATCTGGTGTAGCAAACATCCCCGCTTGCGACTGCCACATGTTTGTGACTTCGTTCACTACGTTATTTGCGTCGAATACTAGGAGCAGTGCCTTGTTGGCACGCAGCAAAGTAGGATTAGGACTCGCCAGGGTTAGCGATGAAAACTGAACAGTGTCCCTATTGGAACGACTGTTTTCATTCACGAGAGCTTGAAGACCTGGTGAGGTCACCACTTGAGATAAGAGGTTTGATGGTACCAGACCATGCCTCAAGATTGAGGATAGTGCATGCAGGTCCGTGGCATGCATGATGTAACAAGGGTTGTTCTGCCGAACAAAATCTTCCATGCCTACGGGCCTTGGCGCGTTAGTGGAGAGACGCTGCGCATGGGACTGCACAGGACTGCTCCCCGTTGCCATAAAGTCTGAGATGGTCATGTGTGACCTTGGCCTCTCTTCTTCAGGATCTGGTTCTTCAGCTCTTGGTAGAGTTCTTCGTGAACCGTGTCCTCCTACTGCCGAGAGGTAAAGCTTGGTCATGGTCATCAAATTTGCATCCTGAGGGATGGTAACGGCGGCAATTGTTGTTTCAGCCCTGCCATCTTGGTCATAAACCATAGTGACCACGAACCTGGACTTAGTGTTAAGTAAAACACCAAGCGCGATCTCTTGTGGTGAATATTGTGCGAGCTGTGCATCGGCCAACTTGGACATGTCCAGAAGATAATTGTGTTGGCCAGAAAAGAGATCTTGGCGCTGATTCTGAAGGTGTCTCGTTGAGTGTGCTAACCACCTTCCGACCTTGTTGGTCTTGGAGAGAATGTGGAAGCACATCTCTGGTGAGAGACCTGTTACCTCTACCAGTCTTGGCACTGAGGAGGGATAGTCATATTCTCCAGATGCATCAAGACTCACACATTGTTTTACCTCCTGTGGGAGGCCAGTCTGAAGGTGATGTGCAAGCATCGTACAAAACTGGCGTGGATCACGAGCGTGATTGCCCACGTTGTTATCCCAGTATAAAAGGGGACTGTTGTCCCATGGTCCTTGGAGGACTCCTTCGTAGAGCCTGACTCCATGTTTGGAGATTGGAGTGAGCTTTGCTCGACTCGCATGGCCACATCGTAAGATCAGGTCAGCAAGATCTCTTGGACGCGGATTGAACACCTGTTGGTGACCCATGTAAATGTACGGAGGCTCGTTATTTTTCTCACGTTTGTGAAATCGGTGTCCACCGTGATCGGTGTGTCGACGTGATGCGTCCCGACGAGACTCGGGATAAGAGCTATCCATGTGTGGATGTCGCTCATTGTACGCCTGTTCTGCCCTTGGTAGGGCGTATCCATCACGGCTACGGAAATTTGATCGTGTGCTCATTACGGCACAATGACCAAACGGGATCAGGAATGCTTGGTTAGCTCAAAAGGCTAGTTGCTGTGAGGCTCGAGGCTGAAAGCGGCTGCGGATGGTATAGAACATAGAGTTCTCATGAACATGTCTGATCTTAAGGAAAACGCAGCTTGCAGACACAAATTTTCTTTTAGACGAAAAACAGTCTAAATAGAAAATCCAGCACATGGTTGTGCTACCAGCAAACAAGACTACCACCATGTTCCTTGGCAGTAAAATAATCGGTAAATCTCTGTTGAGACATCAATTCCAAGGAAGGCTACCGCTGTAGCGGCATTCCTAAGGTTGTCTATAATCCACCGAACAGTGAAAGCTTTATGTTGAAGGAGTTCACGGAAGGGTGGATGAATGTCTGTTTCTGGTAAGTTTCCTGTTTCCAGAGCCTTGATAAGCTCATCAGGTTGTGCCGAATGCTTTGTTAATGCATCAGCTAGGCAGTACTTCGAGCTTACATGAGCTAGATCATCTAGAGATCCAGAGTTGGATTCCTTACGAAGCATCTGTATAAGATGGTGAGTTTCCTTTTGCTCTGGAAGGTGTGTCGTGCCTGCTGTTGTCACAAGATTGTTCGCATCTGTTCTGATATGTATAGGTACGGTCTCTGATGAGAGATCTGCCCAAAGTCCCTTGAGGAACAGGCAGGTACCAAAGCAACGCATCAGTGCGTTAAGCTCTGCCACTGTTGTGGACATTGTGGTTGTCGTAATCTTGTGAGACTCATAGTCCACCAGGCTACCTCTCGAGGATGTTTCCTTGATAGAGGATTCAGAGAAATCATTCTTCTTGGAAGAAGCAGCTGCTGCTGATTGTTTCATTCCCTTTAGCTTCGGATTTCGATCTTCAGCAAGGAAAATAACATGTGCTCTCTGAGATGATTTGTCATCATTGTTCCTGTAGGAAGCATCAGGGTAACCGAGGATTCTGAGATTTCCTTTCAGCGGCCAAAAACGCAATTCTACTTCGGTAGACTTCAAAATCCTAACAAGTTTGTTCAGTTCTCGAATATCACCGATAGTAGGCTTGGCAGCCTTGCTTGCACACCTACTGAAGCGATAACAAATGTGGGCTTGAGTCCGGCTTTGTAGCCAGTTGATCTGTCCTAAAACACTTCTATAAGCAGTGTGCTGCTGTGGTGTGCATTGTTGCTCATTGTTGAGCTTCTTGTCAAAAACAATTTCTTCTAGAGCTTCAACAGCTAGGTTCTGATTTACTGAGATATGTGCTGGCACTGATGCTGTAGCATCCTTCCAGACTAATCTCTGTCCTACAAACATGATATCATTCGTATCTTCAGAACCTACTGCAAATTCCTTTTTGATCGATTCTATCACGGCCTTACGAAAGGTGTCATCACCGGCCATGCACAGGTCATCTACATGCAAACAGACTACTCCATGTACCTGTCTACCCTTGGCATTGTTGCCTGCTATGGGATCTAGGAGATAGTCAATCGCTGATTCCATGGTCTTTGGCTGAGACTTCTTGAGCTCAGCATCTGCTGTTGCAGACTTCTTACCATACAAAACATATGTACAGCGATCCGCACGGGTTGGCACCAGGCCATAAGACAGGAGTGCCTTATCAACGATGTTCCACCATCTTCGAGGTGCATCGTTAAGTCCGTAAGCGGGTTTCTTCATCCTCGCTGCAATGTAGGGAAGGATAACCTGCTTCAGGAGGAATCTGACAGATTATGTCTCTCGACTCATCATAGGCTTCACCCTGTAGGAAAGCAGTCTTTAAGTCGATGTGTGTCAGATTCCACAGCTTGTTAGCTGCTAGTTGAATCGCTAAGCGGAAGCCTGGGCGACTCGCAGCAGGACTATCAGTTTGCTGAATGTCCTTCTGTCGATCCTGGAAACCTCTCAGGACCCATCGGGCCTTACACTTAAGGAAGTTTCCGTCCTTGTCTCTTTTTAGAGTCAGGACCCATCGACCAGTGACATAATTTCGGATGTTTCCGAGTTTCCGTGTATCGACGAGCTCAAAGACATCATTGTCTAGCCAGCTCTGATATTCTGCTGCTTTCGCTTCATCAAACTGTTTCTTCATCTCACGCTTTTCCTTGGCGGTTGCCTCCTTCCGCTGTGCCTTCTGGGTTAAGTTCGCTGAGTTCCTGGAGGAACTTAGAGATAAAGCCTTGTCCTCTTCCGTGAGAAGATCATACTCTTCACGGATGTCAGATCGAAACCTTTTAGTGGGTTTATACCGTGTTCGGTCTGACCTCACTCTTGATGTTACCTCTCTGATGTCCACGGGTCCGCCATGCATGTACCGAGGCATGGAGAAAGAACCTGTGTTACTGCACAGTTTCTGTTCTTCTGTGAGAAGGACCCAGTCCTTCTCATCTACGACCAAGTCACCTTCCTCATCAGAGTAATACCTTGTGTTCTCTGACTCGGCATCGCTCTCCGGTTCTGGTGAACCAGAAGTGTGAGGAGGAGCGGACGGTTGTCCGGGGTCGTCTGGGACCAGTTCTTCTTCAGTGTCTTCTTCATCTTGTTGTAATGGAAGAATGGGTCCCTGTGGATGTGCCTTCGGTTTAGGTTTAGGTGTCGGCACCTGTGGAGGTGATTTCTGTTTGTGTGGCGAAACTTTCCTTTCCGATGAAAACCTTGGCGACACATCACCCCCCAGACGCCGAGGAGACGGAACGCGAGGAGGCGGATGCACGCGAGGCTTAGCCCGAGCAGGAGCCACGGGCTCATCGGAGGAAACGGCCGGTAGTCGCGGTGGAGGTAAGGGAGGAGGAGGACGCGACGGCGGCGTGCCGGGAGGCATCGGCTGATCTGGTTCCGGCATAGAAACATCGTCAGATGTGATCCGTGAGCGATTAGTGCTCATTGGTTCCGACGGGTCTGACGGCGAAACCTCTTCGTCCGACATGATTACATCCGGCGGTGTTCGCACGGACGGTGAAGTCTTGCCGCCTGTCATCTGGAATAGCACCCCCGAGAAGGTTGATGGGTGTACTTTGTTCCAGGAAACCTGGTGCGGCAAGCAACACGTCATGGTCGAATTAGGCTTCTTCTTGTTCCAGAAAACAAGAACGCCATCAGTTACACTTGTAAGTGCTTTAACTGTTCCAAATGTACCTCTGTATAGAGTACACTGTTCGAAACCAGACCCTGGTAAGAGTCTTGATCTAAGGCGAGTAATGTCTGACACCAAGGCATCAAGGGACGGTGATGGTTTGGAATGATGCAATGGTAATTCAGTTTTACTCGATAAAGAATTTACTCTAGCAACAAGTGATCTGATTTTCGGATCTTGCAGGAGTTTCGAATCCTTGAGAGGATTTGTTGTCAAAAGTGAATACTCCTGATCAAGAAGTTCCGAAAGTCCCTGGAGGCATTCATCTCCAGAGTATTCTAGTATGTCTGTGACTAGAGACAGATGAGATGCATACGCATCTCGTTTCAGGAATCTTGCCAAACACGAGGCAAAGGTCTCACAGAATTCATAAGGATACACTTGTGCGAGTTTGGTTTTAAGACCGTAGCCTTGAATACCCTTTTCGTCTCCTGGTGGAGATGTTGGAGATTTCGTTTTGGCAGAATGCCTCTGGAGAGGAATTAAAACTTGCGGTGGCAAGTTGTGCATGAAAATCGAGGATTTCGATTCATAGTATCCTGTTGGATCTTTCATGCCATAGGCCTGTAGGTTACAGACCTCATAGCTGATCTTATGATTAGAAAACAGGCGTTTTGCTTCTGGTGAAGACCAGAGCCTGCTGTAGTATGGGTTCTCAAGAACAAAGTAACGTCCGAGCTTCATTTGGTGGTCTGCGACCGATTCACAGAATTTTAAAACAGAAAGTCTCTTGGCAGAGCCTTTCTTCCACTGTGAGTACCAGCTAGACCACTGAGAATGGTCAGGTGACATAACAATAATAGTAGGTTCTTGTTCCTTGATGATCCTAAGAAGATTGGAGCGACCTTGCGGTTGCTCAAGATCTAGACCGCTACGCAAATCGACTGGCTGACCTACTCGAAGACCTGATAGGGCAGCCTTGTGACTCATGCGGGGAGATCCGCCGTAGAGTTCTAGAAAATCAATCTTCCCAATACTGGTGACCTGCCAGTGACACTCTTGATGTGGAATCGTTAGGTCTGTCGACTGCAAGGAAGCATCGAAGGTGACCATGCAACTTGCGTGGTCAGAACCTTCTGACGTCAGAGTTTCCTCATCAGGCGCGAGAGGAATCTCCACATCAGATGTTATGTCATAGTTTTTCCTCAGTTTTGAGATATTGACACGGACGATGCGTGTTCCAAGATCCACACCTACCATGGATCCTCCGAGTTCGGAGATCACCTTACCTTTTAGCCAAGATCCATGTTTGGACCCAGTGGATCCAATCTTAGACTTATCTTCTGACCAGTAGAAAACCTTATCTCCCAAAGAGAAAGGTCCTTGGGTCATTGACAGTCTGGCTGCAAGATCTCTACGCAGATCATCAGATTGGCGTGCCTCTTGGTAAGCCCTGTTGGCAAGCTCCTTAATGGCTCTCGCAGTGACTTCCGTATCAGTTGGATTACCTGTCAACTGATTGGGATCAGCGTTCTCTGGTGTTATAACATCTCGAGGACGCCTTCCGAAGGCCATTTCCAAAGGAGTAACTCCTCCGTAGGTAATCGAAGAGTTTCTTGCCAAACATGCTTGGCGAACGAGGTTGCCATACTTCATGGTGATTCCGTTATACTGCGGGTCACCATCCTTCAGGATCTGAAGTATGAGCTTAATCTGATGCTTCAGCAATCTTACAGCAGCTTCGGCCCTGTTGGGCCATGGTGTTCCAGGTCCTGTTGCCACAGGCTTGATATTCTGCCGATTGTAATAAGCCTCCATTTTTGGAGTCATGAATGCTTGATCTCCAACTACAACCTTTGGGTTGATCTGAAATTTTTCAAAGTAGTCATTCATAATAGACATTGTGGTATGTTCTTCTTTATCCTGGACTACTTCGGCAGTCAACAAGTTTGTTGCTCCATCATAGAGAATAAGAAATACTAAGCGACTATCCTTGCCGGGAATTGGAAGCTCACCGTGATCTACGAAGGTGAGATCACCGAAAGTCTCTGATCTTAGACCAGAAATCTTTGCTCTCGAAGGAGCTCTCACATGTTCCTGGCAGGCTGAACACTTTTTGACCAGTTGGTCATATAGCTCGTAGATCTCCTTTGGGATCTGTAAGGCTTTTGTGCGTCGCTTGAACTGATCCGTACTCATATGACGGTGCTTAAGGTGAAGCTTGTAGAGTTCTACAGGGTCCTTAAGCTTCTCATGAATCCTGCGAAGAGCAATGGGAAGAGATGGCGAAGGTTCTGCGACAATCTCTTCACCTGTTGGTGAGTCTGTGCCAGGAGCCGGGTATTCTCTTGACTCAAGTGGTCTTACCTCCGTCCCGTCATCAGCTCCTGGGACTGTAGACTTCTCTTCAACAGGAGGTTTATCCGCATATTTGCGGGTTTTCTTCAGAAGGTTTTTAAGACCCTTTGGAGTCTTTTCTTCGCAGATGGAACCTCAAGTCTTTCTTCTTCTGGAGGTTCATGCGGTGCAGAGGGTTCTGCAGGTTTGTCCCTAGAGCCTGATGATGGTTCCGATGGTCCGGAAGGCTCAGGAACATCTCCAGATGTTTCTGGTGGATCAAGTCTTTTGGCAGATGATTCTGCCGGATCAGATGGAAGAGGCTTCCTTTTCCCTGAAATCCTCTTCGGTGGTGGATCAGCTGCTCCCTCAGGTGCTCTGTCACAACCCTTGAGGTACGTGTGAGCCTTTTTCTGTCCGGCACAGGCTGGACAGCGACCTTCCGGTATCCTAACATAAGGCTTATTGGCTCCTAGAGCAGTCTCCGTCGCACGGAACGATGTACCTGCCTTAGGAGGGTACTTCCTGGTGGAAGTAAAGCCTAGAAGGTCCAATACCAAATGGTTATTGGTGCTAATCGGAAGAGGGGTTTTATACAAACCGAAAGCTTCACACGTTGCTAGGTCAGCTGTGGGACTACACTCGAGAGTCATTCTTAGGTTTCTCATCTGTTCAATGGAGAACAAGATGGGGACTCTTCCCTGATCCAAAACTTCTATGGTTGTATCTCTTCTTGGAGTTGTGTTAAACCATAGAGTTACACGCTCCTTGATAAGAGCTGTTTCACTATCTGCAAAAGAGAACTTCGTGTTCGAAGGTGAAAAAGTGAAATCAATCATGCCTGGGGCATGTTGCTTCACGGCCTTGATAAGCCTGTTCACCGCATAGCGGGAACCCATAGCCCTAGTACAACCAGAGTCAAGAATGACAAAGGTAGGGCTCTTATCAAGATTGATCCGCTCGGTGAGAGCAGATAGGACGGTGTGCTGCAACGGAAACACTGCTGTTGCAGTCTCCACACCTTGCCCCTCGGATGGTTCAAAAACCTGGGGCGCGTAACTCACTGATGAGTTGTACACGGGTTCTTGGTGCGCGCTCGGATCTGTGCCTCTACCTGATGATCCTGCTTGATTTCTTCTCTTCTTTTTCCGTGTCTTTCTTCGTGAGGCTTGTGATGCATAGTATGTATAAGACGTTTGATCGTCATAAGCGGCATAATTCCAACTGGAGTCAGTATAATAACTGTCCTCATACCATGAATCCCAGCTCGGTGCGGTGGAACTTTCATAGGCCTGTGGAGATCCAGTTTGGTCTCCTTGTAAGGAGGCAGACTTAGCTGTATCCTTACCTTTGCCTTTTGATTTTGTACCCTTGAAGGAGCTTCCTTTATCTCCTTTGTCCTTTCCTTTTCCTTTGCCTTTTCCACCTTTTCCTTTTTCTTTTCCTTTGCCTTTACCGAAATAGCTGGAATCAGTTGGATCATGTTCTGCCTGGTTGGCTCTCCCTTTTCCGCGGTATGACCTAAAACGGCCACGTCCCTTTCGCTTGCCACCCTTTGCTCTTCCCGGTGATCCGGGACGCATTCTTGGTCTTCTTCCCTTTTTGAATCTCCTTGCAACGAAGGCTTCATGGTCGTCAACTGTCCAAAAGACAGCTTCTTCATCCTCGGCGGCAAGAAAGCCTTCCTCAAGGGTGTCTTCGTCTTGAAGCCAGAATCCATCGACTCCATCGTATTCACCCTGATCGAGGATGAGGAAGTTTCGACCTCCGCGTTTGCGGCGTTGATCTCTCCTTCCATGGCGGTCCTTCTTGTGAGAAGTGTGCCGAATATTGGGATCCTGCAGACCAGTTCTGGTCGTTGAGAACTGATCAAACATGGTCTGCCGTACTATAGGGTACGTGTAGGTCTCAATTCGGTAACCTTGGTTGGTCAATGCTGTTACCAACCTCTCACGTTGCATCTCATTTAGGTCGGACTGCACTAGGAAGAGGAGAGCTAGGAGATTATCATTTAGAGGAAACGCTCTTCGATGATTATCAAGGCGTTCCTTGTTCCATGTTTCGAAGAAACGTGCGGCGTATGTGTCTCTCTCGGTTGCATCCTGTAGGCGCATGAAGGTTTGATCTGCTTGCACAGCCTGCATGAAATCAGGATGGGCATCTTCCAGAATTATCTCTGGTAAGAGATCCATCCATGATTTCTCACGCGCTGTAGCACGATCTCAAACTTAGCAATCCAAGTCACAAAGTCTTGGTTGCCCTTCCATGCCTTGAATAGGCCGAGAAAACGCCACAGGAAAACGTACTGTTCTCCTTTCACGAAAAATGGACGCATCTTCTTCTTGAAGTAATCTACTCCGTCTGGGGCTGCAAGCCTTTCTCGGTTGAGTGATTCTTTTTGTACTGCGGCCAATCCGGAGAGCCTCGTCTTGAGAGACGGACCTCTTTTGGTATCATCCAGCGTTGTTATATCGCACCAGTCGTCAATCAACTGTTCATACTCAAACCACGAGGTGGTGCCATCATAGGCAGGCGCGATCTTGGGCGTTATGCCTAATGATGCAAGCATGCGGTCAGATGTTGCATATGACTGTGCGACATAAGTAGCTGGACCTTGGGAGGTCTCTTCGTTCTCATATCCCCCGGAGGACTGGGAACTGCCGTCGGCTTCGCTATGCGAGCTCGACATTGTGCTGCCTCTTGTCCGCTTGGTTAAGCGTTCGGCGAGGCCGACCGCTGTAGCGGACTTTGTGAGGCGGGCGGCCCTTTCCGGGCTCCGCTACCAGAAAACTGTGCCGATACACCCCCAAGGGATACTCCTTGTAAGGAGGTGTATGACCAGTTATTCCCTAAGGATCAAAGGGCAGCGCCCTGCACACGGACAGTAGTTGTTTTGTCTTGCTACGCAAGGAGAGCTTGTCTTGTCTCAATATGGTAAAACCACTGTGAGCCAATGGGCAGCGGAATGTATATGTATGAGCATGCAGCCATTGCTGTAGGTACCTGTTAGAGCTACCCCTTTAGAGGTTTATGGTTTCACCCCCCCCTCCACCCCCCTTGTACCCGTTCTCCTCGCACTTCGTACCAACAACCGTGTAAAGGTTGGGGTTTGACAGGCCGCCCTAGCATAAAAAACATCGACTGCCCCCTCGCCCTGCCGCTACACAGCCGAGGCGGGCGGCGTAGCGTTAAAATTAATATACACATATGTGCATGTATGCATGCGTGTATATGTAGCTCTCTATCTCTATAAGTACATACATACATACATACATTTGTTCCTAGGTCGTATTATGATAGTGTCTTGTGTTGTAGTATGTCATAGCATATCATGTTGTCTCAGGCTGTATTCGGTTCTGCACTATTAACTTGCAATATAGTATGTTGCATTTAGCTGTATTGTAGCGTGCTGTATGTTAATTGTAACTCCATGTGCCATATACAATACCTTCTATGTAAGGTGTAAGGTGTATGCTTTCACTGGGTTCTTCCTATGCCCAACTGGCTCCTTCCGGCCATTCTTCGAGCAGGAGTCGAAGGACGATCGTGTTGTTCGGAACTACGGCAGCATCGATGACGAAGTTTGTTCCAAACTCCTGAGCTTTAGGGTTCAGGGTTTAGGGTTCAGGGGTTCATGGTTCGGGGTTAGGTAGCCCATACTCCTGAGCTCAGGTCTTGGTCACCTAAAGCGGGGAGACACAGGAAGGATTTGGCTACTGAGGGTACGGTCTGGTCGAGTTGAGTACATTTGACAGGACATCCGGGACACCCACTTCATAGCTCTTTTCATGATCCGTCTTCAGGAAGAGAGGTCACCGCAACGACGACTACTACCCTGTGGCTATGACCTATATACTGTACATACATGCAAAGCTTTGCCGAAGAAGTGCACAGCGGCTGGGTTAATCCAGGTGCGGAGGTCTACCTGCCCAGACTCCAGGAGCTCTTCAACGGCTGTTGCATTGCGGGTAAGAATAGCCTGCCAAGGCGCCGACTCGAGACGTGCCCTTTAGTGCAAAGGGCTTCAGGCGGCACTCTGGGGGGGGGGGGGTGACGGTTTAGGGTGTAGGGTTTAGGGTTTAGGGTTTAGGGTTTAGGGGGGGGGGGCACTTTTGAGCATCCTCTACGCAGATACCGGTACCCCTCCGGCTATACTCTTGCGGTTCCCTTCATGAGGTCGCAGTGAAATCCCCAAACATACGACTAATTGCCGTGATTATGCAAGGGTAAAGAGACTGTCAACTCACAGTAAGACAACAATGAACTTTTGTTTGAATGCCAGAGAAAGAAAATCGGGTTGCCATGCCCTTCTGTTCGATTCGCCCTGGGATTGTGCAGCTTGGTACAGGGGCCGAATAATATTGATACAGTTCCTTACGTATAATAATACAATATACCCCCAAAACATATTCTAATTGTTGAGGCCCCTACATCATAGTACCCTGAAAGATCTCTTATAGTAGCCCTTCTAGATCCCTTTAAAGGAACCCTAGTATCTTGAGCCCCTGCCCTGAACCCTTAGAGTTTCGGGGCTTCGTTGCCCCCGCACCGAAACACGTGAGACCTTGAACAGTCTCTGCCCAAGGAAGGGCTGCGAGGCGGCGAGGCCTCAATCATTACCTATACTATTTTGGGGGGGTTCCTTATTATAAGTATATTATGATGGGACCTCCCTTATTATAAGTCTAGTATGATGGGCCCTTCTTGATTATAAGTGTAGTATGATGGGCCCCGAAACCCTGGGCCTGATGCATCTCTGCGTTGGATGCCGCTGCAATGGCAAAGGCAACAGCCAAGAGCCATAGCCGAGCCATGTCAGGTACCAGGGCTTTTTTAGAATTCGAGACCCGCAGGCCCTCGCCAAGGGCAGCTTGAAGCCTTATGCTGCGCAAGCCTACTTGGAGGGGCAGGGGACTTAGTAAGTATGGTTATAAGTAGACTTATAAGTACCCTAAATGGACTTACCCCAATTATAAGCCTACTTATAACCCTACTTACTAAGTCCCCTGCCCCTCCAAGTAAGCATCAACTGCCGCGCGTGGTTCTCTCAGTGCTGCAGACGGTCGGCATGGCCGATGGAGATGATAAGCCCCATAGTCTGCTCAGACACACTAAGTGACTGCTGCTATGTCTGCTGCACTCGGGCAAAGCATACCTTGGAACTGTACTACACCGTACAATACTCTGCTATTCGAAGCTCTGATAGGTACCTACCAGCCACTACTCATCCATACTACTACAACACTAAATCATACTCACCTAGATTGCAAGATTCGCAAACCCTGCCAAAACTTGCTACCACTCATCTTGCTCAGGGGCATGGCAAGAGCTTTTTGCTTTTCGATGTTCGCGCGCACCTCCCTTCCCCGGCAAAGGTCCCTCCTGGAGCGAAGCTCAAAGGAATGACCCATGCTTGTAGTGACAGCGGTGCTTCTTCTTAACATGGCCGTTCATCTTCTCGTTTCTTTCGGGGCTAAGGGTTTAGGGTTTAGGGGTTTAGGGTCTAGGGTTTAGGGGTTTAGGGTTTAGGGTGCTACTGGCAGCCGACCGAGTACCAGCCCAAGGATGAACAGGAGATCACTAGTTCCGGAAGAGGGAGCAGCGTCAGAAACAGGAGTCGCAGTCACTGTCTCTAAGAATACGC
Source organism: Symbiodinium sp. CCMP2592 (assembly GCA_905221615.1). Classification (NCBI taxonomy): domain Eukaryota; class Dinophyceae; order Suessiales; family Symbiodiniaceae; genus Symbiodinium; species Symbiodinium sp. CCMP2592. Next base: position 984,769 of record CAJNDT010000557.1, on the reverse strand, counting down.
GACGTCTCAACCCTAAACCCTTACACCACACACACTGCCCGACACCCCTGTCACACCCTGAAAGCTCAACTAACACGAAGAAGAGGCTTCCGGTCCTGTCGCCATCGGCGCTCCACTGCTTGCAGCAGCCATATTATTCACTACAATATGGAATATAGACCCCTAGTCCTAGTAAGGTACCTTAAACCCTAAAAGGAACCCACCATGCTACCTTGCTTTTGAGTCTTCCGAGGACTCGGATACGCCAACAGGGTACTGCTGGTCGTGGTTGCGATATGTTCTGCCATGTGTCGTGCTACTGCGATTCGTCGCCTCTGCAATCCGAGGTGCTGTGGCACTAAGACGCTGGAACACCTGACGGCCGGAAAGTTCCCGAAGGGAACCCTAACCTCTAGGGTTTAGGGTTTCGGGACTCCAACTTCACGACCCAGGCAACTGGGGATGAGAGCATGCCAGAACTCCCAACCCACAGGCGGAGAGGTCGAGGATATGCTCTGGAAACAGACCCTCGTCTGGGCTGGACGGAACATCACGTGGTGTGGAAGAAGGAAACTCTTCAACAGATCAGAATCAGTACAGAAAAGCGATGCCTCTAAGTTCTCACAATGCATGCAAGTGCTGAGAGTATCACGTGACAGCAGATGTCCTTCGTCACAAATATCAAAATTTCACTCCATGGCCAAAAGATTCCTCGGATGTTAACTGCGATCTGGGTTTAACATCGAAGCTGGGTCCAAGAACAGCTCCGTCGTAAGAAAAGCATCGCAAGTGGACTTCGGTTGCAAAGGCTTATTTTGTTCCCTGCATCGGCGTTGCAGCATCTGAACCTGGTTTCGGCAAGAACCTTGTGACAAGTGGGCAGCTGATCGCTGCCGCATGCTGTATCATGGCCTACGAGTCGGAGAACAATCGGCCACCGCTTCGCAGGTCAAACCCCAAACCCTAAACCCTAAACCGTACCGCTTCACAGGTCAAAGCTCCGGTGCTCAAAACTACTTTCCGGTGACTTCCAGCGAGACGAATCGGCCGTATACTGTTTTGGGGGCTCCTTGTTATCATTGTTGTATAATGGGCCTCAACACCCCATTCAAAAAATTTGAGGCCCCTAGAATCGGAGCTGTGCAAACGAAAAACCCTCCAAATACAGAGGACTGCGCAGCGATTCCCGAGTCCATGTCGCGTCGATCACTTCTTGGAAGCTTTCGCGCACTTGCTGCCCTAAACCCTAAATCCTAAATCCTAAACCCTAAACCTTAGACCCTAAACCCTAGACCCTAAACCCGAAACCCTAAACCCTAGACCTGGCAGCATGACGGGCCCGGGGCTGCCATCCCTCGATCATCTTGCCCAAATGCCAGCCAATGCAAAACCACAAGGCACAGTTCTAGGCTCTTCAGTAGCACGAAGGGACAAGGTAGCCAGTTCTACAATAAACGATACATACCATAAGTACACTACTTAGCGGCACTGCAACACCGTATGATGCCACTCGTTCCTGTTTAGTAGAACTTTCATACAGTCTAGCGGCTTCTAGGAATCCCTGCCGTAGTACGACTTGGGGGTAGGCAGGGTCCTGAAGTGCAGGGTCAGCTCATGGTTTAGGGTTTAGCGTGCAAGGTCCTCGCCACCGAGTGTTTCCCAACTATGACAAAGGAACGATCATGTCAACTTGTCTGGGTTACGGTCAACTGGTCAACTACGTACAGGTTGGGGTTTCAGGTTCTCGCCTCCAAGATTTACCTGAGTATGCTGAGCACACTACACCATCTCAAAGCTTGAAGCTGCATTCGTCTATGTTGAGCCTTGTTGGGCTAAGCCGTTTGGGGATCAATGCCTGGCGGGTCTGTCTAGAACCCGGCCGGAGACAGGTTAAAGAGAGGTTCTGGTTCATGCTGCAAACGAATGCTTTTAGCCAAGCTTGCGAGCAACTTGAGAACTTGAGAACCACGAGGAAAACAATTAAAAAGCCTCAGATCTCAACCAAATCCTCGTCCTCCATGGGCGACGGTGTAGTTGCGTCTTTGGTAACTTTGGGAGTGTCCTCGGGATGGAGATTGATCCTCAGCAGCTCAAGATCACGCCGCTTCAAGATTAGGTCCACAAGTTTGGGGCCCACAAACTTCTGGCACCCTGGAAGAAACTGCAAGAATCGCACAATCAAGCCTCTTCCACGTTTGGAGCCCGTGAACCGTACATCCGGTACCCTGAACGCCGTGAACCCGAAACCCGAAAACAAAGACTCAAAACCACTGTCAAGCTGCTCCCAATCACACACTTGCACCAGGTAGCCTGACACAGAAAGGATGTTTTCAGAGGGGGCCAGGGTCTTCACACAAGGGCCGCACACTCCGCAGAACGCCTTGAGCCCTGAGCCCTGGTTTAGGGTTTAGGGTTTGCCGTAGAGTGGCGTGTGCATAAGCGGAAGTATCTTGGGACAGTGTAACTTCGAGTGCGTCGTCATATGACGATTGGCCGTTTGAGCCTGATTGTGGATGGCTCTTTCTTTTAACTCTCCCACCCCACGCCGTCTACTGCAGCCAAACCACCCAAACCTCTTCCTTATCTGGGTTTAGCACCTAAACATTCCAAGTTTTTTTCTGATTCTTCAATGGTCTGGAAGGCAGGCAGGGCACGGCAAGCCAGGACACTGCAGGGGCAGGGGCAGGGGCAGGGGCAGGGGCAGGGCACTACAGTCCTTCGGGAGGTTTTACCCTCCCTCACCGTTCTGACGAGACGCTCGGCCGGAGGCCTCGGTCGGAGCCTCGAGCGCCCATGCAAATGGTCAGCGGCGCTCTCGCCAATTTAGGGTTTAGGGTTCCGGGGTTTTTGCCCGTAGAGTGGTGCATAAACAGAAATATCGTGCGACAGTGTAATTTCGAGTGTGTCGTCGTTTAACGATTCGTCGTCGGAGCCTGATTGTGGATGGCTCTGTCTTTTAATTCTCCTACCCTCCATTCAAGGCGGCCAAACCACCCAACCCTACTCCTTTAAAGGGCATCTAAACCTAAACTCATTCCATGGCTTGCTCTCTCTCTCTCTCTCTCTCTCTCTCTCTCTCTCTCTCTCTCTCTCTCGGGCATGGAGGCGGGTCAGCGCCCCCGGGCCTCAAGCCCACCCGTTCGCATATGGAACGGTTAAGGGGGTGAGAAACGAGCGTAACTTGTTAAGAGGCTAAGGCCATGTAGTATACGATACCGGACAAGACAAGTGTACGCTCTCACTGCGTCAGCTAGGTGGTACTCGAAGGAGGGGCGGCTCGCAACGGAGAGGTAGACTCAAGACGTTTATTCCCCCTCCTTCATGTTTCCAAAATTTGCGGAGGAAAGCAAAAGTACAGTCGGTCGAATTTAGCTTCCCCCGCTGGTGCATTTGAGCGGAGATTGAACGATGCGGAGCGATGGCCCAAAGGCCGAAAACTGCGGTATGCAGAAAGTTACAAATCAGGCTTACAAGTCACATGTAGGATTTTATCTCACAAGGTTCGGGTGTTGAAAAAGTTCCGAGGTGGGTGGTCGAGACCACCATTGAAAACGTACTCTGAGCGGTGCGATTGCAGGCTCCCCCGACAAGGAGCAAGGTTACGGTTTGCTGAAAGGCAGGGCTTCGGAGTAGAAAAGCAAACAACAACCTAAGCAATCAAGGAAGCAACACCTTGAGAACTCATCCCCCCTTACACCTGAAGAATTTTTTGCACGCGAATTTTTGCCCCTCACTGCGCGAAACTGCTCAGCTCATCGCGGTCCGCCTTGTTGTCGTGCTCGTGCGGCAAGCTGTCGTCGTCTCTTCCGTTCTTCTCGACATTGTAGCTTGCTCCGCACCTTCCATGTGTGCTTCCATCTTCCCCCATAGACATGAGGGTTTGCCGTCATATTCTCCCATGTTCTGGAATTTGATGCTGTGCTCCTCTGACCATCGGGCCATTCTGGAGTGGCAGGAGCTTGGGCACCAAGACTGTCATGCTCAGAGTTTGTAGCGTCGTCGTCATGAAGAGAGGTTCCCCCTTCCGACTCTGTCGAGCATGACATGGGTGGCGTCACAGCTCGGATGTCTCCCGCTTCGTCCCAGTAGGTGAGCGCTTCGGAACGATTGGTCAGCACATGTATCTCTGTAGTGGCTTTCCCCCATCGGTCCACGGCCTCTTCCCTTAAGGGATTGACACTGTAAGGATCATATGCCAAGTTCATAATGAGTTTCAGGGGATGGCGGCCATACTTGCGGTAAACCTCCAGAAGTTGCTTGGCTTTTTTACGAAGGTTCTCCAGCGCAGGCCCGCCAAGGCACCGGGGCCCAGCCCAAAACCGCAGTTTTGTCCAGGTACTCTTGTAGGACTGGCGTGGAGGCCCAGGTCCTTGAATTCTGCTCGCTGGAGAAAGGAAGCAGGGAGCAACCCGTTGAGAGGGGTTTGGGGTGCGAACCCTAAACTTTCATTGAGAATAGTTGGGGTGGTTGGGGCAGGACTACATGCTGAGGCAATCGCGCGATAAGTGGTTGCACCCCCAATTCTAAAGAAGCGCACCCACCCGTAGGAGCAGGGGCAGGACCCTTTAGAAAAGAGAAGCGTCGTCAACGGTCGGTTCTTCTTTACTGCCCAACAGCAGAGAAGCCACCCGCGGGGCGGCGTCAGTACAGCCCCCGTGTACCGGGAGGCTTTACCCTCCCTCACCGTTCTGACGAGATGCTCGGCCGGCGGCCTCGGTCGGAGCCTCGAGCGCCCATGCAAATGGTCAGCGGCGCTCTGGGCAGTTTGGGGTTTAGGGTTTAGGGTTTAACAAGGATCTTCAGCCTAAGATGGACTTATTTGCCTAGGTCACCTTCAAGAAGTCCACCGAAAGGATAGGGAGCCAAGACTGGCCAAAGGCATCCTCAAGACCAAATTCGGCAAGCAAGGTCCGCCTGCAACTGAATACAAGCTGAGGAGGAAGCTGAATGTCTGCAGCAGCCTCAATCGGAGAATGATGACAGCGAAAGGTTGCTGAGAGGATTGCCCTCTTGTAGGATGCTGGGAATGCACCTAAACAAGGGAGGTCGAGGTTTGTCATGGTACTGTAGGCGCCTTCATAATTAAAATATTTTTTGTATTATAACCTGTATATATTGAGGAAGCCCCAAAATGGTATTTAAACTGTTGAGGCTCCTATATTACCTCTAGGGTCTTTTTCTGCAGGCTTCCCAGGGCAGAAAGGAGGAGATCGAGTCCATGAGCCTAGCGCTTAGGGCTGAGGGATTGGAGTTCAGCCCCCCCCCCCCCCCCAGATGCTGTGAATGGGCCACATGCTGGGTCATGGTTGCGTCCTCCAGGCTTCGGGGGGCCTCTGCAGGGTGTGTTGAATGGAGCAGGTTCGTGTGGCTCGGGGTGGGAAAGAAAAACGCATTCGACCATCTGGCTTGTACAGACGATCATCGTACGATGCACCCAACACGACCTTGTCGCCAGATACTTACTTACGCGTATGCGAAGTGCGACGGCAAACCCTGAACCCTAGACCCAATGCCTTGTCGCAAGCAGAGACACAAACCTAAACCTTAAACCCTAAACAGTAGAGCCTGAACCTTAAACCCTAAACCTCAAGCCGTAAACCTCAGAGCCTAAACCGAAGGCCCTAAACCTTAAACCCTCAACCGAAGAAGCTGGACCCAGCAGCACCCAAAAAACCCTAAACCTTGAGACGCATACGTTGGACCCAGGAGCATCTGAGAGGCCGTGACTGACAAGAAGATCGACCAGGCGGTGAGCCAGGCAGCAACCAAACCCTCGGAGCGCTTCTCTTCCTTAGTTTAGGGCTCAGGGTTGAGGGTTTAGGGCTGTTTTTGTTGAACGCCTTTTTTGGTTCAGGATTTGGGTGTAGGGTTTAGGGGTCTGGGGGGATCGGTGTTTGGGAGTTTCGGTGTTTAAGGTCTGGCTGTGCAAGATGAGCATGTTCTAGACATCAGTACGCTTCTTGACCTCCTTCTCGGACCGTCAAAAACACAAAGTAACCTGCTCGATAGTCCAATCGCGATTGTGGGTGGTTGCCAAAATTAGGGTCCCCTTTTGGATCCTTAATATTCTACGGCACCTATTATTTAGGGTACCCAAAATGGGACCTAATTTCGACAACCACCCATGTGTCAGCGTCTAAGGGGCACAAATATTCACAAGGACGTTTGCTAGGCTGATGTCGTTGATTGTTAGTCCAGCTTGCCTCTCCTGGGAGCATCGGCATCAGCTAAATAAGGAATCACGGCTCCTGCTGGCTGCAAAGTAGCCATGAGGAAGTCCAAGAGGTCTTGTCGCATAATTCCTCTTGCGATACTGGCATCGATCGCCTGCCATAATCTCAGTGTCAGAGGATACGAGGTTTATGCTTAATGTACCGAGCTTTTCTTGATCTCATTTGTCTGGGCAGCTAGTCTGGACGGATGATGAGAAGGCATCGTGGCTTGCTTGGAGGATCATAGGACTTAGTAAGTATGGTTATAAGTATCTCACTGAGGGTTTATAAGTAATTTAAGTATAGCTACCTTACTAATAACCCTAGTAACCCTAGTTACTAAGTCCCATGATCCTTTAAGTACCCTAAACCCTAAACCCTATAAAGCCCTGTAGATCCCTTTTAAAGGACCCCTTACAGATCCCTTTAAAGGAACCCTGTGGGAGGCTGGTCTGAGAGGGAAAGGTTGCTGAAGGCACGTGCTGGCCCCAGGACTGCTGGTAAAAAAATGCCGGTTCCTGCGACCTACGCTGAATGGGAAGTGCTCCAAAGAAGGCAGGGGTTTAGATCTTTTTCTCGGCTTTGCCACGTGTCTCCGGAACTTACCTTACGTTTGTTCCTGGTATTGTGAGCTTACAATCTGTCATGATATTCCGCCGACCGTGCACAATCGCGCAGGGCATTCCTCGTATGCACATGCGGACCTAGGGCCACTTGGATAACCGTTGTAGAGGAATGTAATTAGCATAAAGAAAAATCCAAGAACATCGTCACCAGGTAGATTGTCATCCATGCGATGCATGCGCCGTGCCGAGGCTACTGCCCGGACAGCTATCTCTATACGGCACGAAAACCCATCACCAAAGTTCAGATATCCAACCAAAGTTCAGGTATTCAGTGCCAACATGCAGGCCTACATGTAAACATGCCATGTAGTGTGAGGATGCTAAAAACTGCAAGGCTTGCTCGGTGGCCTTTCGGAGGTTCCATGGCCGAAGAATGCGCATCTGATTCAGAATACTTCGTGCAACCGTGAAAGCCATGATGCCCGCAAACCCGTTGTTTCCCTCAGAGAAGAATGCGAGGACGGTGTTGATGTCAAGGGCCACGTCAAGCAACATGAATGCAACTTTGGAATAAATGCCAGCATCTTGCCAAGGCCACGCCCAACCTACTACCGGCTTGATCTTCGGGTTCACTTCGGGGAATTTCTCAGCTTCCTTTTGCAGGAGGTCCTGAACTGCGAGTTGAATCTCATGTGCCTGCCTCGTGATGCTTTGCCCCAAGTCTCCACAGCAAAGTGTTGCTGTTCGAGCATGACGCCTTCCAAAGCTGTGAAGAATTGCCACGAGCAGGCAAGAGCCATACAGCCACGGAAAAACCTGGAAAGTATCACGCAATACCTGAAAGATGTCATCGGCACTCCAGCGTGGCGCCCAGGAAAAGTCGTCCTGCAAGTAGCTCTCTCGCCAGATCCCCCATGGCTTCTGTAAAACCCATGTTTGAAAGTCCGGGTTAACCAGCCAGGATAGCCAATAGGAGGCATCTATTGGACGAATCTGCTGTGTATACTCTGCAACATCGAACCAACGGCTCATCTGATAATCAAGCACAAGACGGTACAGAATCTGCAGGGCAATCAACCGCAGGAGGCCAAAGACATAGTTTGCCAGATTGTTCGTGGTGAGGATCAGAGCTGGGTTGCTGGATACGCCCTTCAAGCCATAGACAACGATGCCGGGGACGACGTAAAGCACTGCCACGAGTGGGTACCATGACACCCAATTAAGAGTAAGTGGACAGGTGCCAAGAATTATCATGACAAAAAAGATCTCCATTAGACGCCAGACTTTCCGGAGCGTCACACTGCCTCCGAAAGCCTTGCATGCCAATGTGTGGGCGCCTTGCTGAAAGGGACTACGGTCTGCTTGGTCAGCTGCCTTCCAGAGCTTGACATACAATTGCTCCAGGCCTAGGGCTGCAACACAGCACGGTATTTATGAAAGTATGAGTTTTGTATCAGTATAGTAGTTATATAGATACAGACTGACACAGATATGAGTATCGGTATCAACACGGTGGAATGTAGTGTATACACATCAGTTGGGTAGCTCCGGGCCTACGGCTGCAAAAGCGGCAACGAGGGCAGCGCCTAGAGCTGCCCAAGTGCCCCAGTCTTCCACAATCTTCTCGGACAGCTCAGATTCCAGGCGCTCCTGCCAAAACTGAATAGCCTCCTCATCCTTCAGGTGGCTTAGCAGTGGTGTCCCAAAAGGTTGAAGCCGAAGGTCACCACCGCATTGCAGCCAAAGCTCCAGGTCCTGCTTCGAAAGCAGGTCCAAGTGCTTACCTGACTTGTCCTTGAAGTCCTTTGAAAATTATGTACTATTATGGTTCTCTACAAAACAGTAGGGGAATGAAAACTATTTACTAGTATGGTTCTCTACAAAATAGTAGGGAAAATTAAACAAAGATCCCAAAGGACAACCCAGTTACATTCCAGGCTCAAGGCTACCTCCTTCCAAGGCGGCAGCATGGTGCCATTGCAGCCAAGCGAAATCACCACGCCGCATGCTGCATAGTTCATGAGCGTCTGGCCATTCATGTCCTTGACATACAGCCCTTCAGGCCATTGTCCGAGCAGAAGCTGGAGGATGTGAAAATGCCCGAACTCCGCCGCAACATGAAGAGCTGTCTTCTCGAACCTGCTTTGGCAATTCTGCGAAGCTGGGGCCAACAGGCTAAGGATCTAATCTCAGTAGAAACATGAAGTAATTAAGTTTTGTCCATTCACGAGCTTCCAAAAGCACGATCAAGAAGGCTGTTTAATTTCAGTCCAGGTGCCGATCGACTGCCTGAACTCCTTCTGGCCACACCTCCACGAGCACCTTCGCATTTTCGAAGTTGCCGAAGTTCGCTGTAACGATCCTGGGACGGTTTAGGGTTCAGGATCTTTTTGCTAATGCCCCTTTTCCGCTAGAGTTTAGGGTTAAAGGTTTAGGTTCTAGGGCTGCGTGCATTTTGTTGTTCGGTTTGCGGCTGCCTGGTAACGAGGGGCGTGATCCCCAAGAGTGCTCTTTCACTTTTTGTTGGCGGTAGTGTATGGCCTAAACCCTAAACCCCAAACCCTAAACCCTAAAACCCTAAACCCTAAACCCTAAACCGTGTAGTGATTCCTTGAGGGTTGTCTTTAAGCCTGCAAAACTGAGCAGAGAGTCCCTGCTCCAACCTTGGTGCCACGAGAAAACGGCGGAGGGAGTGTTTAGGGGGTGATCTTGTCTCTTACAAGCTTTTACTTATATATGTATGTGTATATATATACTACCGATTTTTATATATCTAGTTATTTTTAATTTACTTATTTACTTATATTATATGCAACTCTAACTGATGCCGCCGAGAGGCAAAGGTGTGGCGAGATAGGTCGGTTCCCGTGTAGAGGCTCCTGCAAACATTCATGGGAACTGGTCACACACACACACACACAGACACACTCTAGACTCTGAACCCACAGCACTGCGGTACTACAGTCCTTGTATGCTCCTGTCTTGGGGAGGTATGGTGCCCTCCAACCCCTCCATGCCACCACAGGCTTCCTGCGAGAGTCTTGGTTGTCCCAGCAATGCGCGTACCCATGCGATTACTATACTATCTCGGCAGGTGCACACACGCGATACTATCGTGTGTGCGTGTGTGTATACTTTTTCGTTTATTTGTTGTCATGGTTGTATGTTATTTGTCCATGTGCTCTCTTTTCTGCAGTCATTTGACTGTTCAGCTGCTCATTGATCAATGTCTTCGTATTCATGTATTCATTCATGTACAAACACATGTATGTATATACATACATACATACATACATACATACACGGACGTATTTATATGTCTATATATATATACGTATACATATATATATATATATATATGCTTCGGATCATAACCATTGCACGACCTCACATTAGAGAACAATCCCTTACAGCATGCTCCATTATGATATATTTGTGGTTAATCCTGGCTGTTGCTGCACTACGCTCAACTGGCTCCTTCCGGCCACTCTTCGAGCAGGAGTCGGAGGACGACCGTGTTGTTCGGAGTGGCGGCAGCATCGATCACAAAATGTGTTCCAAACTCCTGAGCTTTGGGGTTCAGGGTTTAGGGTTCAGGGGTTCATGGTACAAAAGTTGTTCCAAACTCCTGAGCTTCAGAATTCAAGGTTAGTCGGTTAGGTCCATACTCTTGTGCTTAGGGCTTGGTCACATGAAGGGGGGAGGCACAGCAAGGATTTGGCTACTGAGTTTATAGCCAAGTCGAGTCCAGTAAGCTCCACATGACCTGGACATCAATCCTGAAGGCCTTCTTCATGGTGACTCTTCACGAAGAGACATCCCCGCGACGACCATCCCTCCTACACGGCTCTGTCACTAATGCTCTACTACAGGGGCCTTCACAATTAGAAGAGGGTTTGGGGACGTATTTTGCGAATAATAAGGAACCCCCTAAATAGTTAATTCTTAATTATTAACGCCCCCATATTGCCTTTAGCTCTTTCTCCCAGAAGTGCCCAGCTGCTGGGTTTCGCCACGTGCGAAGGTCTACCTCTCCAGACTCCATCAGCTCTTTGACGGCTGTTGCATTGCGGGCATATATGGCCTGAAAGGGAAAAGAGGAAGGCCGCTATTAAAAAAAACAAAGAACCCTTTACGGTTCTGGGTTTAGGATGGCTTGGGTACCCCTGAAGCTGCGCTCGCCAGTTCTTCCTGAGTTCTCATTGGAACCCGAGAATGTGTGCGTGTCAAAAATACTTGCCACGATCCTCGAGGATGGGGAGAAGATGATCACTCATCGAGCAAACTAGGACCCTTTCTGTGAACCCAAGTTTCATGAAAGGTCCCAGGCTGCCGTGCCCTTGGGTTGCTATCTTGAGCCCCTGACCTACAGTCTAGCCATAGGTTTAGAATATCAGGGCCTGGTTGCCCCGTACCGAAACCTGTGACACTTGAACAGTCTCCACCCAACGAAGGGATGTGAGGCGCGGGGGCCTGCTGCATCTCTGCATTGGATGCCGCTGCAGTGGCACATGCAGCAGCCAAGAGCCAGAGCCGGACCAAGTGGTATGTGCACATGGGCGATTCAGAGACACGGACCTGCTTGCTAAGCGCGCCTTGCAGCCATGTGAGAACTTGAATGCTGCGCAATGCGACTCTCGCTGCAGACATGTCAGGAGCCCACTGGTCTTCCCAGATGCGCGGAATCAATGCTCTTACAACGGCAGACGAGCTGTCTTCTACACTCCTGAAGGCGTACCCTAGAAATATACTATGTTGTCCAATACTAATTCAGTACTGTGCTAGGTACTCGCCTATACGACTGCAAGACTGTATGATACTGACTTATATATACCGTAACCATGACAAAGCTTCGTCAACATGTTACAACTCATTTTGTTCGGGGGCATGGCCAAAATCATTTTGCTTCTCGATGTGGGGTTGCATGCGCTGGCTTTCCCTCGGCCAGCAGCCACTGAAGTTCCAGCCTCTTTGGCCAGGGCCTTGGAAGAAGGAAGCAAGAGTAATGCTAAAGCCCTTTCAGTTGCAAACTCATTGCCTAGGCCTTGACTTGACATGCCAAGCTCTGGCGGCCGAAATCCTGGCAGCCATCGCTAAGTGTTTTAACCGTAGGGTTCCGGACCACTGCTATCACGGCCGCTGCTACTGCTAGCGCTGTTTTTTGTATACGCGATTATTATCACTATTTATCATTCAACTCACGAACACTGTTGCTACTGCAAACTCCTCAACCCCAAACCCCAGCAAGCCGCTGGCCCGTTTGCCCCGATCGCCGGATCCGGCGATCCTGTGGGACATTTCGCGGCTTCACGAGGGCCATCTTCACGGTTTCCACTCTCACACTCGTGCAGCGGCAAGCCTACCATCATCACGCAAAGCTTTTCGTGCATGTGCAACATATCTGTCGCGAAACCAATCGGAATGGATCACGAGCATGGCGCTCGTAAGCTCGTAGCTCAATAAGTCACAGGCATGCTCACAGTCACCGGCAGCCTCACAGTGTCCGTCACAAGTGGCCCCGCATGAACCACACAAAACGACGTCACCGAGGCAGCTGAAGGCAGTGCCCTGTCAATCCTGGACAGCGCTCCTTGCATGTCGTTGCACTTAGATGAAACTGATGCAACCTCACAACCCAGCTTGCAGCTTGGGGCCGCACAACGACGTAACGACTGTCTCGGTCGCAAAAACGCCTATCCGTCGCACACTTCACGCGGCAACGGGCAATCTCCCAAGTCGCCACCCCGACAGTGGTTGTCGTTGTCGTGGCATAGCCCAGCAAGGAGCAGGCATGTTCACATCTGCCTTCGCCCTCGCTGTGACCAGAACAAGAGCCCTGGCAGGAAGAGCACATATTGGCCCATCGACCTGCGACCATAGCAACAGCCTTGTCCATCATGGAGGGACCGACAGGTCTCCTGGCAGACGGTGACGTCGGCAGACTGTGGCAATGTGACATCCCAGCACGCAGCTAGGGCGCCCACAGCCACTGTTCCAACCACAGCAAAAGTCATCCTCCTCACACTGCTTTTCACATATCGAGGTTGGGTCAGGCAGACTCTGTGTGGTTGTGGTGGTGGTGTCCGACAAGGGGATATCCGAAAAGGAGATCTTGTAGCGTTGGCTGTGGAATTGGGAGTCCGACATCTCGTCCAAACCGGCGGCGGAGTAGCCGCCAGAGCTTACCATCATTGGACTAAGCAGGTTTTGGGAGGAGAAGTCCAGGGAATTCCCCATGCCCCCCATCTGTGTGGAGGAAGGCAGAGACATGAATCTTCTTCAGGTTGTGAAGCTCCGCGAAGCCAATCGACACCGGCTCTTCAAAGCCCACATTCCTGAGCGCGGGCTAGATGTTGGCCATAATTGGCAGTCTTCAGGTGCCCGTCAGCAAACTTGCACTCTCAGGGTCCCGAACGTACTCATAGGTAGAGATGCGGGAGACCAGCAGGCCATCCAAAGATCGCGTCCGACGACGCACCCCAATTTGACGTTCCAAGTCTGCCTACCTGTTTGGCAGTGAGGTGGTATAGCAGAGTGTCCGCCAACGAGGGCCAAATGGTTGGGCATGCCTTGCTGAAGACATCTGAAGACAAACTGTTGGATCCCCTCCTTCACTTCACTTGCGGAAACGGAAGCGCTGTCACGCGAAAGCGGAAGCACAGCCCCTCCTCGGAGCGCCGCAAGGAGCGGGGCCAGAGCTGACGTGGCACGGTAGGCTTGCAGCTCTGGGGAAGCCTGGCTACGTTGGTGACGCCAAGGTTGCCAGGCTTCCCCAGCACATCGAAGACTTCCTCTGCAGTCTGCCGATGAGTCTGTGGCAGGCCTGGTGCTTCGGGGCCCGAACCCGAGCCCACGAAGATCAGGCTTTGCACCTTGAGCTCGCCAGCCAAGGTCACAAGATCCACCGTATGGCTAAGCAGGACCAGCGGCGGAGACTTGCTTGCAGCCAGAGGGGCAGCCATGAGCGCGGAGGTAGGCGTCGCACCGAGCCACCACCAGCTCCGAAGCCTGAAACCAGAACTTGGGGGCCAGGGCTTCTGAGGCGCAGGGATGGTGGCAAGTAGCAGCATGAGCTCCACATCGTGCGGCAGGAGGAAGCGGATGCGTGCAAATCCAGGAGGCTTGGCTTTCGGGGGCGAGAGCACAGCTTGGGTCGTGGTTCTGGTGGTCTCCGCATGCACAAAGCCTCGCATAGTGGCTGGTCCCATTGCAGGTGCGAAACTTGGTTTTGCCAAAAGCGCAGAGACCTATCCAGCTGTCGCCACAGCAGCTGGAATCCAAATCCCACGGTTGTTGTCGTAGGCCCAGCCATACAACTTGGTACAACTGTAGCCCACTTTCAGGGGACGGCAGCCAACATCTCTTCTTTTGTGTCGACATCATACATCATGGACTCGTGGCAGAACTTACCAGCGGCCCCGCAAACGTCGCTGCAGGTCTGCCCAGTGGCCCGGAAGAACCAGTCAGAATCTGTCAGGAAAGTGTCGCTCTTCATGCCAACTTGTAACAATCCACGGCTCCGGGCTGGGTCATCATCGCAACCGGCATCACCCTCGACAGATGGAAAAGCCAGCAACATCGCCGCTGTTGCCGTCAAACAAACCATTGTACAACCAGGTGGCCTACGGCGGTTTATACAAGGGGCAAAGCCAAGTCAGCTTGTACTTGAAATCTCTTGAGCCCAAATCTTCAGGGTTTAGACTCTCTCGCATTCGGACGGCCACAGCGCAAAAAGCATGCTTGACCAAAGACTTGTGCAAGCTTGCAACTTCGGAGAAGCAACAATCCAGTCCTCCGTCAACGTCACCGGTCAGGTCCACTGGTTCATCGTAGCCCACGCCTGAATGGGGCGTCCAATCCAAGAACTCATCGCCTCCTAAGACTACTTGGAGGGGCAGGGGACTTAGTAAGTAGGTTATAAGTAGGGTTCGGGTAACTCCATTTAGTGTACTTATAAATCCACTTGTAACCTACTTACTAAGTCCCCTGCCCCTCCAAGATAGACTTTCGCTGCACTTGGGCCTCGCAGGGTCTTCGAAGGGGCGGGAGCCGGCCGAAGAAGCCCATGGTATGACGCTGTGGCGGTGATTTTGTTGGCGCAACTCAGAAGATCCACTTCCTGCAAAGTAGTGGGGCAGTCTGCCTTGCCATAGCTGTCTGTGGCCCTGTACTGCGATGCCGGTGAGCTCTGAACAGCGAAAACACCGCAGGAGCCGGGATAGATCGCCCAAGGCCTTCCCAACTTGTACTCGAAAATCACAGGAGTGCTTGTGCGACCTGGATACCCAGAGGGGGACAACCAGTCGCGGGAGGCTCATTTGGTGGAGCTGCCCTGTCCAGGGGACGGACGAAAGATGCTCGCCTTTGGTGCCAAACCTCAGGCGACCGCCGCAGCTTCAACAGCTCGCCCCACACTTCTTCGTGTCACGGAGCAGGACCTCTGCCATCCCTGAGCTGTGCCTGGGTTTTGGTGCCTGAAGCTGGCTCACAGTGCGGATGCCTCTCCTCCTGGGTGAAGGCCCTCTCATTCCAGAGTCGGATGGCTTCCAAGTCCTCATTCTCCAAATGCCTCTTTCAGTGCCGTGTAGGCCTTGTTGATGCGCTGGAAAGCCTGCGCAGAAGTCGCACAAGAAAGATGAGAGAATCACCACAGCTCCCATGTGAGTGAGGCCACTCGAGTTGGCAGGCTTCCTCAAACACTCAATACTTCGGGCTTTGCGACATCAACTGTCTGGTGCTTAGTAGGGAATGGTGGGTTTTATCCCCGTAGTAGTCCTTATAAAAACCCCAATAATCGTCTCCATAATCCATTCCCCCACCTCCCTCCTAAGAACCAGACAGTCAACCCTTCGAGAACTGCACTTAGGGGGCTTCGGCAAAGGTCTCCAGGCTCCGCAGAGGCCTCGGTGGCTCTGCCCACGTCCTGAGCGGGGCTTCAGCCAGGCTTTCGGCCTACAGTATGGGGCTTTGGGGTTTGGGGTATAGGGTTTAGGGTTTGGGCTTTTCTTTTGAGGGCCCTGTTCCTCCTTGCTACAGTCGGAATACCTAGTAGGTGGGGTGGAGCCGGGGGGAGGACAACCTGCAGTGTTTGGGGTTTAGGGTTTAGCGATTGGTTAGGGTTTGATATAGAGTTTCTCTACGGCAAGCCCCCAAGAGTTGGAAACAGGATTAAGTACGATTAGTGCTGGGATTCCTTATACATTGCTCTTAGGGATTTAGGCTACTGGGTTTCCAGCCTTTCGGCCTCTACGGCATGAGGACAGGAAGCCAGGCCACGAGGGTTTAGGCTTTGGGACCGTGGCAGGTTTCGGCACTGAGCTATGGTACCACGACGACGAGGAAGACAAGCAGGACGCCGACGCCGACGCCACGACGAGGACGGCAAGGACGAGGACGAGGTGAAGGTTCGCTTTGCACATGGCCGGCTTTAGTCCAGCATTTTGAAGCATTCTTCGAAAGAGCTGTGCATCGACTGCTGCATTCGTGCAACAGGCGGTGTCCTCGCTGTTCTTGTCTGGATGATACCTGGCCGGAAAGACTCCAAACCCAAAGCCCTGAACTCTAAGCCGACGCCAGACAAGTCGAACAAGGCTCAAGCTTTCAGTTCTTGCATCCCGCAATCCCGTCTGATGCAGGGGCCCTCACAGACAGGGTTTGGGGTGGAGACTATCTCTAACTATACTATACTGAACTATACTATACTATACTGTACTTTATTCTCTACTATACTATATTAAGAACTATGAAGGCAATGCTACTCCGAGTTATTCCGAGCCCTATACTACCCTAAACCCCAAACCCTAAACCCTAAACCCCCAAGCCCACTACCCCTGTGAAGCTGCGGAAAGAGCCGGGCCTCAGCGCGAGCCTTCGGAAGCTCTGGCGAACCTCCTGCCCGGGTTTGGGGGCTCTTTGGAAGCTCCTGGGATCCTCTCATCCTTCAGAACAGTATAACTGTAGAACTATTAGACATCAGATTATAACTATGATTTCGAAGGTCTGATAACTGTAAATCTGATTTTGATTATGATCTCTAAGGTTACTCGAATTGCTCTTCCTGCTAGTGTTGCTACTACTGCTGTTTTCCCATCTTTACTATTAGCAGAATTACGGCAGCTACCATGAACATCATGTGGGTGCAGGTCCGTGTGCAGTCCTCCACAGAAGCCGTCTCAGGCAGGCCCAGCTGAGCGAAGTGAGACTTTAACAAGGGATCTGCCAGCCTGGCTCGTCAAGCTTAAGGCGGCTACATCACTTGAAATTACATGGGTGGTTGTCCAAAATATGGTTCCTTTTTGGGTCCCTAATATAGCACGGCACCTATTATTTAAGGTACCCCAAAAAGGGGCCATAATTTTGACAACCACCCACATGGAAAGCTGAGTGATGGTGCCGGGTCTGAGTGGCATGTCCCACTACGTGGGGTACGAGACACTGGGTTCTTAGACGTGCACAGCATCGCCAACCCAAGGAGGCCACGGCTATAGCCAACGCCGTACAGAGAAAAAGCCAGAGAGAGACAACGCGATCGAACTGTAACATAGGGGCCTCAAGAATTAGAACAGGATGTTTGGGGGCCCATTATACTGCAATCATAATAAGGAACCCCCCAAAATAGTATTGGTAAGTACTTAAGCCCCAAAATTATAGCACCCTGATAGATCCCTTATAGTAACCCTTATAGGCCCCTTCAAAGGAACCCCATAGAAATCATTTAAGCCCTTTAGTATGAACTTCGGAAGCTACCTTGCTTCGGAACACGTCGTCTCGGGGCCCTTCGGCGCCGCACCTGGCGAGGGGTCGCCGTGAGTTACGCCAGCCAGCGCAGTGTTCCGGAGATTGTTAAGGGATAAGGGTTAAGGGGTTTAGGGTCTAGGCTTTAGGGATTAGAGTTTAGGGTTTATGGATTATTTTCTTTGGGTTACATGGTCTTTTCTCTCTTGTAAGTCCCTCAGCGACACGGTAGAAAAAGGGCACAAGCTGGACAGGACGAGGTCCGCACATCGCCACAACACCGAGCACCAAGAACGCGCTTTGGTCCTAACGTAGGGGCCTTAGTAATCAGAATGTGGTTTCGGGGCCCCTTAAATTCTGTTCATAACAAGGAACCCCCAAAAATATTATAGGTAATTGTTTAGGCCCGTGTAGTATTCGTGAAAAATGAAATCGACGATCACGCAGTCGCACTTTTTGGTACAGCTCTGAGACTTGGTTCTTGTTCAGAAAACTTGCTTTAATCACCAATTTAAGGAAAACCAAATGATTTTGCTACAGATCCCCATCGTGGTAACTTAAATTAAATCCCTTAACAAGAACCCAGGAGATGTCACCTGTGTTCTTAGCAGCATGGTTCGGGGCAACGCCTATAGGTTTGCTCACCCGGGGGGTTTTGGTTTCCAACAAGGCCAGCAGACCCTGAAT
This sequence comes from Symbiodinium sp. CCMP2592, assembly GCA_905221615.1. Taxonomy (NCBI): domain Eukaryota; class Dinophyceae; order Suessiales; family Symbiodiniaceae; genus Symbiodinium; species Symbiodinium sp. CCMP2592. The sequence goes on along the minus strand of CAJNDT010000557.1, from coordinate 966,591 downwards.
TGCATAGCTACCCATGGGCTCCATAGTAGTTCCTTTTTGAGATTACCTTACTGGATTCCTAAATACGAATCACAAAAAAGACCTATAGGATGAAGCCTATGGGTACCTAGCTACTTGGGTCTTGGGTCCTTGCGCCTACATCCCGCACAGCAGGGATGGAACCCTGGCACCTGCAGCTCCCCACGGGCTGTACGGCAAGCCCAAGGCCTGAGCCAAAACGAAATTGGATTCCCTGTCTTCATACGGTTTGATGCCGTAAATCCTGCATTACCCATAATAAGGAATATACCAGAATCTCCTATAGCTTAGGGTGCTTAGGGTAATGCAGGATTTTTTTATCATCAACCGTATTACGTCTCTGGTAGGAACCTACTCAGTCAGCTTCTGCCCCTGCGATACCTTCACCCAGCCACATGGGAGTTTCCAAAAATTACCGGTACCTTATTTTGGGGTCCTTATAATAAGGATCCTACTATTTAGGGTGCTATATTAGGGTCCCCCAGTTTCGGAAACTCCCACATGAACCATGGCAACGGCTCGCAACTTGCAGTGCCAGTCGCCCGAACTTTGCCCGTTGGCCCAAAAAGTTGAAGCCTCAAACCGAAGCTTTAAACCTTCACACTTCCGCCCGACACTTTCAGCACGAAGCGCTAAAGCTACTACTACATGCCAAACCTTGCACCCTCAAGTCCTCCCCAGGCTCAGGGTCCTCCCTTCCACTCCAAACCCTAAACCCCTAACCCCTATACCCCTATACCCTAAACCCCTAAACCCCTGAACCATAAAATAAACCATACACTGTCATCCCTACCTCCTGCACCGCAGGGCGGAGGTGCGGTTCGACGAAGTCCATGGCCCTGGCATCCTCGCAGCTCGTGCACTTCGCTTCGGGCATTTCTCGAAAAAAAGCTGAAGGTCTTTAGGGTAAGTCTTGGTTTTTGAAGGCTCCGTCCCGTCTTGGTAACTATAGGTCATAATTGCAGCCATTTATTTACACATGAGTGCATGGCTATATAAAAGCAATTATTCCTTGTTGTTTCAATTTCACGGTATCGTCAGTAGTAGTACTATTTTATTCCTTACCCACAACCCAACACTCCGGTACTGCTTCAAGTCAAAAGAATGCTTCCATTTACGCTGATGAATTTAAGTTTGATGCAAAAGCTCTGGGAGACTTCCCAAGGTGGGAAATTGAAAGAATTGTCAGCTCCACGTTCTTGACGGAACTCTCTTGCCCTGAACATGCAGGGCGTGCGTCGCGACGGCTCCTCCCTAAACCCTAAGCCCCTACACCCCAAGGGCGAAGTCCCCAATGACCGGAACTTGTCAGCGGAGCTTCTCCCCCTTCGGACTCCACGCCTTCAAACCCCACAAAGTCTCCCAGCTGTTCTGAACACGTGGGAGCCACGGGCTGAAACGAAAGCTCCATAGTGTACATTCGTACGCGTACCTGCATACATACAGACAGACATGCATGCATATAAACGAACACACATACATATACATGCAGACATACATACATACACGCACAGACATAGGACTTTATAGGCTGACATGTGCATATTCGTAAATGCAGACATAGGAGATGAGGAACTAGTATCTAGGGCAACTAGGCTGCACAGTATGCAAGACAATCCAATGCAAGTCCGACGTCAATGCTTTCCAAAATCTGCAAAGGACGTTGAAGCAGAGCACCCTGGGCCAGCATCAACGGCATCAGAACAAGCTCATTTCTCAAAACCCTGCTGAAAGAGACCGGAAGACTCGAAATCTTGCCCGAAAAGGCCCCCCTGACAAGGCGGTCCTGGCCAGCCACGGGTGGGGAGGAGCTTAAAAAACCCTGCAAAACTACCCCCAACTCAAACGAAGCTTTTGCAGGTGAGCTTTCGTGATAGTATGTAATAACATGCAAAAAAAGTATGCACTCCAAAAGCCAGAGCCCATTGAATCCCATAAGCCTCGTGGACACAAGTGCTAAACTCCTAGACCCGAAGGGACCTGCCGGATTGCTGCCAGGACCAGGGCCGCATCCTGCACACGGTTTCGGGTTTCAGAGCTGGGCCTTTTGCCCGCAGGCCTAGGCCTAGGCTTGCTGAACCTGCTCCCGGGGCCATGAGCGCCGAAGTGCCCTAATCCCCCGTGCACGAAATATCAGATACCCAGCTTGACCAGCTGGCGAGCAGAAGAAAGCTTGTGGATGCCAGCACCATTGGGGAGAAATGATGGGTGTTTGCCAATATGACAGCTTCTGTAGTTGAAGCTTGCATCCGCTCATGTTTGTTGACAGTAGGTCGAGGGGTGCCGGCGCTTGGGGGAAACCCGAAACGCCTAAACCCCTAAAACCTCTAAACCCCTAAAACCCCTAAAACCCCTAAAACCCCCAACCCCAAACCCCGCAAACACCACCCAAAAACCCTAAAGTCTAACCCCGAATGGCCCGAATACCGACAAGGCCCTCCTGCACGTGCGGCTCGAGGAGCGCCAGCACCAAGCCACAGTTCTGAGCAGCCGCGAAAGCGACCTCGGATACTTGGTGGGGCAGGGGACTTAGTAAGTAGGTTATAAGTAGAGTTATATTCAATTATAACTCGACTTATAACCTATACTTCTGCTTCTTTAAGTAGGGTTTAGGGTTTGGGGTTGGGGCCCTATAGGGTGTATAGGGCCCTTCTAAAGCTCAGAGGCTTTTTTTTTCGGGTTAAGGCTTCAGGGTTTGAGTTTGGGTCCGACTGGAACCCTCAGAGGCTGAGGGCAGCTCGGGTTCAGGGCTGAGGCCTCACGCTTTCCCTAATTTCAAGTTGGAGTTTGGGTTTAGGGTTTAGGGTTGGGAGCTTCAGCTACTTCAATGGGCCCGCTTCATAAGAGTCTGTGGACGGCAGGATTCACGGTGAAGGGCTTTATGGTCTTGGGGGCTCTTGGCTGTACTTGTGGTACCCTAGAGGAGTCTTGAGGCTCGTGGTTTATATTCTTGAGACCTGGGATTCAGGGCAAGATGAGGGTTGACGCTTCAAGGAGCAAGACCCGCACTTGCAAATCTTTCGCCTGGAACAAAAGCCTTTCCGCAGACAACGCAAAACGCTGCAGCTTGCACATATGCAAACATGAACACGTAGGACGAAGAAGCAGAACAACAAAAGACACCTCAAAAACGAAAAACAACATCAAGAACAGCAGAAGCAGCATGTGCAGCAAGCAATTAGAAGCAGCAAGAGCAGCTGTGGCACCTGCAGCAGGTGGAGCAGCGGCAGCACTAATCGTGGTAGTACAGATACTACTCGCACTGGGGACAATAGGAGGCGTGGTAGGAACTGCAGCAGATATTGGTACAAGAAGGTTGCAACTCAAAGAGCTGAGTCCTGGGATTCAGGCTTCATAATCGCCGCAATACTGTCGGGCGTAGCGTAAGGCCTGCGGCAAGTTGGACAAGGCTTCAGGGCCAAGCATTCGCTCGTGTGATTGCTTCAAACTTTGGGGGGCTCCGAGCTTTGGCACAGGATTGATATGATGCTCATCGTGATCTACCCGGACAACACCTGCCCGAGCAACTATGGGAGGATGACAATCATGAAGATGCTGCTGCTGATGATGATGACGACTTGTTTCGACTTGTGATCGATAATGATGATGATGATGATGATGATGATGATGATGATGATGACGATGGTGACGATGATGGCCATGCTGACTACAGTGACGATGATGACGATGACGATGATGGTGATGGTGATGATGATGCTGCTAAGGATGACGACGATGATGATGACCATTATGAGATGATGATGATGATGATAATGATGATGGTGATGTTGATGTTGATGGTAATTAGCGGTGAAAGCGATGACAATGACGATGATGGTGATGATGATGATGATGATGACGATGCAGATGATGATGATGATGATGGTGATGATGATGTTGACGATGATGATGATGGTGATGATGATGGTGATGATGGTGAGGAGGAGGAGGAGGAGGAGGAGGAGGAGGTTAGGACGAGGAGGGGGAGGACGAGGAGGAGACTGATGAGAATGCAGATGAGGATGAGGACGAGGACGATGATGATGAAGAAGATGATGATGGTGATCATGACCACGACCAGCATAATGAGAAAGATGAAGATCGTTAGCAGTTAGCACTGTTGCTGTTGCCGAAGCAACCTGCACTCCCCCAGAAGCCTCCCCTGTCTTCTTCACCGCTGTCAAGACTACGTCCCTGTCGGCCTGACATGTTCGGATTTTGTGGAAGTCGATCGTCACTTGCAACAGCAGGAGGTTCAAATCCAGATTGAAGCTTGTTCTAGGGCAAGGGTTCTTATGCTGGACTCTGCTAGCCTGTGGGAGGGCTTGAACAGCCCGCGGGCGGCATCTGACTCTCGAACTCTTCGTTGACCCTTGCCTGCAGCTCTGGCGACGCAAATTCCAGGGCCCAGCCCTCCTCACAGTGCAGTGACAATCTATCTTTGCTTCCTCACCACAAGGCCGCCTTCAGCCATGCGCTGCGATGAACGGTTGCTATCGAAATCGTGAGGTTTCACTGAAGATCGACAAAGCCTGTTTAGTGCTGACTTTTCGTGCACGGCAGCTGCACCATTGTGCATTCCTGCAAAAACACGGCAGCACGACTTGGCTGCAAGTTCAAGTGTCTTCCGCACGTTGCAATTTCACTAAATAAGCATGCCATGCAAACAGAAGCAGCAGGATAGTCTGACCTTGCCTTCATTGCCAGACTCACAAGAAGAAGTCTTCTGATGAAGCTTTATGTTGGGGAGTGAAATGAAGGCGGTCATAAGATCAGCTGAATTGCTAGGGAAGCTTGGGGGCTTTGCCCCCACATCCGATTCTACTCATATCAACACAAGAACGCTAGCAGAAGCGAAGCCCCTTGCATTACCCGGGCCGGAGGAACCTCGTGCCAGTATCAACAACTCCGTTGCATGTATCTGAGAGCCTCTGCTGCAGACACATGTAAGCAAGGCTTCGATGTCAGCACCACCGTGAGTTTGACTATACCTATACGTACAATATGGAGCAGGCATACCATAACCCTCCATCTCGTGAACTGACAGTCGAACGCCGCAGATTTGGGATCAGCGGGCTTTGCAAGAGGTCGTAACCTGTACAGATTTCGCCATGCGGTCGCTTGCCCCTGAAGCCGAAACCCTGGAAACTTCAAAACCCAAGCTCTGAAGCCTAAACCCCAAACCCTACAAGCCTGAACCCTAGACCCTATAGCCTATAAGCCTAAACCCGATACCCTACACTCTATAAGCCGAAAGCCTAAACCTTATAACCTGTAAGCCTAAACCCCAAAACCCTATACTCTATTATAAGCCTCAACCCTTAACCCTATACCCTATACTCTATGACCCCAAACCCTAAACCCTAAAAACCCTATACTCCATAACCCTAAATACCTAAACACCAAGCCCACAAAGCCGGTCGCTCAAAAAACCCTAAAGGTCGACCGGATGGTACGGCTCGATGGGTAGGAACGGTAGCACCTCAGCCACACCCACTTTAGGGTTTAGGGTTGAGGAGTTTACGGTTTGTGGGGTTGAGGGCTGAGGGTTTAGGGGGCATCGCCCAGCATCTAGGAATACTTGTCTCAATTGGGGCTGTCAGCAATGATAACCCTAGTTACATACCTTCTTAAAGGATCACGGGACTTTGTAACTAGGGTTGTGGTTGGGGGCAACTATACTGAGTACTGATAACGTATAATCATACTGCTTGGGGCTTTCAGGAAGAATGAGTATTAGTTACCCCAATAATAACCCTAGTTACTAGGTCATGTGATCCTTTGGGTAACCCTAAAACCCGCTGAACCATGACAGAACCCTTTTATGGGTAGTAATAAGGAGGGTTACAAGGAGGGTAACTATACTTATAACCCATATTAGGGGACTGAAAACCCATTTATCACTAATTACCCAAGAACCTCCCAGTTCGATCCTTTAGGAATAGAGTTTTTGGACTGGGGCTTCGAACTTCGGACGGGACGGTGAGCTCGATGAGGCTTTGATTCGAATGTATACGGGTATTTGAACCAGTGAGCGAACAAGCCACGAAGAATTGCCGCATTAAACGACACAAGAGCGTTTCCCAACAAAAACCATGTGCATGAGCTATACTCCTGCAAGATCTTGCCTGCAGATGCCCAAGGACATACGGACAAAAGGCCTGAAACGGTCCTACGCCCTAAATGCCCCTTTGTGTGACCTCTGCAACTTCACGCCGAGCCAGGCACCCGCTCGGCCCAGAGGAAGGAGCCAAAGCCAAGCTCCTTCGGTGGCGGTTCAGGGTTTAGGGTTATTGGGTTGAAGGCTCGAGAGTATATAACCCCTCCTGGGATTTACGGCGTAGGATCAATTCATATGTCTACGGAAAATAGGTTGGCACTCTCACAAAGCCAGCACAGGTACGCATCCTGAAAGCAAAGGATGCTATCTATGCTTCGTAACCCATACAAAATGAATCCCTTCCAGAAAAAACCACAGGAACCCTAAAATTCCTCAAATTCTCATTCGGACCCAAATACTCTCGACCTTATGGAAGCTATTGAAGGAACCTTATCCTTCTACTATGAGACGTCCTTGCCCACCCAGGAGAGGAAGGACATGCGATGCCGGTGCCAGTCCGGGAAGATCCAAGCATACCTGTGCTCTGCTGGCATTAGTGGCTGTGCTGGTCAGGGCGTTTGAGGTTCAAGGCTTCGTGGGCTCATGCCTGGCTGCGGGACCAGAAGGGTCCATGTCTTGGCAAGCAAGAGCCATCGCACAGAAGCAATGGCTTGCTAGCATAGCTTGATAAAATAGAAAATCTCCACACTTTCGGCAGTTCGGTGCGCCCCAATCCATCGTTCGGCGGTGAAGTCCGAGTCACTTCGTCGACCAGGGCACCAGGCGCATGGCGGACATGAGCACCTGGCACTACAGCCGTTGGCTTAGTAGGCTTTTCAGCTAGAGATCCGGGTCCCTTGCAATTCCCATGAAAGCTTGCAACCCGAACCCTAACCCCTAACCCCTAAATCCTAAACCCTAAACTTTAAACCCTACAACCCTAACCCCTAAACCCTAAACCCTCGACCCCAAAGCGCATTTCAAAACCAGTGGAACCGCCTGGGTGACCCGCAGGCGCTCGGGCACCATGCGGCGGTCCAGGCAGAGGCCCGACAAGTCTGAACCTCGTGGCTTCGGCTCGGGGCTTTCATGTCATGTAGGGGCCTTTATCAGTAGACTAGGGTTCCTTTTAAGGGGTCTTTATAAGGGCTATAAGGGATCTATAAAGGGTTACGATTAGCATGGGGTTTTGTGGCATAGCATACTATAATCATACTAATTAAGGAGCCCGAAAATGGTGTTGGTAATTATTTACGCTCCTACATTAGTGATCTCACGGCCACTCTGCTGAGTTTGCTTGCAACACAGCTGAGGCACTCATCAAGCGAACCACGACCTCAGCGACTGCAAAGGGAATCATAGCACGACAGCACCAGATTTCACCAGATGCTTTAGAACCTGACGGCACCGTACGGTCCGAAACGGCAGCGTATATCTGCAGACCAGCGGCCACTCCGTTGAGAAGCTCTGCCCATCGGCAGGATTGGCTGCAGCCGATGTCCGGATGCCTCAGGCAGCAATTCAATGCGGCTCCGCTTCTTCACTGTCTTGGCCTTCCGTTTTAAAACTCTCCGGCAAGAAAGAGCAGCATTCAGCCTGATCCTCCACCACACACCAAACTAACCCCGCTGTCAGTGTAACTATACCCCAAACCCTAAACGGATATGCTCAAACTCCAGAAACGCCCCAGGCCACCGGAACAAGGGAGGGCCGCTGTGGCACGCCGAGGTCTTCCCGAACTCACCTGGGTCCAGGGCTTTAGGGGTTTAGGGTTTGGGGATTAGGCGTTTAAGGGCGCTTCAGGCTTTAGGGCCTGTGCTTAACACCTTACTCCGCTTTCAGGCCTGGGGCTGTGGGTTCGGAAGCATCGTGGGTTGGGATCTATTCTGAAGCTTTAAGAGCTTGGCCAGAGCTGTCCGAGTCACCGAAGAAGAAGTCCGCGTCGTCGTTGCTGATAGTCTTGTCGAAGTCTTCGCCATTCTGAGGCGATCGCGGGCTAATGCAACCGCAAAGCAAGGCCCTTGTTTCAGAAATCAGCTCAGAGCACAAGATCCTCGAGCTGCACGACCCCAAACCCCTCGGTGTGCAAAACGCACCCCGCACACTGACCTCGGCCCTCACCCTCAGATCGAAAGCCCGAAGCACAGGCCGTCAACTTCGTACCCTGAGCCCGAAACCCTCAGACCTTAAAACCTGAAAACCCAACCTAGCAGAAGCAATATAGGGGCTTTTAATCATTCAAACAAGGTTTAGGGGCCCACTATACTACAATTATCATAAGGAGCCCCCAAGATAGCATATTTTAGGATCAAGGCCTCTATCTTATCTCTCCACAAGGTGCCGACAAGCTTCCGGAGGCCACTGCTGGAAGCATGACTCGAGAGACAGCGAGGCAAAGAACATCTCCTGCAACTGGCTTACGGGTCAACAGTTTCGGTTAAGGGTTTGGGGTTTAGGGATTTTGGAGTTTAGAGTTTAGGGTTTAGGGCCTTATGGTTTTAAGGTTTCAGGGTTTAGGATTCGGGGCGGCGTCGGACGGAGATAAAGGAAACAGGCTGAAGCATAAAAGCAAGCATGACAGGAACTTATGCCATCTCAGTCGACAAGACCCGATAGGGCACCCTTTCCTTCGAAGGGAAACAGCGCACAAGCTTGGGATGTCATATCATCAGGCTGGCTTCGAATATCATAAACTGTCTTTTGCCGATGGGTTTTTGGGTTTGGGGCGTTTCGCTTGGCCTGTTTTGGGAGAAGGAGGCAAGCAGCACCCTGTCCCGCGAGGGGAAAGCCGCATCCATGATCCAGGGCGGGAGGACCAGTGGCTCAATCTCCAGGAGGCTCAAGCGAAACCTGGGGTTTAGGGTTTAGGCTTAGAGTTATTGTTTAGGGTTTAGGGTTTAGGAGGCTCAAGCGAAACCTGAAGGAAGCAGCAGGGAGAACATGACTTGGGGCCGCTAGGTGTTCGGGTTTAGGGCTAAGGTCTTCTTTTTTAGGGTTTAGGGTTTAGAGTTTAGGGTTTTAGGGTTAAGAGTTTAGGGTTTAGGGTTAAGGTACGGGTACCTCCGAGAATGAGGACCGGCCTGCAATTGAGAGAGTAGCTTCTGATTCGACGCAAGATCACTTTGGTTGGCCCTTAACCCGAATCCCTTGAGACCGGGACAGACCTACAACAGACGCAATCAAGATGTTTACTCAGCTTACTCTTGACTGGCACACCAGAAAACAAATTGCCTCGTAGCTCATGTAAGCCTCAGGAGCAAACAGAAAAGTTCAACCCAGTCGAGGCACTCCAGGCTTGATTGCAGGAGCAGCTGCGCAGCTTCTCTGGGCGAAGTTTCCTCGGCATGAGGGCGGGGTGGGGCGTCAGGGGCTCCACTCTGAATCCGCCGCTCGAATCTGATCTGCCAGATTGCCAGGCCCCTAAAGCAAGCATCTGCGCTTCCAGTAGCCGCGACTTCAGAGGCTCTGGCTAGGTGTAGGAGCAAGAACAAGAACCGAAGTACACCAGTAGATTCATGGATGTCTTCGCTTTCTTAGCCGAGCCCGGTTCTGACACTCTCCAAACTCTGATCGCGAGACTGCTGTCGGACAAAAATCGCACATTACCCCAAGAGACCTTTGACGATGGGAGTTCTGGCACACTCCTCCTCCCTATAGGATGATGCGAAACTTCTCCCATCACCCGGATCATGTGGGAGCTTCCGAAAATAGGGGACCCTCATATAGTACCCTTAATTGTTATTAGAAGGACCCTAAAACAAGGTACCCCTAATTTTCGGAAACTCCTATCTAAAACCCTAAACCCTACATCCTAAAATCCTAAAACCCGAAGTCCTGGACTCTAAACTCTAAACCCTAAAGCCCCAAAACCCTAAACCCGAAACCCCATCACCGCGATCATCTGAGGCTCCGCAAAGGGATGCAGGCCGATGTGTCTCAGGAGCTCGGTCTCCACCGCCAGGGCCCTGGCGCTCGGCCTGCAGGGGCTTAGGGACCCAAAGTGCTGACTGGGTTTAGGGTTTTAGGGTTATCGGGTTTAGGGTTTAGTTTAGGGTTTAAGGCTTCAGGGTTTTAGGGTTTAGGGTTTATGGGGTTTTGGGTTTGAGGGTTTTCGGGTTTGAGGGTTTAGGGTTTCGGGTTTGAGGGTTTAGGGTTCAGGGGTCGGGCTCAGATTTCACAGCTCCCTGCATCAAGCTCAGCAAACTTTTCAACCCTAAAACCCTGAAACCTTAAACCCTAAACTAAACCCTAAACCCTATAACCCTAAAACCCTAAACCCAGTCAGCACTTTGGGAGCCGGCCTAGGCTCGGATTGGTGGCTCACCGCAGGAATTGTCAGTGAAGCCTCCTCTGCAACCTTCAGGGTTTAGGCTGAAGGGCTTAGGGTGAAGGGTTTACGGTTTACCTTCGGCAGACAGGTAGAAAGCCGAAGATTCCCGGAAACAGCTTCCTGCTGCCGTTGCATCAAGCTGTAGCTACATACGGACTCGCAAACCCGTGCAAATGCTGACGTACAGCGGCGTCTAACAGCATCCTAGCTCATGCCACGAAAAGCCACGACTCTAAGACATCAAGGTCCGGTTTTTCAATACCACCTGGAACTCATCTTTCCGATCATCGTGCCCAGCGGATAGGCATTGCAGTTGCGGGGCCACGAAGTATTCGACCAGACCTCAGGGAGACCAGGCAGAAGTGGTGGAAGCTGCTGACATCCTGTCCCGCCTCTAAGAGTCATGGGAAGCGAGGAAGAAGAGAATCTCTTTCAACAAGAGGGCTTGAGCCAAGTGGAGGCCACGTCTCTGGGATTTCCACAGGAGTGGGGAGGACTCTGCCTCCAAGCATGTCTACGCGGCAGGCAGGTCGCAGGTCACTACTGCGAGCGCCGATGCATGGAACTCTCTATATCTGCATCCAGCTGTATCTCTACCTATACCTATACCTCTACCACCGCCTATGCGGAATAAGCATGTGCATACGTATATGCATGCGTATGTCATAAGCTTATGTAGTGCCTGTGTACAAGTCTATGCGTCTTTATATGTATATGTGTATGTATATGTGTATACGTATGTGTATGTGCATATGTATATGCAATGTGCATTCTATGTATGCATGCCTGAATGTCTATGTATGTATGTCTGCAGGTATGTAGGTATGCATTGTACGTATGTATGTATGTATGTATGTATCCCGATTTATGTATAAATGTGTACACAGGTATATGCACATACCCCAGCATCGACCTGACTCCTTAAAGCGCCCACGGATCCTGCAATAAAGCCTTGAGGACGACATCTCGATCGGCTCGGAGTTCAGCAGGAACCTCCGGCCCCAAGTCGCTGCAGCGGTGGAGGGAAGATCACGGAAGAAGCTGGGGTTTAGGGTTTAGGGTTTAGGGTTTAGGGCAAAATCGGATCAAGAATCGCTTGGTTGGCTGCTCTGGGTCCAAGGGACGATGCGGAGCACTCGCCAGTCTTGACCGACGGCTGCCAGCACGACCTCCCAGACACTCTCGTCCCTCTTTGGAGCTTCGATGGGTCCACGGGGGTCGAATTCGGATAGCCTCGCCTTCACCCGACCTTTTCCTTCTTAGTTGGGCCAGTTCCCTTAGAACTCGTTTCTCTTCGGTATCGCGCCTCCTTATCCGCACGCACGGACGCCGAGGCCAAGGACAGTACCCAGCCATCCTTCCTGGCTGAGGCAGACGCTGCGATTTCATCCTAGGCCTTGGCCTCTACAGCCTTCAAGGCAGCAATCCTCAAGCCTAATCTCCTGTGACACTAAACATATTGGGGAAAACTATTTTTTCCGCAATATGCTTAATCCTCAAGCCGAATCCCCCGTGACCTGGAACCTTTGCCCTTCCCGGACCAGGTAAGATCAATGAAGACACCCGCAGATAGATGCCAACGAGTTTGAGTAAGCTATTGATTCAGTCGTCCGGGAACTCGCAACTAGATTGTTGACAAGAGGAAGAAGAGGAGGAGGCGGCGGAAAACGCAGAGACGGAATCGATGCAAAGGACAGAACTGTAATAAAGAGCAGTATCGTCAACTACTCGGCACTCCTCAAGACTAACTCTGAAATCTCCACAACAGCACCCGACCACGTTTTCACCCAGAAACCATAAGAAAACACTGTGTGATGATATAGTACCCTAAACCCCAAACCCTAAACCAGTACTGTTGATGATACAAACCCTGCACTACCCCTAATAAGGAATATACCATAAGTTCCCTAGTTTACGGTCCAATGCAGGATTTATGTCAACAAACGTAGTACAGTGTCAGACTGCCTCGCCGCTCGGAGGACGAGGTCCCGGTCGCCGTGCAGCTCTGGGGCGGCGAACTGTAAAGCCCAGCCATCCTCAAACCGATTCGACGAACGATGGCTGTTACGATAGTACTGTAATCATATACCATAACATTCGACAACAAAAAACATAATATACCATAGTTAAATACTATAATAACTCATAACCTGATACCAAAAATATGTTCTTACTAGTGCCATCATCGATATTACAGCACACCGCAGGGTATAGGGTTCAGGATGCAGTGGCGGGGTTTGACACGCTAGGAAACGGCATTTCCGGACAGCGGCCTGTTCCTTCAGGATATACCCGAACTGGGCCCAAGCTGGCAGAAACTACAAGCAACCGTTCATCTCGCTGCACCCATTCAGATGTGCATTTTCGTAACAGATTATGATATATAAAGAAAATATTATAGCCCCATACGTTCTATTATTATGGTATCAAACTACGGTACATTATGGTATCTGGTCCTCCTCGACGGCGGCAAGCACCACTTCGCGATCGGCCTCCAAGGGTTCCGCTTGATCAACCCACTGGTATAGGGTTTAGGGTTTAGGATTTGGGGTGTAAGGATTTGGGGTTTAGGTTTGGGGATTTGGGGTTTAGGGTTTAGGGGTTCAGGGGTTTAGGATTTCGGGTTTGGGGGTTTCGGGTTTGGGGGTTTAGGGTTTAGGGCCTAGGGGAGTTTAGGGTTTAGGGTTTCGCAGCCACGGCAGCGATGTAAAAAATGGCAGCTGCATAGATCGAAGGTGCCTCTACCACTGAATCGAAACGCTGGGACCCAGATCCTGCCCCTTAACACATGAGCAGCCTCGAAAGACCTTTCAGCTCTAAGGATCCTGTCCAGACTTCAGTGAACATGTGCAGCCGAAGCGATGCTGAGCTGACCATCCACGGCTCAAAGACCCACTGACTGGCCTAGCAGCTCGCAGCATGCTAAGGCTCAGTGGCAACAAGTATCTCGTGACACATTCCGACAGGCGAAGCTCAGGGAGGGGAAGTAAATGAAGCAAGCAACCCCCGAATGGCAGAAGAAAAAGACCTCAGATCTGGCTCGCCCAAGATGTCAACAGATCCATGCTCCGAGGAGTGATCCGCAGAGGAAAAGAAGCTGACCTAGGACTTCTCCCGAGCCAGACACAGACCCGGACGCGGTTTGTTGCCAAACACCCCTGAGGAGGGTCTAGGGTTTAGGATATTGTGATCATTCTACAGCCCTAGAGCTCTCCGTGGATCTGCACTGCCTGTAGGTGCGCTGGAGCATGCTGCAAGGACCAGCCGTCCTCCCAGACGGTTTAGGGTTCAGTGGTTGGGGTTGTCGCATTACTGTCCGGTTCTGAGTAAGGAATGGGGGAATGGGCTATTGGGACTACTATAGGGAACCTAAGGGACGATCACAGGGATCCATTCCCCCATTCCCTACTAAGAACCAGACAGATCAGGGCGGTCTCAAGGGTTGTTGCATTAGGCCCTTAATAGTTGCCAATACAATTTCCTTGTTATAAGTATAGTATAAGGGGCCGTCTCTTCTTCGAGTTGGCATGAGGTGTGGCTTGAAGGGTCTTGCAGACTGGGATGCCGCTTCCAAGGTCTGGCAGGGCCGTGCTCGTTCCGTCGCTGCATCAAGATAAACCAATGCACTAGCTTGAAAGGGATCCATAAGGGTTACTATAAGGGATCTATAAGTTTACTATAATCTAGGGGCCTTAATGATTAGAATAGGGTTTGGGGGTATATTATCCTCGTGATATAATCAGGAACCCCGCATAGTATTGGTAACAATTCAGGCCCCTATATAATCCCCTCTCCTTTCGCACAGCTTCGAGGACATCCTGGCACGGGAAAGGCAGCCACCCCGAAAACGACTGGAACTACCAGGCACATCACACGTCATACTGCCAGGGTGAACCGCAAGTGCTCCATGCCGGAAGACCTCCCACTCTTGAAACTTGAAAGCATGGGACAGTGAAAGACACGTGAACGGAGAGGGGGATGCTTCTTTCAAGTCTCTTCAGTGTGGAACTCGCGAGCGGGTACCGCCGGAACCAGAACTGCCGTTCTGCACGTGTCTGACACTTTAAGCAGGAGATCCAATAGAAGCAATGACAATGACTACTCTGGTGATACTTGTCACCACCATTTAAATTGCCAGTCCACAGCGTAAAGCCACCCTGGCACCTCGCGGCAGCGTGCTCTCGGTACAGCATGGGCCCTTACCTGCACCACGAAAAACTTCTGCACCCGTTCTACGAGTACGAGATCACCGTCCATGTCTAGCTTTGGGGTTGTGATTTCCCATCGTGGTCGCCCCCATGTGCAAGTCTCAATATGGATATCCCGACAGGCTGTTTCGACCACTGATGTGTTCTCATCATGACGAACTTATTCGATCTGGAACTCCCTTGCCCTATCCGGAAGGAATGCCGATTCAATGGTCTTGAAGCTCGAACTCGACCTGCAAGCAACACTGACACCAAAGATGTGGGGCGAGCTCTGCCTCTCGAAGGGAGCACTCCAAGCCGCTTTTGGAAGCATGAAAGTCAAGCAAATAATCAGCTCTGGCAAAGGCTGCTCTTCAGCCCTACACCCTGAGCCCGAAACCCTACACCCTGAGCCCGAAACCCTACACCCTAAACAAGGAACCCTACACCCTTAGAGCTCTGGACTTCTGCGACTTTCGGGCGGATGAAAGGCCACCGCCACCGGGGCTCACCGTCACAAGGGTGGGCTCGCTGCTCACCTCTCCGCCTTACCCGTGTAGACAGGGCATGACCCAAAAAACACGCAAAAATAATTGTGATAGTCATGATCATAAGATTGCTCAACTACACGAAATAATCAGACTCATAACCATGATACCAATAGATAGCAGCACTTCTCGCTCTAGCCGGAACCTGGGGACCTAGAACCCTTGTCCCTGCATCGCCTGACGTTTTTGAGCACACCTGAACCCTGGACGTTTCCCGCTGAGCTTCGATGCCAGCAAGCTCCACGGCGCCTGACGTAGCTCCTTCAACGCAGGGATTTGACAAAAGCATTCCTGGCACCACTACTGCTACCACAGCAACAACCACCATGACGACGACCACAACGATTGCTGCTACTACCGCTGCCGCTGCCGCTGCCGCTAAACCACTACCACTACCACCACCACCACCACCACCACGACTACTGCTACTACTACTACTACTACTACTACTACGACTACGACTACGACTACTACTACTGCTACTACTACTACTACAACTACTACTACTACTCCTACTCCTACTCCTACTCCTACTCCTACTCCTCCTACTACTACTACTACTACTACTACTACTACTGCTACTACTAAACAGAAGCTACTGCTACTGCTGCTGCTACTGCTGCTGCTGCTACTTCTACTTCTACTTCTACTTCTACTTCTACTGCTTCTGCTACTGCTACGGCTACGGCTACTGCTACCGCTACGGCTACTGCTACTGCTGCTGCTGCTGCTGCTGCTGCTGCTGCTGCTGCTGCTGCTGCTGCTGCTCCTGCTACTGCTACTACTACTACTACTACTACTACTACTACTACTACTACTACTACTACTACTACTACTACTACTGCTACTGCTACTACTACTACTACTACTACTACTACTACTACTACTACTACTACTACTACTACTATTACTACTACTCCCACAACTACTACTTCTACTTCTACTTTTAGTATTACTACTCACTACTCCTCGTGATGCTGCTGCTGTTGCTACTACTGCTCTTCCAACCACCTTCACCACTGCTGCCACCACCACTGCCATCGCCATCACTGCCAATGTGACACTATGACGACGAACAATGCCAACAAAGACGACGATGAATACTACCACTATCATCATCAGGAGAAAGAAAATCAACAACACATGTGATCATAGTGAAGCTGTCGCCGAAGATGCGAATTATCATGTACCATGATCATCAGCAACAGGACATGTGATCATGGTGAAGCTGTCGCTGACGATGCTTATGATCATGACCCCGAGTCCCGGACTATGCTCCAGGCCAGATGAAGGTGATGATTGTGATCATCATGATCGAGAGCTTGGCGTAATGATGATCATCACGATGAGTGAAGGCAAGGAGGCAGAGCAGTATGAGGAGAATGACCAAGGATAAGAAGAGGAGGAGGAGGAGGAAGACCACAACAACGAGGGCGGCGGTGGTAGCAGCCACGAAGACAATAGTTCGGATTGCTTCCAGGTTGTAGCCTTTGCTTCCAAGGCGGCTGCCCGCAGTCGAGCACTGTGCCGCTTGAGGATCTCCCACGTGAGTCTGGCCCCCTTGAATTGGGCGCCCTAGCGAAGACTTGAAGATCCGATCTTTGTTACTTGGAGGATCATGGGACTTAGTAAGTATGGTTTGCCTTCATTAGGGTTATATGTCATCATAAGTATAGTTACCTGAATACTAACCCTAGATACTAAGTCCCATGATCCTCCAAGTAAACTGGCAAGATCTTTTGCAGCATCACAGCACACGGAAGGTGCGACGGCTGGCGAAGTGCACAGTGCGCCTGAACCCGAAGCAACTGCCTGCGTCGCTGCGACAGAAGCACCAAGAAGCCAGCATCAGCCGCATCATGGCTCCCCCCGTTTCCCCGAAAACCTCCAGGAGACAGATCGCGAGAAGGACCAACAACAGATCTGACCATGTCCGGTCACCTCTTCTCCCTCAGAAGAAGCTTTGGTGATCTGGCCTACCGTGAAGCAATGAGAATACTTCTTTGGAGGCAGCTCCCTGAACGTGAGTGGAAGGGCTACCCTCAATCTTGCATTTTGGTCTAATCCTGTCCCTAAACTCTCACCCTATGAACCCGGAACACCGAACAACGGGGGTGTTTCGGTAAGTGACCTTAACCTAAGCCCGATCTCGCGCCAAGGCCCCTAAGCAAGGGATCCCCCGCGGAATAAACCCTACAATGTAACGTAATCTGATATCTTGCACCAAATTACAGTCTGACACTATGGTACAACACATCATCGTTTATTGTATTATGTTTTGTTGTAAGATACTACAATAAACTGAAACGCATTATAAGAAGGGTCCCTAGATAAGAGAGCCCCAATTTTCGAAAATTAGGGGTTCCTTATTTTGGGGTCTTTTTCGTAAGGATCCCATTATTCAGGGTACTATATTAGGGTCCCCTATTTTCAGACAGAAACCCCCGAGCGTCCTGGCGACACCTGCCCACGCCAGGATCGCATAGAGCTGGAGCGCTGCAGCCAGGAAACCCCATCCGGCGGGGACGGCGCGTGAGCGCCGGCTACAAAGGAGACCTGGTATAGAGTCATTGCTAGTATAGCACTGGTATTTTGGTACTCATACAATAACACTAGTTACGATTCTTAACAGTATTTTTATTCTTGTTACTATTGCTGGTAAGTTTCAGAAGTGCATGAAGGATTAGATTATCCTCCACGTTCAAGTGATTTCGGCTTCAAGGTTTAAATGGGATTACCGCCTGGTAGCATTCAGAGACTTGTTGAAAAGTCTTGGATGGTGTAATGTTGGTGTCAGGGACTGTTAGAGCGGCAGCATAAGAGCTCTCAACTTGGTGGGGCAGGCGACTTAGTAAGTAGGTTATAAGTATACTTATAAGTACCCTAGATGGAGTTACCCCAATTATAACCCTACTTATGACCTACTTACTGAGTCCCCCACCCCTCCAAGAAGAATCAACGGGGCAGGCTTGGGGACTATCTTGAGCTTCGGGGATCCGTTTAGGGTCTTTGACCCTCATCGATGCACAGAACTGCTTCCTTCGATGCCGTTTCCATGACTAAGCCTTACTTAGACCATTATGATGATGATTGCTATTGCTGTTATTATGAATAAGAAGATGATGATGACGATTACTATTGTTATCATTATTATTAGTATTATGATTACGAATATGGTTATTGTTTTCATGATAATATTACTGTCATTATTCTCAATGTACTACTTCCAATATTACTTGCACTATCATTAATGTGGCTTTTTTCTAGTACTAGTGCTGCTACTGTTATTATCACTATTATTGCTATCATTAGTCTTGGTTTCATTTCTGTGATTCTGATTATTGTTGTTGGGATCATTGCTGTCATTATTGGTATTGCTATTGTTGTTGTTGCGGTACCTCGGAGGAGGCAAAGGACGGCCGGCCATCGTCATCGGCAAAGTCCACGTCAAACTGGATGTCGTCCTCGATAAAGTCTCCGCAGCTGTTACGCAGATACTTGCGGATCACCTCGCACGGTTTAGGGTTTTCAAGGCGTGTTGCCCGTTTGCCCGTTGAGCGCCTGCTCTAGCTCCACACAAAGAGCACCCTGAAACCAAGTTTAGCAACTTTGGCCTGCCTAAAAGTCACCGCTGAGAGGCCCTATAGCCTAATATAAAGGCCTTGATGATTAGAATAGGGCTTTGGGGCCCAGTATACTATAAATATAGTAAGGAACCCCCCCCAAAAAAAAAACAGTGTAGTTGTTGTTGGTAGGACTCCAGAGCCCTCATTAGGGCGCGTCCAATAAAAAAAAAAAACAGTGTAGGTGATTATTCATCACACTGTCAGCACACCGGGGGCTTGTGCCGAGGAGCCTTAAAGGCTGGAAGGGTCACGATGTCCAGGAGAAGGAGAAGGCAGAGGGCTCCTTTAGGGTTTAGGGTTTAGGGTTTAGGGTTTAGGGTTTAGGGTTTAGGGTTGAAGGAGGAGGCAGAGGGCTCCTTGCACAGCGAGTTTGCAGAGCCGGGTGGCGGGGCCACTGACTTTCCCGAAGCGGAAGCACTCAAACTTCTCAACATCCTTGAGGAGGTACCTTAGCACGGGATCCGGCCTACCGCTCCAAGCTTCGCTCTCTGTTGGGCACTGGCACCTTGGGGGTTTAAGAGCTCTTTGAGGACTCTGCCACTGTTCTGGCTGCGTTGCAACGTCAATTCGAGAGGACAGCTTTTCTCGTTTCCGACGGTGCAGACCTTTTCTTGAGCGGCCCCCGAATCGAGACTTGGCTTCAGCGGGTAGTGGTGTCGGCACACGGTAATCTTGCCACAAGAGCTTTTGTCAGGCGTTGGCGATACGATCAGGAGCGACGGCCGCAAGGAAATCCCGACTCCCCCACAGCTCCTTTGGGAAAAGCACTCTTGAAGCTGCTTGTGCAGCGCTCTGAACGGTCCAGAAGCCCAATCTCGCATGTCGTAGGCCCCGCAGCCGATGCTGTCCAGTGCAGTGGCGAGAGGTAGGAGAAGCTCAAGCTCAGTGCAGTCTGAAGGAAGTCCTTCGCCCTCGAGTTTGATGCCAAGGTCCACAGGGTTGAAAAGATCCGGAATCGGAAGTCCCAAGCCCTCCCTTCGCTCGTTCTCTGCCCTTCCGTGGATCCGCTGCTTGCAGTTGGGCCACTTCGCTCCCAGGCGGCGAGTGAAGTCCCCCACTTCGAAGAAGGAGTTCCAGACATCGCATTGGCGGCTTTGCTCCGGGGAGTCCTCCGTGGGGTCCACTGCATCGAGGGCTACCAGGCCCATGGCAGATTCGAAACAGGTGCACTTCGCCAGAAGTAACGGCCGGGCTAAGATTACGGTGGACAGAAAGTTGAAGACGAGCACAAAGTAATAACAGCGAACTTGACCTGTGTTCCGTCGGATGACCGACCACGTCCCAAGGACATGGGCCAGAAGTCGAAATATCAGAATCGCGGCCAGGACCTTCCACCCAAAATCCGGCAGCCAGAGCTTCCCCAGAGCTTTATGGCGCAAGAACAACAGCAGCAGCACGCTGCTGCCGGCGAAGTCTAGCAGGATGAAGGCCACAAGAGTCCTGGGTAAAGATCACATGTTCATACTACATTCATGTTGCGTCTGCATGGTATGCATCGAGCTGATACGACAAGCTCTGTCTTGTTTTCTCGCGGGTCCTGCGAGAGACCCAGGGATCCAGAAACTTGCACTCAAACCTGAAAGCCTCTCGGAGCCTCCAGCAGCCATCGCAGACAGAGCAAAGCCTGGCACAGGCCGGGTCTTATCTAGCAAGCCGTTCCTTACCAAAGCGATCTCTGAGCGCCGTAGACAGAAGAAAGCCCTGACTAGAAACTTCGCCCGAGCCACGAACAAGCCTAACATGGCCTATGAATTCCCAACCGAGGCATTAAAACAATAACTTTCCTCGCCTCCCGCACCAATCGGAGAGCACTCGCCGGCAATGCCAACATCGTCTTGTCATGCTGGCCAAGGCATCTCAACCCAAGCAGCGAGGCGATGCTGTTCGTAGGGCGCCTATTGCAATCGAGGGTCTAATCTATGGTCACCTTCTTCCGATGCATGACATGTCTACATCAACAAAACCATCGGCCCGCTTCTTGTCTAGCATTCTAGCACTTCGACTGCTGGTCTGAACCCGAAGCTGCAGCGTTGAGCTTGTAGGCACAAAGGTAGGTGTGCATATATCAATGTATAGCATACATCATATATCATATGTCATATGTCATATATATATATATATATATATATATATGTGTATATATATACATATATATATGTATTTCGCATTTCCAAGCATTCAGTGGTGTTCGCAGCCTAATTAACAAACATGCAAACCAGCAGTATGCACTCAGGAAGGAAGGCGCCTGGGTATTCAACTCGCGCCACTCAAACCTGGAGCAGAAATCTGCAAAAACCCAGCCTTAGCGCAAGCAACGCTGCTGGATAAGACAAAGGTGGAGATTGACCCGGCACCATTTAAGGCAAAAGCCGTCTCCAACTCAACCAAAACGCAATGGCAAATCCTGGGCCTTAAAGGCACCAGGATAACCAAGCAACCGTGCTACTGCTGCTGCCGTAACTGCAGGCACAAGTCAACTCAACTACCAACGTCCCATTGGGGACGTGGTAGTGT
Source organism: Symbiodinium sp. CCMP2592 (assembly GCA_905221615.1). NCBI lineage: Eukaryota > Dinophyceae > Suessiales > Symbiodiniaceae > Symbiodinium > Symbiodinium sp. CCMP2592. The sequence goes on along the minus strand of CAJNDT010000557.1, from coordinate 945,268 downwards.
GCGTTCAAAGCCAAGGAACCTACATCACACACTCATGGCCAAACCGTGCGTGCACAGAATGGCCTCAGCCTGAGCCTATTCCTCATGGGGCAAAAGAGGCAAACTGCAAGCTGTACGCCCCTCACAGCATTAAATAGAAAAAGCTGTGCTTACTAACAGCACGTAGCCTCAAGGGCCACGATGCACGACATAGGGCAGCAATCAACAATTGTCGTGCCGCCTTGTCTTTTCTTGTCCAAACGTCTGCATGCCACCTCGCATGTGCGGAGTCAAGTGAGGGGTCGACTCCTTCTGCAGGTTGCAATCCGAAAGAGTAAGGCCACCCTCAAACTGCCTGCCAGCAAAGATCAGGTGCTGCTGGTCGGGCGGGATGCCTGCCTTATTTTGGGACTTCGCCTTGACTTTGTCGAACGTGCCACTGGCCTCAACGTCCAAGGTGAGCGTCAGGATCTTGACAAAGATCTGCATGCCGCCTCGCAAGTGCGGCGCCAAGTGAGGGGACGATTCCTTCTGCAGGTTGTAATCGGAAAGAGTACGGCCGCCCTCAAACTGCCTGCTAGCAAAGATCAGGTGCTGCTGGTCGGGCGGGATGCCTGCCTTATTTTGGGACTTCGCCTTGACTTTGTCGAACGTGCCACTGGCCTCAACGTCCAAGGTGAGCGTCAGGATCTTGACAAAGATATGCTTGCCGCCTCGCAAGTGCGGCGCCAAGTGAGGGGACGATTCCTTCTGCAGGAGGTAACCGGAAAGAGTACGGCCGCCATCAAACTGCCTGCTAGCAAAGATCAGGTGCTGCTGGTCGGGCGGGATGCCTGCCTTACTTTGGGACTTCGCCTTGACTTTGTCGAACGTGCCACTGGCCTCAACGTCCAAGGTGAGCGTCAGGATCTTGACAAAGATCTGCTTGCCGCCTCGCAAGTGTGGCGCCAAGTGAGGGGACGATTCCTTCTGCAGGTTGTAATCGGAAAGAGTACGGCCGTCCTCAAACTGCCTGCTAGCAAAGATCAGGTGCTGCTGGTCGGGCGGGATGCCTGCCTTATCTTGGGACTTCGCCTTGACTTTGTCGAACGTGCCACTGGCCTCAACCGTCAGGATCTTGACAAAGATCTGCATGCCGCCTCGCAAGTGCGGCGCCAAGTGAGGGGACGATTCCTTCTGCAGGTTGTAATCGGAAAGAGTACGGCCGCCCTCAAACTGCCTGCTAGCAAAGATCAGGTGCTGCTGGTCGGGCGGGATGCCTGCCTTATCTTGGGACTTCGCCTTGACTTTGTCGAACGTGCCACTGGCCTCAACGTCCAAGGTGAGCGTCTTGCCTGTCAGGGTCTTGTTAAGGATCTGCATGCCGCCTCGCAAGCGCGGCACCAGGCGAAGGCGTGCCTTCCATGGGCACTGGGGCTACCGATACTTCCGCGCTGCTGCGGCCATTCGAGCCCTATATATATGTGTATATATATATATATATATATATATATATATGCATATATATATATATATATATATATAGGCCACAAGTTTCGAAGCCAAGCCTCGAAGCCGACTCCAGCATGCGCACTCTTCAACAGCACCTCCCCTCCCAGCCTGGAAGCCGAGAGGTGGGTCGAGCCTGGAACGGTCGATGGTATAACTCTATTAAGGGTACCTTAAGGGGGTTCCTGTAAGGGATCTATAGGGCTTTAGGGTTTTAGGGTATAGTTATGTAAATCCTGCATGACCCATAATAAGAAGTATACCGTAATTTTCATAGTTTAGGGCCCTGAAGGTAATGCAGGATTTATATCATCAACAGAAGCACTTCGAATCCACTCTTCAAGCAAACTTAAAGGATCATGGGACTTAGTAACTAGGGTTAGTATTAAGGTAACTATACTCATAATTACTTATAACCCCAATTAAGGGACTTATAACCATACTTACTACAAAAAGCGGTGAGGTGATTCTCTGCCGGCTGCCCGAGGCTGCCCAGACCAATGCACTGGGGTGCTTCACGCGGTCCGGGTGTTTGGAGCTTCGGTTGAGAGGGGTTTGGATCGGATCTTATCTTGAGCCGGGCTTCACAGTTTGCGCCCGTCCGGGGTTACAATTTCGAGGTCAATTGGGGTATGGGTGTATGCTGGTTTTCTGGCTTTCGGGCTGGGTACGGAAGCAAATATTTCTGCTCCCCGCCAGAACTCAAACCCAAGTTCAACACGCTAAATGCCAAACCGCCAAACCTGGATCTCCCAAACCTCAAAAACCCACTTCGAGACCTCACCCCTAAGCACCAACGAAGCCCTTGGACGAAAAGACGACGCAAACACGAGCTGGTTGATTCTAAACCTTCCCTCAGCCTTGTTACTACCCTAAACCCTAAACCTTAAACCCTAAACCCGAACACAAACCCAAGGAAGTCCCAGGCTCTCTGAGTCCAAACGCGCGAAACCTGAAACTCTCAGAGCCTCCAACCCTCAAGGTCTGGGCCTCGGGGCCTTAGAGTTTAGGGCGTGGCGTTCAGGGTTTAACGGGCCCTGGGAAAGACACAAAAGACCATTCAACTCAAGACTCTTCGAAACTCACAGGCCCATACAGAACCCTGAACGAATTCAAATTTTGCAAACCCCTGAAAAAAAAAAAAACGACAATCTTCTAGAAACGCCCAAACTCTTAACCCCAAGAGCCCGAAACCCTAAACCCTGAACCCCTCTACAAAAACCCACAAAGCCATCTTTGAAGCGCCCAAGGCGCCCGAAGCGCTCAAGAAAAGCCCGCTCTTGGGCCTTGCCAGTCGAGTCGCAGGGCGTTGGGCTGACAAAGACTGCGACCACTGCCACCACTGCTACCATCACCACTACCACCACTATCACCACTACCATTAACACTGCCGTTACCATGATCATTACTATGGTTATTGTTCCTATTAGCACTGCTGTTATTATTGTTTTATTGGTTGAAAAGGTTCAGAGGGTGCGGGTTTCAGCGCTCACATGTGGTGTTTAGGGTTAGGGTTCGGGGTGTAGGTAGGGTTTTGGGTGAAGCCCCTAAACCCCTTAAACCCCTAAAGCCTAAACCCCTAAACCCCTAAACCCCTAAACCCCTAAAGCCTAAACCCCTAAACCCCTAAACCCCTAAACCCTAAACCCCCTAAGGGTTGAAGTTTTTTTCGGCTTTGGGTTAAGGGTTTAAGGCTCGGGGTCTTGGGTGCATTGTGTGAGGGCTTCTGAACCGGAACAGCTGCTTCTCTTCGCCAGTGCTTGTGTGGAACTGTAATCACAACAAGATTAACACTAGTCATCATAATGGCACTAATAACAATAAGAAGAGGAATAGTGCTAATCATAATGGTGAGAATCACATTAACTACAATAAGTATACAAACAATAGCTACAATGGGAATTCATACGAATAACCATCATAATCATGGTAATAGCAATGCTAACAAATAGTAACAACATTACTAGCAATGGCTCTTCTGATGTGGAGCTCAAGCTTGGGATGAGCTCGTAGAAGAAAGCTTGCTGAGGCTTTTACGGTACTCTTACAATACTAGATAGCATAGTACATTATAAGCTGCTGTGATATACTTAATGTACAATACTTTAGTATAATGTAATGTAGCACAATATGATATGATATATTACAATATAACATGATACAATATAACAGAATACGTAATACAATAATATGAGGTTACAGCGTATTTATTTGTTCGTATTTTGATATAATACAATGCTCAGTGTGAGTTTCCTGAAGCTCTGCCGATGCCGAATGGCAAACTTTGCTTGGATGCTACGGCGACTGGCTGCCATCAGAACGTGGCTTCCCAGGGTTTTGTGGTTTGAGGATTTATGGGTCCGAGCTCCAGCCTGCCAGAGATGGCAAGTTTGGGGGGTCTGACATGCCTGTGAGTAGTAATCATGATGGTAGTCATTTTATTAGGAATAGTAATCCTGATAACAACAAAAGTGATAACATGCCAAGCACGGTCCTGCCAGTGAAAGATGAACAGCGCGCCGCTCTTTTCGAAAGGAGAGACGCGCAGTCTCGCTTTGCGAGTTTGGCGGTCATCTAAAGGCCACTGCAGATGGAGTAGTGCTCCGTCTTCTTTGTGCCTTGCAATCAGGCCACATCTGCAGGCAGGGAATGCTTGAGTGCCGAGGAGTAGCAACCCTGCTGGTATAAGGCAGCTGCATGACTGGCTGGCAAGGCAGCACGAAGTGGGGCCAGTGAAGCCTTTGCCACCACACTGTTCACCGTAGCCGGCACCTAAGCAAAGTTTGGTCCCACTTCGCTGTTACATGGTGGACTGCATTGCAGGCAGGTGGCAGTCAATGTCTGTTTTGGAAGGCAAGCACTGCCTGCGGCCGGAGACTTGTGCAAGCGTCACCGTATACTATACTACATTACATTGTAATATATGAGATTAGACTAATGTATGTCATAGTACGTTGCATTATACTATGCTGTATAGTACGGCAAGAGTAAACGCACCGACCCTCATGTCCCACAACTCCGACTCGCGCAGTTCACATCCACCTTGATCCGAGGTTCCCACATTCCTCCCCAGCCCCCTACATTATTTTGGGGTCTTTGTAATAAGGATCCTACTATTTAGGGTACTCCATTGGGGTCCCATATTTTCGGAAACTCCCAAAAGTTTCTATAAGAGTACTATTGAGGCTTGGTTTTGTAGGATGTATTTAGGGTACTACATTCGGGCCCCCTCAATTCAAACACCCCTCCCATCGTTTCTGGAGGCCCGGCCAGTAGTCTTGCTGCGCATCGTCGCAGAAGGAGCCCCTCTCACAGCAGAGCGGCGAGGAGAATCCTGAAGGGCTGCGACAGGTGCAGGCTTTAGGGTTTAGGCATTGGGGTTTAGGGGGTTAAGGGTTTAGGGTTTAGGGGTTTAGGGTTTAGGGACTGGCTTTGGGCTGAAACAAAAGGTGAAAAGGATTTGCCGCAGCTGTCCCCGTCCCTGGCAACGACTTGACTGCTCTACGAGAGTCTACAGTACGAAGCCCGCCTTCTCCGCCACACTGCTGAAATACTTGCACGCACCTCGCTTCAAGTACCAGTTGTCGGTTAAAGTTCCTAGTGCCTCCGACCACGTACTGCTCACAACTTTCCATCCAACATGCAGATCTTGAGGATCTCTGTCCGGACTGACATGGCGCGGATTGGAACCGTTGCAGTCTTAAGCTCAGGGCTTCGTAGCATTCCCTGTGTCGGCTGGCGATTCGGTCGGCTTTTCTGCCGGTGGCTGGGCCTCGGTCACGACTCCGGACATCCAACACAGAAAACCCGCCTGCGCGGACACACAAACCACTTGGTGCGCACCACGCACGCCCATGTAAGCATGCCTTCAAGATCGAAAAGACGTTGAGTTGCTAAGAAGCAGGCCCAACTGGAGTTTCCGGCTGGCGCAATGGGCATGCTACGATTTTCGGTGGTACTGGAAATGGTGCCGTTGGCGATCTCGCCAGTGGTGGTTGCTACTTCTGCCTCGGCGGTGGTTGTTGACGTGGCTTCTGATGCTGTTGTCGTTGCTGTTGTTGTGGCTGACACTGTCACATCGTCTGTGCTGGTGCTTGCAACCACCTCTTCCTCTGTGGAAGTGGCGTTGCTAGTCGGGGCTGCTGTGGTTCCGGCCGCCGTTGTGTTGGCAGACGTGACAGAGCTACTGGTCGTGGATTCAGTGGTGGTCGTGGACGTGGTGGTCGTAGTCGTCGTGGTGGTCGTGGTCGTAGTCGTCGTGGTTGGTCGAGGGATGTTACTGTCACACATATCTGCTCGGAAAGCACCTGCGCAGGCCAGGGTTTCAAGTTCTTCAGAAGCAGAATACCGACCGCCTCGTCAACTCCAGACAGACCGTGCTCCTAACAAAACCCGCCGCCCGAACCCAGAGACTGGGCCACTTCATCACAGGCCTCCCCAATCCCACCGACTTCGAGACGAAAACGCTCGAAACTGACCTTCGCATCACCTTACAATACACCCTGAGCCCAAGCACTATCCGAAGGCCCTCCGATCTTTCAAAAGAAACCAAAATCCTAGCATCAACTTAAACCCTGAAACCCGTCAGCCCTCAGTTCTGAAGGCTTCAGGCCGACCGCCCCAGCCCTCAGCCTGGACTCCGCGTCCAAGTGCCCTCCGGACATTCGTAGCACTCGGTGAAGGCGAAGCCATCTCGGCAAGGTTTCGAGGCAGTAAATAGGATGACAGTGACTCCGACGACTATTACGGTCAATATCTGTATCGTTACCATTCTCACTGATAGTGCTGCTAGTAGTAGTGGCGGTGGTGGTAGTAGTAGTAGTAGTAGTAGAAGTAGTAGTAGTAGTAGTAGTAGTAGTAGTAGTAGTAGCAGTGTAGCAGTAGTAGTCGTGGTGGTGGTGGTGGTGGTGGTCAAGCTGACTGGCGGTGATGGCAATGGTCATAATCGCAAATCGCACTCACAAACCTGTACTCTGATCCATCAAAAGATTGCTCATCGTGCCTCTTCTAGTACTCGGAACAGGCCAGAATACGAATGCAAGATCCACAAACGTGCCTCCTGGACATCGTCGTCATCGTCATCCTCATCATCAATACCACCATAATCCTTCACCGTCATCACCATTCGTAGCATCGAAACTACTGCGGATCGCAGCTGACATAGAAACCAGAAGAATCTCTCTGAGGACAAATCGCAGTTCAATTCCCATCATTGTTACTACTATTACTACCATAACTATGATCTTCACTGCTATATTTTGACTGTTTCTACTATCAAAAACTTAGTGTTGTATCTGCACGGCATTGGGCCCCCATCCCACGGACTTGTTGCGCATGTCAGCTCCGACCCCTCGGCAAGTTATGTCTTGCACCTGGCATTCCCGGTGCTCTACACAAAACTTCGTCCACGTACCGCCAGCTTGCTGGGGAAGCGTGGCACTGCGCCCCTAGACTGGACTAATGAGAGTCAAACATGTTCTGGTCCCTAAACCCTAAACCCTGAACCCCAAACCCTGAACACTAAACTCATCACCCTAAACCCCAAACCCGAATCCACTCCCTGTTTGCTGTCTGGTGGCCGCTGTAAGTGCCTCGCCAGGATGGAAAAGCTTCAGACGCGCGCAGTTTCCGGCTCAGGCTTCAGGCTCAAAGCTTGGGGGACGAGCATACTTGCTCTTAGTCGTAATACTACTAGAAATACTAATGGTAAAAATTTATTGTAATAATCGTAGTAGTAGCAGTAGTAGTAGTAGTAGTAGTAGTAGTAGTAGTAGTAGTAGTAGTAGTAAGAGTAAGAGTAATGTAATAACAGTAGTAGCCCTCCCACTGCCAAGCAGGCTGCCCTTGCATTGTTGTGGATAGCACACTCGCATCATGACCTTGGGCGTGCTGTGCTCGTACACGTGTGCTTCCCAAGCATCATGGAAATCACTTACCCTGAACTCTAAAGCCTGAATCCTAAAATCCTAAACCCTAAACCCCACTCTCTTCCCACCTCTTTAGGAGCACGAGATAACCCCCACCCCCCCCCCAAAAGGAGGAGTGTGTGTCTAACCCGGCCTGCCGGGCACCTCTCGCACTGCGAGGCGCCGACCTTCGCGGAGAAGTTCCCCACAGCGCAAAGCACGCAAAGCCTGGCGTCAGCGGCGGCCTCTGCGCGGCGGTGAAGAGCCCAGGAGTCGAAACCTAGAAACCTACATGCAGACATCCTCCAGCTCAGGGGCCTTAGCACTCGTTTATGTATATATATATATATATATATATATATATATACATATACACATATAGTATATAGTATATAGATACATATATGTACATATTCTTACAGATAAAACTGCCCTCAGCCTTCATGTCTGAAGACTGCAGCAGAAACCAGAAACCGCACGACTAAAAGCTCCTGCAACCGAAACCGTCAAAGCGAGGGTCCTTGATCGGCTGGTAGGTGCCCATGGGGCATGCTTGGCACGTTGACTCGTCTGTCGCACCGGACACGTTGCTATAGGTGCCCGGAGCGCACCTGCAGCAATGGCAAAGGCACGCCTAAACCCTAAACCCTAAAAACTAAATCCTAAACCCTAAACCCCTAAACCCTAAACCCTAAACCGTTTTCGGGTGCAGGCTTTGGCGCGGGCTTCGGACTCAGGGCCGGGCACAGTTGGGGTCCTCCAATTCCCCAAGAACCGAAGCATCAGGGGCTCGGTGACTTCGGCACCAGTGAAACCGTGTCGGCAAACAGGGTCGGTGGTGCGGTGATTTAGCGAGCTGCTGCAGATTCGAGACTTCATAAATCTGAATATTGTGGCTAGGTAAGACGATCGAACAAAACCTTACGCTCTCAAAACTCAAAAGTCCTCACCCCCAATCTCAAAGACAAAGTCTGAAGCCCGAAGTCCTCAAAACCCCTGAACCCTGCGACCCTAAACCCTGAAACCTAAACCTTGAACCCTCAACCCTTGAAGCCCTAAATTACCCGACCCTCAACCCTACCTACCCTAAACTCTAAGCCCCAGTCCCTGAACTTTCCGCCGTTTTCCGGCGCCAGGGGCCCGGCTCCTCACAGCTCTCTAACGAGCTCTGGCCGGTGAGAGTGTTCCACCTGCCACGAGACTCAAAGCTCTGGAAAGCCCTTTGGAAGACTAGAAAGGAGGGCACTTAGAACAGCAGAGATCGCCGTAGTCATAACCATAGTAACGACAGACGGCAGAAGAAGAAGACAGGCAACAACAATAATCGTAGCAGTAGCACTAGTGCCAGTGCTAGCGCCCGTGCTAGTGCTAGTGCTACTGCTAGTGACAGTGCCAGTACCAGTACGAGCATGAGTACTAGTAGTAGCAGTAGTAGTAGTAGTAGTAGCAGCAGCAGTAGTAGTAGTAGTAGTAGTAGGAGTAGTAGTAGTAGTAGTAGGAGTGGTGGTAGTGGTGGTAGTGGTGGTAGTAGTGGTAGTCGTAGTCTAAGTCGTAGTCGTAGTCGTAGTCGTAGTCGTAGTAGTAGTAGTAGTAGTAGTAGTAGTAGTAGCAGTAGTAGTAGTAGTAGTAGCAGTAGTAATAGCAACAGCAATAGTAGTAGTAATCGTAGTTGTAGAAATAGTAATAGTAACAGTACCGATAGTACTAATAACACTCATAGTAAGAAGAAGAAGAATAAGACGGAGGAGAATGATTAGAATAGTATTATCCGCAATCACAACAACAACAACATCAGTACTGAAAATCATGTGATGACAACAGTGATGATCGTAATCACACCAATAATACTAAAGATGTTGATGACAATGATATGCAACGGCAAGTATCATGATAACAAGAATGTTAAACATCATCATCATAACAATAGTAAGTCACAGGGACTTGGATTCCTTTCGTCGACAGCAACATTGCATTAGGCTCCAAAACATGTTGTTCATGGGTGCATGGCAGGAAACTACGTTTTTGCCAGCGATACGAGAAGACTCTCCTTTCAGAGAAACACATGCAGAGAAGATGACCAAGATCACCAACACAGACAATGTCACTTGTTCCTAGCATTCAACCACTTCACGATCACCCACAACTCGCAAACCAACAACGAAGAAGCTTGTACGAGAGCATGTGTGTACATCCTTGTACAGATACATATACATACACATGTATATATGCATATACATACACATACACATATATCTCTCTATATACTCATGTATACATATTATATATATATATATATACATATATATATATATACATACATACATACATATACATAAAAAACATATTCACAACGTGTCAGGGGTAACTAGGCAACTGGGTCTTAGGGGTTTCTGAGACTCGGGCCTGCCCGGAAGGCATTCGGCGCAGCTCTCTCGGCTGGTGATGCCGAGACCTAGTTCATTGTTGGGATAGGATTAAAAATGTACATTTTTATTCCTTATATGGATAGGATTAAAAATATACATTTTTGGCGGTTTAGGGTTTAGGGTTTAGGGAGCTCATTGTAGGGATAGGATTAAAAATATACATGTTTATTCCTTATTGGGTTCAACTACCCATGGGATAGGATTAGAAGTGTACATTTTTATTCCTCATTGGGTTCAAGTACCCATAAAAATGTAAACAGCTACCCAACTATGACAAAGAGGCCGTCGCTGAAAGTGCCGGCAGGGCATCCCGTGCACTGCTCGACACTGGTGGCACCTGCGTAGATTATGGTACATTGTGGGTTTAGGGTTTAGGTAGTAGTACATTGTGGTATGCTAGTATAAGATGGTGTACTCTAGTAGATTAACGAATAAGCAACGAGAACCGTTGTGCGACAGACGAAACAAGAGCATCAGACCTGCCAACCTCACACGCCCCAAGCCAAAGAGTTCAGGAAAGCACAGAACTCTGCAACGGGCCTTCTTCGGCGCTCCACGTTCCACGTGGACAAAAGGTACAGCTTTCAAGGGAATCGGCGCCCACCTGCCCACCAAGGGAAGAAGGGCGAAGAGGACGGCTATGAAATGATGGACTATCTATAATATACTATAGATACTGCAATAAACTAATATGCTGCAAAGGCCTATCACGTGCTACAACACACAGCTTAGGTTTGGAACTGTCGGGGAACGAGGGCTTGGCGGTTAGGGTGTAGAGTGTCGGGTTTTGGGTTTAGGTGCTTAGGGGTTCAGATGCTCGTTCCCAGGCACCAGGCACCTTGCCGCTGAAGCGCCCCGCTGGGCAGTGCTGGCAAACGTTTTGGTCTGCACCAATCCTTCGCGGGGATTCGGGAGTTTTGGGTCGGAGGCTTGGGACGAAACCAAGGGGCAGGCAGAGGACAAGGGATCGATGATCAATGCTCCCCGGGCAGGGAGTTCAGAAAATTGCCGGTGACTGGAGGGAGGAGGATGCTTCCGAGCAGCAACTCAGCATGACCGCACACAGCTGCGAAAACAGTGTCACGGACTGATACAGTACAAATCGAATCGTGCTTGGAGCCATTGTCGTACGCAACATCAGAAACTACCAGTTACTTGTAAACGTACACTGGTGATTGAGGCTTGTTGGGCAGCCATAACGCAAAGAGATTGCAGCCTCGGTACACCTGACTCCACATGCCCGCCGCGCATGGCTCACCTCGATGCCCACGCCGACGGACTGTCACTGTTGAAGAGACCTAAACCCTAAACCCTCTTTGATTTCTTGCGCATCGACCCAACTCTGAAATCGGTTCCAAAACTGCAAACTGCACACAGAACTTCCACGGATCCCGGAAGCAATACAACCCGAGCCCCATCTTCTGCACGTCATCAGTTCGCAAAACATCTCATCCTATATTATACCATGTTATTCTGTTTTACGTCAAGTCTAATACAACATAAGGCAATGCAACATAATAAAATGCATTATAAAGTTATGTAATGTAACTTAAATGGGTATAACGGGTATAACCGAATATTTCATCATATACCACAATAAAACAGAGTACAACGTGGGAGTTCCGAAATAAGGGTACCGTATTTGGGGGTCCTTATAATCAGGATCCTACTTATTAGGGTTATTTTCGAAAACTCCCTTATAAGCACTTTCTATATCATGTGATTTAAATGGGTCCAACCAAATACTTTATTATATACCATACTTGGGGGGGCAGGGGACTTAGTAAGTAGGTTATAAGTAGGGTTATAAGTACCCTAAATGGAGTTACCGCAATAATAACCCTACTTATAACCTACGTACTAAGTCCCCTGCCCCTCCAAGTGGGGTCCCCGATTTGCGAAGACTCCCTTATAAACACTTTTCATATAATGCAACTTACACGGGTCTAACCAATTATTGTTTCATGTACCGTAGTTAAACAGAGTACAACATAGCAAAAGTGCCTTCTCTGAGGGCCCCGCAGGCCTCCGCGGAGGAGGCGCCCTCCACGGAGCTCCAGGTCCCCGCCGGGCACTCGAAGCAGGCGCCGATGGAGGAGAGGCCGGTCTCCTCAAGGAGCTCATTATATTTTGTAGTATGTATTCTAATATAGTAAAGTATAGTATAGTATAACATATTGTAACATGCACTCCAGTAAAGTATAGTATACTATATTATACTATTTTGTAGTATGTATTCTAGTATATATTCTAGTATAGTATAGTATATTCTATTCTATTTTGCAAAGTCATGCGATATTGTAGCAGGTAAGACTATGTTGCGCTAGACTCTAGTATAGTATAGTTTAGTATAGTACAGTAAGCTTTCAGGGGCGGGAGAGATGCCCGGGTACAGGTGAGGCTTGGGCTTGGCATTCGAAGTTCCTCTTCAGGGTCGTGCCAGGGCTATCTCGGGCCGAAGAGAACCCTGTTTGAGGCTTAATTTGATGCTCTCTGCCGAGTTTAGAATTCAGCCGTGATGAGCTTGACGCTGACAGCTCTCCAACACTGATGTGCAACACAACTTTCAACCCAAACTGACGGCTGGAAAAATCAAGGGTCGTTGCTCCATCGCCCCATGGGGCAGGCCATGCAAGCATTGGCCGATGTGGCGCCCACCTGGTGAGGCCAGGGGCATCTCAAAGAGTGTTGGTGCCTTCTTCCGTCCTACCTACAAGTCAATACAATAGAATTTACCCAAAAATAGACTCAAACATAGTGACATATAACATAAAACGCGTACCATGGTGTAAGGTAAACATACAAAAACATAAGCATACTACTACAATATGATGCAAGATGATATAACATAATGCAATATGACATGATACATTGTAACATATTGTAACACGGTGTCATGTCATAACAAAATATATGATATAAGATCAGTACCCCCAACCTGGCTGCTCCAGGTCCCCGCAGGGCACGTCTCACAGGTTTCTGCGGAGGTGGCGCCACGCTGCCAGCTGAAAGAGCCGGCAGGGCAAGCACGGCAGTCTAGGCCATCTTTGCCTTAGAGAATATATTCTAGTAGAATGCCATATCCTACATGTTTATATGAAGTAATACCAGACAATAGAACATACTATGATGCAAAAAAGTATGATACGCTCGATCACTTCTGGATTGGCCCAGGACCTGCGAGTTTGAACTTGCTCAGTGCTTCTGCCGACCCCGAGCCATAGTTGTGACAGGCGAGGTGCCGTAGGTGCCGGCCACACCTAGTTCATTGTTGGGGTAGGATTAACAACGTACATTTTTATTCCTTATCGGGTTCAAGTACCCATAAAAATGTAAAAAGCTACCTAGCTATGACAAAGACACAAGGAAAGCAAGGATGCCCAGAGCTCGGCCGCGACTGCCCCGCGGCGCAAGGGAGGCTCGGGATCGCCGCCGCCCGGCTCTGCAGGAGGCCCAGACTACAGCTGCCCTGGTCATCTTCCTGACTTGGAGGACCATGGACTGAGTTTAGGGTTCCCGTTAAGGGTACTATAGGGTTCTATAATGGGGTTCCTTAAAGGGATCTATAAGGGTTCTAGAATGGGGATCATGGGACTTAGTAAGTATGGTTATACGTCCCTTAATTGGGGTTATAAGTAATTCTAAGTATAGTTACCCCAATAATAACCCTAGTTACTAAGTCCCATGATCCTTTAAGTGGCTCTGGCTAGTAGGGAATGAAAGGGGTGTTACTAGAAGGGATCTATAAGCGTATTGTAATATAGGGGCCTAAATAATCCTATAGCTTACCTTTGATTAGTAGGGAATGGAGGAATGGGGAACACTTGTAATTATAACTACTATTACTACCATTCTTCCATTCCCTACTAACCAAAGGTAAGCTTCGTCTTCACACTCGTCGGGTAGGACGTCAGCAAAAGCACATTGCGCCAAGAGCGCGATCAAGAGGAGACTGGCCTTTGAGGCCATTAAACGGGCTGTCACCAGGAAGAGTAAAGCTTTTGAGCCAAAGGCTGCACCCGCCCAGCCAGGATTTACACGTCTCTCACAACATCCCACACGAGTGAAGTCATGTGAGTAGGCCGAAACCCTGTCTAAACATCCCGGAAACCCTAAACCCAAAACCCCAAACCCTAAACCGCTGCAGAATCTCCAGCCTTGCGCATGGCTGTGCTTGCCAAGACATCGCGACCATCGCTCTACTGGCTACTCAGCAACTTTCACGCAGATTTCTGAGCCTCCACTGGAGAAAAGCAGAGAAGAAAACTTCCAGCAGCTGATGCACCGGAGAGCATGGAGCGTATCAGCCAACCCCCCACCCAGCACGAAAGCCAGCAAATAAGATATGGGAGTTTCCGAAAATAGGGGACCCTAATATAGTACCCTAAATAGTAGGATCCTTATTATAAGGACCCCAAAATAAGATACCCTCAATTTTCGGATACTCCCATATGAGAACAAGAGGTGGTAAGAGCCGAAGACCCCCAACTGCAAGCGAGCTGCTTTTGTCCATGCAGCGGGGTGGAGTTTCGAAAATTTCCAGCATCAGTTTATAAAGTATAAAGAGAACATCTGGCACCGGATAACTGGTGAAACTCAGGGGTTTGGAAACACAGAGACCCCTCGCAAAAAGGAGGCTGTGCTGCATCACTTGCATCACAGCTGGCGCATTGCAGGCAGGTTGCCCTGGGTTGTTGACCTCGAAGTCCGACGTGCGAGGTCGCATCCAAACCCAACATGAAATCCACAAGCCAGCTTTGTGACGTCAGCCTTGTTTGTACGACTATGGGTTCGAGCTTCCCTGGCAAACACCGCGGAAGTACGACTTTTTTGCCCTCCATAAGCCCTTCCAGCCCGCAACTGCAATCGGAGACTGTGCAGCCACAACGAGAGACATTCTAGGGCTTCGGGTTTAGGGTTTAGGTCTCTGCGGGCAGTGAGGCCATGGCCCCAATTTGTCCGCTTTCTCGGCGATGGTGAAAAGGCTTCCCTGGTTGGACCTGCCATGATCAAAAGGGGCCCCGACAGCTGTTGGGCTCACATGGTTTAAGGTATAGGGTTTAGAGGTCGTTGCTTTAGATTTAGGAGTTTAGGGTTTAGGGCTTTAGGGGTTTAGGGCTTAATTAAGGTTTTCATGTCTCAGTGAAGTCTGCAACATCGTTCAACAGAAACCCTGAGACGCAATTAACCGCTAACAAGACGAACACTGCGGCCAAACTCTCAGCACATGCTTGGGAACTCTTGAACATCAATCGTTGCAGCCGACAACTCTCTGATACAGGGGCCTAAATAGGTATAGTGTAAAACATACACCCTAACACCCTATTCTAATAATATATTAAGGCCCCTATATTAGGGCACCACTGGAAGCAGCACCAAAGATGCCAGGCACACCCCTTGGGCTTCAACATCACAGAGCCTGCAGCAATACAGGCACCGAGCTTTTACCACTGCCACTACAAACACCAGCCCCCATTTTGTGAAGATGAAACATTACTGTTATTATCATCCTTATTATTCTCATGACTGTTTGAGTCTTCTCCCTTTATAATGATAGATACGGTAATGACAACTCGGACTATACGTACAAGAAGTTGAGGACAGCTCAGGCCCTGACAGTCCAGAACCGGCTCGGTCAAGCTTGCACGCGTCGCCCTGAGGAGCCGTGCGTGCCAGGGCTCAGAGAGCTCCGGCTTTAGGCTTTAGCATTTAGGGCTTCGGCTTTAATTAGCGACTTTAAGGCTTTTAGGGTTCAGGCTTGGGAGCTGACTTTGCGAACAGTTCTCCGAAGAACGCAAGAGAGGCAAAGAGCCCACAAGATGCAGCAGGAACGAGAGAGTGACTGAGATTTGCCGATCTGCCAAATTCGACATTGGCATAGATTACGGTGCCATGGCCGGTCTCCGTAATCCGGAATCAGCCGGCGCTTGGGCTGTGGCAAGAAGGTCGTCTTCAAAGCATCATGCGCTTTGATGCGTGTGGCAACATCCTGACAAGCTGATGGGACAAGGTTTCCCGAAATCTCGATCTCCTGGAGGCAGCAACTACGAGTCCTTGCAGACAAGACCATTGATCATGTTGCGGCAGTTCTCACTGATGTGGTCGAAGCACTGATAGGCCATGTTCACCTGTCATGCAAGCTAAAACCGGCACGAGGCGAGAATAAAGCCCAAAGTGAGAGAGCAGTGCCGAAAGGATCTTTGACAACGCATCGCCAGAAGGGAAAGCAACATGGAAACGATGAAGCATGACAACAGCAACGTCACTACGAGCATAGTCATAGTCAGAGTAAGCAACAGTCAGAACAGCGGAAGGATGCAAACTAGGAAGAATAACCGTGATTTTCTTGCTGGCATGACCACCATGGCAAGTAAGTGTGGAACCCTTGCGGCCTTGCCCTCCATCGTTTTCTCGATGGTCATGGCAGGTGTTGGCGCCAGGAAGGGCGTTGACTTCGAGAGCATGAAGTACAGCACGATACCTGCTCCGAACTCCTCGGATTTCGTGGCGCAGCAGATGGGCGTCGCTAAGACTTGGCATTGACGTTTACCGATGGTCGATTAGATCGTAGAGTATCGCATATTATTGTAGGACAAAGTTGCTGTGGCAGCCAAGCTGCGTCGCCTTCAAAGCCTGTTGCCGTGCCCGCCAGCATCTCGGGTGCAGCATAGCCGACTGTTCCAACCTCACACCGGCCCAATGAAAACACCGCACCCTAAACCCGAAACTCTGTCTTGCTGTGGGCGGCTGCCGGCTGCTGCCTTAGGCTGCCACCTTGCGCTTCAACTCGGCCTCGTTCGTGACCAGGCACGCAATCCCGAAATCTGTCAAAACCTGGAGCTGGCAGGTTCTTCTTGTTTGGAGGGTTGCCGGTGTAGGCTTAAGGCATCAGGACAGAACTTCAGTGACGCTACCGGGCTCGAACGTGCAACAAACGTTGCTGCGCTGCGCCAGCTCAGGCATCGACAACTTTTGCAGCCGTCTCAATTAGCAGATTCTCGGGCTTGATGTCCCTGCATTCGAGGAGCAATATGCTGCACAGTCGTCCGATATTTCTATCTCCGACGAAAATTCGACTCAGCAGCCCCAAACCCCTAAAGGCCTAAACCCCAAATCCCTGAGACCCGAAGCCCTAAAACGCTATCCGATCCCGTGGCTCTGCAGGACATCGCTCTTGTACATAAACACATACATATACCGAAAGATGGGACGGATAGGAACAATTATTGATGGATTTGACTGGTTCATTGACTGATTGAATGATCGATTGCTGACAGATAAATAGGAAAGATAAACAGATAATTAGACAGATAGACAGATAGATACACACGTACTCTCTGTTCCTTTGCCTGTCCGAAACCACGGGATAGATAGGAAGATAGACAGATAGGCAGATGATAGACGGATAGATAGACGGATAGGATAGACAGAAAGACAGGTGGATAGACAGACAGGCCAGGCAGACAGGCAGGCAGACAGACCGATAGACAGATAGAGCGACGGGTGGCCGGACAGTTATATATGTGTAGTTAAATATGTATATAAATACACACCCACGTATGTACAAACATACATACATACGATCATACGTACGTACATACATAGTTTGATAGTGCACACAAACTCATGGATGTGTTCGCTCCTTAATTCATTAAGGTGTGAAACCATCTTAGCGGAATTCGAAAAGATGCATTCGCATGTTGTGCAGGGGTCTCAAACCAACACTGACGCAGCAAACATCCTCGCGTGTGAACGGCCTGCATGTTCCTGATAGATCTATTTGCAGAGACGCTGATTATGCATTTCATTGTCTTCCTGTCCAAACGGTCGTGTCGGCAGCCGCAAAGCACCCGCACAACCTAGACAGTTCATCGCATGCAGGGAACGCGCCTGTGGAAAATACCTCGCTTGTGAAGGAAAGTTATCCTCGGCCATGCAGGCTTGGAGAATTGGGGGGTTTGAGCATGACTCGGTACTTGGAGGATCATGGGACTTAGTAACTAGGCTTATAATTAAGGTAACCATACTTCAAATTACGTATAACCCTAATGAGAGTACTGACAACTGTACTTACCAAATCCCATGATCCCTCAAGTATGACACGGGCATTCGGTTTCAAGCTGAGGTGGGATCGACGCGAGCACGCTGTGAAGGATTGGAACACATTCCTTCAGTGGTCAAGCGCAAATTCGTCTTTCCGGGCAGGTCGTCTAAAGCCAGAAAAAGGCGCCTTAATGGATTGAATAGGGTTTTGGGGCCGTTACACTATACTTTTACAAGGAACCCCCAAAATAGTATTGGTAATTATTGAGGCCCCACATTTTATAGTAACCCTTACAAAGCCCCCTTGAAAGGAGCCCTATTCTAAGTATTAAGGCCCCTAGATTACGCAGCCCTTACCTTTGGTTAGTAGGGAATGGAAGAATGGTAGTAATAGTAGTTATCATTGTACCCCATTCCTCCATTCCCTACTAGCCAAAGGTAAGCTATAGGATTATTAAGGCCCCTATATTATAGCACCCTTACAGATCCCTTATAGTAACACTTATAGACCCCTTTATAAGGCCCCTTTCATTCCCTACTAACCAAAGGTAAAAGCCAAGGCAGCCAAAGCTGGCCTTCTCCCGGAGCCTTCGGCCCTCCACGATTCGATCGTACCTCAGACGGACTCACTTGGGGGATCATGGGACTTAGTTTAGGGTTCCCCTTAAGGGTACTATAGGGTTCTATAATGCGGTTCCTTAAAGGGATCGATAAGGGTTCTAGAATGGGGATCATGGGACTTAGGAAGCGCCAGTTATAAGTACTCTAATTGGGGCTGTAAGTAATTTATAGGCATGGTGACCTTAAGTATAAGCCTACTTGGAGGGGCAGGGGACTCAGTAAGTAGGTTATAAGTAGGGTTATTATTGGGGTAACTCCATTTAGGGTACTTATAACTCTACTTATCACCATACTTACTAAGTCCCCTGCCCCTCCAAGTAGTTACTAAGTCCCATGATCCTCCAAGTAGGGACACGAGTTTCTCTGCTCTCGGTACTGCGGTTGATGATCTATAAATCCTGCATTACCAGAAGAACCTCAAACTATGGGGATTGTGGTATATTCCTTATGATGGGTAAAGCAGGATTTATGTCATCAACCGTATACTATAGTAGGCTCATAACTCTACTATAGCGTTACTACACCGGTACTTCGCTATACCAGAATAGGCTAGGGTAGACATACTCTGCGATGATATGCGATAATCCCCTAAACCCTAAACCCTAAACCCTAAACCCTTATGATAAATATACTATTCCGCGGCATCCAAGCGGCAAGTCGCCCTTGAAGTAGTCCATGACCATGTACCACTGCCTGCCGCCCTGACAGACTCAGTCGACTCCACTCCGAGATGCAACAACCAGCTGACGAGAATAATAGCAGAAAGTAGTAATGCTAACAGATAACAGTAGTAATCGTAATGATACCAAGAAAAACATCAACAATATTAACAACAATATATCGGATACATACACGAAAAACAGTAATAACACTAATAACAAGAATGATAGCAAGGATGAAAATACAAACTGTAATACTAATTATTGTAGTCGAGTAATAGTAACAGTCTTAACCTGCCTTGGACTGTTCAGCCGATGTCGGATCTGCCCAGAGGCCGCGAAATCGGACGATGTTGGGATGGCCTTGCCTTAGCACCCGGCTGAGGTGCTCTTTAGTGGTGGGGTTTAGGGTTTAGGGTTTAGGGGTTTAGGGCTTAGGGGTTAGTGGTGGGTTTAGGGTTTAGACTACTTTTAAAGTGGGTGTGGGTAGTTAAGGTAGATTAGAGGGCCGTTGAAGACATCGGATGCACGGACGTGAGGTTTGGGGTCAAGTTCTAGGTTTCGTTCGAAACGTTGTCTGAGGCCCCGGACGCCGCCCTCAGCATTGCAACCTCACAAAATCTCATGGCTTAGGTGGTTCAAGCTTTGAGGCTTTCGGGTGCATTCTTGGCTTCTAATCTGCTTAGGCCGGCACTTCGTTGAAAATCACCTGCGGGTCCACCTGCTGCTGAGAGCACACGCCAAATCAACCAAGAGGCACATCAAACCAGCAGATGTTGCATCTAGAATGCCCAAGCGACGAGAACAACAACACTGCTACCCAGCTCTTGCTGCTTGCTGCAGGCTCACACATTCCGATTCCCGGTCCTGCAGCTTGATGCTCTTCACGGCAACTATCTTGTCCGATAGCTGCTCGGAAGCGCAAACCTGGGAGAACCGAGGAGCAGCGCCCAGACGAAAGTCTCTGTAGATTTCTTGCTGAGGCCCGGGCCACAAAGCCAAAGGCACCCAAACCATGCTTCCCCTGATTGCAGCATTGCAGCATGAGCGGCACCAGAGCAGATCTTGCGGTATTGTGACGAAGCTCTGATGCGCAACTAGACACACAATGAGCCCCGCTAGATTTCCAAACACAGATTCGCACCCAGTCCACCGCCGCCTGCATAAACAAGTGATACTGGGCTTGAAGACCTGCCAAAGGGACAGGAGCTCGAGTTGACCGCATTATGCAACACTCACCGAGTCTTGGCAGGGTGCGGAGAGTAACGGGAACCAGTTTGGGCAGTAACAGAAACCAGTCCCGGAGACAGTAACGGAAACCGACCCGTGTAGAAATTGGAACCGCAACCTGAGCGTAACAGAAACTTCAGCCGGAAAGCAAGGAACCGAAACTACGCTGGAGGTCTTGCCTGGGGGACTCATTTTCGGTCCTCTTGTTTATATGGCCATGGAAGCCTTATGCTCACGCATTTTTTATTCAGGGCATCTATAGGATTGCAAAACACAGCTAAGCACCATCCAGCGAGGACCCGAAACGATGCATTTCCAGTACTCAAGTTGTACTACAACCAAGCACAATCCAGCCAGGACCCGAAACGATGCAATTCCAGTACTATTACTAGAGGTTTAGTACAACCAAACACAACCCAGGCACGACCCCAAAGGAGACATTTCCAGCACTAAAGTTGAACTACAACCAAGTGCAATCCAGCCAGGACCCTACACGAGACGTTTCCAGCACTAAAGTTGTACTGTTTTTTCGACGACAAAACGAGATTCGGGACGCGAAAGCAAGTCCGGTGCCTGACCCACGGTTCCTGTTACGAGGCCTGTTCCCGAGGCTGTTACGGGAATCGGGAGTTTCTGTTACGGAGTGGGCCTCCGTTCCTGTTACAGGTTCCTGTTACGGACAGCCGGTTCGCGTTACGGCAATGACTCAGTCTTAGCAGCAGGGATGCCGCATCACAAAAGGACATATCCGTGGAGAGTGGCCTGATCGAACCCCACCGGCATCGGTGATCTTTTCCAGCACATTATGCGCTTTGTCCGCAGGGCCTGAACGAAGCTGGCAAGACATCCCGCAACAAACACCCCTAACCCGAAGCTCCGAACATTCCACCGCTTTAAACCAAGGACCCGCAAGGGGCTTACGCACAATGAAGTAGGTATGTTGTAGCAAAACTCAGACTCCCTCTCAGACGACTACCGCGGATTGAGGCTCCGACAGGCCAGGACCCAACCCTCCACACCAGTCGCGGCTCTTTTTTGCCTGTGTTTCACTTCGCACATCACGCCCGGTCTAGGGATGTGTGGGACCTCTGTAATTTGCAGGATCAACAGCGTGCATGCAAGTGCACACATCCTTCGTGGCATAGTCACATCTTCAGTTGCAAAATCCTTCACAACCCCTGCAGTCTGAGCTCCACGTCCTGGTAGCAACCATCAGTTGTATACCCTAATCTAGTAGACTCGACCAGAAACTCCTAACATCTGCGATAATGTACCATCATGCACCACAAAAGGCTGATATACTATCACACTACACCCTGTGGGAGAAAACGGCAGCTGCCGTGCGAGCAACGACCAGGCCTCTCCACGTTGGAGGCCCATTCAGCTCCCTGTGTAAAAGTTTAGGGCGTGGGGTAACTGGAGCTTCGACCAACACTGAACTTTCCAAAGTTGTTGGTAGGGTTCTTCTTACGCCTGAAGGGTGGAAACTTCCGCTGCAGCACTACAATCCAGTGGCAACAACTGCGGCTGCTGCTCCTCCTGCTGCTACAGCTGTCCCGGATGCTACTGCCACTACTGTGCCTCCTCCTCTTTCTAACACATCAACCGATACCACTGCCACGCCTGCCCATACACCCACCATGACGACTATTTCTACTGACGACAGCAAAAACGACCACGACGATGACGACAACGAAGACGACGAAGAGTTCTAGTGCTAAGGCGCTACGGCTGCTGCTGCTGCTGCTCCTGCCGCTCCTGTTCCTGCTGCTGCTGTTGCTGATTGCCTGCTCCTCCTCCTCCTCGTCCTCCTCCTGCTGCTGCTACGGCTACTGCGACGGCTGCTGCGCGACTGCTACTACTTGTTTGACGACGACGACGACGATTACTACTCCTACTTAGCTACTACTGCTACTGGGTGATGACCCCGATTCGGGCACAGATGCTGGAAGATGCTTGTCTGCCTAACGAGCCTTGTTCGTGTGATCTTCGCTTTGTAGCAAAAAGAGTCATGCAGTAGCAGCTGAGATTTTGACACACAGAACCCTTGCCATAATACCCACTGAATCCAATTCCCAGCTTCTCCCCATGCCTGCGGGCCCACTGGAACTATGGCAATGATGTTCATTGCCTTGCAGCAACATCTGCTGCAACAATGCAGTTGCAGACGCTTCCATGTAGCATCATCTAAAGGCACGAATCCCAGAAACATCATGATCAGACTCCTCTTGCCGACCCCTGATACATACATATGTATATATATATATATGTACATATATATATATATGTATATATATATATGTATATATATATATATACATATGCGCAACCCATGATACATACATATGTATATATATATATATATATATATATGTGTGTGTGTGTGTGTGTGTATATATATATACATATGCGTAAACATATAATCCCTTCCCCCTAATATTAAACGGGGGGGGCCCCCCCCCCCACCCCCCTAAATAAAAACTCGGAAATGTTTTTAATATTAGGGGGTGGTTGTTATCTCACATCCTGGTTATACCTAGTTTTACCCCACCCATGAACCCCAGAGACTCCAAAACTTTTGAATTAAGGAATAAATCTTAAAATCATGATTATGGGGGATGCCACTATATTTTTGCAATATTCCTTAATTCAAGGGTTTTGGAGTCTCTGGGAAGCTTTAAATGAAATCCACGAGTCACAACAGGTCCAGACATAGTAAGGATTGACAGATTGATAGCTCTTTCTTGATTCTACACCTCCACAGCAATTAGCAGTAGTGCAGTAATTGGCAGTAGTGCAGTATTTGGCAGTAGTGCAGCAATGACCAGTAGTGCACTAATTGGCAGGAGTGCAGTAATGACCAGTATTGCAGTCATTGGCCGTAGTGCAGCAATTGGCAGTAGTGCAGCAATGACCAGTAGTGCAGTAATTGGCAGTAGTGCACTAATTGGCAGTAATGCAGTAATGACCAGTATTGCAGTCATTGGCCGTAGTGCAGCAATTGGCAGTAGTGCAGTGATGACCAGTAGTGCAGTTGTGCAGTAATGACCAATAATGCAGTAATTGGCAGTACTGCAGCAAGTGATGACCAGTAGTGCAGTAATTGGCAGTATTGCAGTAATGACCAGTAGTGCAGTAATTGGCAGTAGTGCAGTATGGAGTAGTAGTGCGGTAATTGGCAGTAGTGCAGCAATTGGCAGTAGTGTGGTAATTGGCAGTAGTGCACTAAGTGGCAGTAGTGCGGCAATGACGAGAAGTGCAGTACTTGGCAGCAGTGCAGCAATTGGCACTACTCTGGACGCAGGGTGCCCAGAGCTTTTGGTCACCCAAAATCTCGATTCCGGGTGGGGAAAGGGCCCAAATGACACCCCTGGGGATTGAGCCAGGGACCTTTTTCCTGCCGCCCCTGCAAGGCCTCAGCCTGCCCGTTAGGCTATGGAAGAATAGTTCTGGGGGAGGCGGCCAGCCACCCCATCTGGTGTTTTCAAGAGAGTCTAGGCGCCGTCATTTGCGCCTTTCCCCCCATGCAGAATCGAAACTTTGAAATGACCCAAATCTGCCACTGCAGTAATTGGTAGTACAGCAATTGGCAGTAGTGCAGTAATTGGCAGTAGTGCAGCAATGACCAGTCGTGCAGTACTTGGCAGGAGTGCAGTGATGACCAGTCGTGCAGTAATTGGCAGTAGTGCAGCAATTGGCAGTAGTGCAGCAATGACCAGTAGTGCAGTAATTGGCAGTAGTCAACTAATTGGCAGTAATGCAGTAATGACCAGTATTGCAGTCATTGGCCGTAGTGCAGCAATTGGCAGTAGTGCAGTAATTGGCAGTAGTGCAGCAATTGGCAGTAGTGCAGTAATTGGCAGTCGTGCAGCAATTGGCAGTAGTGCAGCAATTGGCAGTAGTGCAGTCATGACCAGTAGTGCAGTACTAGTCATTGCTGCACTACTGCCAATGAGTGCATTACTGCCAATTACCGCACTGCAATCTGCCCGCTCCGCCACAGACAGGCAGCCTCAAAGGAGGCCTTTGTGCCTTGGGGCACGAAGGCCGAGCCACAGGCTGTCAAACAGAAACTCTGTACTACCAATTGCTGCACTACTGCTAATTGCTGTGGAGGTGTTGTGGAAGTGTTGTGGAAGTGTTGTGGGAGTGTTGCGGAAGTGTTGTGGACGTGTTGTGGAAGTACTGTGGAAGTGTTGTGGAAGTGTTGTGGAAGTGTTGTGGAAGTGTTGTGGAAGTGTTGTGGAGGTGTTGTGGAAGTTGTGGAAGTGTTGTGGAAGTGTTGCACTACTGGTCACTTATTGCACCACTGCCAATTGCTGCATTACTGCCAATTGCTGCACCACTGCCAATTACTGCACTACTGGTCATCACTGCACTACTGCCAAGTACTGCACTTGTGCAGGTAGTGCAGTAATGACCAGTAGTGCAGTAATTGGCAGTTGTGCACTCATTGGCAGTAGTGCAGCAATGACCAGGACTGGTCATTACTGCACTACTGCCAATTACTGCCCAAATGACGGCGCCTGGAGTTTCTTCAAAACTCCAGACTGGATGGCCGCCTTTCACAAGAACTGTCCTTCCATAGCCTAATGGGCAGGGGGGAGCTTTGCATGAGTGGTAGGGAAGGGGCCCCTGGTTCAATCACCAGGGGTGTCGTTTGGGCCCTTTCCCCACCCGGAATCGAGATTTTGGGGTGACCAAAAGCTCTGGGCACCCTGCGTCGAGAGTACTGCCAATTGCTGCACTACTGCCAATTGCTGCATTGCTGCCAATTGCTGCACTACTGGTCCTCGCTGCACTCCTGCCAAGTATTGCACTACTGGTCATTGCTGCACTACTGCCAATTACCACACCACTGCCAATTGCTGCACTACTGCCAATTACCGCACTACTAGTCAATACTGCACTACTGCCAATTACTGCACTACTGGTCATTACTGCACTACTACCAATTACTGCACTACTGGTCATCACTGCACGACTGCCAATTGCTGCACTACTGCCAATTACTGCACTACTGCCAATCACTGAATTACTGGTCATTACTGCACTACTGCCAATTACTGCACTACTGCATATTGCTGTACTACCAATTACTGCACTACTGCTAATTGCTGTGGAGGTGTTGGAAGTGTTGTGGAAGTGTTGTGGAGGTGTTGTGGAGGTGTTGTGGACGTGTTGTGGAAGTGTTGTGGAATTGTTGTGGAGGTCTTGTGGAGGTATTGTGGAAGTGTTGTGGAAGTGTTGTGGAAGTGTTGTGGAAGTTGTGGAAGTGTTGTGGAAGTGTTGTGGAAGTGTTGTGGACGTGTTGTGGAAGTGTTGTGGAAGTGTTGCACTACTGGTCACTATTGCACTACTGCCAATTGCTGCACTACTGCCAATTGCTGCATTACTGCCAAATACTGCACTACTGGTTCTCACTGCACTCCTGCCAAGTATTGCACTACTGGTCATTGCTGCACTACTGCCAATTAGTGCACTACTGCCAATTACCACACTGCTGCCAATTGCTGCACTACTGCCAATTACCGCACTACTAGTCAATACTGCACTACTGCCAATTACTGCACTACTGGTCATTACTGCACTACTGCCAATTACTGCACTACTGGTCATCACTGCACTACTGCCAACTGCTGCACTACTGCCAATTGCTGCACTACTGCCAATTACTGCATTACTGGTCATTACTGCACTACTGGCGAATTACTGCACTACTGGTCATCACTGCACTACTGCCAATTGCTGCACCACGGCCAATGACTGCAATACTGGTCATTACTGCATTGCTGCCAATTAGTGCACTACTGCCAATTACTGCGCTACTGGTCATTGCTGCACTACTGCCAATTGCTGAATTAGTGCCAATTACTGCACTACTGGTCATCAGTGCACTCCTGGCAAGTACTGCACTGCCAATTACTGCACTACTGCCAATGGCTGTACTACCAATTACTGCACTACTGCTAATTGCTGTGGAGGTGTTGTGGAAGTGTTGTGGAAGTGTTGTGGAAGTGTTGTGGAAGTTGGACGTGTTGTGGAAGTGTTGTGGAAGTGTTGTGGAAGTGTTGTGGAAGTGTTGTGGAAGTGTTGTGGAGGTGTTGTGGAAGTTGCGGAAGTGTTGTGGAAGTGTTGCACTACTGGTCACTATTGCACCACTGCCAATTGCTGCACTACTGCCAATTGCTGCATTACTGCCAATTACTGTACTACTGGTCATCACTGCACTACTGCCAAGTACTGCACTTGTGCAGGTAGTGCAGTAATGACCAGTAGTGCAGTAATTGGCAGTAGTGCACTCATTGGCAGTAGTGCAGCAATGACCAGGACTGGTCATTACTGCACTACTGCCAATGACTGCCCAAATGACGGCGCCTGGAGTTTCTTCAAAACTCAGACTGGATGGCCGCCTTTCACAAGAACTATCCTTCCCTAGCCTAATGGGCAGGGGGAAGCTTTGCATGAGAGGTAGGGAAAAGACCCTTGGTTCAATCCCCAGGGGTGTCGTTTGGGCCCTTTCCCCACCCGGAATCGAGATTTTGGGGTGACCAAAAGCTCTGGGCACCCTGCGTCGAGAGTACTGCCAATTGCTGCACTACTGCCAATTGCTGCATTGCTGCCAAGTATTGCACTACTGGTCATTGCTGCACTACTGCCAATTACCACACCACTGCCAATTGCTGCACTACTGCCAATTACCGCACTACTAGTCAATACTGCACTACTGCCAATTACCGCACTACTAGTCATTACTGCACTACTGCCAACTACTGCACGACTGGTCATTACTGCACTACTGCCAATTACTGCACTACTGGTCATCACTGCACGACTGCCAATTGCTGCACTACTGCCAATTGCTGCACTACTGCCAATCACTGCATTACTGGTCATTACTGCACCACTGCCAATTACTGCACTACTGCATATTGCTGTACTACTGCATATTGCTGTACTACCAATTACTGCACTACTGCTAATTGCTGTGGAGGTGTTGTGGAAGTGTTGTGGAAGTGTTGTGGAGGTGTTGTGGAGGTGTTGTGGACGTGTTGTGGAAGTGTTGTGGAATTGTTGTGGAGGTGTTGTGGAGGTATTGTGGAAGTGTTGTGGAAGTGTTGTGGAAGTACAGACAGCCAAAGCCACCACCCCAAACCCTCAATCTGTAGACCCTAAACCTTCCCCCTAATTCAAATTAGGGTTTAAAGGGCGGTGCTACTTCCGGGTGGATCGGGGGAAAAGTGTTTTTATAATTAGGGTGTTGTTTACTAAAAGGGGGAAGGGATTCATCTACATGTACATGTAAATGTGCACGTACAAACAATATACACATACATATGCATATACATGAAAACAAAAACATGTACACTAAATGTACATTACACATACATGTACATGTACATAAACATATACAGATACATATACATTTACATATGCATATGCATATAAAGTAGCATGTACATACTCATACGCATACACCTACACATACACATACACATGTACATACACATGTGTACAGATGTATACATACATGTACGACGCAGCCATACATCCATACATCCACCCATGCATGTATGCATGCATGCATCCAGACATACATATATCTGTGTGTGCATCGATCTGATGCAAGCTGGCATGCTGGGGCCCAGACAGAGGCAGCAACCTCAGAAGTTCCAAGCTCCGAAGGGAAGAGCTGTACCTGCTGAGGTTCGGGGTTAAGGGTGTAAGGTTTAAGCTTTAAAGGGTCGATTAGTCAATTTGTAATGCTAAGAGGTTCGGGCCTTAGAGGGTTTTGGATTTACGATGAGACGTGATGTTAGTGTATATGATTGAGGATTTGGGACGTGCACAATGCACACACTGTTGCCTGATGATCGCAAGCTTCGACATGCCTTGCACAGAGCCAAACCTGACAAGGCATGTCGGAGAGCCTTCGCTGAGCCTTTCTCACCTGCGATCTCCATCACTCCCCGCTTCGTGTGAATTGCCTCACATGCATCAAGTGGACCCAGCTCCTTCCTTCAATGTTTGCAGCCAGCCAAACAATGGCGTCGCTCGAGCTTCTAAGCCACGGGCCACACGTAGCCGGATGAAACCACTTAGGTCCCCGCGAACCTGACAGGCTCAACAAGTGGCGCTGATGAAAAAATGCAATTGTAATGATAGTGACAGTGCTGATAGAAAAACAAGAACGCAATCGGAATTGCAACAGTAATACTAGTAGTCCTTGTCATAGCCATAAAACAGTGATAGTAGCTATAGTTACTAATAATAGACATCACAAACTTGTCACAAACATGACAACAACAAGAACAGTAGCAACAAAAATCGCAACACTACGAATATTCTTAACAAGAATCTATTAGTATTCCCAGTATCCGAAGACTGCCGGGCCGAATCAGTGAATCTGGCCAATTTTCTTCCCGCAAGGACCCTGTTGAGATTTTGCAGCGATCGATTCAAGCCATAGGCTCCAACAACATTCCAGGAAGGCCGCAGTGGCAGCGACCAGACATTCGAACTGGCCGATGATATTCGTGCGGGAAAAACGCAATTCGCATCAACAGCCTTGACAGCACATTCAGAGGGGGGCAGCTGCTTCGTCAAATCGGACATCCGAGCTCCCGCAGTGCCCTGCATCTCAGCACGATCGGATGGAAAGCCGTGGATGCGTGGAGGCGGCTCTAAGGCGTCGTGGCTCTGCGACTTTGACAGCTTCGGCCAGGAAGACATGGAAATTTCCAAGCTTACGTCCACTTTGAAGTTACACTCCAGTGGAACACCTGTCCGACAGGTCAGTCCCAGAGGCTGAAGTCCGCCTCCCAGTCCTGCGAAGAAGCTGCAGGCAGGCGCAGATAAGGAGCAAGCGGAACGCTTCCTGTCCTCTGAGCAGCACGTCTTCCTGACCAGAGCAGGATGTGCAAATACCCAGACCTTCCAAAATCCCTTAATTTAGGAGAACCATATCTGGGTTCATGTTAGTTGCAGGTAGGTTCCTTAACCAAGCAGGATGGAGCAGGGGGCCATGCTTTGGGATTCGAGAGAAGCTTGGCAGAGCGCGTCAGTCTCCTTTCGGACGAGGCTCACTTCTGCGCCGAGGTGGCGTATTTCCGGCATGCTTAGAAGAGGCGTCGTCCCGGCCAGGGACTCCACCAGGGAGGGCCTCCGAGCTCGGAGATTCGAAGCATTCTTGGAGGGGCTTTTGGGACTTAGTAAGTTGTTTATAGGTAGGGTGATAATTGGGGTAACTCCATTCAAGGTACTTATAACTGTGCTTAAATCCTACTTACTAAGTCCCCTGCCCCCCCAAGTTTGGAGGCATCCCTGAGACTCTGGGAGCCAGGCTCCACGTCGAGTTTCTGGGCCATGAGCCGCAGCAATGCCCGGAACTGCTGGGTGGAGCACAGGAAGGGCTGATTCCTCAGAAGAAACTTCTTCAAGCTGCCGTAAAGAAGACAGGCCTCAAATCATGCTAGGAATGCAGACCAAGCTTCATAAAGGTGTAGAACTTGTGCCGCTCGGTGCCCAGCAAAGACGGGGACATCTTGTCTCCGCGCACTATGGCCAGCACATCTTCTTCCTCTCCGTTTCCTTCTTATGCCGAGATATCGCTTGCATTCTAAGATCAAATGGGGCTTGTCTAAATACACATTGTCACGTGGATGTTGCTGACACTGCACCTTGTGCTTGCATCCAAGATGCTCAGAAGAACATTGCGAAAGAAGTACCTCAGATCCATCTCAGAAACTGATTCGTCGAATCTGATTAATGGGGTATTCGTCTGCAGCTGAGGTGCCAGAAATGCTTCCTGAGCACAATGGGCCTTGGCGGATGCAGCTCCGCAAACTGGAGGTACTCCAGCGCGACCGAGATGGCCCTTCCGATCGTATGTCTTTCGCATGGGGGCTCTGCAAAGAGCCGAGGGTTGATCAGGAGGGCTGTCCCGACCATGACACCATGGCAGCCCGTCTTCTGCAACATCCGGTCGGCTTCCTCTCTGGTGCGGACGCCACCGTTTGCAACCACCGGGATGCTAACTGCTGCCCTGAGCTCCACAGCACAGACGTGATGATTGCAGATGTCAAACAGCATGGTGAAAACACTAAGTATGGGGTTCCTATGTTCAGGGTACGCACGCGTCCTCCACAGCCCGTTGCTGGCCAGTTCTGCCAACCATGCCGAATTCATCCTAACATTTATGAATTGGGCGTTCCCCGACTTGATGAATCGCGATCTCGCCACGGTGCCTTGTGTATTTGGTGTATTCTGGAAGCCTCGAAGTCTCGCGCTCGCTTTGGCCTTCAAGTCCCTCGAAGTCTCCTAAGTCCTGCGACCACTTTGCGAACTTCACGAAATGGAAGTCTTGCTTTCGCTATAGCTAGGCGTTTATTTTTAGGGTACGCGTCGTTGTCGCGCAGCGCAAACTCTCGGGTGCCGTTAATCGTGCTGCTGCGACAGCGAGGTGTGTGACTCGGCGGCCCTCCTGGAATGGTTCTCGGGTAGGTACAGCTTAGACTGCTGGCTCTGTATGATGGCATACCTGCAAAATGTCGTCAAATACATGCTCACAGAACTCATGCTTGGAAAACTCGCGCGGGCTATGACAGACGCCAACATCACCAGTATCATCAATGCCTTCATCACCAACATCATCATCGTCATCACCCTCGTCATCGTCATCATCTCCATCACTGTCGCTACATCATCACCAGCATCATCATCCTCCTCATGTTGGTTAGCCTGCTTGGCATAAGCGTTAATGCCTGCTGTCACTCATGTATCCGAGCCACCTGACCGCAGAAATTGCCTCCAGGTCCACAGGGCCACTCCCCTTTGCTGCCCTCACCCGACCGTGGACAGTGAGCAATGAGCAGCCGGCATCTTGCAAGCGCTTTGCAAGTCGAAGTGTGTCCTGGTTTAGGATTCAGGGCTTAGGGTATGGGATTTCAGAATAAACTACGGTTTAGGGTTTAGGATCTAAGGTTTAGAGTTTTCGGTATGTGGTTTCAGAAGAGTGGGTTGAGGACTGAAGGTATGGGATTTCAGAAAATCTTTGGCTATAGGTTTGAGATTTAGGGGTACTGCGGTAGTGTGCACCAGGTCGGAGCGGTAGAGTAAAGATGACCTACGGATCCGGGTGCCTTGCAGCCCCTCCTGAAGAGATGGAAGAATACGGATCTTGCAGAACACCGGCAGAGGCTGAACCGCAACAAGTGCTTGGACACAGCAGCAGGCATTGAAGACCCCTGACTCATCTTCAATCATGAAGGAACCGTAGCCTCGACAAGTCAAGGGCCAGCATACTGCAAGAAAAGTTTTATCAGCTTTTCCGACTGGCCTTC
Organism: Symbiodinium sp. CCMP2592; assembly: GCA_905221615.1. Classification (NCBI taxonomy): domain Eukaryota; class Dinophyceae; order Suessiales; family Symbiodiniaceae; genus Symbiodinium; species Symbiodinium sp. CCMP2592. Next base: position 913,574 of record CAJNDT010000557.1, on the reverse strand, counting down.
AAATTCCGCATTCTCCATGGGGCAGCCTAGATTCCTTGGTTGCAAACGGAGTGCGCGGTGCACGTGCGGTTTGCGGCCAAAGGCTTGGACACACCAGCCTAAATAGCTCGTGACAACAACAATACAGTGTCGTGGTGTGCATACTGCCTCTGTCGTCGTTAACATGAGCTTCTGTTGTTCATGCAAATGCGATATCACAACTACCCCTTGGCCGCCTCAAGCTGAGTCCAGCAGCAAATCCAAGGCGTCGAAACCACCCGGTGCCAGGCGGTGCAGCAACAGTGCCATCTTGGAGAGAAGCTCTGGACAGCGCCCGCAAATCTGCACGACAAGCCTCGGACGAGTCTCTCTGAAAATCTGAACCCAAAACTCGGTACCCTAAACCCTAAAGCGTGGCTTTACTGGCGATTTGAGCCCCAGAGGCGGTCTGTCGGCGGACCCCGCCACTGTCACAAACTCTGCCATCTCCTGAACAGATGAGTCGGTTTAGGGTTTAGGGGACGCATCAACTTACCTTTGGTTAGTAGGGAATGGAAGAATGGTAGTAATAGTAGATATAATTGTACCCCATTCCTCCATTGCCTACTAACCAAAGGGAAGTGAAGTTAACAAAGCAACTTCAAGCTGTTTGCAAAGGACTCGTTCGCGGCTACCAGTACAGTCTCTCTGAAAGAGGCCGTTGTCCGCTGGGCTGTTTGCTGCCTGCTTCCGTGACATGGGCTGGGATGCGGCCGGGAAGAGCAAACAGCTGCAAAAAAGCCGCGTGCCTCAACGTTGCCCTGCAAAAAGTGCTGGCTCTTGAGCATCGGTGTGTAGCAGCATTGAGCCTTGCTCGTTTGCAATCCGTCACGGTGCCAAGCAGTTTAGGGTTTTTGTGGTTTAGGGTAACCCTGAACCCCTAAACCCCAAAACCCTAAACCTCTAAACCCTAAACCTTGTGACATCCCGTGGCCACTGTTTGACCCTGAGGCGGCTGCTCCCCACTTGCGCGCCATGAGCCGGAAGGCCAAATCGCTCTGCTTGACCTCAGAAAACTGCAAAACGAAGCCCGTTGTTGCACGATTTCAGAAGTCAAGGAAGCCTACAGGGTGTTTCGAGCAAGATCCTCCAGCCGAGAATGCAGACTTAAGCTTGCAGCTAGCAAAAGACATTAGCTGCATCGGCAAGCTTCTCGTTTAGCATCTAGCTGCATCGGGTAGGAAGGAGGTCTCTAGCAGAGCGACAATGGAAGACCTCCTGAACAGATCCACTAAGGGTACTTCAGGAAAGGACAGCGCGCCTCTCAATAGAAACCCCAGATGCTGCGGTGCCCCGCACACAGGGCACTTTTGGCAACACTTATGTGAAGCTACGGAGCTCACCCCTGCACAGATTAGATGAGTACCGGGCCATGGGAGCAGCGAAGTAGCGCGGGCTCCCTAGCACCTCAACGGAGCTTGGGCTGGAAAGAACGGGAAGGCTGCGCAAGCCCTTTGACTCGACTCGAAACAGCAACGGGCCTCTTCGTAGAAGCGATGCGCGGACGCAGACATGTCGGCAAATTTCGACACATGCAGCGGGCAAGAAGGCAAGCTATCTCACTTGTTCTATGAGCTTGAGCCGAGACACTGAGACACCGAAGTGTGACCGAATTGTCTAGAATCTATACGATGACAGATCCTTCCTCGACTAGATGTGCAAGTCAAAGCCGGGCCTTGAGATCGAGGGCAGCTCTTTCGGCAAGCTTGGAAGCAGAGCCACACTTTTCTATCCTGACCTTAGGCAGAGGAGCCGGCTAAAAAAACGTCTGAGATCGCCAGTGGTGGAAAAGGAAGCGATCCCAAGGTGCCGCAGCCGCAGCTATCGGGATTGCACAGCTGACGATAAACGAGGAAAAGATTCGAATATCAAAGGCCCCACTCATGCCTTCAATCCACCTTTTCAAGCGCTCAAACGGAGTTCCTTGACAAGTACAGCAAGAGAAGTGATGGAAACAATCAAGTAAATGATGATGAGCACAATCATGCGATGCTTGTGGCAAAGGTGAGTGATGTCTGGCATAACCTGCATGACCTGACCCTCGATGGGCCTGCCTGCCCACCTGCACTCGGGATGGCAATGACCCTTATCCCAAGCTGGAAACGTAGGCTTTAAGTCAAAAGGTGCCCAGGCGTTTCAGGTTCGGGGGGTTCAGGTCAGGGTGCAGGTGCAGCTTCGAGCGAACACCCGCCAAGAAACTTGCGAACGAATCATGGGCCAGACTAACATAGGATGCATGCGTACAAACATTGTTTGTCACGAGGACACTAACTTGACGACTGTCACTTCGCCAGACAAGTCGGGGATAAACCCGCAAAGAACAAAAACAGGTCTCGAAGCAGATACTCCGGTGAAGCTCTGATCTCGCCACCCTTTCTGCCCGCAAGAATACGAACCCTTGCCCCAAAACGCAAGAAGGGATGCAGGCACTCTGCTGAGGTTCAGGCAGGGCTCGGTTGACTCGGTGAAGCCTTGCTGTGATACCTCGGGGCTTGACAGGTCCAAAGCAACAGTGAGACGGACCCGAAATATCAATTGTCCGCTCTTCGTCCGGAGCCACATTAAAAATAGTAGCCCCTATATCCCTATAGTAGCCCTTATAGTATTTCATAGACCCGTACGATAGATCCCTTATAGACCCTTTATAAAGAGTTTTTATGCTTGACCCTAAAGGACCTGAGCTGAAAGCACACGAAAACCAGACCAGAGCCCGGAACCGATGCAGGAGGCAGCAGTCAAACTCGTACGTGTCGTCCTGATCCTGATCAGAGCTGAAGTGTCTTGGGAAGCTACGGCCTTGTCTTGCAATTTGCAACAGTTCGTCTAGCTCAAGCCCGAAGGGCCCCTTCAGAAAGTTCACGGCAGGAAACGGAGGATTCGGGATGCCAGCACTGCCACAATTCTGGAAGTTTCACATTCCCTAAAGGCCCTAGATGCGAAGACATATCATGGGATCATGGGAACTGCCGCGACCTCCTCCCCGTCGGACGAGCTGTCTTCCTGGCTTGCTCAGGCTTGAAGCGAGATTGGAGCCCCCGGCAAGCCGTAGTTTCTACAGGTTCGGCGAGGGTCACGAATTGCATCGTCCCATATGTCTTTTGAAACGTGGTAGCATACGAGCCTGCACTTATGCAACTCTCTGACCTCCGCAATTTCTATGCCCCGTTGCCTCCTCGGAAGGCTCACTCTCTTCCTCGGACTCGTCGTCGTCGTCCTCAACCTCTTTGTCTTTGGGCGACCGCGCAGCCGATGTCCCATCCTTCCGACCAGGCCATGACAGTGACAAAGCACAAAGCACAACCTCCTTGCGACAGCCGCTCCTCCTGTCCAATGAGTACGGTGGTGACCTTGGATCAAGACGACATCATGAAACAGCCCGTTCCGTACGCTTACGTGATGTCAACACTCACCCAGAACAGGATGCAAGTTCGCCGATCAACACAGTCCCGGCTAGGGCCAAGGCGTCACCCAGCGACAGGGTCGCCTGGATCAGGCTTCCAACACAGTGCATTTGGGATTGAATCGGTGGTTGATGCTCACGCGACCCCGCCAATTTCACTGCCTGGCCAAACTTCTTGCGCAACTCCTTCAAGGACCTTTCAATGCACAAGGGCCGACCCTGGACAATCTCTGGCATTTGAGCGCAGGGGACAAAAGATCAGGCCCGAGCTCACCCTTGTCGTTTGTTTGCCGGCCAAGCTCGTTTACATCCATGGCTCTATTGCTCTAAACACCGGATGGAAAATGGGGCTGAGACTGAGTTCGTGCGACTCTTCGATACCGCTTCATGTTGGCACAAACGGTATTTACAGAGCTGCATCACGTCGGCTGAGAACTTGCATTTCTGCATTGTGTAGGCAACCATGTGGTGAATGCAGCTTGAACTGAGAAAGTTGCAAACATGCACAGCTTAGTTTCAATTCTTGCGCTTGCATAGGACGGCTACCAGTGCTTCCACTCAAACAGGACTAACACTTGTAAGAAACAAAGCTTCGCTTGCAATATCGCAACATTATGCATGACTCGACAACAAGCACAGTTGCAATCTAACAATCGTAACTTGCCGCCATCGGACGGCCTTGCCATGGAAATCTTTCAAGCACACAGGGGCTCTTCGATTTCGCTCGTTGTGAATCAGGCTTTGTGAATCACGACAGCTACAGCATTTGCCATTCGACTGGCGTCGACAATAAGTCTACGCTTTACGTGAACAAACTGCATATCGAGTTTATTGAAAATCCCAGTACCAGCATTGGGCGCAGAAGTGGAACAAATAGATGACTGTGCAACAGACCTCGGCGTTGCAACGTCGCACCACTGACTACATATACCACCCTGTCCACAAACTCCACTAATGCACGAAGAAACGCAGCTTTCTGTCTCTGTTACCTCTACCGTCAAATTCTGTTGATTTTTGGAATCTCGAACTGAACCATCTGTTTCGGAAACTTCCACAGCTACAATCAACCACAAATTGTTCTTGATATAAACACTATTTTCCAGCTACAATGATCAGAATCACTTTCATTCCACTGCCGACATGCAACAAGAACATGCTTGCTTCAAGCTGAAGAAATTTAACCCCAACCATGCAAAACCACTTGCTAAGGAGTGCTTCGCACCATGCAAAGGAGTGGCGCATGCATGTCAAACACATCTTGGATTGTGGCGCGAAATCCATCGTGCATGCTGTCGGTTTCGCCAAGTATGCTGACCATATTCCAAACGTGACAAAGAGAACTTGCATTATCAAGATCTGCAAATCTCCAAAGTTAAAAGGAAGACCGCATGCACTTCCGCGAATCTGTTCTTGTCTGTCAACAAAAACAAAACAATTTTCATTTTGTCACGCATGAATCGCTGGCAATGTTGAAAACGTGCTAAGAACTCACCATGGCTTCCAATACCTTCATTTCTTTCGCAGCCAGAGCTTACAGCAAGCTGTATGGGGCTGCCATGGCTGCTCTTTTTCCGCATCGCCTCAATTGGGACGCTCTTGCTTATATTTTCTTGTCGGAACAGAACGCTTGCAAGATTACAGACGTTTCTTCACTTGAGCATAGGTTTTTGCAGGGTGTTCGAACCTTGGGTTCGAACACCTGCGGGGGAGTTCGGGGGGGGGAGGCTGGGAACATAACATTGGATCCCGAGTTGAACCTTGAGTTCAAACATTTGGAACGGAGGTTGAACTCAGAGTTCAAACGTGCTTCACCGGTGTTCGAACCCTGCTAATACTACTAAACTGTTACTACTCCTGGGTTCAAACACCGGTGTTCGAACCCTGCTAATACTACTAACGACCAACACTACCCATACTACACTTCCTAATACTACACTTACTACTATCTTACACTACTAACACGACTTATACTAGTAATACTACTAACACTACTAATACTATTTATACTACTGATACTAATAATACCACTAACACTACGAACACTGGGAATACTATTGATACTATTAACACTACTAATACTACTAAAAGAAGAAGGAGAAAGCCACACGAAAATGCTTTCTGGGTGAAAACAAAAGAAATCTCTCAACACCACAACAAACCACAGTGCCCTATCTCGAACACTGGTGTTGGAACTCAAGTTACTCCGGTTTTTGAACTCTGCGTTCGAACACTGGTGTTCGAAGTCACTCAGAAGTTCGAACATGGGTTCAAACACGTGTTTGAACCCTCGGTTCGAAAAGGTATTTGAATCCTGGTTTCAAACATGTTCAAAACCTGCCAAAACTACTAATACTTTCTTACGATTTGCGGGTCAGCTGACCGAAGGGGTTTCCAAGTGCATGCCGCACGCACCACGTGGCACATCGCCACAAGAAAGAAGCACTTCGCTTCGAGAGCACTCCGCTCGCCCCCCAGGGTTGGGTGGGTGGGAAAACAAAATTTTCAGTCTTGAGCTCCAACTCCGAGCCAAGACTTTGCAGCATAACATGGTTCAAACAGCGTGCGGCATGTGAGACGCGAAACATTTTTCAAGTAATTCCCGAAAGCATCGCGAAGGGTTCTTCCGTGTGGAACGCCGCAGCTGAGTACATAGATGACAGACATAGAATCAACTTACTTGACTCCGTACTTTACTCTACACTTGATACTTGACTCTACACTTGATACTTACTTACTTACTTGACCCCTATTTTGACTGACTCTCTACACTTGACACTTGACTCTATGATACTTGACTCTACACTTGATACTTGACTGTATGTTATGCTTACGACTTACTTACTTACTTACTTACTTCAATCTACTTACTAACTTACTTGACACTTGACACTGGACTCTATGCTATACTTACTATACTTACTTATACTTACTTATACTTACTTATACTTACTTATACTTACTTACTTGACTTGCTTAGTTACTTACTTACTTACCTACTTACTTACTTACTTACTTACTTACTTACTTACTTACTTGACTCTATGCCTCTATGACTTACTCTCTACATCTCGGTATCTAATTCTCTCTTTTAAAGCCAGGGGGTGGCACCGTTGTCGTCCATCGGGAATGCAACCCTTCACAAGGATTCGCTGCCTCGGGCGTTCAAACGCGAGGTAAAGTTACACATTTTAGGCGCCCGGCGCAACCCTTCCCAGGGATTCGCTGCCTCGGGCGTTCAAACGCGAGGTAAAGTTACACATTTTGCGGTTCCCGCGCAACCCTTCACAGGGATTGGCATGGGCGAGGGCCCAAACGCTAGGTAAAGTTACACATTTTTTAACTTATTAGGCGCCCGGGTGAACCCTTCACAGGGATTCGCTGCCTCGGGCGTTCAAATGCGAGGTAAAGTTACACATTTTAGGCGCCCGGGTGAACCCTTCACAGGGATTCGCTGCCTCGGGCGTTCAAACGCGAGGTAAAGTTACAAATTTTTCGGGCGCCGTGAACCCTTCACAAGGATTCGCTGCCTCGGGCGTTCAAACGCGAGGTAAAGTTACACATTTTAGGCGCCCGGGTGAACCCTTCACAGGGATTGGCATGGGCGAGGGCCCAAACGCTAGGTAAAGTTACACATTTTTTTAACTTAATGCGGTGCCCGTGCAACCCTTCACAGGGATTCGCTGCCTCGGGCGTTCAAACGCGAGGTAAAGTTACACATTTTAGGCGCGCGGGTGAACCCTTCACAGGGTTTGGGTGCAGTTCATTTTTTTTTGCAACCCTTCACAGGGATTGGCATTTTGCAACCCTTCACAGGGATTGGTGTGGTGGAGTGTTCGAACGCGAGGTAAAGTTGCAATTTCTGCTGTGCATTGAGATGAATTTTGCAACCCTTCACACGGATTGGCGTTGTCGAGTGCTTGAACGCGAGGTGAAGTTACACATTTTGCGGTGCTCGCGGAACCCTTCACAGGGATTGGCTTGAGAGGGATTTGCTTCTTCGATTGTTCTAATCGGTAGGTGTGCAACAGGTGAATTGGCAACCTTTCAGAGGGATTGGCAGGATTGGCAAATGCATATATCGATAAGAATAATATACTCATATACACATATATATAGCAGTTTTCATGAGGCTCCGGACCGCCGTAATCCCTGGGATGACCTCTCCCGGCACCTCCTCAGGCCGCGCGGCCCTTGACTCCACGGTGAGCGGTGAGGGCCGCGAATTCTTCGCTCTGGCTAGGTTGCACCGTTGCTTGCTTGCTTCGACGCTGTCTTGCGAAAGAGCGAGCAAGCAACGTGGCGACCTACTCTCACTGTAACTCTATGACGTTATGACTTATGACTCATGGACTCCATGACTCTTGACTGTATGTGCCTCTCGAGGTCCAGGTCGGGCTATGAGCCCTCACGCTATGGGGATCTCGATTAAGCGTTCCCACACATAGAGCATAGAGTGAACTACATCGAGTCAAGTGCATGCTACATAGATGACTCCATGACTCTGCGACTTGATCCCACTATGACTCTATGACGCTATCTCACTGTAACTCTATGACTTTATGACTCATGACTCATAGACTCCATGACTCTTGACTGTATCTGCATCTCGAGGTCCAGGTCGGGCTATGAGCCCCCACGCTACGGGGATCTCGATTAAGCGTTCCCACACATAGAGCATAGAGTGAACTACATCGAGTCAAGTGCATGGTACATAGATGACTCCATGACTCGTGACTTGATCTCACTATGACTCTATGACGCTATCTCACTGTAACTCTATGACTTTATGACTCATGACTCATGGACTCCATGACTCTTGACTGTATCTGCATCTCGAGGTCCCGGTCGGGCTATGAGCCACCACGCTACGGGGATCTCGATTAAGCGTTCCCACACATAGAGCATAGAGTGAACTACATCGAGTCAAGTGCATGCTACATAGATGACTCCATGACTCTGTGACTTGATCTCACTATGACTCTATGACGCTATCTCACTGTAACTCTATGACTTTATGAGTCATGACTCATGGACTCCATGACTCTTGACTGTATCTGCATACGATCCTACACACTGGATCTATCACATAGCCCCACACTCTTCGCTGATGATGCTTTCGGGCCAATTGTCTTCTAGTGTTTTTATTGCCTAGTGTGAAAAGGATGCGCTGGGTGCATCCGCCAATCAAAGTGTGGCACATCATGTTGTGTGCTCATCAACGGCCTTCGACCCGCACGCCTTATTGTACCACCCTTTAGCCTTGCTTTGCAGTCAAATCGTAATCCAAAATCAGCAGTTTTTCTGTACTTCCAGAAAAACCTAAAGCGCCTACAAATCGTAAAGCGAAATCATGCAAGCATGAGTAGAAGCATGCTACTCCGGAATAATACTTCTACGACACTTCCTCATACTGCACTGACCACTGTCTAATACTGCTAACACGACCCACAACTTAAATCTCGAACACAGAGTCAAAACAGTTCAAACACTGGGTGCTAACTTTCCTATCTTGTTCTTAGACTTGGTGCCCATATATGCACTGCCACTGGTACTGATCCTGGCAACAGTGGCACGGGTTCAACACGATTGGGGCGGCTACGCTGGGGATCTGAGGGACTCGGTCACGGCAAATCGGAACCTTTGCCGCAAAAACAGAAAAAACTCCATAAATCTGCGAGAAAAAACCACTGTATAACAAAAAAATACAACAAAAGAACAAAAAAAAACGGGGCTGGGTGGTGACGACTGGAAGTCGACAAAAGCGATACTAAGAATCAGCTGCTCTCTCCTGAATGTTTAAGAGTTCTCGCTGACCTGTTGGTTGGTGAGTCCGAACACACATAGAAGTGCAAACAAACGCTTTAAGAATTCAGATGGAGGTTTCGTTGCACTTCCCTGGAGCTGGAGACCGAGTACCACAACCTCCTATGCGATTCCCAGGGCTGGGAAGTCGGGAGGCTCTTGACGATCTAGCGGAGTACGAGCCAAGCGAGCCAGGCGTTCCTTACGATAGCCAAGAGTCAGAACTGCCTGGGAATTCTGCGGAGTATCTGCCTGGTGGTAGTCCATCGGGGCTGCTCTTTTTTTCGACCCCGCAATATCTTTTTCCAGACCCCGCGCTTGGTCCATCTGTTTTTCGACCTCTCTTGTTTTTGACCTCGCACGCACACATGACATATCAACTTCTTCGTCTACGTCTATCACCGAGATTTCTTTTTCTAGACCACGTGATCTTTTTGTTTTTTGTTGGACATCCGCGCTCCCAAAAAAGACCTTGATCTTTTTTTCAGCCCCAAGCAGAGGCCAGAAAAAAAAACAAGTTGGAGGCTGGAAAAAAATCCTTTATCGTGTGTGTTTTCATTTTGATTTTTTCATTCTTATTTTCTTTGCTTTTGCTCCTAAAGCGACATCGTGTGGCTTCTTCTTCCTTCGTGTTGGAAAAACGTTTTTTTGATTTTTTTTGGATGACCCACTTTGATTTTTTTCGTTCGTTTTTCAGCCCTTAAAACCGATTTCGTGTTTCTTCTTCTGTTTGTGTGTGTGTGAGAAGTTATAGTATGGTCAAGTTGGTTTTTGTGCAGTTTGCGTTGCAAAATTTCGGCGCTCTTTGTTGTGTTGTACTGAGTCAGCATCGGATGCTCAACTGCCTCTGTAGCCTTGCAGACACTGAGTCTTCACGACTTCCGTTGCTCCGTGTCCAGACACCTTGGAGAGAGAAGACGTGGGCTGGAAGCTCGCTGCAGGTTTCCGAGAAGATGGTCTCAGCGGGCTCGCCAAGAAGCAGCGACGCTTTAGCAAGCTAGATTTGACCGCTATCATTCTGGACAAGAGTCTGACCTCCAAAGCAGCACTTCAAGCATATGTGCAGGCCACGGAACAGATTGTGCGACCAACCAGAAGAAACTCAAGGAGTTCTTGGATGAAGCTGCTGAGTGGGATCGGGCGCGGTCTGACGCACGGATGGAAGCAGAGACGGATTCTGTGAAAAACAGAGCGCGCAGCACTCGGTCTTTTTCTTGAGCCAAAGCGGAGTCGCGTCGGGCTCTGACTGACAGTGAAACACCTTGCAGCTGTCTGTCTCCAAGCAAAACACTTCAAGCACTAACGAAACGAGACGAAACGAACGTGCAGTCACTTCCTAACTCAAAAGCACTCCTCACAGCTTCAGGCATGCCGAAAACATCAGGACATCCAAGGTCAAATGGGATTTTCTCGCACACGCTTCGCAGAAGCAGCCCGTAGGCTTGTCCGACATGCACAAATTAACTCCAAGTATTTTGGAGTCATCCGCATTTGCGGGCATCGCCAAAGTGGCGGCAGTGGCTACTCCTACCCTGAGCTACAGGCTGCCTGACCTACCTGAGCTACTGGCAGGAGTGGGTAGCCACTTCCTGGGAGTGGGGAGCCACATCCCAGTGAAACAGGACGAAAGTCCTACAGGGAGGATACCTCACCCGGAGGGGAGGAAACCTTCACCCTGCAGAGCCTCCTGTCTCTGCACAGGAGAGGGGGGGCTAGGAGGCCAAAAACCTCCTGACCCTCTCCTGATGCCCGGGGGTCATGAAATGGGCTTGCATATGTTCGATTGTAGGGCACCCGACCCTACAAGCGTAACAAAAAAGCCCATCCGGGCTGTTGACTTCCTCTGCAAGAGCCGAATCCTCGGGGGAAGGCTCTTGAGGGGGGGGGCACCCCGTCCCTCCTGTAGACCCCGCAGCCTCGCTGAGGGAGGGCTCGCTGGCCTCGGGGACCTCTGGCTGCAGGGCCGAAGGCCCAGTAGCCATGAGGGTCCTTTCACCCTCGCGGAGTTGGTCGCCCATGGGCAACCGAAGGTCCAGGATCGCCTCGTCTGGCCAGGCCCCCCAGCTTGAGCCTGTTGCGACACAGGCTGAGCACCTCAGAGGCAGGGCGATCCATCGCGCCTCCGGCGGTTGGCGACACTCTATGTCGAGGCGCATGAACTGAGTCGCCGCCGGGGCCCCGCCTGGGACATCGCCCCTGTTTCTCTTGCGCGGGGCTGCTCCTCCCTCGGGAGGGTGGGGAGGAGGAGGGAGGGGAGGAGGCTCCTCAACCCTCGATGCACTGGCAGGTGGTGGGTTGCTAGGAGGAGCTTGGGGAGACGTGAGGTCTCCCTGCTCCCTCTGGGTCCCCTCCCCTGGGCCGTAGGAGACCGGGGGGCCAGCGGGCGGGGTTTCACGCCCCGGGGGGTGAGGTGGCGCCTCCTGAGGAGCAGGATCCCGCTCGTTGGCTGCGGTAGCGGGTCCTGCGGAGGACGTGTCGCGGCTGGAGGCCGGACCACCTGTTCCTTCCTCGACCCTGGAAGGGGAGGTTGAGCCTGTTGAGACCGGTTATCCTTGGTGGTGGTCTCGTCTTTGGCTCCATGGGTGCAGCTGTAGGCACCTCGGTGGCAGCAGAGGGTGGGTCAGGCTCCATCTCCTCTCCAGAGCGTGGGTCGTTGGCCGACCTGGCCCTGGCCGACGACTTTACCGCCGTCGTTTTCTGAACGATGCGGCGGGACCAGGGCAGCATCTCTTCCTGGTCTTCTGGCTCCTGAGGCTCCGTCGGTGCCGTCGGGGGGCTGCTCTCGGAGCTCTCCGTGGAGCTTGTTGAGGCTTTCACAGCCTTTGCCGCCCCTTTGCTGTTGCCGCCAGTCCGCCTGGAAGGCGGAGGGGTGCGGACTCTAGGCGGCTTGCCGTCCAGCGAGGCCTTGGGAGGGTTGGACCCATCCCTTTCGGCCTTTAGGGCCTCCCTCTGGCTGCGAGGGGGACGCTTTCGGTTCCGCACAAAGCTGGAAACCGAAACCCGCCTCGCATCGGGGTTTTTCTTGGCACGCTCGTCCACGTGCTTCCGGTAGGCCTGGACGAGGGCCTTGTCCTCCCTATGGACGGAGGGCTGTTTGCCTCGCCCTTTTGAAGGGGTGGAACGACCACGCCCTTCAGAGGAGGCGGGTGGGATGTCCCTGGACCCGCTGGCACCGGTGTCGCCAGCCTGGTCGGTCCAGTCCCACTCGTCCCACCAACCTTGCCAGTCCTGCCAGCCGGTGGTGGGACCATCAGAGCCGCCGGTATCACCACAAGCTCCCGAGTTGGAGCTGTGACCGGCGGTCTGATCTGCTGGGGGCTCGGCTGGGGGCTCCCAGAAATCAGCCCCAAACGGTTCTGGTCCGTTCCAAACCATTCGCCAGACCCATCCAGGAGTGGTAGCACCACCTCCTTTCCCATTCCCAGCCCATCTCGAAAAGTGAGAGGGCTAAGGCCGGGGAAGCGAGAGGTGCTCGTGGGCCATGGCTGCAGCTACTGCGCTTTAAAAAGGCTTGGGGAAAAACTGCGACAGAGGTAGGTGTTTGCGTCCCAGGTGACTAGGGGGGAAAAGGGCCCTAAAGGAAAAGTGCCTACAAAAGGCTACGGCTTCCCTAAGGCTTCCCACCTTGGGCCCAGAACTGCCGGAGCTTAGGTTGAGTCACAGGCTTGGGCTTCGGCTTGGGCTTCGGGGTGGGTGCAGCAGACCCTTCCCCAACATCACCAACAGACACAGGAGCCTCGGGGGCCTTGGGTTGACCTGAGAAAAAAGGGGCTAGGGCGGAGGACTTGGAGCCTGAGGGTCTAGGGGCCCTGCAACCAGACGCTCGTGCGGGATTCCGCTCTCTCTCCACAGGTTTTTCCTTTTCCCGGTCGTGGTGCCCAGAGGTCTCTATGTGGGCCTCCCTCGCGGTGTGGGAACCACTACCGCTGACCCTAAGGGCCCTCAAGCTGGCCTGAAGGGATGACTCGGGCTCCCTCAGCGCAGGGGAGGGAACCTCGGACCCTCTGCCCGGCGGTGGTCTCGCAGGGAGGCTCGAGGCCCGTTTGGCCTTTGTGCTAGGTGCCACCTGAGTGGTAGCAGGCGGGCCGTGGTCAGCAGCTTTCGGAGCAGGCTGGGTGTTCCTGCCTTTTTTGCTTTTGCCTTTGGAGGAAGACTGTTCCCGGGTGCGAAAAGGCTGAGGGGAGGGGTCCTCAACCCTCTCAGCACCACTAGGGCCAGCATCCGAGCCTGGATTGTGAGGGCGACCCCCCTGGGAAGAACCGGATCCCTCATTCTCTGCACGTCCTAGCACCTTCTGGAGAGTGTTCTGGGTGGACGTCTCCTTAAGGTATTTGGCCGCCCATTGGGTGCCACGTTTTTTGTGGGCGCGGGAGGCCCCCTCACACTGCGATTTGGCCACAGCCGTGGGGTTAAGCTGCCCTGGCTTGTGGACCGCATAGCATTTAGTGCAAAGGAGGACCGCCCCCATGCAGTAGAAAGAGTGGGACGCGTGCAGGCCAAAGTTGCTGAGATCGGGCAGCGGCCGGTGAGCGCACGGCTGGGCCTCCAGACGCCGGAAGGCCTCGGAAGAGTGGGTTTGCTGGATAAAGAGGGAACAAACCTTACAAACCAGGGAGTGGTTGTTGGGGTTCGTATGGCTCCACTCGAATTGGTGCCCATGGTGGCCTTCCCCTGCCATTAGGGCTTCCAGGCGTTGTTTTTTGTTAATGCCCCCATCCGCGCCAGGTCGATGCTGCCTCTGAGGGGGTTTGGCCTGTTTCGCCTTGAGCCTGGCATCAGGGCGGGGAGACCCCTTGCCCTTTACCGGGCTGTCACCGACGGCCTCCCATGGGGGCCTGTCGGTACTCAGGAGTAGCACTTCGGCTTTGCGTTGGAGGTGTTGCGCCACCTCTCGCGCCAAATCATCTGCAGGGGATGGATCCCACTGTGGTAAGTGGGCGATGGCGGCTAGCACAGCTTCGCCGCATGCGGCGTCAGCCTGGGCATTAATAGTCCGGCGCCAGCTCTGGTCGGGGCCGAATTCAGCCGCGTGTTCGGCCTCCGTGGTGTGGGACCTGGTCCACGTGACTTGCACCAGAGACGCATTATCAAGGGCCTGGGCCCATACCCATGGCTTGACAGCGCGTGACTGCTGCTTGGCCACCGCACTACAGTCGGAGGTGCAATCTGCCCGCTCCTCCAAGTGCGAGGTGACCGGTGAGCCTTGCGACCGCGAAGCATTCCCCTTCGCACACAGAACTCCCCGGGGGGAGGAGGCAGTGAGTTGGCCAACCTGGAGAGGGGCACCCTCCGTCCAGGTGAACGCGCAGATGGCCCAGGCCACTATCCTACCCCTGGCGTCGGCCGCGTAGGGCCCGCCAGAGGCGTCCGTCGAATAGAAAAGCCCCTTTGGCCACTTGGCCTCTTTGCAGACACCAACGGCCCGCTCCGACTGTGGGCCCCAGCAGTACCCCTGAAGCTGGGTGGCCTGAGCTGGCATCAGGCCCCGTTCCCATAAGCAGTCGAAGGGGAACTGGGCAGTGAGGCGTTCCCAGTGTTTGGGAGGGGGGGGTGCCTTGCCTCGCCACCATCTGCAGTCGGTGGCGACGTGGTGCTGGGTGAGGGGCACCTTGCACAGGGGGCATTGCTGGCCAGCCTGGACATGCCGGTTTTTCAGAGCTCCCTGCCAGGCCATTCTCAGGGCGGCAGACTTAATCCGCGGGGCCTTTTTCACAAGGGTTGTGGGGACCGTCGTATCCACACCTGAGGCCAGACTGCTGCAACCCGTTTGGGTGCTGATGGCCTTCCACCGGGCCTTGTGGCAGGCGCTGGTCAGGCAAGAGAGGATGGCGGACCAGTGCCTCCGTAGGAGGGGGTTGAGGGCCACCATCCCTAGGTCCTCAGGGACCCCAGCCAAGGTAGCTGGACACAGGTCGGCGGGGAATAACCAACGGTCCGGGGTGGGAGCCACAAGCCCGAGATCCAGCAGATAGGCTATCATGGCCCCCAGCGGTCCACAGACCACTCGCCATCTGTCTTTCCTTTGGAGCTGGGTAGTGAGCTGCGCCCACGTGCGCTGCTCACGGTCAGGGAGGCGGACCATCACCCGACAGAGGGCCTTAAAGTGCTGTGTGACCACTGCCACCCGGGGGTCCTTTACCAGCCAGGCGCCAAGTTCCAGCGCGATTTCGACGCTGCCCGTTCCGACCTTGCCAGTGATGGCGGCAGCTTGGAGACGCACCGATTTCATAGTTTTGGGGCTCACCCCTTGGGCCTGGTGTCCCCAGATCCCCGATGCCAGCACGGACATGGAAAACACCCGGCTGCTGGCCTTGATGTTGCGGACCTTAAGGCTGCGTAGCTTGCCCGGTCTGGCATTGGCTTTAGTCCGCCGCGCCGTGGAGAGGCGGGTGCACCGTCTCCTGCCAGCTGACAGCGTCATGCCCAGGTCTTTGGCAACACTCTGAATGGGGGGGTCACCCTCACCCAATTTTCGCCGCAAGGCGCGCTCAAATGGGATTTTCCTTCCGAGCGAGCAGAAAAGTCGCAGCTCCTAGGCCATAAACAAACTACAACTACACTGATCTACAGAGACTACCTGTCTACGGAAGCCTCGCCCCGGCACTCGAAAGTAGCGGGGCAAAGCTGTTGCACGGACGGTGAACTCTGGACCAAGCGTAGTCAAGGCAGGTAAGTGGTTCGACATGCCACGAATATCAACGGGCATGCAGGCACATCGAAGTCGCACCTGGCACAGCAAATTTCAGACAGGAAGCCCAAGTTGACAAGGGAGGGCTTCGCAGCTGAGACTTCAGTCCTTCCAAGAACCGCGGCAGCAGCAAGCGCCTATACACACCGGTAACTACCAGCAGCCTGTACAATCTGTACAACCCCCAGTGGTATGAACATGCGAAGTGTCCACACCACGGAGGGATCATGAGCATTATAAGCAAGAAAGGATAGCAGGACCTCATAGGAATGACCCCCTGGAGTCAGCGCATCAAGGCAACTAAAGCTGTAGCATTTGCGACAACATGCAAGTTGGGACTGCTCACACCGTGTGGTGGCAGCAGCCAAACGCTCACAGGCCAGACTGACAGCTTAGCCTAGAAAATCCGGGAAGCCAACCCGGGCCCACAAGGACCAACGGCTTCACTCCCTGAAGGCCCGAAGTCGGGTGGTATACGCATGACTGGATATGCAATTTTTTGGGTGCAGCATTCAAGCGCACACCAGCAAGGGTAGGGTTAGGGCACTACTTATGGCATCAACTTGGTCGCCTAGTCTGTTGCACACAACAGCAGGCAAGAAAGAGGAGACGCCGACAGGTCACAGCCCCAACACTAACCCAGACAAAACCCAAAACCACCCATCATAAAAGGATTTGAAAGTTTTCGGGTGCAGCAACTAGCGCACACCGGCATCGGCGGAACATGTATTATCATTTCTTTTTAAACATCAACATCGATTGCTTCAGCTTCGGCGGGGCCGGAACATCGGTCTGATGTGATTGGGCACCTGGTTCCGGCTGATGTGGAGCAACCGCGTCAGGTGCATCACGGATTTTGGTGCCAAAGGGAACGCGTGCTTTGGTTTTGTCAAGGCCAACCATTGGTCCTGAAGTGAGAGTTCGCTGCTGGACATGTGCTTGCTTTGCATGGTGTCCAGACTTTTTAGTGGTACCTTTACACGGTTCAACTAAGGCTTTGACAGCATCCTCCGAAACCGGCCTCTGAAGTTTTTCACACTTAGTGCACATCCAGTAAACCCCTAGATTAGTCATAGTATGACTGGGATGGATGCGCCACTCGGTCGGCATCGCTCCAGGGTGGTCCTTACAAGGATGGCTCATCAATCTATCGAATCGGTTCTGTGACAGAGTCTGTTGGACATACAGACCACAATGATCACATCGCATGGTGAGGTTGGTAGAACCCTCAGACCCCAGGACCCATTTATGACCTAGCATGTCACCTAAGCCCTCGATGCATGCCTTCATTCGCTGCCGCTTATTAGGCTTATCAACTTTAGGCTTTTGGAAGACGGGACTAGGAATGACTGCAGTGGGTTTGGGGGGCTCCCTTTCCAAAGAAGGCCTCTTGAGGATCCAAGGTAGCAACCCCGACTTCTGATTTTTAAGGATGAAAGTGACGGTCTTAGCCAAATGCATGGACACTTCACGGCACACAGCATCCGCTTGCTTAAGCCATGATGCATGATCACACGAAAAGGCCTCAGCCGATCTGCCTCGGCATATAGAATCGACATCGTTATTAATAAGCCTTCTCCATTCAGGTAGGCCTTGCTAATGGAAATGCGATTGGTCTTTGTGCGAAGGCACCCACACCGCATGTGATCGATGCCTTTGGGCCCAAACATCATTCCACGGGATGGGACCTGTTTGAGGCGGGGCATGCTTTTGCAGCAGCTGAGTCGCACTTAGACAATCGACGGTAACGTCGAAGTTGCCCGAAACTCTGCTGTAAAGTTCAAAGAGTGCACGTTGCTCGGCAAGAGGCACAGTGAGATGTTTATCAAGGCATGAAATGCTTGCTACTCGCTTTGGTCCCTCTGGCGACAAGGTATACGCAGCAATGGCCCAAGAAACGCAACGCAAACGATCATCAGTACTACCTGGACCCCCTGAGGCATCGGTTGCGAAAACAAATTTCTCGCCTTCTAGAACGCCCCCGTCCTGCCACAAACCTTCCATGCGGAGCTCACTCACATGGGCTGACGGATCGGGCAAAGCAGTCCGAGACCAAGGTGGAAGGCCCCGAAGCCAGAGACTTTCCCAAGGAAATGTTAGACGGTATTGGGCAAAATGGTCAGGCGTGGGACATTTGGCAAGTACAGCTGGACACTCCCACAAAACATGCTGTAAACTCAGCTTGCACTGGCATCTGCTGCAGTAACCAGGCTTGGCCTCGCTGATAAGTGCACCCTGCCAGAGCGCCTTAAGGCTTACAAGGGTACTCGGGTTGAAAAACTTGTTCTTCATTAGTTTTTTGGGGACGGTTAGGTCTACCCCTTGGACAAGAAGTTGACAGCCTTCCAAACAAGAGATGCGCTCATTGACCTGGGTCGTTTGGAGCCTACCCAGCCATTGCAGGATGAGCCTGCATGTATCACGCGAAGTCCATTGCAGTTGCAGCGCTGTGGCTCCATGCACCCACCTACAGGGATCAGAGGCATCCACATTCAACTCGCTAAGATAGGCTTGTGTGGCAGCAAGGGGTCCAGCTACCCGACGCCACGGGTCTTTGGTTTGGTGGATCCTGTGCCATTGGGAGCGCCAAGCACTATGAAATTTCTCAACATCATGAACCGCCCATTTGTGAAAAACCCTAACCACAGCTTTGACATGCTGCGTAAGGATCGTAGTAAAAGGATCTTCACAAATGTGCCCCATGACTTTGAAGGTTAAGTCTAAGGAACCCAATTTTTGACGTCCAAGGTGTTTGGCGGTGATGGTGCGATACCATCTGCCGCGCTTCGGCGAAACTCCAATCGCCTGATGGCCGAACAAACCTGTCATGGAGATCGATGCTCTAACTATCCTTAGTCTATGACGTTGGCCTGGGATGCGCAGCCTACTAAGCTGAGTGTTGCGGACTGTGGCACGCTGGCGTCGCTGCTCTGCTAAACCTAACAACCTCCTCCTAACACCTCCCGAGGTAATGCCTAAATCCCTGGCAAAGGGCTTGATCTCCGGATCTGTTGGGCAGCGATGTTTCTTCAGTGCCGCGACTGTCTGTGAGGAGGTAGCCACAAAGCAAGTTTTGTCCAAGGAAATGCTGGCACCTCTTGCATGTAAAGACGACCGCAAAGATCTGAAGAGTTTGATGCTGGTGCGCGCCGCAGTGTCCGCTGAAAAATCAACCGTATCTAAACTAAGATCATCCACCCAAACATCCAAGTTCGTGGTGCCTGTCTTAGAAGAAATGGAAGCAGCGATCGGGTGAATGATGAGTTTCGCGATTGATGGCGCGGCTGGGCAACCTGCCAGCACACCTTGAGTAGGTGTGATCTGTGGTGCCAAAGCACCTTCAGACTGCAAGAATCTGGGAGCTGAGTACACAAGCCAGGCCTGATGCAAAAGTAATGGCGGATAGTCGAGTTCCAATCCTGCCTGGAGCATGTCTTGGAACCTGCATCGATCGTAGAAATTTTCTAAGTCCATAAAAATGGACACCATGTGGGACTTGGCGAGCCGGGAGGCCTCGCCCCTCATTAGACGTCCCAACGCAACGTCAAGCACTTGGGATCCTGGCATTGCTTTATCCCATACTGCTTTTTTGGAGTACATGACTTGCCACTCCTCTATGAGGCTCCACCGTAAACGGATATAAGAGCGGTACAGGAAGTGAAGAAGGGCTATTGGCCTTTCCTTCTTAGCACTCTTCGGAAGAAGGGAAATGAGAGCTACTGCGATTTGGGCTGGCCATTCCGCCTGGAGCTCGCAAGTACGCAAGAAGTTGAGCACAGCTTGTGTGGCCTCAGCCGACATGTTACGAAGCATGTCAGCCGACCAACCGTCGATGCCTGGGGCCTTTTTGGCTGCTTTACGAAAGTACGCGGTGGCCCGCTGCACTGAAATGGGAGGTAAGGCTTGAGCCTGGGCGATGGCTCGCCTCCTAACCTCCGCCGCCAAGTTGCTGTCGACCTCACCTGCATTAGGGTTGCACCACACTTCGTGCCATTGACGCCACTTCAAATAAATGCGCTCCTGAAGTGGGGCTGCAAGGAAGGGCCTTAAAGTTTTGCTTTCATGTTGTTTGACACTCTGAAAAAGGGGTCTCATGCCTCCGGTGGCTGCTTGCTCCAACCACTTTTTATAGGATTTGGATTTATCCTGCATCCATTCCTTTGTGATCTGGGTCAACTGCGTTTTGGCCTGTGGCAAAAGCGTCGCAACAACTTCAAAGGAAGGCCCTGCCGCGTCGGAGCCTATGAGGTCGATGAAAGGTTGCGATTGGTCCTCTGTGCCATGCCAAAATTCTGCAATCTGAGCAGCAACGTGCTGACCCATAGGGCAAGGCTGGGGCGTTTTCTGACAAACTTCTAGCCACGACACAAGTCGTGACCAAAAGGCGTATTGGTGCCCACACCACCCGCCTTTAGGCCTACCTTGTAACGGCAAAGGGGCCCTGATCACCTGAATGCACACACCTCTGCCCTGGACCTGGCCAAAGACCGAGCGCTCCACGGCTGAAGACAGCTCTCCAAACTGTTGGGTCAGCGTGGCATTTTGTGGGGACAGCCCGAGTACATGAAGCTGGTGATCGACAGGCCGAATTTCAAAAGGCTGCTCATTGACGGGAAGCGGCTTAAAGGGCTTCAGTTGAGGGATGTTAAGGATGACATCCGAGACCTGGCATTCCCACTCCAAGGCAGCGTGAGGCTTGAAGGGCGTAAGCCACTGCGTTTTAACCCCAACCAAGTGTGCCAGAGACCTCGACACAAGACCGAAATCAAGACGGCCTCCACTGGCAATAGTGGGCCCCTCAGGTGCGATCCAAGCACCTTTGGATTCAGCTGCAATGTTGGTCGTTGCAAGTGTCTCAAAATCATCATTAAAATCCCCGGCAGCAAGGAAAGAACCACGAACTGATGCCAGGAAGGGAATGAGACGGCTGAGGACAGCAGCATTGGTGGGGCTTTGGAAGCCTTCACCTGACTTTAAGTAAACGCTTACCAAGTAAAGGTCGGTCCCTTTGACCCGCATGGCAACCGAAAGGAACCCCGCCCCTTTGTGCGAAAATTGTGTAACCTCCCGAACATCAAGGTGCTTCTTGACACACACCGCCAACCCACCTGAAAAACCACCGTTACCTGTGGCCACGGCTGGGAGGATGAACGACTGGAAACCTCGGGAACCAACAGCATTGGCCAGCTGTTCCCCTTTATCCTCAGGAAGATGGGTTTCCTGGAGGAGAAAAGCATCACACGCCTGTTCAGACATCCAGTGTGCAATTTCTTTGCGCCATTTCGTGATGTTGGCGCTAGTGATATTGAGGTTCCTGACGCGATCGGGCTTGCCCAAATTGGCAATGACATCTGCTATTGCTGAAATGGCCGGCGCCGGGTCATCGCCGTGGCATGCCTGCAGAGCGAGATCGGCTGCAAAATGCGGGAAACTACCCTCCTGAAGATACCCAGCTTCTTCTAACCGGGATACAAGGTTTACAATCTCCTTCTCTGTCACAGGCTGCAAGGCCCGCTGTAATGAATGCCACATAGCAAGTAGTTTTGCATCTGGACGGCGGGACTGCAAATTGGCATTATTTTTCCGAGTGCCGCCAGCAGGGCGCACATCGGGCATGGAAATTTGGCCTGAAATGCCAGTGTTCCCAACCGGTCCCCCAGGACCCTCTGGCCTTCGGCCCACCTCCTCCGGGAAAAAACTCCTACTCCGGGTCATGACCTCCACCTCCTGGGTCCTGGGGGCTCCCTGCTCAAAATGCAGGGGCTCTATTGAAGTGGCCACTGAAGTTGTGCATGTTTGATCGATACAGTGCAGCCCAGCTTGTGCAGCAAGTCGGGCCCAACGATTATGACGACGCCTCGTGCGCCTCGAGACTGATGCCGGCAAATGGCAACGCTCATTATGTGATGCAGCCCTGGCCTCAACCCCCGAAAACCCGGAAACTAAACTCACACTGTCAAGGTTGATTTGCACATCAGAAGCGGAATCACCAAAAGACTCGGCCGAGAAAAAGGCTGGTCCAGAGATACAGACAGCCGGTGCGACCGGTTCGGCATGATGTTTAAGGAGCCTATCACGCTTGATCAAGCACACTGTGCAAAACTGCTCTGCATCACAGATGGCCTCAAGAAGTGTTGCCGACGGCTGCGTTGCCAAGACACTACGGCAGGCACTGACAAACTGCTGCACACAATCCTGCGAATGCGAACTCAAAGTTGGCTCCTCACCGCAACACGAACACAGTCGGATGTGCTGCAAATCTGCTGGGGTGGCTGCTTCGATAGCCGAATCTTCCTGGAATACGGGGACAAAGCCTCGCCTGGAAGTTGAATGCAACACTGCATGATCACCAGCTCGGCCTCGAACAGCATCAGTGGACATAGGCATGAGTGGAGTGCAGCCGTACCGGCGCACTTCCACGGGAAAAATCGTGGCTGGTGGACCCTGCTGTGAAAAAGCACGCAAATTGGGGACAGGGGGGGCCTCGACACCCAACGACTTGGCGCAAGTCCCAGCACACGGGTCCGGGATGGAAATACTTGGACCCTCCTCAAGCCTACAGGCCTGGAGATCCCCCGACCGTTGTACATCAAATTGATAGCGTTTGTGCAGGCCACTTCGCACCTCTTGATTCGGAATGCAGTGCAGGCAAAGGGCTGGCAACAAGGGGCTAAGGCACAGGGAGGGCAACGCAAGGGGTCGGCAGCACACACAACACAATTCGAGACATGGTGGCAGCGCTGTCCCTCTTACCAAGTCCGAAACCCTATCCAAAGGCCCAGCAAACCATCCCTTCACCGACATGGGCTCAACGTGGGATGAGCTCGCGACGTGGGAAGCAGTGGCACAGCTTCTAGCCGACGCCTCGTGCAAGCAGAAGTTGCAAAGTTTAATGCTGTCATACCCAACATGATAACTCACAGTTCGTGAGACATTCAAGGGAGCACTGCATACCAAACAGACCTCGTGAGTGAAATTGCAGCTGCCAACGATCTCATCCGAAATCACATTTGCACTGCCAAGCTGAGTTTGGGACGCCTGGTCGGTCTCCGTGACCGTAACATGTGGATGAATCCATTCTCTTGCACTAACAAAGCGCGCTGGTCCTGTAAGCTCGGGCGGAGAGAACCCGGCCGAACCTGAAACAAACTCACTGCAAAACTGGGGTGAATGCACAACGGACTTGTCCGATCGTACAGTGCTACCAAGCGCAAAACAGGGCTCCAGATGGGATTGCAGGGCCGGGGACCTCAACTGATCAGAGCTTTGCAGAGGACTGGCACCGACAAGATGCAACCGGCTATGACCGCAGGTCTGCGAAACTGCAAGATCACAAGACAGATCCCCAACCCCAATCCCTAAACCCTACGCCTGCATCTGCTGCGGACCTCCCGCCGGGACCTGAGAAGCCACCTGCCCCAAGCCGGGCGGAGCTGACGTGATCCCTTCAGGACTCTTTGCATCGTGCTTGCGCTTCTTGATGGCATGACCTTCCTCCACAGACTTCAGCTTATCAATCTGCTCTTGGGTCAAAGTGATGCCAGCATCAGCAATCAGCTGCAACAGCGTGGTATCCTCAGCGGATGCTTCCTCAGATGGATCCGTCAAAACAGCCTGCTTAAACTGTTCCGAGACCTTGGCAACTTCAGCCTGGGCTTCAGAAATCTGGGAAAGCAACTCTTTCATGGATTCCAATTGTTTGCGTAGCTTCATCTTCGTGTCATCAATGCAAGACTGAAGCTGAACTTTCTTATGCCCCAGATCACGCAACCGCAGCGTGCTCGTCTTGTACTCCCTGGATGCACACACAGCTGCCTCCTGGGGAGTCTCCTTGGGCTCTGCTTCATGCAATTTGTCCTTAACCTCCTGTGGGAGGGCAGCCTCGTGAGAGCGCAGCAAGGCGAGCAGGTCATCTTCTTTGGGAGGCTCCGGGGGTTTAACCCCTGCGCTTGCCAGTTCCTTCTGCACTTCGGGAGCAAGCTTCTCCCACAATGACTGCAGTGCACGGTGTACAGTACCGTCCTGATTGATGCCCCTCTGGCCCTTCTGCTTCTGGCGCGTTGCCAACCCTCCAGGGCGCCACGTACGCTGCAATTCTGTATCCTCCTCCGGAGCCTTTCTGGCAGGCTTGGTCCAGAGGCTCTTGGGCCAAGCCTTTCCACACTGCTGACAGCAAGGACGCTGGGCCCCTATTCTGTCTGTCCAGATCCATGCCCCGCATGAGCAGACAGAGTAAGACCGACGCGTCTTGCCTCCTGCCATGATTGCTCTGGGTGTTTGCAAGAAAAACTCCTCACTGTACTTTTGCAACAAGTAAACGGGCAATTTTGCAAGGCCCAAAATCCAAGAAAATTCTGCACAAGAAAACAAGGATTGGTTCACAAGGTGCAAGAAGAGTTTGCAAGCGGTTTCAAGCAGTGGTTCAAGGAACTATGGCACTACGCTACTGCACTTCAGCCGGAGCTGGGACTGCCGCTACCCCTGCGCGCCCGTGCGGGTCAGCCCGCCTACGAGGAAACACAGAGATTGGTTTTGAGGTCTCTTGAGGGCCCACCCTTAGATACGGCCTCAGGAGCCCAGCCACGACGGCAACAGCGCGGCGCTCGCCACTTGAACCACAACAGCTTGAGCCAAATGGGATTTTCTCTCGAAGCGGTCTGCAGACGCGGCTCCAAGGCCAGGTGAAAAGGACCTACAAACTAAAGCAACACAGATCTACAGAGCAAACTGTCTACGGAAGTCTCGCCCTGTCACCCGGAGGTAACAGAGCGAGACTGTTGCACACAGAGTTCTGGACCTTGCGTTGCAGCGCAAAACGGTGCACGAGCCACGAATATCAACGGGCATGCAGGCAAGGTGCACCGCATTGCACACTCTCAAAGGAGCCAGAGTAGAAGCTCGGCACAAGGGACGTAAAGTCCAGTACCAGGTCACTTGCCCAGTCGCTTCGTCCAGAGCCCAGCCACTCTCCAAAGACCAGCAGCAGCAGCATTTGTACACTTTGTACAACTAGCCAAAAGCTACAGCCAGCCTAGCAACACTACACCTACCGCTACTGTACACAACGCAGCTAGCAGTGGTATGAGCACGCCTAGTGCTCACACCACTCCCTGCATCAGCAGCCAAGGGAGTAGCCTCCATTCACGTGTCACTGAACCCACTGCTCAGACGGAGACTCGATGCCGGCTTTTTTCAGTCCAGCCGACATTGGACTACCCAAACAGCATGCCTAGCTGCCATCAAGAATGGCCTGAAAAGCGAGACCTGAGGTCACAGAAGGCCCAAAGTCGAGTACAAGTGGCATATTCATCAGAAGTTCTGCAGCATTGACAAGGGCTGTGGGAAAGTTGGGTGTTACAGGCGCAAATCAAGACTTTCCAAGTTTGCCGTTTTGGTGAGTTCAAGTCCTGACTATAAGGGTGCAGCCAACAGGGCGCACACCTAGGCTCAGAAGAATTGCCACAATCCATTTGCCCTGGTAACGAAAAGCTCCAGGTGGAACATTCCCCATGAGGCCCGGAGACGGGAAAGGCATATTCACCAACCAGGCAACCTGTGTGTTGGGTGCAGCATGCCAGCGTACACATCCAACTTCAGCTTTAATCTGCATTTGGACCCTCCTCGCACACGAGGCCACCAAAGGGATCATAGTAGTCCGGATTTTTTTTTTTTTGTAAGGGTGCAGCCAACAGGGCGCACACCTATGCAGCAGACCCCAGGCTTTAGCTGTTACAGTGGAAAGCAGCCTAAATAGGTTGCACTCCCAGCGAGGCCCGAGTCGGGTACAAGGCATCTTCATCAACCAAATTGAACGACAGGCATTACGGGTGCTGGCGACAGCGCACACCGATGCATTATCAAAGGAATTTAACCCTGGACATGTGTCCAAACCATCAAAGACGTACTCCCCACAAGGCCCGAATTCGGGTGAATGGCATATTCATCAACCCAATTGTAAATTTTTGGGTGCAGCGGGCAAGCGCACACCAGCTGGGGACTTGCCAAGTGGGGACTATGTTATGACACCGACCTTCAAAGGGAACCTTTCAAAAGGGCTTCACACCGCCTACTTGAAGGAAAGACGTGTTTGTTGTGCGGAGTCTTTGGACTTTGCTTTGGGTTTCCCTTTGGGTTTAGCATTTGCCTTAGCTTTACTAGCAGGTTGTGGTACTTGGGCATTGGTTTCACTAGCAGCAACCTGGGGCTGACTTTGTTGCCAGACTGCCTCGATTGATCTGCTACCAGAGCTCTCCACTACAGACAAAGTGCGCGCCTGTGTTTTGGAGTTGATCTTGCGTCCGAGGCCTTGGCAGGGAGCTTGAAGCACCGCTGAAACTGAGGTTGATGCGATTTTTGCAATGCCAAGACACGTAGTGCAGGTGAAAAACGATCCTTTGTTATCCATGTTGTGAGTGGAATGTACTTTCCAAGACACAGGCATACAAGCTGAAATGTTCACACATGGGTGGGACGATTTGCGATCGAAAATTTCAAGAGAGTTGCATTGTTCAATATACAGTTGGCACACAGTGCATTGAATAGCAAAGTTATTGACCGCTTTAGTTTCGCAAGCTTTCCAATCATGACCCAAAGTGGAATCAGGGTGTGCCAACATAGCCTGCAACCTCTGTTTTTTGTTGGGCTTCGGTGGGACCTTAGGCTTAACAAAAGCTTGTCCCTGCCTTACCAAGTGTTGCCTCTCTGCGTCACCCGACACAGGCCTGTTGACAGGGCATCGAACGGCCTGGGATGCAGCACGATGGGGCATGGCTCGTTGGGACTGTGACTCCCGCTGACTGGCTAATCTCGCCGCTCCTCGTTTTTCTTCAAAAACCAAGGGGGCAGGATCTTTTTTGGAAGTCAACAAAAGCTCCACACGTTCCGCAAGAAAAGTCGAGATCTGCTGAGCTAGACGGTCCAACTCCTGCACATCATTTTTAAAGTTGACATCAACAAGGGTTGCAGCAAGCTTACCACATTTATCATCAGCTAAAGTGTTTGCCTTCATGCGCCACAACTGGTCAGCCCCAAACTCCTTTTTGAAAGCATCTGCAGATTGGTGCGACCGAACCCAATGACAATCAAGATTATCAAGTCTATGGGATTTCTTAATGGCCGTTTGACAGTCACATGTGACATCTGCAAAGCCATCGACATTATCAGCTAGGAGTCGCAACGCATGTGTTTCGCCTTCTGCAACCGACGAGCCGACTGGAAGAAAACCTGTGATTGATGCAACGCAGGTGAGCTCATCACCTTCTTTAGTAAGAGCCAACAGCGCAAAGGCAACGATACGTAAACGGGAGTCAACACTATCCGGCCCTCCTGAGGCATCAGTGCTGAAAACATAAGACGATGCACTCAGCTTGCTGTTGGTCTTCCATAGACCTTCGCGTTGCAAATGCAAGGAAGACTCTGGACGATGCTGCCTCGTCCACTTTTGGGGCACAAGCCCTCGCTGCCACAAACTGTCCGAAGGCCATTTTTGCTTGAGCTCAGCCCAATGTTCAGGTGGGTCGCGATGGCGCCCGGCCCAGTAATTGCATTCAAGGAGTACGTGCGACCATGAAGCATCGCAATGGCAGAGCGGGCATTGTTGAGTGCCCCCATTTTGGTTATGAAGCACTGCGCCTTGCCACAAAGCTTGAAGCCACTTCGTGGTGCGCTTGTGTTTGGTTTCACGCTGTGTTCTGGTCCTGTGGCTGGCCCAATCAACACCGTCGGCAAGGAGAGGGTCATCCACAAACGCCGCAATACGGGCATGCCGAAGTTGTAGAAGTTTTGCTTTAACCCTCTCACACAGGAGTGCCTTAAAACCGGGTTCCTTCCAAGTGCAGGCAAAATCCTCACCATCCCAGTTCCAATGCTCCAAACTGTGAGCATCGATCTCAAGTTGCATGAGATAGGCTTGCGCAGCCGCCATCGGGCCAGAAACACATTTCCACGGGTGCGGCGAAGCCTGGAGTCGGCTCCACGTGCTGCTCCAAGAAGTTTTGAGCTGACCCCACAGTGTCTCCTGCCATCGAAGAAAAACCTTAGCAACCGTGGCAAAGTGCTGTGTTAAGATAGTGATAAGAGGGTCCTCAAACTTGCTATGCAAATCGAAAAGCAAATCAAGGCTGCCAAGCTTGTGTCGCTGCAACTGCTGCGCAGCACACCCTCGCAGCCACTTCAAACGCTTCGGAGAAATACCCTGAGCCTGATGACCCCAAGCAGCTGAGGCGAAAATGCCTCCTTTGTACAGTCTCCACTTGTGGGACAAGGAGGGAACTTTGAGCGATCGCATACGCCCTGATCTGGCCTGGCCCTTTGCTTGACGAGCCTTTGCAACTGTAATCCTGCGACGACGTGCTGCAGAGTAATCCGTTCCTAAGTCGCGCGCTAGGGACATGATAGGCGGGTCGTCAGGGCCTAAACGCTTTTTTAAAGATTTTTCGGATGGTGAATCCGTGCAGACAAAACACGTTTTTGCGATGGACATGTGGAGTCCATCCTGCTGCAAGGCATGCTTCAACAAGTGGTATGATTGAACAGCCCGATGTGCCGTCTTCTCTGCTTGAGCGCCTTCAGTATCTACACTGACATCGTCCAACCAAGCCGTGATGTTGTCAGCAAGTTTGGACTTGTGCAATGAAGAAAGGCTCGGGAACAGTGCCAGTTTGGCAATTGCTGGCGCATAGGGGCATCCGGCCATGAGGCCGGATGCCCCGAAGCATCTGGGCGAAACAACACTATCCGAAATGATGTATCTGGCCCCTCTGTAAACTTTCAAGGCAGTGTCGGCACACAGTGGCGGAAAGTTATGCAGCAGGGCCTGCTGGGCAACCAGTTCATGTGATACTGATTCATAATAAGTTTGAATATCTATGAAGAGAACTATCCGACTTAGCTTTCTGGCCCTTGAGAGTTCTGCTTGCAGCAGACGCCTGATGCTGACATCAAGTGTGCTTTGGCCCGGTACAGCATGCTCCCAAGGGGCTTTATGAATGAATGAAGCAAGCCATCGATCAACTTCAGAAAACCTCAGTTTCGCCCACAATCGGTACGACGAACTGCACAAAGCAATAGGCCTCTCGACTAGGAGATTCTTAGGCAACATGGTTATCAAGGTTGTCAGCCAGTGCTCCGGCAAAATCCCATCACACTCTATGCGATGGAAAATTTTTAGTAAAGCTTCTAGCGCCTCATCCGGCAAGACCTTGAACTGTGCGTAGCTCCAACCATCGGCTCCCCCAGCTTTGTTGCTGAGCTTGCGAATCCTTTGCTTGATTTGTTCAAGGCTCAAGGGAGGTAGCTGTGCCGCGTGCTCCCGGGCTACTTGCTGAAGCTGAGAGTCGAGCTCCGGTAGAGGCGACGGTTGCGCCTTCCACAATTTGCTCCAGAACTCCAGCCTAAGGAAAGGCCGAAATTCCAACGGACGATCAAGAAAAGGCCTTTCATTTTTGGCTTCTGGATTGCTGAGTGCTCGGAAGAGGGGCCTCATTCCAGCTTTCATGGAAGACTGAAGCCAAGACTGATAATCCGCACTTTGGTTCGAAAGATGCAACTTCCGAGCATGGCGCTGCTGTCGGGACGTGGCCTCAACCCAAGCGGCATCCGGCTCACAGCCGGTGAGCATGTCAAGGGCCTGAGCCTGCCATTGGTGAAAGGGCAGGTTGCCAACATCAGCCCAATGGGTGTCAGCCTGAGCTAAGAAAGTCTCCTGTTGTTTAGAAGGATTGCTCTGGAAGGCTCGAAAATTTTTGGACCACGCAACGATGCGATCCCAGAAGGATTCGGCATGTCCCTTCCACAGTCGGTGTGGGGCAGACGAAGTCACCAACGGCTTGGCCTGAATCACAAAAGAACTGCCAGGAAAATTATCGAAAACCCCACAAGACGCGGCCGCATCTCGGGACCAGGTCGCAAACACACTAGTGATATCAGAAATGTGCTGGCTGCCCTCCCACAAGACCTGACAGCGGGAGGCAGACTGGTTGAAAGATTGGTTTGCGCCTTCAAGCTGTTTGAAACGGGGCAGTTGCGGAACAGCAATGGTGCAATCAGCTACCAGCGCATATTCAACAAGAGCATGAGGGCGAAAAGGCGCTGCCCAGTCAAGGCTCGGCTTAAAACACCCTGATAAGGAATGGCAGATCAAGGCATAATCAAGGCAGGCACCATGGTCAGTCGTTGGTCCGCCAGGGGATAACAACAAACCTCCGGCCTCGGTGGGAATGGCAGTGGCTTGCATCTCCTCAATTGGGAGATTAAAATCGCCCAAAATTATCCACGGCACAGCAAGACACCGGACCGTGGCGAGCAAAGTGGCAACAATAGTGCAATTGGGCTCGGCCTGCAAAGAGCAACCAGTCTGCAGATAAAGATTGATGACAGCCAGAGTCCACCCTTTCAAGCGAAAATGGTCGACAAGAAAACCGCAACCTTCAGCAAGAAACTCAAAAGACTGGTATACATTATGATGAGAAGCCGAGATGGTGACCAATCCTCCGCGGACGCCCTGTTGCTTTCCTTTGCTGCCGGCACCAAAATGGCTTGAAAGGCCTCTGGCCGATAGCCACGTTTTTGATTTAGGGACGTCCTGAAGGAGGTGGGTTTCCTGAACACACAGGAGGGCGGGCATTGGGGATAGACCCGCAATCCACCCTTTAAACTTAGGGCCCCAGGTGGTGATGTTAATTGAACAAATCCGCAAAGGTTTGGGTTGGGCCTTAGTTTGGGACCGCGCAAGTTGTTTGGCAGCTGCGATGGGCCATGCAGGGTGAGCCTCTTCAGCCAAGCATTCACAGATGCGATGCCCTGCCCACCATTCCAAGGAGGACTCATCAAAATTAGCTTCAATGCTCTCAACTGATTCAAGAAGCTGCCCTTCAACACTGGCAAAATCTGTCATGGCACCTGACTCAAGCAAGCTTAAGACGTGGCCCCAATCAACTTTAAGATCATTTGGTTTGTGCTGCCGGGCTGGGATACACGACACCAAAGACTCACTAGACTCCTGATGGGAGTCCCGCCCATTTGGACCTGCAGAGAAATCCGGATGCTGCCGCGATACATGTGATGGTTGCGAGGGAGTGCTGCCAGCAGGGCACACATCCTGAATCGAAGTAGACCTCAACCTCCGTGAATGTTTGATGCCGGGTATTGACTTCAAGGGCTCTATTGGTGCATCCGGAGCGGCTAAACCCGAAATTTCCCCTTCACTGGCAACTGCTGGCATTGCTGAAACTCCTGCAGACCCTTCTTTATGTGAAAATGCATTTTCTCCTAAAGATGGGTAGGAGGACGGCGCTAAAAGCAAGGGCTCTATTGATTCAAGAAAACCGGATGCCTCAAGGACAGCATCTGAATCTGATCCCGCGTGATAGGCCAAGCAATAAACGCACTCATCATGCATCTCATGCACTAGGTCGTCAAGGTCCTGCAGCTCATAAAGCATTTGCGCAGTTTGGCACGCCATAGTGAATCCTACAACCTGCGGCTCTCGACTGAACGCGCATGCTGGCTCACACTCACATCTCAAGCACATGATCGGGTTCATGCCCGGAGGTCGTTCAAGTCTGCCTGGATATGCAATTTTCCGAGTGCCGCCCTGAAGGCGCACATGGGGCAAAACAAAGTTGTGGTCTTCTGCTGGTTCTAGAACACCTGACTTAACACAACCATGAAAATTAAAAACCCATCTACCCTCGGACATCAAACAAGGGTGCTGGGGATGCCCCAAAAAGTGATTTATGACTGTAGACCCTGCCACACACAGGGCGGGGAGAAAGGGTTCGGCAGGGTCTACAGTAGGGTCAAAAGGGCCATTTACGGGTGTTCTGGGGGCCTCTGGCACAGAAACAGGGAAATTAAGCGAAGCATCAAGCGAAGCCAATTGATGCTGTTGCGCCATGCGAAGTCTGCTATTGAAATGCCTGCGAGTACGCCTGGATGCAGAAGCTTCGGTCGCGTCGGAGTGATTGCCACAAAAGGCAGCAAGGCCAAAAGAGGCACCGAAATTGGGGTTAGGGCCCAAGACCTGGGAAGCACACGGGTTCGGGAACGGAAATGAAAAACCTGAGCCAGGTTTCGAACTCAGAAGACAATCAGAGGCGGAGACATTGCACGCCTCACGCCGTTTGGCTCGGTTGATGCGCCTACGAGTGCGCCTGGACTTGGCCTGAGGCTCATCCCCAAGGTGAGTGGCACCACAGAAATTGGGGTTTGGGTCCAGCACACGGGAGGAGCGCGGGTTAGGGCGAGGAAATGAGAAATTGCGGCCCGGACCTGATGATTGCGGGGCGGGGTCACTCCAAGCCGAAGCGGATCCGGCAGCCCCAACCCAATCCTCGGAATCAAAAGCCTCTGCAGGGAAAAACAAGGGGCCTGTCAGGGATTTTGCACAACTGTTGGCAGAAGAACTCAAATTGTGGCATGCCCTCGACCATTTACCCAGACATGTGGCACACAACTCAGTACAGACCTGCAGCACCTGAGCCAGCTCCGCACGCGGCTTGGTATGGTAAGCATGCCTGCAGGCTTGAACAAAGCTGACTGCCCCTGGATCCGATAAAGATGCTAAGGTCGGGTGGTCACCACAGCTGCTGCACACACCCAGCTGAAAACCTGAAATGTCGCACCCCAGCTCGGCCTGAGAATCGTCACACTTAGAGGCAGTGGTTGGAGTCATGCTTACGTTGGCAACCGCCGCTCCATTCTCAGCTGGAGAGCTGTTCACAAGCAGCAAATTGGGGTTAGGGCCCTCAAGCAGAGGGGATACACACTGGTTCGGGAGGGAATACGTGCCTGCAAGTTCGAAGATCCTGTGCACAGGTTGACCCGAAGACACATAGGGATCAAGAAGGAGCCTGCGGCAAAATTTTTTAAAGCCAGGCCTCGGGACTCGGAATGAGAAAACTCTGTGCACAGGTGGGCCTGACAGCACATACGGATCAAGAAGACAGCACCTGAGGAGCCTATATTGCTCACCTTGGTTGGGCAGGCAGCTATGGCACACTGGCAAAAGATTAGGCATCAAGCCTGAAACCGACTCCGATAACGGCATGTGGCAGCTGGCACAACAAAAGTCCTGACATGTCTGCTGCAAGCTACTGTTTACCAGACCCAGCTCCAAGCCCGAAAGCCTAAGGAAACCAGCAAGTGCAAACGAGGGCTCAAGGTGGACACCACAACCCTCTCTGGGGAAAAACTGCCTTTGGCCAGCACAGTTTGTGTCCGACGCCGCCGTAGGCCGGAGATGGAGCGCAGACGGCGCCTGGGCCGCACAATACGCGCAAAATTCACTTGCAGAGTCAAGAAGCTGCCGGTGACATACATGTGATGCGACTGACAGAGAGAAAGCTAGAGGCGATGCACAACTCAAGCAGGTATTGATGTGCCACACTTCGCCCCCAACAGATTGGTCCTGAACGGGAGCTGCACTGCAGTGGGGCAGGGCCACTGAAGAAGGCACTTGATCAAAGGAATTTTTAAAAACCCTGGCACCCCGAAAATCAAGCTGCAAGTCACAAAACCCTTCTGGCTGACCCGGGGCGCCTGCGAACTGCTCAGAATGCAGGCTGGCAGGAGAATAAGGTAAGACTTGGGACAGCGGAGTAGCGGTTGAGGCCTGAACTTTCGGATGCACCAGATCATCTGTTTGCACAAAACAAGAACGGCTTCTACCTCTGACCAAGGAAACAGCCGAAGGCCCACACCCAATCACAACTCCTAACCCCAATCCCTAACCCTGAGTTCGGCCCCGACTGCGCGAGCGAGGCTTCTCATCACGAACGCCTTCCTGCCTTCCAGCAGCACCTTGCTCTGGGGGCTGAGAGCCCTGCTGTGGGGTCACCTGGGCTGGCTTCGGGGCGCCAGGTTGTTCCTGCTGCGCCTCCTCCTTCGCCTCTTCAACTTCCATGGCATTGCAGTCAAGAAGGGCCTGTTGCTCACTACTCAAGTTGATGCCACACTGCTGAAGCGCTCGCAGGACGGCCTCTTTGCATGGCAGGGCTGACGGCTCAGGAGCCGACTGGACCCTGGATTCAAGGTCCTTTTGCAAGGCCGCCACTTCATTCTGTTTGTCCGTAAGCTCCTCCTGAACACTTTTCATCTGATCTAAGAGATCCGCATACGCAGACTTGGCGCGGTCTATCTTAACCTGTAGGCCCGCAGATTTTTGAATGAGCTGACGGAGCTCATTAGTGCTGGCCTTAAACTTGCGGGTCGCAGTGATCACCTGCTCAGCTGCTGTGGGCTCTGGTGTCTGAGGCTCCAGGCTGGCAATCGCTTGCTTCAGGGACTCAGGCAGCTGATCCATGTGCGCTTTGACCAAGGACTTCAAGTCTGCAGGCTCACTCGGGCTGGGGTCATTGAAGCCCAGCTGCTGCAGGAGGGCTTTCTGATCGGCATTTGCAGACGCCCACAAGGCCTGGGCAGCATCACCCTCACGCTGCTCCTGCTGCTTACCTTTGCCCTTGCCCTTGCCGATGCCTCCCCCAACGCTTTTACGCGGAAGCCCCGGCGGGGGCTCAGGTTTGTCCTCTTCCTTGGGCTTCCAGCCAGCTGCGAGAAGCCCTTGCTGCACTGCAGGCGTAAATTTCTCCCAAAGGGAGTGCAATGCACGATGGATCTTGCCGTCAGGCCGGCCCTTCTGTGGAGCGGCCTTGGGGCCCTTATTCTTCCATACACGGACCGGATCATTTCGGCTTGCCCAGTCCGCCCCTGCAACCGCAGTCGGTTTCTGCTGCGTGGCCTTCGGCCACTGACATCCACACTTCTGGCAGAACGGGTTCGACCCAACACGATCCTGAAAGATCCAACTGCTGGGCCCGCACTTCTTGCACACGTGGTAAGCACGCGACATGTCTGCACTGACTTCTCGCGCAAGTCGTTGCGCGCCTGCTGCCTTCCTTCAAGGAAACTGTACGCAAGAAAGTGGCAACAAAGGGCGTTTTTGCAAGCAAGGCCCTCAAAACAAAACTTTTCCAAGAAAATCAAGCGATCTGTGCAAGCAGGATGTTTCAAGGTTGCAAGTTGCAGCGGTGTTCAAGCAGATGGCGCAAAGAGCGCCTGACAAACTACGGCTCCCGCCCAGCCCTCGCCGGCTAATCCGGCCTACGACCTCTACGAGGTTACGGTTTGGGTTCTGTTCGAGAGCACTAGAATGCAGGCCTCAAGGCTGGCCACGTCGGCACCTCAAGTTTGAGCACTCACGGCAACTTGAGCCAAATGGGATTTTCTCGTCTTGGGCGAACAAGTCGCTGCCAGGCCATTGGCCGGCGGTGGGTGAAACGTATTCCTAACAACTAAACCAAACAACTGTACACTAAGTCGGGTAAGCAGCACTATACAAGCCGACTCGCGTTCTCGCTCTTACTAACGAGTCCAACCAACAGGCTGTCCACTTGCAGGGACCAACCTTCTCTACGGCACTCACCCTGTACAGTTTCAAGGTGCCTGCAGTTCTTTGTCTGCTCACTACCCTGGTAACACCAGACTGTGCGGTAGGCCTGGTCACTTTAGAGGGCTAGTGAGTCTGGTAACACCAGAAGTCCCTGGTAGCACCAGTTCTCGCAGAGAGACTGTGAGTTACTGTTAAGACAGAAGAAGTGGCGCGCACTCTTTCAAAACAAAACTCACGTCATGCGAGCCTGCAGCCTCAGGCCTAGTGCTCTGTTACCTCTTGTTTTCTGCTGTTGCACCTGAGACCCCAGCTGTCTTGCCACTAACTGGGTGCCAAAACCACGTCCTATTTGCCGGTCACACCAGGTTTCCCTGGTAAAAAGCCTTTATCAAGCATGACACTGGCTTCTCCTGCACTGCACTTGCCAGGCAGCAGGCGATTACATTCCCTCACAATAAGGGCCATGTGGAGACACAAAGGGCCGGAAAGCCAACCCTCCCTAGCCCCGCTCACCCAAACAACTTGCCTACCTAGATGCACGGTCCTTACGTTTTCCGCTCACGCAGGGCTACCACCTTCTCTCCAGTGCCACCTGCGCACCTAGGTCCCTTTTAACCTCTCACACCAGGTTCTTACGTTTTCCTTCGTGCAGGTTTTACCTCTTCCAGGAGGCCCTACCTGCGGCGTGAAAAGGTGTGCGATGAGCAAAGATAAGGAGAGCTAGCCTTCCGCAGCAAGCTCCCTCAAAACCAACAAAGCGCATGCGCCAGAACATACAGCACTTCTCCCAGGCCCTCGTACCAACAGGCACTCCATATTCACAAGGGCGAGAACCCTCCTTGCACCGGGTCTTAACACGACGCCAAAACACATTGGCACGAAGGTAGCCTGAGGCCGGGCTAAGCCTGCAGACTTCCTCCAAGCATTTACCCATGCCAGGACGTAGGCATAGGTTTGTTTCCTCCCTGCACAGTGCGAAATTCCTACCTTGGTACTGGCAAAACGACACCAAGGCGCCCAAAACTTAATACTACCAGAATCATGGGAGGTACGACAGAACTCCTGCCAGCTCACAGCCCGGAAGGAGCGCAGGGGATGAGCGTAGCCAAACTCACCTTTCACAATACTTGCACTTCTGGTAATAGACTTTACTTGTTGTGGAAGCTGCATCGTGTCCAGGTAATCAAAACTGACGCGGGGCTTGGGCCAACCCAGCATACAGTATGAGCCTGTCCGCTTAACTGCCCGAGAGCAACGTGAAGAGTCAGGTGGCCCCTGCTTTCTCGCTCTTACTAACACGGACCAAGTACCCATGCCGGTGCCAGCGCTGGGCACTCTGCTACCTAACCTCACGAATCCCTCCGCAGGCGGAGACGTAGTTCCATCACTCTCGGCTTTGACAAGCATTCCTAAACATCCTAAACCCCCAAACTCACAGGCTGCAGTGTGTTGGGGTCGGCAATGCTCGCTGCTAAACAGGACCTGCAGACCCTGGTGCCCACCAGGTCTTAGACCAGTTACCTGCATTAAAGGACACGAAGGCTTAGCAACACGACTGGTCTGCCACGTCTCAACAGGCACCACCATGAAAGGACATGGTCACCAGTAAAACTTCCAGCCCCAAACGGTCACCACTCTCCACCACTGTTGCTCAAGGAAAACAGGCACGCCACAAGGCTCAACAGACAAGTGCCAAAACTCCTAGCCTTCAAAAACACCAAGCCAAAACTTGGTTGCTAACAACACCGCCTTTCACCAGGTTAAACCCGGGGCGGTTACACCAAAGTGTCCTTTGGTTGGCCTAAAGGGCAGCCTCCATGGCAGCAACTCTAAAACTGGAAAAGCGGGCCTGGAACCCCACACACGGTTAGGCCTCGAACCCAGTTCCGACAGCTACCGCTCCCTACCTGGCCATTTGAGCCGAGACCTTGAGCCAAAAATGGGATTTTCACGGTCTTGCGCACTGAGTCGCGGCCGCCGGAGCGGCAGTTCGGTCTGGGCTGTACTCTGACAGCAAAAAGGAGGAGGGCAGCCTTGTTTAAGGCGTCCTCCGCTAGGCCTACTCCTACCCCCCGTTCCTCCCAATCTCCGTTGGGAGGTTACCGGAGGATCTACTTCGGACCTAGTCTAGCCCTCCTCCCAGGCTTTTGCTGGTGAGGTTGAAGCAGCCTCAGGATTTGGCCCTGTGCCTCCCGGTACCGGTGAGGAAAGGAAGCCGGCCATGGCCTCAGCTCCTTGTGCCCCCTGCCTAGGCGGGCTCTGCCGGCTTTTGACCACCTCCCTCACCCCCCAGGACTTCGGGTCTTTGAGGCTGAGGAGTTCCTATTCCTGGGACTTTGCTAGAGACCTGAGGGCTTCAGCTTGCCTCAAGTGGCTCCAAGTTCCCAGGTGGGCGGCCATTGCCACAGCAGTGGCGCATGCCCAATCTCCCGCCGTTGTGGCGGTGGGCTTGTGCCGTCGACACATTCCGGCCTAGCCGGGGGCGTGCGGCTCCGCCTTGTGCCACTTTCACTCCCTTGGTTAGGCGAGGACTGGGCTGGCAGATGTGGCTCCCTGTTGGCCTCCCGGCCTTCCCCCCGGTCTTGCGGTGGGTCAGGCTCGCTCTCGCTGCCCTGGCCCTTGCCCTCCCCCCGTTGAGGCGGTGGGTCCGGCTCTCTCGGTTGCGTGGTGGGTCGGGCTCTCGGTCTAAGTCCCCCCGTAGGTGCGGTGGGTCGGGCTCTCTGTCCCTGTACCCCCGGTGGTGCGGTGGGTCGGGCTCCCTGTCCCTGTACCCCCGGTGCTGCGGTGGGTCGTGCTCACGGCCCCACTCCCCCCGATATCGCGGTGGGCCAGGCTCTCTGGCTTTGCCCTGGCTTTTGGCGGGCTCACCCTTGCCTTTGGCCTTGCCGCCAGGGTTCCAGAGGCCTAAGGCCTTCAGCCTGTCCCGGTCTTTCTTGGACGGCCGCCGGACATGGCCATCAGGCGGCGGATCCCTTTTACCTTTACCTGGGGCTCCCATTTTGGACCTGTGGCCGCGCTAGGAAAAAGGCTTTGCGAAAAACTGCTTCACAGAAGGGGTTCCAGCAGCTGCAAGTGTGTCACGTGCCGCACGCTTACGCTGCAACCCATGCTTACCATGTGCACAAAAACGTTCAAGAACTGCAGGTGTGAGGCCTCCAACAGGCTGCACACCATGGCACTGAGAGCACTTCCACCTGCAACCTTCATTGCACATGGCATGCGAATCATGCCACTTCCACTCCGAAGATGGAACACTGAGGGGGTGGTTTTTGCAGTAGTTGGCAACTTTCCGATTGAAGTTGGGCTTGGTATCGACCTGTTGTATCCACAAGCCACACTCCTCGCACTTGATCTGCAGGTTGTTTGCAGACGTGCCACCCTTGACGAACCTGTGCCCCTTAGTGTCGATTTGGCCTGCCACCAAAGCCGACAAGATTTGCCTCTTATTGGCCTCAGGCGGCAGCTGGGCGGGAGGAAGGTCCGCGACCCCTGCTTCGCCGCATCTGCTCTCCGTTGCCATCTTTGGCAACTCTACCTTTGTTGCGGGTTGGGGTTCGTTGGGCCCCCCCTCTGGCCTTGAACTGGCCGTCTGCGGCCCATGGGGAAAGGGCTGGCCTGCCGTGCCAGCTTCACCGCCGGGTTGCTCTGGAGCCCCTGTGGGCATGGGTGTATCCTCGGCGGGCTGGGGCTTCTTGCCTTTCTCCCCCCCGTGGGCCGGTGGGGTCCTTCCTTTCTTGTTCCGTCTCTTCTTTTGAAACGAAGATCTGCTGGTCGAGGGGCTGGACGACTCGTCCTCGCCCATCTTCCTGGGGTACACCACCTGTGGGCCTTGATCTTTGTCATACCCCATCAAGGCTTGCATGCGCCTTCCCAGGAAAAGTGCAACCGACTCTGCCAGCGCATCAGATTGCTTGAGGGCAGTTGCTCGGTCTTTCGCCTCTTTTGTGTCTGCTCTCGCCCCAACGAGACGATCAACTTCATCATTGATGACTCTGCGCCATTCTTGGCCCGGCCCGACTTGCTCCAAAAATTCGGAAGCTGTGAGGTGAGAGGGGACCCAATGCAGATCCAGCTGCTCCGTGGGGGCCGTTCCAAAGATGTCAAGATGGCGGCCTTTAGTTGAGGTGCCGCGGCGGCTTCTCGCCACCGCGCCCTTGCAATCACTTGTGACATCCGCCCCGGGCTGGAGCTGCTGCGCCGCAAAATGAATGGCCCTGGCCTCCCCACGGTAAACGCTTTGCTCATTCTTGAGCAGTCCCGTGGCTGAGCCAATCCAGTGGGGGCGGCCATCCTTCCAAATGTAGAAGGTAGCACCCCAGACCACTTCTCGCGTTCTCTGGTCGTTGTTAGGCCCCCCGGTTGCATCCGTGGCTGCGAAAGCTTCGGGTGGGACGGGCCCCCCTTCTGCCAAAACGCCTTTTAGCTCAATGGCCTCATCTTGAGCATGTTGGCATTCCGGCCAGGAAGGGTCCCTTGGGAGGAGCCCAAAGTCCCACAGGCAATCGGGATAGTTTGGGTCCTCTCTGGAGGGCCACCATGCCGGTTCTGGCTCACCGTGCTCTTTCCACCATTGGCAGTCCCACAAAACATGCCGTCTGGTGGCCGGCATGCCACATCTTTGGCAGGTGGCATGCGGTGACGCCCTGACCGCTCCTTGCCAGATGGACTTCAAGGCTTTTCCTGTGAGGCTGTCGGCTTTCTTCAGGATTTTCCTTGGCATGGTCCAATCCGGGCCAGTTTCAAGGCCTCGACCCCCATCGATCGCTGCCCAGGTTTTGTGCCGGGTGGCATTAACCCATCTTTTGGCAAGGAAAAGGACCTCATGGAACTCAGCTGCCTGCAGGATGTCATAGGTTTTGGACCCGATTGTCCACTGATGAACGCTGAGCGGCTTCCATCCCATTTCATCCAAGTAGCACCAACAGGCACCAAGCGGTCCAGCCGCCCTTTTCCAGGGGTGCTCAGCCTCTTTGAGCCACACCTCCAGGCGGTTCCAGCCTTGCTGGATTCTGTCGAAGTCCTGTTCCGGCCACTGCAGCAAAAGCCGGCGAACGGCCTTGAAATGCTGGGCCAGGATTGTGTACCAAGGGTCCTCGACCTTGTTGCCGTGGAAATCCAAGGTGGCTCCTATGCTGGCGTTGTTTGGTCGGCCCAGCACTTGTGCCAGAAGCCCCCTGAACCATTTCCGTCTCTTGGGGGCGACACCAACACCTTCATGCCCATATAGGGCCGAGGAAAGGATGGATCCTTTGTAGAGCCGCACCTTGATGCCAACTTTGCCGATTTTCAAAGATTGAAGCTGGGCTGCCCTGCGGGCCCCTTTTTGGTGTCTGGCTTTAGTGGTGGTGATCCTGCGCCTGGCACCGGCTGCAGAATCCAGGCCAAGGTCCTTGCCAACTCCAACAACCTTGGGACCATCAGGCCCAGCCAGGGCCTCTACTGCCTTGCCAGCAGCTTGACTGGAGCACACAAAGACCGTCTTTTTGGTGGAGACTTGCAGGCTTTGCGCCTCCAGGTCCTGCTTGAGCTCCTTGTAGCAGGCAAAAGCTGCCGCAGCAGTTCTTTGCACATTTTGATCGACAGTATCGACCGAGCAGTCATCTATCCACAAATCGACGTGGTCTGTGGTGCTGCGCTGGGAGGCCTTGGCGACCGGCTCATGGAGGATCACTCGCGAGAGAGCCGGAGCGAGCGGGCAGCCCGCTATGAGGCCCCTACTTCCGCAGATGGGCCTTGAAAGGGCCCCCTGGGATTCAATGTACCGTGGGCCCTCGTAGCAACTGAGGGCTCTTTCCAAAAGCATCTCCGGGAAGCGGTGGACCACCCCTTTTTCTAACAGCACCTGGTGTGGTACTGTTTCGTAAAAGGACGTTAAGTCCAGCAGCAAGGTTATGGTGATCTTCCCGGCCCGCTTGTTGAGTTCCGCGCGGAGGATGCGTCTCAACGCTGTGTCCAGGGAGCTGTTGCCCGCCTTGGCCTGGTTCCAAGGCGAGGTCAAATCGTACGATGCCTCCCATTCTCTGACCATGTCCCATCGCATCTTGCAGTATACCCGGTGCAGTACATGCGTAAGGCCGATTGGCCTTTCCGCCTCCCGGCTCTTGGCCAGCATGGCATACTGAGTGATATCAATATGCTGAGGAAAGGAGCCGGACAGCTCCCATCCTCTGAGCTGGGCCGCCAACTCAGCGACGGCATCCTCAGGTAAGGCCCGGAGCATTTCGTAACTCCAACCATCCGGCCCTGGGGCCTTGGTGGGGAGTTTGGCAAAGGCCTTTGCCATGGCCTCTTTGGTTAGGGCCACTGTGCTCTGAGCCTGTTCACGTGCCTTTTGCTGGAGCCTCTGTCTGGCTTCCGTGCCTTGGGTGGGCTGAACACCCCCCGGTTTCCACAACTCTGCCCAAACGGTTCTCCTTGCGTGGGGCCTCACCTCCACCGCAAGTTCGAGGTACGGTCTGGAAGCCTGCGCCTCGTTCTTTTTTAGGCTGCGGAAAAGGGGCCTTAGCCCGCCAGTGGAGGCACCTTCCAACCATTGTTGGTACTGGGCTGCCCCAAAACTATGGTGCAGCTGCAAGTGATGTTTCCGCTGGGCCTCTATGATGCTGCCTGCCTGTCGGCCTTGGGTTCCCGGTTTGGCACAGTTGGCAGTCAGTTCTTGCATTGCTTGGTCCAGGGTGGGTCCATCACCTGCCCCCCAATAATTGGGCACCTCTTGCAGATGCTGCTGCAAGACCTGTTGGGCCTTCATGCTAAGCCCATGTTTTGCGCCTTTCTTGTGTAGGACCGCTAGGCGCCCCCAGAACTTGGCAGGTCCACCTGTCCATACATACCCTGTGGGCTTCGGCGGGAGCAGCGGCCCGGTCTTCACTTCAACCTGGTGGCCGCGACCGCCTCTGGCCCTGGGATGAAGACTGGCCTCCACTCTGGCTGTGAAATCCGCAAAGGCCGTTGTGGCCTCATCGTCTCTGCGGGGTTCCAAAAGCAAGGCAGGGACCCGGTGCCCCTGTGTGGTATCAAAGGGTTCCGGGTTTGGGTCGACCGCCCTCTGGAAAGGCGCGGTTTGGAGCACATGGGCCCGGAAGTCCCCCACACGGAATACCACCCGCAATGCGCAGTGTGGGCGAAACGGGACCTGCCAGTCTTGCTGGATAGAGACACTATCACACAAAGACCGGCTGACAATTCCAAAGTCAATTTCGCTCCCATGCAAGGTGGTGGGGCTGCCTACCGCGATCACCTCCCCATTGATTTCACTTGGGATAGAGGTATTTTCCATTTCGCCAACTGGCAAGTTGAAGTCACCAAAAATGAGCCACGGTACCGTAAGGCCCTTGATGAAGGCGATCAGGTCCCCCATGAGGGCGGGGTTAACCCCCCCATGGAGGCCCACTCCAGTCTCCAGGTACACAGTCAGGAGAATGAAATCCCGACCACCAGCCCGGCCTCCAATAGCCACGTAGCCTTTCCCATCTATCCCAAAGGAGCGCAGCAACCAGAAATTCCTGTCTTTCCTGGCTGCGACCAGAAGACCCCCCATGTTGTGGCCCCCCTTGGTCGGGTGGGCTGGAAGGTTCCAAGCAACGTAGCCTGCCTTTTCGAGTGCAAGCTGCATGCTTTCCTGTTGCTTTTCCGCAACATGGGTTTCTTGCAGCATGATTACGTCAGGCTGGTCTGTGAGCATCCACGTGCAGACCTCGTTTCTCCAACTAGTGACATTTGCCACCAGCAAGTTGAGGGCCGCCTCCGGTTGGACCCTGTCCGGTTGCTGCGCCGCGTCCTCAATCGCGGCAAGGCAAGCTTCGGGGTCACTGCGGCGGACCGACAACTGTTCGATGGCCTGCTCCGCGGCCCATTCCAATAGCGACTTTGGAGGGGCTTCAAGTTTTTCCACCACCTCCACAAAACTGGATTCATGTTGGGCCATGCCTTCCACACACGCTTTTTCCAGAAGCGAGACAAACTCTTGAACAGGTTCTGCCTGTAGGGCCTCGAATCTGTTGTGCAGGGGCACTGGCTCGACAGAAGCTTTTGCAAAACTGCGGGCCCTAGGGCCCGAAACAACCTCCCGCCATTCCGGAGAGGCCGGGTCTGAAAAAACTCCTCGTGCACATGGCCTGGGGTAGACAGGCGAGGTGACCTCCCTTTGTTCCCCCTGCTGCGCATAGGGGCTTGCACCTCCCTGTCGTGCCCAGACCTTACAAGGCACAAAACTGGCACTAAGTGCCGCCATCTCTGGCCTGGGGACAGGCTCCGCTGTGGGCCAGTATCCCAACACTA
Organism: Symbiodinium sp. CCMP2592; assembly: GCA_905221615.1. Lineage (NCBI taxonomy): Eukaryota > Dinophyceae > Suessiales > Symbiodiniaceae > Symbiodinium > Symbiodinium sp. CCMP2592. The sequence continues at coordinate 870,002 of CAJNDT010000557.1, read as the reverse complement.
GGCCCCACCAGGAGCCCTCCCGGCCCGTTCCCTAGGCTCGGGATTTAGGCGAGCGGCTGCGGTTGGGCGCCTCCGCCGGCTTGCTCTTCTCATCCTGGCTCGTGTTTTGAATGCGCTGGCGCCTGATCTCAAGCTGCTTGACAATGGCCTCCTTGCCTTTTTCAAGCTCTTCCACCTCCATCGCATGAGCGCCTTCTTGAATGGTGGCTTCCAGGGCCTCCGGTGTGAGCTTTGGGCTCCACGGAGTGTCTGCCACCGCAGTTTTTTGCTCAGGTGTAAGGGGAATGCCTAGATCCAACAGGTGTTGGCACAAGGATGGCCCCGGAGGGGCCCCTTTTGGAGAGCCAAGGCCCGGCGGGCAGCCGACCTTTCTCAGGGCCTGGTCCGCCAAGTGTTGGCGAGATTTCACCCTGTGCGCTTCCTGGGCCTCTTTCAGCTGCTTGCCTTGGTCATGGTCCAGGATCACTCCCATCTCAGCCAAGGCTTTGGCACAGTCAAACTCCTCACATTCCAGGGAAGTGGGGGTCTGAAGCACCTTGGCCTTGAAATCCTGGGCTAAGGCATCCATGTTGGCCTCAGCCTCCTTGAGCTCCTGGAGCAGCTCCTTCATCTCCCCATACAGCCCCGTAAGGGTCGCCTTCACTTCATCTATCCGCCCCTGGAGGCGAATTTTCTTATGGCCCAAGTCCCTCAGGCGGCCAGAGGCCCCTTTCAGGTCGTTGGTGGCCTTGATTTCCACCTCAGTGGCTGTCGGGGGCGGCCCCCCTTGGGTCTGCAGGAGGAAGCGGATCTCATCTGGCAGCGCCGCTTCGTGGGCCTTGAGCATTTCCAGCAAGGCCTCTTCGGGGGAAGGCTCCGCGACCACCGGCGGCCTGAACCCCACTCTTTTCATGTGCTCCTGAGCCTCTTCTGGCAGGAGGGTCCACACCCCTTCTAAGGCCCGCATCACCTTCCCTCCCTTGGGAAACTTCGGCGGTGTTTGGCTCAGGGCGGGTGGTCCCCCCCATCGCCGCGGTGGCGTTACAGCGTCCCCCCATTCATGGGCGGGCTGCCGCGGCTTCGGCCACTGCCTTCCACAGCTGCACTTGGGTTGGCTGGCGATCCTTTTATCGAAGATCCACTGGCCACACCGACACACAGTGTAGCTGCCCATCATGCCTTTGCCTTTGGACTTTGGCATCTTGGCTGTGGCTGCCGCACGCTCCCCCGAGGGCCGACGCCCTTACCGGTGGGATAAAATGGCACAAAAGAAACGGCAAAGCCTGGGATTCACGCGTTTGAGGACTGTTGAAAACGCAGTTAGAGCCCAGGACTGGTTGCTGGATGACTTCCGCGCCGAGCCCACCTGTAAACCAGGGCCTGAGCCGAAAACTTGAGCCAAAAAAAAAATGGGATTTTCTTTCCGAGCACTCGAAGAAGTAGCGCGGCTCCTAGGCCAAGACTGTACAAGCTAAGCATCTACCAGTAGAGCTACGGATCTGACAGCCTAGCTACGGAAGCAAAACTTCATAGCCCTGAGGCCGTGAAGTCTTGCTGTTGCACGCAAGCCAGCCAGGCTGGACCACGGAGCTGAGGCAGTGGTGGGAGTGACGTATTCAACGGTTCATGCACACAAGCCACCACACGTGCCCCTCAAAACACAGTGGGCCCTCACAATTGGGCCTCAGTTGAAGGTGAGTTTCGTCGTCAAGCGAAAGCAGCAAAGCCTGGGAGACTACCACAGCAGCCTTTGTACACTTTATACAGCTATAGCCTACCGCCTACCGCCAACTGTACACAGCGCAGCGGGTGGTCGCATGAGCACGCCAAGTGCCCACACCACCGACCTGCCTTGTCCATGAAATGAAGTCTGCGTGTCTTAAGACGTCTGGTGAGTAGGCATAGCGTCACAAGCATCTTCAAGGCTGAAGGACGAAGGCTCACCAATTTAGTTTGCACTCTTGGCCGCACTGAACGGACCACCATGCGAGGACTGTAGCGCTAATGCAGCCTCGTAGGGCGCAAAAGCAGCACACCAGCCCTGCACGGCTTTCAAGAGAAAGTCAGTTGTGCTTGTTTTGGTTTGGCTTTGGGTTTGCAAGCATTTTTTGGCGTCACAACCACAGCCGGTTGCCCAAAGCTTAAAGTGGCCTGCTTTGGTCCCTCAGGAGTTACAGCAGCGTCACGCTTGGACCCAAAAGGAGTAGCAGCTTTCGTTTTCGGCACCGCAGGGCCCGACTGATCCAAAGTTGAGCTGCCCACTCCTTGAGCAACTTTACCGATTTGGCTTACAGCCGCTCTCCCATCACAAGGTTTCTGCAACTGCTTCGCTCCAACGGCCGACTGTGGGCGCTGCAGCCTCCCACATTTGGAACAAGACCACTGCACACCCATGTTGACCATACTGTGTGTTGCATGAATGCCCCACTCGCTCAAAATCTCACCACCACCAATGCAGTGGTGTGTCATGAGACGGTCGAAGCTTGCCGGGTCAGCTATTTGCTGAACGTACAGTCCACATTTGGTGCATTTCATTGTCAAGTTGGTAGGTCCTTCAGCGCCTTTGACCCACTGGTGACCCAGAGGATCTTCAGGCATTGCCAACTTTTCTAACATGCGTTGTTTTTTGTTCAAGGGCTTACCAGTTTTTGGGCCAGGACCAGGTTTATCACCAGAAACCCCCTTCTTGGACTTCGGATTTTTTGCATTTTTGGGTTTGGCAGGACTGGGCTTAACAAAGGCGGCGTTAGGGACAACCAGGGGCTTAGGGGCAGTATCAGTAGCACCCCTATTCAAAATCCACGGGAAATCCGGGCTCTTTCTCTGCCGAATGATGAATCCAGCACGTCGCGCTAAGGAGTAGCAGACTTGTTCCACCACGGAATCACATTTCTTCAGCCACTTCGCATGCGCGATCGAGAAATGCTGAGAAGCCCTTTCCCCGCAGAGTTTGTCGACGTCCTCGTTGATGAGGCGCCTCCACTGCTCCCAGCCCTGCTTTTCAAAGTAAGCTGCACTTTTATGTGAAGAAACCCAATGCAAGCGGATGCGACTGCGCTCGTGCCATATCGTGCCCCATGGCACAACACCTTCCTGCGGTGGGTTGGCCTTGCCCAAGATTTGCTTGACACTTTTGCAATCAGTTGTGGCATCAAAGTCGCCAGTGACACGATGCATCAACTCAAAAAGAGCTCGCTGTTCGGCCTGAGGCACTGTCAGGGGCTCCGCCTCCAAGCACGTGGCACTCGCAACCCTCTTTGGTTGTCCATCAACCTTAAGGCATAGGCTCCTATGGACCAAGTCGTCACGAGGAGCCTTTGATCCGAGCCGCCTGGTCCTCCAGAAGCATCACAAGCAAAAACATATCGACTGCCTTCCAAAGTACTCTGGGTCGACCATAGTCCCGTGACTTGCAAGCCGCATTGCTCAATCGCAGGTTTGGGATGCCGCACTTCACTAAGGGGAGGCAGGCCTCTCAACCACAATGAAGGCCAAGGGTACTGGGATTTCATTTCGGAAAACTCCTTGGCATCAAACTGCTTGCAAATGAACGGACATTCCCAAAGATTATGTTGCAAAGAAAGCGGACACTGGCACAGCTTGCACCAACCTGGTTTGGCTGAGGAAACCATCGCTCCTTGCCATACCGCATGCAAATTGCTAAGGGTAGCTCTCTGCACGTGTTTGCGCTTCAACAACTTGCGGTGGACAGTGAAGTCAGTGCCCTGATCGAGCGAACCACAACCCTCTTGCTGGGCAATGCGAAGCCCTTGCTGGTGTAGCAGTAATTTATGCACCCACTCCCAGCCGCTGCGGATGACATCAGAATTGGTCCAGTCGAGTTGAAGGTTACCTTTGGCATGCCGCCACAGATGCACCTGTGAGCATTCCACTCCCAACTCAATCAAATACGCTTGGGTGGCAGCAATTGGTCCGGTGACTCTCTTCCAAGGGTCTTTTGCTTTGGACAAGTGATTCCATATGCTTTTCCAAGTGCTGGCGAATTTTTGCCCATCCTCACGATGCCACTTTTTAAAGACACGGAAAACAGCCCTAATATGCTGCCGCATGATGGTGAAAGTCGGGTCTTCGCATTTGGCAGGATTCAAGGCAAAAGTCAGATCAACCGATCCTAGTTTTTGTCGACCAAAATGGGATTTTCACACCCCCTCTTGGACTGATGCGGCACCTAGTGTCTTTTGAGCACACTTTACAAGCTCTAGACCTAGCTTTTCAGGATAGAACCCTGAATCTTTTAATTCCACCTGTACATGTTCATGCACTTGGTCACAATCCCTTTTAGGAAACACTTTGACCCAGCGTTTACTGTTCGTGGCAAAGTACCACCGTTTAAACACACAGTCGTACGCACAGCGGTCTACCACAATACCCTCAGAAAGCCCCAATTCTGAAGCAACCTGAAGATACCGCGGGTCCTTCCAGAGGTCGTTCTGCAGAGGCCACTCTTGAGTCAACAACAAGCGTTCACTCCGAGCAACCGGTTTCAACAAACCTTCAAGAAGTTCCCAAGCACGCTGATGCAACTTCTTCTTCTCTTCCCACTTCTCTTGACTGTACTTGCGCCACCCGCGGTAACGCAAACGACACCCAGTGGTACAGGGAGTGGAGATATGGCAGTAGATCTTCGTCTTCAAGCCACAACTCAACACAGAAAACAACTCCTTCAGAAAACACTGCGTCTGCTCAGAACAAAAGTCAAGCTTTTCAGTGACGCCCACATAGGCAATCTCAAGCTTCTCACATGCCTTCTGTAAGGCACTTTCTTCCTGGCAGAACAGTTCAACGACCACAAAGGTGACCTGGTTCTTCGCCACAGCTTCACACAGTGAAACGTACTCCTCAGGAACAAAAGAACGGTTTACCGGCTCTTCTGCAGTCAGGCGTTCCAGCTCAAACTCACCCAACTCGTCTTCAAAAGAAACCAAACCGGTTACCTCGTAGAGGTTGTCCAGCTGCTCCTGAAAGACCATACTCTTGGTCAGGCCGTCGGAGGCATTATATGCTCCGGCCACAAACTCGAGGATCACTCTCCCCGACTGAACCATCTGCTGCAGGAAAGCACACCGCAACTCCAGGTGACGAACCCTTCTCAAGAGTCCCTCCATTGAAGCAATCGCCTTTGCCGACTCAGAGTCGGTACAAATCCGGATCCAAAAGCTTCCAGTATCATCCTCAGGCAATCCCTCCAAAAACGACTGTTGAAGCAACCCTGCAAACAAAGCCTCTTTCACAGTCTCTACCAAAGCACTCAATTCAGCCTCGGCACTGCTCAGGGCCACAACCGTCTGTTTACGGCTAAAACTCTTCAGCAGGTTGCACTGCCAGCAGATAATCGCCCCACTCACAGAGGGCAAATTCCAGCTAGCATCACAGAAACAATCGATCACACGCGTACTTTCCGAAGGGCGATAGTTCACCCACTGTGCCGGGATCCGCTGAACCCGATTCCCAAGCGTGAGAATCCAACGCAGCACAGCTCGAATACACGCTTCACTCCTGGAGTCTGGGTTGCTCTGGCTCCGGGCCAGAAAACCTACAACAAACTGCAAATCAGCTCTTGTCAAAGCTAGCCACGACAGTTTGCCCAACACGCGCCGGTAGCGCTGATAGGCCTCATGCGTGATCGGGGTGGATTCCAGACTGGTCCACAAACGCTCAAGCTTGGGGAGTTTCGCTCCCTTCGTGATTTGATACTCTTCCGCACAGCTATGGAGCATCCCGGGTTTGAGTCCGAAGTACAAGTCTCCGGTCTTCCTCTGATAAATGTTTCTCCCAAGGAAGGAGATCACCGATTTCTCTCCCGGTTGAAGCGTTCCCGTGCGCTTCATCTTGAACACTTTACTCAGTTCCTCAAACACTTTCTCAGCTACACTCGCAACCGTGCTGAAAACCAAGATGTCATCTACATAGGCCAACACCAACACAATGGCATCCTTGCCTTTCTCCTTGATCACCTTGCGATACACAGTGCTGTCAGCAGTAACAAAGAAACCAAGTTTTCTCAGTGTTTCTCCTAGCTCACGAAACCAAGCCAAAGGCCCAATCCGCAAACCATTCATGGCACGCTTCAGCAGACAATGCACACGTTCACCTGACACTGTCCTACAGTTCTCCGGCAGCTTCACCACCTCAGTAGAAAACAGCTTAGCCTGCATGAAGGCCACAGAAATATCTCCCGAAATCACCTTCCCTCCGAAATGCGCATACATCCCCAACAGACACCTCACAGACTCTAAGGTAGTAGTAGGAGAATAGATGCCATCAGCTAAAGCAGAGGCGGGCCCTTTAAAGTCACGCACAACCAAACGGCAGCGCACACGCTTGTGCCCGTCCTTGTAGTGCAACACCCACCTGGTGGAAAGCACTCTCCTCTTAGCTTCCCGCACAAGGCGAAACGCCTCCTTCTCAGACACAACCTGGCACACACCAAAGTGGTCCAGTTCCTCCATTTCAAGACGCATCCCTTCCCCAAGTTTCTTCTCCTCAAGAACCTCCCCAGTATACTCATCAGCAGCCCCAGAAGGAACCTCAACCTTCACCTTGGACCCTCCAAACTTCAAAGTAAACTCCAACTTGGCCGCCCTAGACCCTTTAGCGTCCTTTGCCGCGAACACAACCTCAGGTCTAGAACACATGGAGTACAAAGCATGGTCCTCCAGCCAGCTGATCGCCACCTCCATGGGATCATCATCGTCGGCCGGCTGCATGTCCACATCGTACAAAGGTGGGGCCTCGTTCTCTCCTGCAGGGGGCCCTTCAGGGAGTACCTCTTCCTCCTCAACTGGAGAAGGATCATAGTCCATAAGCTCATCCTCCAAGAGCTCAGCTGGAGCCTCCGGCTCCGCACTCCCCCTCTCAACTAGATTACCCTTAGGCTCTCCAGGCTGAAAGGCTTCGGGGGGCTTCAGGTCTAAGGAAACAGGACGCTCTAAAACGTTGTCTTGCCTAGAAGGGGCACCCGAATCAGCGGCTTGTACCACCAACTCCTCAGGATACAGGTAAGGCTGGTCCGGCCGAAAGGCCGACATCACCTCGACCTCATCAGGCCGATCAAGAGGGAGCACACGCACTCCTCCACCATTGGGCTTAGCAGGCCCTAGGTACATACACGGGATGAGGCGGCGGCCTCGATTCTCAGGCTTCTGCTTCGCAGGTTTGGCAAAACCCTTGCACCCAAAAGGAAACGTCTTCGTTACTGGAAGATGTTGGCGTCTCAGCCTTTCAATTGGCGTGGTTTGCGACTTCGAGGTCGCATGCAGGTTCCTTGTCCTAGCAACATATCTCAAAGCTTCCTTGTACAACAAACCACCCAGCCGGAGCTTCTTCTCCAGCGTAGTTTCTAGCGTCAACCAATTCACCCAGAAGGCTTCCTTCAAGTGTCGCACACCTACCTCCACAAGCCCTTTCGACTGCGGCCGTCCTTTCGGCACCGCGTCTATGTGCAACGAGAGGCCTGGGTATGAGCGGTCTTTTCCCACCTTGTTCCAAAGCGAGATCAGAGACGCTTCATTATCCATCCTCAGCACAACATGCTGACCTTGAATACCTGCGGCGGCCAGCTCGGCGTTTATACACCGTGCAACATGCCCTGGATCACCTCCTGTGGGGTAGGGCACAGCGAAACAATATCCGCTAAGCTCGTGCACCACAATGCACACTCTCAGGTCTTTCGTAAAGAACAAGAAGTCGCTTAAGAAGCTTGCTTGCGGAATTGAAGGATCTTTGCGCCTTCGCGCTGGAATCACTCCTCGACTGGACACACACAAAGAACACGAAGGCAGATAGGGCTGATGGCCCCGAGCAACGTGCTCCTGATACTCTTTATCCTCCAGTGGAACATGAAGTTCCCCTTCTTCAGAAATATCCCCAGCATCTTCAGCAGCAGGCTCGGCTTCAACAACCGGTGCTGGAGCTGAGGCTTGGGCGGGTTCCGCCTGCCTTGGTGGATCACCATCCGGAATCAACTCTTCATCGGAAATCGTCACTTCCACCGGAAGTCCACGCATCATGCACAAACGGTGTGGCGGCTCAGACACTTTCTCATCACAGCCACCTTTCACCTTCAAAGGCTCCGACCTTAGGTCATCCCAGCCACAAGCACAACACAACCACAAGCCACGCACACGCTCCAAGCCACAACAGCACAAGGACCGCAGACGCCGCACACCAACCAGCACAAAACACTCCACGGCTTCAGAGGCTCTCGGTGCTTTGCTGGCTCTCGGTGCTTCGGGGGCTCTCGGTGCTTTGCTGGCTCGGTGCTTTGCTGGCTTTCGGTGCTTTGCTGGCTTTCGGTGCTTCGGGGACTTTCGGTGCTTTGCTGACTCTCGGTGCCTCGGTGACTTTGGACGTTTTGGGGGCTTGGGCTCTCGGGGCTTCTTGCACGTACCCTGGCAAACACACTCGCACAGAGGGCCCCAAGGCTTTAAGTAGAGCCTGAGCCTTTCTCACAAAACCCTCGCAAAACACTTGCAGCACGTCACTGGGCCTCCAGGCTTCTGTGGGGGTCTGGGCCTCACACTCACTTGCAAAACCCTTCCCAAAAACCCGCAACACCCTATAGCGCTGCAACCTCAGAACTTCACCCTTTCTACCGAGCACACCCGGACACTCACCACACTCAAAGCAACCTACTCTCACAGAAGATCGCTTCCACTTCCTCTTCAAATGCACCCTTTTTCTCCCTGCGGTTGGTCGCAAGGTAGGTCTCAGATAGAGACAGAGCGGGTCCTTGTTGCGTTGACCCTTGGTCTGGAGGGCCATACGAACCACCGAGTACCCGTTGTGTTGGGCGGATGGGTGCCTTGCTCTTTGGATCGGTCGGCGGGGCTTGCAGCAAAAGCGATCTGTGGTATCCCAGAGGCGGCTGCGGTCCCAGCAAAAACGATCCTTGGTACCCCAACGGCGGGGGCGGTAACGGCGGCAGCGGCACTGCTGGCGCTGCTGGCGCTGGCAAGGCCGGCATGGCCTTCACAGGCACCATCTTCGGAGGCGCCGCCGGCCTCACTGGCATCGCCTTCACTGGCACCAAAGCAGGATCCACTCCAGGGGTCTCCGGTGCCGCTGGCACGGCTCTTTTCGAAGGCTTCGGCGGCGAGGGAGAAACTTTGGCCGGCGACCTGGACGGTTTCACCTTGGGCGGCGGTGGCCCATCCGGAATCACGATAACGGCCGGCTTCAAAGTCACAGCCGGCCTGGTCACTGTCTTTGGCTTTGGAGCCAAACGAGGCTTTCCACGTGGATCTGAGGGCGCCGGTGTCATCGGCACCTCCTCCTCGGCAGCAGCTGGTGCCACCTCTTCCACAACAGCCTCGGCCGCGGCTTCCACAACCGCTTCGGCAGCGGCTCCCACAACCGCTTCGACAGCGGCCTTCTTCTTCTTTCGCTTTTTCTTCGCAGGTACAGGAACAGCTTCTTGGGCATCGTCGGTGGTTTCCGCAGTCCCCACTGCCACAAGTAGGTCCACTGCACCCTGCTCCGGCTCCTGGGCCGGCCGGCCTTCGGATCTTTCGTCCAAGCGGCTTTGCACCCATTCCAGGGCACCTTCGGCAAGCGCTTTGCCCTTCGCTACAGCACGGGAGTGCTGCTTCTTTCTCGCAAGCCTCTTGGCCTTCACGACCTTCTTCTCCGTCCGAACCACCTGCATCAGCTGGCGATTGTAGCCCATCGTCACCGGACCACCATCCGCTGGCTTCCGCTCGGGCTTCCGGGCCTTCTTCTTCGAGGTGGGCGCGACAAACAAATGTGGATTCAGAAAAGTAGGGTCCACAGTGTCCGCCTCGGCTTCCTCGGCTGCTGCAGCCTCCTTCAAGGCCTTCGTGGCCTTCTTTGCCGCACCACGGACCTCCTTCAAGGCCTTCGTGGCTTCCTTTGTCGCACGAGATGCCCGCTTCTTCTTGCGCTTGGGCACTTTCTCGACGGCTTTCTCTGCAGCATCCAGGGCCTCGGCAACGTCCGTGGCCACACCAGACTCGGGGCGCCATTTGCCCCAGCCTTCTTCCTCTTCTTCCTCCAGCTTTGACGGCAGCGGTGATTTTTGCAGTGGCGATTTTGGCTGTGAAGGCACTGCCATTTTGTGCCACTCGCGAGAAATCTTGGTGAGCTCGTCGTGCTCCTCCATCTGCCTCCGCTCGGATTCCTCCCGAGCCGTGCTTTCTATCACCGATGCGACCGTCACCACATCGGATCGTCGGGCAGCCGCAGCGCTCTTCATAGCGGTGAGGTCCGCCATTCTCTGAGCCATAATGCCGCCTGCGACGACCTTTCTTCCTCGTCCGTCGAGGATACCGGGGGCTCCGGCTGCTTCTTTCGTCGACGCCCCATCGCACAAAACGAGGAGCGTGAAAAACAGAAGCTTGAGCACCAAACTACGATGCACAACCCTTGCGCACCCTTGCAGTCTCCACTTGAAACCACCTTGCACTGACCTCGCGCACTCACTGCCTTGCAGCTTACGCCGTGCTGACCTCGCGCACTCACTGCCTTGCAGCCTACACGAGGAACCGCCTTGCAAATCCTGACAAAACCCTAGCCCTGAAACCTTGCACGCCCACTCCCTCACGACACGCACTGCACTACCTTGCAGCCTCCGCAGGGAACCGCCTCGCAAATCCTGAAGAAACCCTAACCCTGAAACCTCGCAAGCACACTCACTCACTAAGGTCCACAGGGAGCACAGCACGCCAACGCAAGCCATGCACCACAAGCTCACAACACTTATCATCATCGACCCAGCGGTCCACGACGGCTGAGCCTCAGAATCTTTCTTGCCACTTCTGCTACCACAGCCAAAGCGGTCAAGCTCACAGCGTTCAAGAGACTCCAGAGCAGCACCCTCACAGACCGAAACGGCACTACCACCGTGCGTCCTCAAGCTCCTCAGCAGAAACTTAAAAGGCGTGTACTCTAGGCTCTTCACAGACTCCAAAGACCTTTGCTCCTGAGCTTTCTGGGCTTTCTGGGCTTTCGTGGCTTTCGGGGGTTTCGCGGTTTCAGGCTTTTCCGTGGCTTTCGGGGGTTTCGTGGTTTCAGGCTTTTCCGTTGCTTTCGGGGACGACGAGGGCTTCAAAGCATCAACCTCCATCTTATCCCCAGAATCCTTCAAAGCAGCAACCGCGTACCAAGCGCGATCCTTGACAGTCAACCGAATGCGTTTCTTGTTCTTCTTGTTGAAAATATGAGGTGTGTTGGTGAGCATGGTGTGCCATCCTCTCTGCCAAGCCACAAACGGTGACAAGACATTGAAATCTAAGTTCGTGATCAAGCAATGCTCTAGCACCACCACAAGCTTCCCAAAACGAACGCGAACGTCACACACCTTCAACACTTCAATCATGTCGTTGGAGGCATTCGACAGCGTGGGCTTAAAATCATAAGTGCGAAGGACTTCATACTTCTCGAAGCAGGAGACCGACATGCAATGAGAAGTAGCACCGCTATCCACTAGCCAGTAGCTATCTTGCGACTCAATGCCAACTAAGCACACTCTGTGCTCAACGGTCACTCGGTGCGCCGCAGCAGGCACCTCAGGTGTCGAAGGAGTCGTCCTCAAGACGCCACCGCGGGCATCAACCGGAATCAACTCGCCAGAAGCGCGAAGGGCCATCACAGTCTCTCCCTCCGGCTCCTCTTCTGCTTCGCACGGGCGTGCTGCTTCTTGGTCTTCTTGTCCTTGCCCTTATCCTTGCCATGCTGCCTTTGCCTTCTCTTTGCCCTTTCCTTTGTCTTTGTCGCCCTGGCCTTTGCCCTTGGGCTTGTTGCCGCCTTTGCCCTGCTTCTTCTCATCTGCGATCCTCTGGCGGCACTTCTTGATAGTGCCCTTTCTTCTCGCAGTACCAGCAGACAATCTGGGACTTGTCCTTGGCACCGCCGGCTTTTCCTCCTTTCGCGCCTTGCCGTCTTTCCCGCCTTTGTCTCCTTTGAGACCACGCAAACCACCACTTGGCAGCTCCACCATGCGCAACTGCTCCTCGTCTGTCGGCGGCGTTCAAGCAGAGGTCGGGAAAACGCACCAGCTTTTTATCTCTCTTGGAGATTTCGTCCTCGAGGAAACGCACAACTTCCAGAGGGCGCTTCACTGCAGTCTTTGTGTAGAGCTTTAGCATTTCGTCTCTGATCCATGCGGCTGTTCACAGAGTACTGCCGGTAAAGCTCTCTCACACCCTCATATCCTGCAGCTGCATTGCTCTGGCGTGTCGAAACACTCCGGAGGATCTCCAATCCTCTGTCCCACTTTGCCCAAGCTTGCTGCAACAGGTGAAAAAGACGTGCACTTCTTCCCGCAGTGTCACTGGGCAAAGTAACCTGCAGGATCTCACCAGTAACAAGCACTGCCTTAGCTCGCCAACAAAGGCGTCATCGGTCAATGCCAGCCAGCTGGACAGCACGAACTTCTCAAGCTTCAAGATCCGGCCTTGCTTCATCTCACCAGCATTGATGAGAGGCAGGGGTGACAGATACCGAACTGCTAGCAGCCACTGCTGCAGGCGACGCTGTTCAAAGAGCAGCAAGAATGGCCCGCATGTCAAGCTGCGCCAATCCTTCTTTATAAGTTCCGAACAGCACCACAAGGCCAGAAGACTGCGCCAAAAAACTCCAACCCTTTCGACAAGGTGTTTAGGGTTTCATCGGGTCTTCTACAAGCCGGCGCTTGGCTGCCTGCTCAGAACGTCTCTGTAGGAAGGCATGGACTTCGACCTGTTTGGACCAGGACCCGTAGGACCTGTAGGACCTGTGAACAGTCCTGATGGGTTGCCGATAGCTCAGCAAGCAGCAGCGGCTGCACCTGCGAGTGTTCTGCAACAGTGCCAGAAGGTGTAAGTGGTCCGGCTGTAGCGCCGGCGGCCGGTTTCTCCGAGCCCTGCGTTGGGAGGTGAACAACTGCAGCAGTTGATGTTGCAGATGCTGAACAACCAGAACACGGCTTTACAGCAACAGCAGAATCAGATGAACTTTCTGATGCAAGCTCAGAGTGCTCAGTTGACCTCTTGAACCGCCGTTTGGACGAGGAAGAAGCCAGACGGAAAGCCGACGAGGATCGGCGAAAGGTGTCTTCGGACCCCTTGCAAGCAGGAACTGCTTGATGCTTGAGAGTTTGGACTGACAATGCTCGCTTGAATCCGAAAACATCCGGTACATGCACTCACGAGTCAGTCTTTGCTACTACCAGCACTATCTCGCAACTTCGGGACACAGTTCCGTGCAGAAGGTGTTTGTGTCACTGGGTCTGTGAATCGGCCAAAGAGCATGATGCAGAAAGTGTTCTAGCAGCTCCGTTGCTTCAAGATCCCACTCGCAGCCAGATTGTTCTGAAAGATAGACGCCACGTTTTGCTGCGAAGAAGACTCTGACGTTTTCCATGTAAGAGCACACTTCCCTATGGCAACACCTCCCTCGGCTGTCCGACAGACCAACTCCGAATCTGAAAATCCCATTTGACCTTGGATGTCCTGATGTTTTCGGCATGCCTGAAGCTGTGAGGAGTGCTTTTGAGTTAGGAAGTGACTGCACGTTCGTTTCGTCTCGTTTCGTTAGTGCTTGAAGTGTTTTGCTTGGAGACAGACAGCTGCAAGGTGTTTCACTGTCAGTCAGAGCCCGACGCGACCGCTTTGGCTCCAGAAAAAGACCGAGTGCTGCGCGCTTTGTTTTTCACATGGTAGCGGAGCTCCTAAGGACTTAGAAGGAGCTTTACAGCGCCATGGCCTCGCCCTTGCCAGGTGGGAGTAGTGAGAGTAAGTTTGCCTTGCACAACATTCTTCGTGACAAGCGCTTCTTGTTCTTCGATGATTTTCGCCAGTAGAGTATGCGCAAGAAACATTGCCGGTCTCAACGTTTCTTACTCTCTTTCAAAGGCAGCCTCTAGAAGTCCAAAGCTGTTCCAAGTCTTTTACAATGGAAATGTGGACTTCCAGTGGCACTGAGGTTTCATGACAGCGAAAACAGACGGCTTGTGGACGGGTCCGTAGCCTGCGTACTTGTGAAAAGTTGTACCTCTGAGCTGCCTGTTGAGTGGTGGAGCCGCTCAGTGTGCTGGGCTGCGATATGTATTCATCAGGCTGCTGATGCAGTTTGGAGTGCAAGCCAATTTTCCTGCGATTCCTGGAATTTTCTGAGGTGCAATGGTTATCTGGATATATTCTGCATGGTTTTGGTTTTGCAGAGGTTTTCTCAAAGCAGATTTTCACTGGGAGCTGCGGTTTTCATGGCATGGAACCTTGGTTTTCAGCTGCGAGAACAGTTTTCGACATGTGGCATGAGTTGCTTGAGCTTTTGAGTGAGATGAGTGAATGCTGTGAGCCGTTAGTCCGCATGAGTTCTCGTATGCGAGTTTGTTTGCCAGCGTGGAGCTTGTAGAGAAGCTGCGACGGTATGCTTTTGAAGCGAAGTTTTGTTTTGGCATGTGCTGAAGCACATGTGAATCCGGAGTGCCGCGCTTTATGTGTGGCTCAAGGCTGGAAAGCTTTGAGACTGAAGCTCGTTGAAAGAATGGGCCAATGATGAAACATGTTCTGAGGCTCATTAAAGCAAAGCTTTAGTTGACAGCAGTGCAGTGCAAGAACAGCTGAACACTTCGTTTGTTGCGCGAGCAAAAGTCTGTGCAGACCTTGACGGGTTGTTCAGGGTTTGTAAGTTTTACATGGTAGCGGAGCACTGTTTGTGCTCCCACACCATTTCCGCCGACCCAAAGAAGGTGTTATGTCTCAAAGGCCTTAGGTCCAAGTGCTGAGGCGCCAGCTCCGTGTAGTCCAGGTCTTGCTGAGGCTGGAGGGGAGTATGGGTGTGGTACAGCTGGGTGTGGGCAACAGGAAAGGAGGCAAACAGGTGTGGAAGGTGTGAGTGGTGTTGGGTCAAGCGATCCGTGGTTTACAGGTGTTCAGAGAGATCCCTGGGCGTTGTACGGAAATCGTATGCGTGCTGGAATGGGACCGATGGAGTCTCATATTAGCATGCCATGTCCACCTTCGAGCGGTACGCCTTCAGTTGCAAGTGCGTGTGCTGGCATTAGGCCAGTGGCGCCAGCCCCAGGTTTGTCAGTGCCTTCAGGTCCTGCGAGGAATCTTTCGACAGTTCCGAATCAAGGATGTTGCAGTCAGGTTTCTGGAGATAATGTGAGTGCAGGGAGACATCTGCTTGATCGCATGAGTTCGCGTGAGTTGCAGTCCTTGTATGCAGATCTTAGCCAAAGACTGAATGTCCCTGTGAGTGGGCAGTTTGTTCCTGAGAGATTGGGGCAGTCGCCACCTGATTTGAATGTGCCAGCTTTCGTGAGACATCAAGGTAACACGTTACCTGGTGTTCCAGCTGAAAATGCGAGGAGCAGTGAAGACAAAGACGTCTTTAGTCGCAGTGAGAAGTGGCTAGGGTCTCCACCTACGCCAAATCATCAAGCGTGGAAAGGGCGTGAATCTGAAGTGCTGGGCATGAATGCCTATATTCACGAGTTGGTTGCATGGGCGAACCAAGCAAGTGTTGAGTTTGGGAAGGAGATCGCTCAGGCCGCGCGATGGCCTACACAGATTGCATGGAACACGTTGTCTAAGAGTCAACAAGCGCGAGGAGTTCGTTTGTTTAGTGTGCTGAAGGCAGCGTTTGCAGATCATGGGCGGATAACTCTTATGATCCAAAGTTTTGGAGAAGGGCTTGACATTGTTGCAGTCGCCATGCAGGGAGATGTTTTTGGAAACTCTCTTTCGTATATGGGTAATGGTTTTGAGTTGCTGAGGCAGCTTGCCAAGGAGTTTTCTCTGAGAAGCCGTGCTGAGGCTATGAGTCTCAGGGCGATGCTGATGGCAAGAACGTTTCGAGCGCAGGACTCGTCAGCTCCAGTTGCTGACACAGTGCGTCAGATTGAGGTGGCAGTGGCAAGGTTTGTGCGTTTACTTTCGACGCTAGATCCTAGAGATGCTGCTGGGTTTCCTTTGACTGACAGTGATCAGCTTACGCTTTTGATGAGGTCTTTGCCTCAGAGCGCGAAAGCGTATACGTTACATCATTCGCAAGGTGAGACATATGCCTCATATCGATCTTCAGCTTTGCGATGGGAACATCAGCAGCGTTTGTTTCTTGAGTTGCAAGGGGCCAAAGGTTTGTTTGGCTTGCATGAAACCGAGTTTTCTGAGAGCGCAGGTTCGCCTGAGGCAGGTGAGGGAATGGATGGTCACGTCTTTGGCATGAGTGCTAGGCCTTCTGATGCTGGGAGCGGTGTGAAGTGCAACCGTTGTGGCAAGAAGGGGCATCAAGTGAATCAGTGCACGGCAGACCTTTCCAAGGTTAAGTGCTTCAAGTGCGGAGAGATGGGCCACATATCTTTGAACTGTGCCAAGGGCAAGCAGGGTGATGTTTCTCAGTCGAGTGCGAGGCCTAAGGGTTCTGATGGCAAAGGTGCTGCTGCGGCCAAGGGTCAAGTTTCTTTTTCGCCTAAAGGCAAGAGCAAAGGAAAAGGAGGAAAGAAAGGAAAAATGTTTGCTCTGTTTGATGAGGAAACGGGGGTTTGGTGGTACACAGATGCTGATGAATCTTTTTACACCGAGGAAGGTGATGAGCAAGAAGCACAGCAGGTGGACTCCACTCTTGTGTTATCTTGTGTCATTGAGTTAACTGATGAGCCCAATACGCGTTTTGAAGCTGTCCTTGAAGACAGCGAGTCGGTGTCTGTTGTGCTCCAAGAGCAGTTGTGTCAACCATTGTTGCAGTCGTTGGGTCAATCGCTTGGAACTGAGTTTTGGCTGCTTGACTCAGGTGCGTCATGCTGTGTTATCAACCACGTGACTTTGAAGACGCTTCCGCATGATGAGTTGACTGCATGTGGTTCGACGTTTATGGCTGCGAATGGGACTCCTGTTCCCTTTGATGGTCGTTGCCATGTTGTGCTAAAGGTTCGAAGAAAGGATTCAAGTGGAGCTACCAAGAATGGTGTCTGTAAGATCCCTGTGATGGTGGGTGACACTCCTTACAATATCCTGTCAACGCGAACTCTTGGAAGGCATGGCTGGCGTGTTGTCTTGGATGAAGGCGTTTCTGTGTGTCATGTGAAATCGGGTGTTGATATGATTGATACCTGTATTTGGTGTGACACGCCTTGGATCCGCGTGATTCCTCATTCAGAAGGTGATCTCTTGTTGCCGTCGGGTGACTCAGTTGATCCTGCTCCAATTTCCTCGATTGGACATGTTGCAGTTGTTTCGCAGAAGACCAAGGAAGATCTTGAAATTCACAGAGCAAAGGGCCACATGCCCTTCCATCCCGATTGCGAACATTGTCTGAAGTCCCGAGGTGTTACCCAACACAGGCGAAAGTCTGAGCGCGGAGTTGAAACAGAGATTGTTGCAGATTTTATGTTTCTGGACTCTTCTGGAGAGATGATCAGCGTGGCTGAGCGCCAGACAAGTAGCTCTTTTAAGGTCCTCGTCCTTCGTGAGGCCTTTTCTTCTTCTATTGGGGCTGTGATGATAACTGAGAACATTGCAAAAGACAGAGGTCTTCTTTTGAAGTGGCTTGCTGAGTTTGGGATGTCGTCCTCACAAGCAAGCATTGTGCTTTTGACAGATTCCGAAGAAGCGGTGAAGTCGTTTGTTGCAGGTGCGTCGGATAAGTACATTTTTATGGTGCGCAAGGCTGCGCCACAGGCTCATGAACAGCTTGGTGGTGCGGAAAGGACAGTCCGGGTCCTTAAAGAAGGGCTAGCTACCTTGCAAAGTGATTTTCAGTCGCTTGGTTGCGTTTTGTCGTTTCGGAGAGACTTGCTGCAGCTTGCACTTTCTTACCTGTGCATGAGTGTGAATGCGAATGGCAAAGCTTTTGGCGGTGAACGCTCTCCAAAGGAGGTTGCAGTTGGTCGAAGGTTGCCAGATACCCCTTTTGCGTTGTTTGGGTCCAAGGTGCTTGCTGAGGTCCCTGAGTCTGTGAAGGCTTTGTGCCCGAATATGTCGCGTTTTGAGGCGGCAGCGTTTCTTCATCCGCAATTTGGGTCGCTTGGGAGCTTGGTGTATGCGCATGTGCGTGTGGGCCAGGTCTTGACGCCAAAGGTGTTTGTTGCCAAGTCGATCAAGCTTGTGTTTCCGATTGAGCTTGTCTTCGAGTCGGGGATGTTTGAAGTTTTGCGTCGTCGTGGTGAGCTTGGGCCTGAGAGGCCAGATCATCCAGTTGCGCCTCGGATTCTTCCGAGTTCCCAGGGTGCCTCTTTGAAGTGTCCTGTTTCCGGTCCGCCAAAGGAGTTTTTTGAGAGGTATGGGTTCTCAGGTGAGTGCCGAGCGTGTTCTAACATGGCACAATTTGGGTCTAGGAAGGGCTCTTCTCACGGTCGGGCTTGCTGTTTGAGATATGAAGCGTGGTTGCGGTCGCAAGTTGCAACAGATGACAGCATGGACGTTGAAGTGCCTGTGGCTTCGGATGCAGAGGCTATGCGTGAAGCTCTTTCTGAGCTAGCCGAGGATGAGTCGAGGCAAGACCGAGCTGTGGAGGAGGCTCAGGGTTCTCCTTTGCCTCCCCCGGCCAGTGGGGACGCTGCTTCGTCTGAGGCTCCAGCGAGGATTGTGAGCGAGGCGGCCCCTAGTGGTCGTGTTTTCACGCGTGGTTGTCCTGCGTGCGAGTCTGGCATGAATGCTCCTGGCATTCGTCACAATGCTGATTGCAAGCGAAGGAACCAACATCTGAGTGTTAGATTTTTTGTTTCTGGGGAGCCCGATGATGACGAAGCTTCATCCAGGCGTCTGCCTGAAAATCTTGAAGGAGCTGCTGCTCCTGAGTCTGAGGGCATTGGGGCTCTTGATGAGGACACTGAGATGCCGTTTGCCGATCCAGTGTTGACTGGAAGTGAAGGCGGAGGCAGCCTAGAGGCTGAAGAAGTGCTTCGTGGAAGCAGTGCTGTGAAATGCTCCTCTGAAGTCCCGTTGGAAGATCTGGAGCGTGAGATCAGGCAGGACCAAGAAAGGGTTGCTTCAGTTATGGTTACCTTCCACAATTGCGAAACAGGGAATGATGTTCACATGCCTCTTGCGAGTTTTGTTGAGCAGGCGTTCCAGGTTTCCAATTATGTCCCTTTGCTTTCAGGGCTTGTGGATTCGGTTCAGTTCGCCCCGAACTCTACGAGTGTTGTTTTGCCGTTTGGGAAAAGGTCGCATTTGAGACTTTGGAAGCCTAGTTCCGCTGTTGATGACTCTACCTTGGGTGAGCTTTCAGGAGATCAGGTCATGGAAGGCATGGTCAAAGAAGTCAACAATTTGAGTCACATGGAAACTGGGGATCTGTTGACTGCTTCAGAACTTCAGAGTCTTGAGAAGAGGTTCCCAGGTACCTTGAAGGTCATCCCTAGTCGTTGGGTCACGACGCAGAAAACACCAACTACTGTGCGAGCTAGGATTGTCATCAAGGATATTGCTGGCAAGAACTCAGAGTCTGCAAGGGCTTTGGGCATTTCAAGTCCTACTCCTAGTGCCGATGCTTTGTTCACGGTTCTTGGGGTTGCAGGTTGCAGAGATTGCGTGATTGCGAGCGCTGATGTATCTCACGCTTTCATGGCTACGCCTTTGAGGGAAAGGGATGTGGTTATGAGGTTTCCTCTGTCAGTGTCTTCGGTTTCGGGGGATCCTTTGTATCTTCACCTCAACAAAGCCCTCAATGGGCTACGCAAGGCTTCGCAAGAATGGATTTACTTCGTAGGGGAGACTGTGAAGGTTTTGGGGCTTCAAAGTTGCAGCTTAGAGCCGTGTCTGTTTTCAGGCATGCTTGAGTCAGGTCCCTGTTTGCTGTTGGTCTATGTGGATGATTTTCTGTGCATTGCGCCAACAAAGGAGGATGTAGATCACATCTTTGGAGTGATTGAGGAGAAAGTTGAACTCAAGAGAACTGGGTTGATCAATTCTTCCAAGGATGGCGGTGGCACTTTGCGGTTCATTGGTAGGGTTATCTCCAGGAGAAAGGGGGAGTCCTCTATCACAGTGTCTTTGCCAGAAGATTATTTGGATGAGACCTTCAAGGCTTATGGTCTTTCGGGAAAAGGTTCCTCAAGTCCCCCAGATGTAGCGGTTCATGTTGAGAAGCTAGATGGGGTTCCATTGTCTCCTGAGGCGTATGCCAGGTTCAGGTCTGCGTTGGGGAAAGTAGCTTGGATGACGCAGACTCGTCAGGACTTGCGTGCTTATGTGTCAATCTTGGCAACGCAGCAAGCCACACCCACGAATCATACTGAGCATGGTCTCCGAGCCTTGCTTCGATTTCTGAAGAACGACATGTGCGTGGTTGTGCGGTTGCCTGCTGCGAGTGATGTGTTGGCTCCCTCGCAACACTACCAAGGAAAGAGGCACCTTGTGTGTTTCTCTGACGCATCGCATGCGCCTTTGAGGTGCAGTGGAGGAGTGTTGACACTTGATGGCTGCGTGATAAAGACTTTGTGTCGTCACCAACAGCTTGTGTCGCTGTCGTCTATGGAGTCAGAGCTGTTTGCGTTGCAGTCGGTTGCTCAAGAAATGTCGAGTCTTGGAAAGTTCATGGCAAGGGTCTTCATGTCGTTTCGAGAAAGCGAGGAAGTTGAATTGCCTGGGATACTTTACAGTGACTCAGAAAGCGCTTTGAAGCTTCTTCGCAATTTGGACACACCCAGGCAAAGCAGACATCTTGAGATAAGAGTCGAGTGGCTTAAAGCTCGTGTCGCAGCGGGTTCTTTGGTCCTTGCGTTTAAGAAGGGAATCGAAAATCCGTCAGACCTCTTGACTAAATGTTTGGGGTCCTCGGCTTTCGGGATACATCGCGAAGCGTTGGGCTTTGAGTCGCTGTCGGGACCACTTGCGTCTTTGTGCAATCATGAGAAGAGATT
Source organism: Symbiodinium sp. CCMP2592 (assembly GCA_905221615.1). Taxonomy (NCBI): domain Eukaryota; class Dinophyceae; order Suessiales; family Symbiodiniaceae; genus Symbiodinium; species Symbiodinium sp. CCMP2592. The sequence goes on along the minus strand of CAJNDT010000557.1, from coordinate 849,193 downwards.
GGTGATGGTTGAAGTGTGCTGTCGACCGCAGTCGAGTGTTCAAGGTGCATGTCGCAGAGTCGGGATGAGTTACGTTGGCGTGACTGAGAACATGCAGAGTGACAGCGTGTTCAAAGAGGTGCGTCGATATCTTCTGAACTTTGCGTGTGACTGCGTGTTTGTGCATGTGTCCACGCCTTGCTCTTCTGGATCTTACTTGCGTCGGTTCTCTGGCGGGAGCTCGTCGAAGTCGGATTGGGAATGGTTTGAGGTGTTTCCTTGTGTGTTGAAGTACTTGAAGCTTGGGAAGCACTCGAGCTTTGAGCTGCCATGGAACAATGAGATTTGGCAACATGACTTGTGCCAGAAGGTGCTGAAGAAGGCAGGCCACACGTTCGATGTGCCGGTGAGGTTGTGCATGACTGGTCTTTGTTCGAAAGGGGGTGAGCCTATAGGCAAAGTCTTGGGTTTTACTTCGACTTCTGAAAAGTTTGTGTCTGCCCTGAAGTGTTTTTCCAACTGCAGGTGTGCTAAGCATGCAAATCTGTGGCAGGTTGGGTGGACCGAAACAGGTTTTTACATTCCGAAACTCGCTGATGCGATTGTTCGGGGTGCGATCAAAACGTTGCAGTGATGCTTTTTGGGGGGTTTGGGCCGGGCTGTTGGCTGGGTTCGGATTCTCCTCTTGACGCCGGTTTCTTTGCGGACGTTGAGGTCTGCAGACAAAGCTCCGTACTGGTGCTAGTTGTTTTTGCGTGTGAAACCTAGGTGCGAACTCGTGCTGCCATGGTTCTCACGACCGATGAGCGCAGGGAGCTGCGCCGTTTGCTGGATAAGATGGATTCTGCAGATGGCTTGGCTTCGACTGCCAATACTTCTATGACCGATGGGACCAAGCGTCTCAGAGATGTGGGTGGATATCCAGAGGATGGGTCTACTGCATCAGGTTCTGCTTGCGGTGCCCAGCTGCCGATTTCAAAGGGAAGCGCAAAGGGTGTCGTGAGCACGCCCAAGTGTTATGAAGACCTCGTCGATGCCTTCGATGGGGAAGAGTTTGGGGAGAGTGACAATGTGATTGTCGTGAGCTATGCGGGTACTGAGGTCACCTCGGTGCCACTTCCGAGTGATCTCTCCGTGGAGGATTGGGGTCGAACAATCTGCGATCTGCCAAAGGTCCAGAAGAATAAGACTTGGTTTAAGAAGTCCTATGCGGCCTTGGTCAAGCTATCCAAGGAGGATAGCGACCTTGCAAGCTATCTCAATTGGGTCAAGGAGAAATTTGGTCGCAGTTACGATCCGACGACCCCATCCAGTCAAGCCTCGGACCTTGCGGGGTATTTGATGAGGATTGGTTTTTCAAAGCAGAAGGGATTCCAGCGCAAACTGGCGGAGGAGTGAAATCCTTGCTGGATTGCGGAAGAGTTCTTTATCAATTTTGGGAGCATGGGTACATGTATGAGCGGTGAGAGCTGGTATTCTCAAGGATGCCTATGTGTATATTCACTGTTAGAAGTCCGTTGGGCTTCGCTTTGGGTGATATCCTTTCTGGCATGAGAGAAGAGCTGGCTATCTGGCGCGAGATTTTCCAATACCTATGTCTTCGTCGCTTCGCATGGGTTGCAGCGTGGCTACATGGTTGGCAATGTTTCAATGTGTGCTTGGTGTCGAGAAGTGCTTGTTTTGGACAGCAGCAAGGATGAGAGATGATACACACATCGAAAGGGGGGGTGTGAAAAGTTGTACCTTGGCTCAAGTTTTCGGCTCAGACGTTGCAGTGCCGTCGTGGCCAGCCTTTGGGCCTACTTTTCTAGAGGTTCCAAAGAGGCCCCAAACCCAACCACTACAGGTCGTAGGCCAGAAAGCTGGCAAGGGTTTGGTGGGCGGCCCGGTAGGCTGTACTGCACGTGCTGTGCCAGGCGCTCCGCCCGAGCCCGGCAGACCTTTCCCTCGCTGCGCGCACTCCCTCGCCGTCTGGGGCTTGCACAGTTGTTTCCAGACTGGCTTGCAGCTGGAGGTTTGCCTGGCTCCTCGCCCGAGGCTGAGGTTCCCTCACCTATGGGTCGAGGTATGTCGCAACGCGCCTACCATGTTTGCAAGTGATGTCAGAAGGCGTGGGTTTGGGTCGACGAGCTGTGGAAACACCCCACCTGTCCGGCCTGCCAGGCTCGGTTCCCGAAGGCTCCCAGCCCAGGTAGTGGTTCTTCCACACCGACCCAGTCCCCGACAAGGACCCCACGCAGGCGCCCTTCCCGACCCCTCAGACAGGTCACCTTTGACGACGAGGCTGAGGTTGGCGACTTCTTCCCAGACGACACGCCCACTCCTCGCCCAACGAAGGCCCAGGATGACCGCTCCAAGCGCAACACCCGCATCCTTAAGTCCCTTCGGAAGGTGTGGGCTGATCTCCCGGATGAGGCCAGGACCCTGGTTTTGAGGCCCCTCAGACCTCTGATGTTGATATGGAGCCAGACCTCCTTGCCTTACTCCAGAACAGCGGCTCCCGGAGTGCATCCGCCAGGCTTTGCCTCCACCCCCTCCTGAGCCCACCCCCGACCCTCTCAAGGAAGGTCGTGAGTCGGGTAATGCTCTCCGTCGTTCCATCTTGAAGCTCAAGCAGTTGGGACAGGAAAAGCTCAGGCTCCAGGAGGAGATCAACAAGACCAAGACCAAGCTCCATGACCTTCTCTGCAGGAGCTTCAGGAGGCCATCTCTGAGGCAACCGATGTGGCCAGGAAGTGCTCTGACACCTATGAGAGAGGAGTCCTTCTGCACGTCCCCAAGACTAAGGTAGACTTAGTTCTTGAAGCCTTGGGGCTCTCTCCCGAGGCCCTCACGGAGGACCAAAAGGCCAACCTCAATGCCCTTCGAGCCTCGATAAAGCCACCTCCGGACATGCAAGCTCCCCCTGGCCTCGGACCTACGCCTTTTAAGTTCGGCTCGGTGATGGACAGGCCAATGGTGATCTTACCGAGGAGGCCCAGGACGGATCTGCCGAGAACCCTGGGACTCGCCAGGTCGGCCTTACCACCCGGGCGAAGACCCGGAGCCGCTCACCTTCCCGAGTGCCCTCGGCCTCTGACGCTGCCAAGGCGACTGGTTCGTAGGAGGATGGTAGGGGTCCGGGGGCGGATTTTTGGGGGCCTCTTGGTCCAGTCTCGCTTCCCTTTGGCCCCAGCTTTCCCGCCCTTGACCCCGCACCCTCCCTCCTTCAGGTTCCCTCCCGCATACCTCCTCCCCTCGGCTTAGCCGTTTTGGAGCCTGAGGTTTTGGGCAGGTCCTTTTCCACTCCGCCGTCGGGCCAACTGCCCGTGGCTCAACTCCTTCCGAGCGAGGGGTACTGGCACACCTCTTTCTTTGAGGAGCCATCGGCCTCCTCCTCGGTTTTTAACTTCACTCTTGACGGCCCAGGTTCGGGAGCTTTCCTTCACCCTCAGGTGTTCGTTCCTCCCTCGGCCGGCTCTACCTCCTCCTCCCCTGAGTGGGTAGAGGTTCCACGCTCTTCTCCACGGCAGCCCCGGATTCTTTCTCTTGAGTCCTTGGTGGCGCCTCCCTCTCTTCTCACAGGGCCGGTTTACTTCCCACAGGCTTTCGCCTCGGACCCCAGCCCTGCCTCGACCTGGTGCCCTAATTTGGTCCAGCCCTCCGGCCCATCGAGCCGTCGAGGTGCCAGGCGTGATAGACGGACCAAGCACCGTCGCCACCGGCTCCACAAGCCGGGCCTATTCACCCAGCTCCAGGTCGAGATGTGCGACCAGGCCCTGAATCCTGCCTCCTCGGTTGAGCGCGACCTTGTTCAGTTCGCTTCTAAGGTCGAGGATGCTATTTCGTCGGGTTCTTCCGAGGAGTGGTTTTTGGAACATGCCCTTGATGCCATCCATGATGACACACCCTCCCCCGCAAAGTGGCACCTCCTCAAGCAAATGGCTCAGGTTCTCTCGCTGCAACATAATACTCCCCACAGCCCCGCTTCCTTCAGGCTCCTGTCTGCCAATGTTACTCACTGGAGGCCAGAGGTTCGGGATTGGGCCTTCTCTCTGGAAGGCCATGGGGTTCTGCTTCAGGAGCTTCACCTCACCACGGAGGCTGCTCATGAGGCTGCGATTGCCGCCTCTAAAAGAGGGTTCCGTCTCTTTTCCTCGCCTCCCTTCCTGAGTGATAAGAGGCGCCCCTTGGGAGGTTTCGGTGTCCTCATCCGCTCCTTCCTTAACCCTCGTCATGTCCTCACCCACACCGTTGAGGGTTGTGGTTTCCTGGCGGTCTCGCTTCGGTGTTCCGGTTTCGAACTGACCCTGGTTTCCATTTACCTCCAGTCCGGTACTGGCTTTAACTCTCCGGTCAACGCCGATGTCCTAGCTCGCCTCTTAGCCTTTCTTCCTTCCCTCCGGGGTGTGTGGATTGTCGCCGGTGACTGGAACAACCCCATACAAGATCTCCTCGCCACACGGCTTGAGGAAGTTTCCCATGGGCGTTTCCTGGGTTCCGGTTCACCCACCGCTGCAACCGACCGGGAAATTGACTACTTCCTTGTCTCGTCTCCGGCTGTTGCTTCCTTGCAAGTGGCTCAGGACTGGGTCGTCCCCTTCAAGCCTCACTGCGCTCTGCGGGCCACTCTTCAGCTCAGCTCTCTGCAGCTTCCCTACCCGCAACTCGCTACCTTTTGTGAGGTCTTTCCCGACCCTTTGCCCTTTCAACCCTCGGTCCCGAGCCCCTCGCCTGTCGCTGAGGTTAATCTTCTTGGCCTCACTTCCACCGACAAGCTCACTCTCGACTTCGCCGAGCTGAGCTCTTTCCTTGAGGTCTCTCACGGGTTCCCCGACCGAGGGCGTGGGGCTTTCGTCCCCCTTCTTCACAAGCCCCTCGTCCAGGGCCACTCTGTCACTTTTGCCTGGAAAGGCCAGCTCCCCTCCTTGGTGTCTGCCGTGCTTCACCTGCTCGACCGGCCCGAAGCTGTGCAGTCCTTCTTGTGGTCCACTTCGGACACTTCCCTCCCCTCGGAGGTCCGCGCCTTTTGTGACCGGGTGCGCGACGGCTCCGCTTCTTCCGCCACCCTCCGCGCCGAAGGCACCGCCCTCCTTGGCCAACTCCGGCGCGAGCAAACTGCCCAGCAATCTGACCAGTACGGCGAGTGGCTTGAGGAAGCTTCGGGTTCACACCTCGGCCCGCTCTTTCGTGCCATCAAGTCCCATGAGCAGGTGCTTGACCGGCCCTTTCAAGACTGCGATGGACTCCGCCGTGTCTTTGAGAGGCACGAGCATTGGGGCCGCGTCTGGCATGCCTCGGTCTTCCCCCAGCACTTTTCTCACCCTCTCCTCGCGGAGCTCCGCTCGAGGGCCGTCTCCCATGCTGGCACCCTGGCTCCCTTGACTGTTCCCAACCTTCAAAAACTTCTCAAGAAAGCCGGGAAAAAGAAAGGGGGCCCAGACGGATGGAGCTACCCAGCCCTCCGTGCACTGGACCCGGCGGCTCTTCAGCTCGTAGCCGACTTCCTCGCCCGTGCTGAGGCTGAGGTCCTTCTGCCCTTCCAGCTCACTTGTGTTGAGGTCGCTCTTCTCCCGAAGTCGGCCGACAAGGAGCGCCCCATCAGTCTCCTCCCCTGTCTGTGGAGACTGTGGGCCCGAGCCAGGTGGAAGGACGTCGCGGCCTGGACGTCGGCTTACGCCCCCGCCCACCCGTGGGACCGGGCGGTTCCGGGCCAGGCCAGCCTGGACACGGCGTTGGCCCGCCTTGTCAGGTCAGAGCATTCAAAGCTCGAGAAGACTCACATCGTGAGTCTCTTCCTCGACTTGCGAGGTTTCTTCGACTCTGTGAGCTATGAGCGCCTTCTCCTCCAAGGGCTCGCTCACAGTTTCCCTCCTCTTCACCTCTGGTTCGCCCTCCAGGTCTACCAGGGTCCTCGCTGTCTCGTGGCCGACTCGATCGCTGCCACGCCGCTCTTTCCTGGCCGGGGCGTACCCCAGGGCTGCCCCCTCCCACCCTCGCTTTCCAAACTTACCATGTCTGAGCCACTCCAGAAGGTTTCCTCCCTTCCCTCCGTCACCAACACAGACTTATGGTTGGACGACGTGAGTTTAGACGTGGTAGGTTCTGACCCTGTCGAGGTCGCTTCCGCAGCGCTTCAGGCCTACCGGGTTCTTCACGCCTCCCTCGGCCTTGAGGGCCTAGAGGTTGAGACCACAAAGACCAAGTTCGTTGCCGGTACGGTCCGCGCTCGCGCCGCGCTTCAGCAGCTGCGGCGCCCGGGCGAACCCGACACCGCTGACCTTGTCAAGGACCTAGGTCTTGACTGCGCTGCAGGCCGGCGGCGGCGCATCACCACCGCCCAAAAGCGCTTTCGCACAGGCATCGGTCGTGTCCGCCACATGCGCCGCCTCCGCATCCGCCGCACGTGGGCTGCTCCAAGCCTCCGCCCTCAAGGCTGGTCTTTATGGCCACCAGGCCGTTGGGGTTGCCCCTAAGCGCCTCAAGGTTTTACGCTCGGCGGTTGCGCGCGAAGCTGGCCGTTTTGAGCACGGCTCCGCCGACGTGATTCTCGACCTCATGTCCCACAAGGCCGTTGACCCACACCAGCTTGTGGTAGTGGAACAGCTTCAGGCCCTTGGGCGACTTGCCTCCAGCGCCTCACCCGAAGGCGTGCGGTTACTCACCCGCACTTGGGCCTCCTCCTGGTCCAGACAGGCCTCTGCCACCCATGGGTGGAAAATCGTGAACGGTCCCGTGTCCGCGCTCATCCAGTACTTGCTGGACTTGCGGGTGTCTGCCCCTACCCCTGAAGTCTGGACACACCGCGAGGCTACCTTTCACTTCCGCTTCCGCGAGCCAGGAGCGGTTTTTGAGGCCTCCGCTTTCCTTCGCCAGGTCATTCAGCTCGAGCGCTGGTCCCGTATTGGCGCCGTCTCCACTGCCGCTGGTGCCGCCCTTGGCATCGATTGGACCGTGCCGCGCCGCCTCTTAGCCAGTTCTCGGACGAAGCCCTGGCGGCACGGCCTTAGGGCCGTCTTTCAAGGCGCCCTCCTCCACTCGGGCAACGGAGGGAAGGAACGGTGCAAGTTCGTGGAGAACCCAACACTCTGCACCACCTCCTCTACGAGTGTGAGAAAGTCCCAGGCGCTCTTATGCCCGCAGGCTGGCTGTTGTCTTATAAAAGGCGCCACCCTGCCGAGTGCCTCTGGTTGCGCGGGATGCGGCCCCTCAACACCCGCGATCCCCTCGCCCACGAGGCTGAGGTCCGCCGCACTGGTCTCTTCCTCGAAGGCACCCCGGACTTAACTGGGCTTTTCGTTGCTACCGACGCTTCCGGTGGCCCTGCCACCAAAGACAGTCGCCTCCGCTCGGTCGGTTGGGCCGTCATAGTCGCTAGCAGGCACGATGGCGACTTCTCTGTCCTTGGCACCCTGTCGGGGCTCTTGCCGGCCCCCGCCTCCGTCCCGGAAGGCGAGAGTGAGGCTATCGCCCAGGCCCTCCTTTCCTCTCGAGGCACCTTCGACCTCACCTGTGACTGCCAGCCTGCCCTCCGGAGCCTACAAGGCCCCTTTACCAAGCGCACCTCGCTTGTGTGGTCTAAGGCGTGGGACCAAAGGCACAGAGCCGAGCCCCACTGGGTCCGCTCCCACCTCAACTCCTCGGACTTTTGTCTTGAGTTCGGCGCTGATGCCTTGTGGCGCCGCGAGCTCAACTCCCTGGCAGATAAGCTCCTTAAAGACCGCGCTGAGGAAGTCTAGACTCCTCACCGCCTTGCCGCCCAAAAGGAGGTTGACCGGGTCACCTCCCTCGTCTGCGAGTACTTGGGCCGTCGCGCCGCTGCAATTCTTGCCAAGGCCGAGAAAGAAGACTTTGTCCCGCGGAAGAACCGCCTTCTCTCCGCTCTTGAGTCTTCCGCTTCTCCCTCGCCCAACAAGAGGCAGAGGTTGCAAGCTCTTCTCGACGAGCCCCTTCTTCCAGGCGGGCACGTCTGGACCCAAACCTCAAAAGAAAAGAGCTTTAACCTGTGTGTTAAGTGTTCTGAGTGCTCCTTGTGCATTTACCAGGTTGACACACCGGAAACCTTTGAGCGCCTCATTTCCTTCCCGTGCCGAACGGCTGCGGTTTCGTGCCCTTTTGCTGCCCACCCCTCGCACTCCCTCGTGCGTCAGGGGCCGTCCTGGAAGTGCAGCCAATGCCACGGTCACGTGACTCTGCGAATGGGCGCCGCGCCAAAAAAGCTCGTAGCGCCCTGTGCGCTTCCTTCGGTGCGGGGTTTCTTTTCTAAAGGTTCCTCCCCTTCTGGGCCCCAGGGTTCCCCTCCTGCCTCTGCTGCTGCCCCGGTGGTTCCCCCTGTGCCTTGCTCTTGGGGTTCCCCTCAGGGTTCTGCGCCTGCTACTGCCCTCACTTCGGTTGAGGTCCTAGCACCCAAGGCTTCCTCTCCCCTCGAAGGCTCTGGGTCCCCTTCGGAGGTTTCTCAGGCCCAGGCTTCCTCAAGCCTTGGTTCGTCACGTGAGGCCCCGGCTTTAAAGGCTCCAGGTCCTGCTCCCAAAAGCACCCCGCCTCCAAGCCTAAACCAAAGCCCCGGCCCAAGCCTAAGCCCAAGCCTCCCCCTCCCTGTCCTTCAGTTACCAAGTTCTTCCGCTAGCTTCGGCTCAAGGAGGGCACCATGGCGCCCAAGGGCAAGGGCCGCCACGCTCGCGAGCAACAGGAGCGATGGGACCAGACAGGGATCTGGCGCAGCACAAGCTCCCTGTCCAGACGCAAGTTGCGTCCGGACAAGGCAGCACGCGCTAAGGCCAAAGCGCGCCAGGAGCAGGACCGCGAGAGGGTCCAGGCCAACCCGCCTCCCGCCCCTCCACCTGCTCCTCGCCGAAGGGCTGAGGTAGACGACGACGACGACCAGCCTCTTCCCTGGTCACGCCGCGTGACGAACCGAACGACGGCCAGCAAGTCGTCGGGCTCTGCCGGCCCTTCGCCCCCTGTGGCTGAGGTTGCAATGGAGGTGGAGTCTGCTGACTCCTCCTCGTCCTCCTCCTCACAGCCTGCCCCAGCGGCAGCGGCGACCAGGCCGGCCGACAACCCCCCCCCCGTCGCCAAGCCCAACCCCCCCCGCCCCCCCCCGCCAAAGCGCAAAGATCCGGATGTGCTTTATCTCGAGATCGAAACAAGGCGGGGGGGGCAGGGCGCTTGGCATCGCCTCACGCTCAACCCACTCTCTTCGTTGCAGTTTCTCCTCGGAGAAACGTCGCGACTGGCAGGTTTTACCTGCCGCAGCGCGAGAATATGGCCGGACGGTGGGTTCCTCGGAACCCACCGGGCCGTAGGATCGCAACTCCCGCCAGGAGTTCGATGGTTGCTCGTGGACGAGCATGAGATCGCGGCTCACGACAGACCGCATCTCGCGGTGCCGCCCTCGCCCCGTGGCTGAGGTTCCCCAACGAGCGGTGGCACCCGAGCTCCCCCCAGCAACCTCCTCGCCTCCGGCTGAGGTTTCCCTCCCCTGTGCTGCTTCCCTGGCCACACGTGGGTCTTCCCCGCTCCCGGAACCAACTGGTCCTCCGATGAGCTTTCACCCCCGTAACCGTGGGCCTTTTGCACCGGTGGAGCCCCCAGCCACTGCAGGAGTTGCTTCCTCAGCCCGGGCCAGCTCTCGGCCCGCTGCCCCCTCCCCGGCCCCTCTTCGGCAGCCCTAGCAAACCAGGCCTCCCTGAACAGGGCACCCCTGCCTCCAAAGCCACAGCTCTTCGGAGAACCCTGGGGTCAAGCCCTCGCCTCTGGCTGAGGCTGCAGCCTCTGCTTCAGTTGGCCATGAGCCACACGCCACCGCTGCTTCGGCAGCTGCAACCCCTAGCGCTGTCTCGACAGCTGGAAGTGGTTTTCTTGAGACCCTCGCCTCCTTGGCTGAGGTTTCGGGTCTCTCCACGGCCCCGCCGGACCCTGCAGAGCCAGGTCTCGAATTCAGCGAGAACTTTCTCCGCTGTTTTGCATGCGGGGTCACTACCTCCAATCAACAACTGATGGAGGCTCACGCCATGACGGCGAGGCACGTCCGCCTCACCACGGCCAAGCGAAGGCGTGACCTGGCAGCGGCAAAGGCTGCACCTCTGGCTCCTTCCTCGCCTTTTGGCTGAGGTTCGACCCTGCAGCGGTGCTTGGGAGTGCCCAGGGCATCCCTCGGTCCTTTCCTCGCCTGTTCGGCTGAGGTCTGCTCCTGAGGCAGCTTGCCCGGGCCCCGGTAGAACCCCGCCTGTACAGTCTTTGGTAGGGCCTACCCCTCGTCTGAAAACGACTGAGGTTGGCGGGTGTAACTAGCCACCTGTAGTCCAGGACGTAGGGCCGCCCTTGCCCAAAGTGGCTGAGGTTCTTCTCACTTGCATGTGAATTCATCTTTCGGACTCGTCTATGACGGCTTGCAGCCCGGCGAAGAAAAGTTGTACCTCTGAGCTGCCTGTTGAGTGGTGGAGCCGCTCAGTGTGCTGGGCTGCGATATGTATATCATCAGGCTGCTGACTGCAGTTTGGAGTGCAAGCCAATTTTTCCTGCGATTCCTGGAATTTTCTGAGGTGCAATGGTTATCTGGATATATTCTGCATGGTTTTGGTTTTGCAGAGGTTTTCTCAAAGCACTGGAAGATTTTCACTGGGAGCTGCGGTTTTCATGGCATGGAACCTTGGTTTTCAGCTGCGAGAACAGTTTTCGACATGTGGCATGAGTTGCTTGAGCTTTTGAGTGAGATGAGTGAATGCTGTGAGCCGTTAGTCCGCATGAGTTCTCGAAGGCCTCAAGGTACCTTCTCGAACAGCTGTAGTGTATGCGAGTTTGTTTGCCAGCGTGGAGCTTGTAGAGAAGCTGCGACGGTATGCTTTTGAAGCGAAGTTTTGTTTTGGCATGTGCTGAAGCACATGTGAATCCGGAGTGCCGCGCTTTATGTGTGGCTCAAGGCTGGAAAGCTTTGAGACTGAAGCTCGTTGAAAGAATGGGCCAATGATGAAACATGTTCTGAGGGCAAAGCTTTAGTTGACAGCAGTGCAGTGCAAGAACAGCTGAACACTTCGTTTGTTGCGCGAGCAAAAGTCTGTGCAGACCTTGACGGGTTGTTCAGGGTTTGTAAGTTTTACAGTACTGGTGGAAAAGTGGATTTTGTAGAGTGTTGCCCATGTACAAAGCCCTTCTGCGTTGCCTCTCCGCCTCCCTGCATTTCAACAATGTCCTGTGCTCGAAGGTGCGTGTCGTCTGCTTCCAGAGGGCTTTGCGGCCGTGCTGCTTAAACATTGACATTTGAGGGAGAGGGAGAGGTGCCGCGGTGGCCTTTTCGTGCGTGGCTGAAGCAATGCATATTCCTCATCCAAAGCCGTCCAAAGTTCGAAAAAAATGGCTTGTGCCAAAAACTGCACATACCGTGCAGTGGAGGTCTGGATCCTTTTTTTGGTCTAGCAGTTCCTATTAGAAAGTGAGGCGAAGATCCCGAAATGCCCAGAAGCAGAATGCATGATTCCTGATCCAAAGCCGTGCAAAGTTCGAAAAAAATGGCTTATGCCAAAAACTGCACATACCGTGCCTGCAGGCCGGGAGTTTGCCCAGAGGCGTTTTGTGTAGGTCGCTTGTTAGCAACTCCTTGCGTGCATCCCTAAGGAAGCTCAAAGGGAACGCTTCCCTGAAACCAAGACCGTTGTTCCAGAAGTTGCTGTCAGCAGCTCGCTATCAAAGAGTCGAGCAGCTGCGTGCGCGCAAAGCACTGTCGACATTTGCAGCGATGGTACTCTCGTGTGTGAGCTCCGGTCTGCTGTCAGATACGCAGCATGAGGCCCTCAGTGCGACCTGCTTTGTAGGGCCATGGCGCCGAAAGCAAAAGCAGCGCCAAGAGCAGGAGCTGAGGTGCCTCTTGTGTGCGTGTGTGCTCTAGATTCACTGTTTGGGGCGCGCCGGTCAAGGGGCCGCAAGTAGCACCAAAGCTACCAACGGGAGATGAGGCCAAGGGCCGCTTTGGGGGACCCACGTTTTGGGGTGCAGGAATTGCAGCGGCGGAAGGTCCACTAGTAGGGGCCGCTACAGTGAGCCAAATAGTAGCTGCCAGGGAGCGACGCCACAGCCCACAGCATGTCATGAGAGTCCACTGTTTGCTCCGTGGCACCCTGCGGGATTGGCATGCGACCTAGTACGCTGCGGGCATGAGGCTCGGCAAAGGCGGCGTATAACCGTGTTGGTGGGCGGACTCCTTTGCCCTGCCAATCCCGCAGGCAATACAACTTGAAGCCAGGACCCTCATCGTCTATGTCTAGTGTCACCGCATAAGGGTCTGTGGTGTCAAAGAGGGGGTAGAAGAACGTAGATTCCTGTGGTCTGCCCAGCCTGCCTGTCCATGTTCGCTCAGCTCCCCGCAGGTGGAGCTGAGCTCTATGGTGGCCGCCGCCTTTGTCAAAGACAACAACCAAAAGGGCTGTGGCTTCCTCCAAGGCGGAAATGACCGCAGGTGCCACAGGCTGTGAAAAGACTGCACTGTGGCCTGATCGTCTCGGATGTCCTGAGCCCAGTTGGGGGGGAGCCCCTTACGTTCACTAGCGTCCGGCCAACGCAGCAAAGAGCCCTCAAGCCTCGCGTGCATGCGCGCAGCTGCAAGGAGGCCCGAGGCATGTGCTGGCGAGACAACTAGAAGTGGCCCTGTCCCTCTCGTGAGCGCTGCCGTGATTCGTTGGTGTGCTGCCTCCCCACATTCCGTGAATTCGCCCGCACGATCCACCATACACAGATTGACAGCTCCGGTAGACCCCGCGCAAGCTGTGGCGGAATAGAGGTCGATGAACGGCCCAAGCTCATGCCGGCGGCTGAGAAACTGGAAGACCTCTGTGGCCTGCGCAGTCGTATGAATGTCTTCCGGCCGGGGTAGTTCAGGGTCCAGTTCTCTGGCCCACTCCATCCAGAGTTTGCCCTGCTGCTGGTTGTTGGGCTGTAGTTGCTCATTCTGGTCTGTTAGCCCTGCGTTGCTCAGACCCACGAATGTCTGGAAATCTCCAGTTCCGCTATGCCTCATACAGTGAAGTGAAGAATTTCCTCAACTCGGCACATGTCATTGTCATCGACGAAGGGCAACAGGAGGGGCAGCCCTCCTCGGCTGCCATTCTGGCCAATGCAGAGGGCCAGCTTGTCATTCGCACCGGTGACCCCCGACAGCCCGCTGGAGGAGGTAAAGGTGAGGCGCAACTGCGTACCCTGGCCCGCCTCATCGCCAAGCCTGGTTGCATCCGTGGAATTGCTCAGCTTGCCCCTTAACCCGTCTCTCCGGGGCGGCTCGCCGCTGCACTGCGTGGTTTGGTTCACTCCACCTCTCCGGATGGGCCGCACAGTTCAGTGGTCCAGCCTTGGATGAATTCTATGCACTGTGGTCGGTTAACCGCATTCCACCGCTCTGTGATGCTACAGTTGCGGCCTGGCTGGTTACCCGGTCCAGTTACTCCTACGGGGCATGGACTTTGAGCACAGCGGACCTAGTGGCCGGTCCATCAAGGCGCGCCCTTTCTACCCGGTGATCGACACCGATCGACCGGTCTTTGGATTGCTGGAGTTTACTTCGCCGCCTCGTTTCAGTCTCCACATCCTACGAGAGCACAAGGGAGTTGGCGTGCCTCCACCCAAAAGATTATACAGTGCGCTACGTTCCAATCACCACCGGACTCTAATAGGGGGGCACTTGTACTTCGACCCGCCTGCAACTGTATGTCGAGGCCAAGCAGATTCCGCGGAATCGCTGGTGACATCCGTGCCGGGGGCGTTCTACCTTTACTCTTGCGGCCGATACTATTAAGGGGAGATTACAGCGGTTCGTGTCTTCACAAATGCGCCATCCCAGCTCCTCCGCCATTATGCTGCCACCCGTTGCTACTACGGGCCTACCACGTGCCCTTTATGATCCGAGGGGAAAGGTCCGTCCGGACCCGGACGCAGGCACCCCTGTAAAGGAGGATCCTGCATTGCTGCGGAGCTGCGCAGTCAAAGTTGCGCTGCCTCCCTCCCTGCCGCCCCTAGAACTGCATGGCCCCAACGTGTGGCGGCTCTGCTGAATGCGGTGGAGACTCCGCCTAATCGCCTAGTGCCGGGAGTTACGTCCATTGCTAGCCGGTGTGTACCGGTAGAAGACGAGGAGGAATTTGAAGAACAGCATGATACTCTCCGCCGTTACCAAGCCCGAGGCAACCAACAGCGGCCTGTCGAGGGAGTGGACTGCGCAGGCGCGCTACAACATTTACTCCCTAATCCCACCGATTGTCTTACCTTGCTTTCTCTTCTCCTGTCTCTGCCCGCATGTGAAGTCAAAATCAGCCCCCAGAATTTTGGGGTGAAGGTTGTAGACTTCGCTGACCGGGCACTCATGCTACGGCGCTGTACTGATGACGAAGCATTCCGCGTCTGCCTGACACCCATGCTGGCAGTGTCCGTCGCACTTGCACAGTTCTGTGACCCAGTTCTGCGCCTACCTGAAGGACGAGTTTTCGATTTGTCCTGGTATGAGCTTGCCCGGCCTGAGATTTGGTGGTGGCTGCTTTTGGATGAGCTTGCTGGGCTCAAAGGATCGCTCCACTGTGCATTGGAAGGACGGAAATCCCCTGTTCGGGACGGCAGTTTGGTACAGATGAGCTTGGCTCCCAAGCGAGGACATCTCCCGGCAGGCAACCGACGTGGCCCCGGACAGAGCCATCGACACTCTACTGGGGATAGCGGCGCGAGCCTCGACTCGAACCAAGGGACCCCACTGCTTCACTGCGGTGTGCTATTGCCGGTGCAGTTGCTGCTCTATCTCACAAGGGCATTAGCAGATGATCCTGTGGCTGCCCCACTCTTGCAGCTCATCAACGTTACTCCGACTCGCGACGGCCAGCACATTGAAGTGCGGGTCAAATGCGAGGTGCCTGCCAGCCTGGTGGGCCAGCCCCAAATCGCCATTGCTGACCGGCTGTTGACGTGCTTCAAGAGTGGACTCCTCCCGGCCCGGCGCGGCGAGTTCGATCCGAGAATGTTCACGTACCCAGGTGCGTATCGGGGCACTTTTCGGTTGCTCTTTCCGCTTGCGGACATCCCGCTGGGTCTGCAAGCTCAGCCTTCCCTCTCTATTCAGGCCGCGGGCCTGTTGCATAGTGCACTTTGGCGCCTTCGTGCTGCTGCTACCACTGATGGATGGGACCTCCGGGCGGTAGTGGCCTATTGAGCCTATTGGATACGAGGACCACAAAAGAAAGAATTTTACTTCCCTGACCGGCTGTGGCGCTTCGCGCATTTCGACGCATTTGACTCGAAAGCGATGGTCCTCCTCCACCGGTTGGTAGCTAGGGAGGACAATCAGACGCAGGAGCTACCGGGTGGCGAGCGTCCCCACGTCAGGCTGGGGCATCCCTGGGCGCACGACGAATGGAGGGCAGCGGCTGAGGAGTTCCGCAGGCAAGGGGGCCTCGGGCCGGGCCTCCAGTTGCCGTGTATTTCCACCGACCTAATGCCACATCTCCATGCCCCAGATCAGGACACTCATCAATACACCTTTCGAAGGGTGAAGGAAATCTATGAGGAAGGCAACTACCAGCTGCTCTATCTCTTAAGGGAGAGTCACTTCCCTTCGAGCGGTCGTGACATGCAGCGCCTCCTCGATAGCTGGCCGCGCTAGGCGGTTGCTGGCCTACCGGTTGACAGTTAGTCCTCCAGCCGGTTGTGACCGACGACATACGTCGTTGTGTCTTTGTTTCTGGAGCAAGCGACACCTGGGGTTACTCGACTTAAGCGTGCCTTGCCGAGGCAGACTCAACGTCGTGGGCAGTCTGGCCCCCGAAACCATGTCGTTGCACCCGATGGCTGGTTGCCGGCCTCCTGCCGGTGGGCCTTGGATTTCTGGCCCAGGGTGCTGTTGCTACGGCACCAATGGGATCAGGCGGTTCATCACTGTCGGCGCTCGTGGTCCCTCTGGGGAAGCTGATGCGACTGACGACATACGTCGTTGAGTCTTTTTCTCTTGTCCCTCATGCCTGCGGCACCTCGATGGCGCGCCGCCACCTGTGGTCGAGGCTGGACGTTGGTGAGCACGTTCGAGCTGAAGAGTGTTCGCTCCTTAGCTTCGCCGCCTTCCGGCCTTCACCGCTTGCCCCTTCACCTGCCAATCGTTTTTCCAACACCACTGGGGATTTCTTCCACTGCCATTGCCGCCAACCGTGCGGCGATGCCGAGGAAGCGGTGACCTGCATGTCAATGTCCACCATGGCGATCTCTGACCCTGTGTCCCAACTCTCCGCTGGCGACATTGGTTTGCTTCTCCTGGTGGCGATATCCATGTGCACCAGAACGGACTGGACGCACAACTGGTCCCGTGTTGGACCCCGGCAGGTTGCCTGTGTGGGTGTTACCCACCTTTTTGCCAGTGTTGCACCGTGACCGTTGGTGCTTGGCACGCCTTTGTTGTCTTGGCGATTGCCTAGGCGGGTTGCTGCGACACTGGCCTTCGCACTCCTCTTCCGGAAGCCGCTCACGCTGCAGTGGGATGTGGACTTTTGGATTTTGGTGTGCTCGATCGTGAAGGAACAAAACACAGGGGTTGTCCGTTGTCTGGCGAGACTAGAACGGCAACCGGAGCCTGGACTTGGCTCCACCTGTTGTTTTGGGCAACTCTGAGCGACGGCTCTTTGTTGCTCCTGACCGGTCGCTGAGGCTCCGTAGTTGGTGCTGAACGGCTACCACCGGCAAAGCCTGTGCGCCGCAGCCCTTTGTAGAGCTTCGCTTCTCTGTCTCACCGCTTTGCCTGTTTGTAGTTTGTAGTTTGTAGTTTGTGTTAGCTTCGCTTGTTTGTAGGGACCGAGTGCTACAGCCGTAGTCGACGAGGCCCAGTCAAGCCAAAAAAAAAAACCTTGCTTGTGAGCTGAGGTTTGCCTAGGTTGTACCTAGTTTCCTTAATTACTGCATGCTTTAGGTTTCTGGAGTGGCCTCTGGCCGTGGACGCGAGCACCACCGGAATGAAATGCAAAAAGCATTTTCAGATGTCAAGAAGTCGTTTGGGAGGCATCGTTCCTAATAAGTTTTTCCGGGTCTGCTGAAGTAGGGTGATGTTGGTTTGTCAGTAGATTTGGCAGTTGGAAATTGCAGTTTTCTCTTTGAGAGTCAGCTTCGGCTGCTGCCTCAGAACCAGACCCTCAGGACACCGTCCCTCGTTGCGTCTGCTTCGTTTACGTTGGTCGGTTAAGCAGCAGTGGCCGTAGGCCTAAGTGAGACTTTCAAGTTGGAACGTTGAGTCTGCTTGGCAGTTTTCAGTGCAGAGAAGTACCGTCACTTGGTAGAGTAAGTTTTGCTAGTGCTTGAAGTGACCTGGCTGTTCCAAGAACAGTAAGTCCCAAGCAACGCTCGGACTTTGGCTCAAGAACCGAAGCTGTAAAGCTTGAGAGTGTGAAAAGGAAAACTTTGCTTGCACGCTTTGTTTATCGGTCACAGTTGTCCTCCAAGCTTTTGTTTGGGCAGCCTTAAACAGGCGTTTGGGTTTAACGGGCTTCACAACTTCAGGCATGGCTCACATTGCATGGGCTGTCACGGGCTCACACTGAACAGTGTTTCGCCTCAAAGCCATAACAAGCGCTGCAAGCAGTGGCACGAAAGCCGCATGCGGTATCATCCGTGCGACGCACTGCACACATCACAAAAGAAAAGCTGACATACAGTTGGATTGGATGCAATGGTGCATTCAGAACAAAACGAATGCACATAGGTCACCAAGGTCCCCATCCCCGTGCTGTCCCATGAAATGGACAAGCAACCATATTGCAAACCCACCCCTTAGCCCTTGCCTCACCCGGAACCCTGCTCAGTGACTTCAGACCTCAGCTCACCTGCGCAGGTTGTTGCTGCACACTCTGAGCCAGTGCCGGTGTCACCGACTGACTTGCCTGAGCTGGAGTCGCCTTCACATAAATTCGCTTCAGGCTCAACTGCACCCGGGGGCGAGCCTTATCCATGGTGGTTGAAGCCGCCAATCCTGGACCTTCGTAGAGGAGTCAAGTGCCATATAAAAGGAAGATGGATGTGGCATATTGAGCTGTCAGTTCCAGTATGGCAAGACTGATCTGTTTGCCACACTGGGTCAAGGAATCTGGAGCATGTCTGAGACGTTGGCTTCGCAGCGTGCTCCACGTGTTTTCTCTGATCTGCGTGTTTGGAAGTCTGTTGCAGCATTTTGGACAGCGAGCATTCTGAGCGGCCGTAGCAGCTTGTGTTTTGCAAAAGGCTGAACGGTATCTGCCGGCTGAGCCTGCAAGCCGCAGCCTGTCTCACCAGGATTTATATTCTTCGTCTAACTTCTTCTTTTGGACAGTTGTTTGGCTGATTGACTTTATTGAAGTTCTTGCTGGGACCGAGTGCCTTTGAGGCCCGCCCACACCAAAAAAAGAAGTCTGTTGCAATTGAGAAAGGATCTAAAGCCCAACTTGGTGATGACTCTGGTGTTGTTGAAGCACATCATGCAAGAGTCTCTTATCTTGACAAGCTGATGAGATTCGCACTTGATTCGTTCAAAGATCCCACTGTCGTAGTGGGCAATCTTCATGTCCCGCGAGACTGTTTTAATGTGGCATTTGAAGCTGTCTCGCCTCGCAGGTTGAGGTCTCCGACATGCTCGCGATGCTCCGCGAGACATGTTCATTCTTTGTTCAGGTGCCTACATCTTATCTGATTGGTTGCGATACGTTGCCAGTTTGCCTTTTTGACAGTCATCCTGCACGCGTGCTTCCTTTGCGCAAATCAGCGAGATAGAGCGTTGCTTGTTTATGTCTGTCACGCTTGCGTCAAGCGTGTGCAGCCTTGTGTCGCCCAAGTGGGAAAATCGCCATCCGCAGTGAGAGATTTTAAGTGACAAGTGAGACGAGCTTTGGCAGTGCATTTTGGTTTCAAAGGTGGTTTTGGAAAAAATTTTGCTTGTTGAAGGGTTTCCTTTTGTGCCAATGCAATGTCCCGGACTCAGGCTTCCTGTTGTTTGATTTTGTTAGTGCGGATTTCAAAGCTGAAGAACAACGTTAGTTGCTTGCTTTGTGACGAGCAGCCTGTCATGCCAAATGCGTTCCAAATTGTCAAGAATTTCCGTCTGCCGCAACGGTTAACCATTGCCGGAAGTCAGGCACTTCAGGGTTTATCATACTGCATCCTCGAGGTCAAGGACAAAGCGGTTAAACTGGATAGGCCTTTGGTCGTCAATGCGGGTTCATCTGCCGTCACGCAGGTGTTTGAAATTGTGGGTGGTGAGCATATGGCTAAACACGCACAAGCTGTTTGGGATGATGTCAACAGTGTGGAAGATGGTGAGTTACGCATGCTCGCTCAGCAAATCCTCGATGCAGTTCCAGCTTGGTCCCGGTATCTTGGCACGATTGCCACAGTTGCTAAGTGGAAAGAAGCCTTGCAAAAAGTCAAAGCGCATAGCATGCGAGGATCTTGAAAATGGTCAGTCCGCGAGCTTAAGGCTATCCTTGATGCCTTTCTCCAAGTCTTGGTTAAGGTTTTAAACTATATTGAGAGTGGCGGTAGCTGGCCTGAACAGTGGGTCCGAGCTTTCGTTATTTTCATCCCGAAAGATGCCGATGTGAGTACACCTGACAAACTTCGTCCCGTAACAATTTTAAGTAGGATTTATAGGACGTGGTCGAGGATGCATGCAAAAGATGTCATATCGTGGGCCTCTCAAAACGTGGCTCCCAGGCTGGGCGGTGGTGTCCGCGGGGTTGACCCTCTGACGCTCATGCATTATGTGCAGTTCCGCATTGAAAGCGCAGATCATGCTGGTCATCTGTGTGGGTTGGTTTAAGACATCACGAAGGCTTTCAACGTCCTTTGCCGGAAGATTCTGCAGGCAATTATGTTGAAACTAGGCTTTCCAGCTTGGCTTGTGAATGCATACTTGCGTATGCTGTCGCAGTTTAAGAGGCATTTAGTTTTCCATACGTTTGCTATGCACGGTCATGCAAGCAGCACGGGTGTGCCTGAGGGTTGTCCTTTTTTTGTTGTTGCAATGCTCTGCTTTACTTTACTGTTGCTTTCCATGCCTTTCTAGCGCAGAACACTCGTGTTGAGCCGTATGGCTTTGCTGACAACTGGAGCATTCTTGCCAGTTCGCCTGAAGAGCTTGTTGGTGCAGTGCAGGTCTTACAGGACTTTTGTTTGGCATTCAAATTGCCTGTCGCAGCCCAAAAATGCTGGTGCTGGGCAACATCACCATCTTTCAGGCGCCGTTTGTCAAATCTCACGTTTTGTGACAGTGCTGTTGTTTTGAAATTCACGGAAACCGATCTTGGTTTTGACATGGAGTATAGTCGGGCTCAGCGCTTGCCGTGTTTCAACAAGTGAGTTGTTAAGAGTGTGCGCAAGCTCAAAAAGCTGCCGCAACTTGCGCTTGCAAGACAATGCAAGGTTCGTTTGATGCAAGGATCAGCTTGGTCATCTGCCTTTTACGGCACTGAACTTGTTTCTCCGTCGAAATCTTCACTGTGCCGCGAAAGCTTTGGGTTTTAGCCGTGCTTGTGAAAGCCCTTACTTGGCTCTCACGCTTGGCTTTAAGGAATCTGTAGACCCCGAGTATACATGCATTCTACGCAAACTCATTTGTTCTAAGCGCATGTTGCACATTCCAGGTTTTGATGTTGTAGAGTTTGTGAGCATGGTTGCTCGGCCTTCTAAGCGCAGGGGTCCTGCGCGGGCTTTGTCGGAAGCCCTTGGCAACCTTGACTTGAACGTGCAGCAAAGTGGATTAGTTAACACCCACTTGGGTTTTTCGCTAGACTTAGTTCAAGATGACCTTTCCATATGGCATTATGTCTTGAATCATGAATGGACCAGGACGCTGTTAGCACGCATCAAGAAAAGCCGTAAGCATGTTGATGTTGCAAGCATCCGACACTGATCTTCTGCACAGGGTTGTTGCCTCTATGGGCCCGTCTAAAGCAGGGGCCGTGCTGTTGCACCTGCATGGAGCAGCTTATACATCTGACCGTTTGGTCAAATTTCTAGCCCACAAGGAAGATGTTTGTCCCTTTTGTGGCAATGCAGATGGCGTTTTCCATCGCCCCAGATGTCCGAATGTGCGCAGCGTTCTTGATTCTTCAGGTCTTGATGCCGACAAACTTGAACAACAAACTGAAGCCTTCAGGTTCTTCGGTATTGTTGATGTTCATGAGTCTGTTGGGACTTGTGGTGTGCGCTCAGCGATATCACCTTGTCTCCGTCCAAGCCAATGCCGGATACTACGCAGTTTCTGCTGTTTGTTGACGGAACGTGCGCATCGCTACGCAATCGTCTCGTGAGAGTCGCGGGAGCGGCTTGCACGGTTGTGCAAGGGAAGTGGTCGCATGATTTTCTTAAGGGTTCTGTAGTTCCAGGGGTGCATCAAAATTCAAGCCGTGCAGAAATCCTCGCTGGCATACTTGCTGTGTCATTTGCGTGGGCTGTTGAAATTCGGTCGGACTATCTCCTGTTTACGCAGCGAGCACAAGAACTGCTTCAGCGTAGTTCGGTTGGTGCTGCTTGGTGTAACCAAGACTTGTGGGGATGTTTCCAGGGGTTGATTGCCGGTAGGTGTGAAGCGATCAACATCTGTAAGGTGCCAGCTCACAAAAATTGGAAAGCACTTCAATGGAAGGCCCGCTTTGACGCTTACCGTAACGCCACGGTTGATGTCGAAGCGAAGCAAGTGGCTGAGCGGCTCTTTCCTGATGTGCACCGGCTGTGTAGCCGTGCATTGTGTGAGCAAACTGCAAAGTGGCAACTTGCAAAACCAAATCTTGAATTTGTTGGTCAGTCAGCTGAGCAATGTTTTGCTTTGCCACCCGTACAGGTGCAGGTTGACACATTCAATTTGCAACGCTTGGAGTCCTCAGCTGATGGCTGGGCATGTGCTGTGGTGCCTTTGCCAGCTTCGTGGTTTGCAAGCTTGTCGATGCCTCGCGACTTCGTGCAGTCTGTTCTCAATTGGGCCGCCACCCTCAAATGGGGTTGCATGCACTACACGGCCAAATGTAGACAGTGTTAGTTTTGTCGAATTGTATCTTCATTGGTCATGCTCTACGGGACATGTCATGCTTCACAAGCTGGAGGCAGCACAAAACTGGAAGAAAGCAGCATGGGTTGCCAAGGATGCTTGTGAGACTGAAACCATCGACGGGCCCCTTGAAACATTTACTTGCACAAGGGGCCATTGCTTGGGATGTCTTCCATGCCAGGCATGGTTGTCGTTTTGCAGTGGCTCCGGGCCAAGCTCATTGCCCCTGGCAAAGCTTTGCGTAAGTTAGACTTTGAGTTGAAACAGCCACCGCTTCAACTGCGATAGGCTTGTTGTACAGCAAAGTAACCCTTTCTTGAACATCTTGGAAGGCTGCCTTTTCTTGGTGAGTGTTGAAGCTGCTTTGTGCACCATTCGTGCGGCACATAGTCAGCGAAGCTTGGACATGCTTCACAAGACTGAAAGAAAGAAAGTAACCGCCAGATGATGTGGTCTGAACCAGACAAAGCTTTACATATCTTCTTGTGGCTTTAAAGCGACACGTCTGCAGCCTTCATGTTCGAAAGGTTTCCAGCCTGAAGACTGAACGAACACGCACACTGTCTTTCTTCTTTCTTTGCTGCAAAGAATTCCAAGCCGGAGATGGCTCAAAAGATCGAGATTCACCGGTTTCGGCATTTCAAGTAAGCGTTTTGGGGACAAGATCTGTCCCTTTCACTTATGGCGGCCATTTACTGTAGTTCGGCTGGCTCGGACATTCGTCCGTACGCCTCCCTAGTCAGCATCCGGATTTCGGCATGGTGTGCCATGGCGCGCCCCCCTGTGGACAACAGGCTGGAGCCGAAACAAGCAGCGCTCCTTTTTCCCACCCGGTCGCCAGGAGCCCGGTGGACGCATCCGAGCTATATAACGCTCCAGCAGGCGGTGATACACCGTCGTCTCTGCAGGGAGCGTCCGCTCCATCTCCAGTCGTATGAGGGTTCGCTCGTAGTGCAAGTATTGGAGGATCAACACTTCCCCCGAGCCGACCTGAATACAGCGGGGTGGCACCGTCTGGTGAACGGTGAACCGGTCCTTAATGCATTGTGGCCCCAGGTGGACATTCCGGGGGCCTTTGTGCAGGGACACGCATTTGTCGCGCGACATCAGGAAAGTGCGATCATCGTCTTGGCGAACTCGGCTGTGGCAGGCGAGGATGGGGTGGTGTTTATCACTGGCTTGCTGGCGGAACAGCGAGGCCATCAGCGCGTGCGTCGACAAGGGTTATCAACCCGGAGCAAGGGTTCCGATCGACGTTCGGTTTCCAGCCGCTCTCCACTACTTCTCATATCCCCTTGCTGCTCTCACCCGTGGATGGTGTGGTTGGTGGGACTAGGCTCCCGCTGGCGTTGGGGAAGCTCGCGCGGGCCATTTTGCATGCCAGGCGGGCCAGGCGCACGTTGCCGCACATTCTCAATCGGAGTCGCTGGGTCGGGAGGCACAGAGAGAAACATGCCGTCCTCTTCGTGCCCATCACGACAGACACCTCTCTTACCGAGTGCCCTATATGGTGGGGCAAGGTTTATGCGCTTTGGCTGCTCACGACGCTGCTCCCGGGCAAACACATACTCCTTGCGGACCATGATGCTGCCCCCACTTCCCTCTTTGAAGTCCGGGATCTTCAGGAGCTGGTGTGCACGGCAACGGACGTGCAGTCAGCGCCAGCCCAGGGATGTGCGCCGCCACCGCGTCAAACTGGAATACGGTCGCCGGTCGCTCCGGGATTTCTCTCCGGGAGGATGTGGCCTGGGACTGCATGGACAGGATACTGACAGCGCCGCGCGAGGAGGCTCTCAGTTTTTGCGGCGCAACCAGGACGAGCCGTGAGGGAGCTGGGTCACACCCCACGAGTTTGGGGGGCCACGAGCGTGCTCGAGGATTACCTGCTCTACTGTGAACATGGCGGTCCGCGAGACGACCATGGCTTCGAAGGTTTGAGGAGCACTTGCGCCTGGACTCAGCCTGCCTGGACGATTGGGCGGCTGAAGTGGTTCCGCTGTTGCTTGCCAAACTAGCCCTGCGAGCCTGCCACGCAGCAGGCCAGACACTCAGGAGATGTCGCCACAGTCTGGGCTTACCTGGGCTTTCTGATATACAGGCCTTTTATTGGAGCCCAGGTTCCGCTGACTCCTACTCGGCGGCCTGTCGTATTCCCACCCTTAAAGCCCTAGAGAGGGCCGCTGGCATCCGCTCTGGCGCCATATCCTGCTACGCTGTTGTGGGCATTGAGCAGTGGTGCCTGTCGTGTCGGCTGCCTACCGGGACCAGGCCTGTTCATGTGCAAACGGCTGTCGTTTGTTGAAATGGGGGTAGGGTCTGCCTTTGTGCATGGGTACGGGGTGGGTGGCAAAGCACATCTGCGCGACCTGGACGCTGCCTACGCTGGCTGAAGGACAGCCGCCAGGCTGGACGCTTGGGCCTGGTTGGCGCGCCAGGGTTTAGCATTGTGGGGCCCTGCGATCCGTGCCTTGAAGGTGCCTGCCGGCCATTGCCCTTCACTTGCCTGGACAGTACGCCTGGAGGTAGCGTGGGCCACCCGCTCAGCAGCACTGCACGAGGTTGGATTTGCGCGGAACTCAGCAGAATGCAGGTACATCCCCAAGGAGCGGGACCGTGGCCGGCCTCGAGTGATGCCACACTGCTAGAAGCGTACTTTATATAGTTTGGTTGGATGTTTTAGACTGGCGGCGTCGGGGGACTGCACCGACGAGCGCTATGCCTCATTGTCAGTAGAGAACGACTCTGTGCGAGTTAAGTGCACAGGTGCCTCGGCGTACAACATCCCGGCCCGGAACGATGATTGGCATCTGGTGTGTTCTCACCAGTGCTATGGGCCCACCGGCTGCCAGGCCGAGGTAACCGCGGTAGAAGAGAATGGCACGCTCCGTGTTACTGAGCCCGGTTGGCCTTTGCCGGTCAGCGCACTAGCTTGCTT
Source organism: Symbiodinium sp. CCMP2592 (assembly GCA_905221615.1). Taxonomy (NCBI): domain Eukaryota; class Dinophyceae; order Suessiales; family Symbiodiniaceae; genus Symbiodinium; species Symbiodinium sp. CCMP2592. Next base: position 824,285 of record CAJNDT010000557.1, on the reverse strand, counting down.
TTAGCCCCTTCCTGCGTCGTGCAGGCTGCGTATGCTATGCTGCACGTCCCGCTGAATAACCCGGAGAGAGCGGCCTTGCTCAGGCCCTTTGACCGCCTGCCGATAAGTTCGCATTTGCAACACCCTCACTGTGGCTGCCTTTGTGCAATGTTGATATTTCTGACTTCGCTTCGCCCTTGCCCATTGTGGGTGGAGGGCTTTTCGGCGGGCCAGAGCGCCTCTACGACGCTTTCGAACAGCCGCACCTGCGCGGCATCCTTTGCAGAGAGGAGGTCGGGAACCGAGTTACCGAAATGACAGTGGACAGCCATGGCATAAAGTGGTCGGTGGCCTCGCTCCCTGGATGCTTCTATCTGGCGCATATTGCTACAGATCACACCACGCAGGAGTTTATGCGCTTTCTTCGTCACCGTCTGAGTGTACTGGTTGGCACTGCTGCTGATGCGACCTCCTTCCGCTTCGGAGACGATAACACACTATCGGCGGGCTTGGCAGCCGCGGGCTATGACAGGCGTACAGGACGGGCGGTTGTCAAACGGGCAGTTAGCGCTGGCGCGGGCGTCAATGAAGACCCCACCTTTGCGGATGAGCTCTACAGCACAGGCTGCACCCGAGTCTTCAAGCCCATATCTTGGCAAGAGGACATGACAGAGCTGCTAAGCCAGCACCGCCCCACCCTCTCACAAGTAATGTCGCGCCCACAGATGACTTCCCCACCCGTACGGTGCAACGAGAGATCCTGAAGGTCTGGCTGGAACGGGCTTGGTTGGGCGCCGCCCCCACCTAAGGGAGTGGTGCACGGAGACATACTCCCCTCCCTTACGGACTGTGGCACGCTACTGACGCTGCCTATGTCCTTGATGGCGGGGTCGCTGCGTGTCAATGTCGATCAATTTGGATGTGATATCTGCAACTTTGCTGACCGGGCGTTGCGCCTCAGATGCTGCACGGTAACGGAGGCATGGCGATTGTATTGTGCGCTAATCCACTCCTCACCTTTTGTGCAGCACTGGCGGAGTTGTGTGAACCTCTACAACACCTCCCGGCCGTTGACGAAATTGCGGCCCAAACGCAGCATGCGTCCCAGGCGAGCCTGACTTCGCCGCTAGCCAGAGATGGAAGCTTCTTCGTGATGGCTCTCGGGGGGCATGGGCGCCGCATGTCACTGCTGCAATACTGCAGCGCCCTAATGCCGATACAGTTACAAGTTCTCCTCTATGCATTGCGCTGCCTTGTTGACAATCCGCAGTCATACCCTCACCTTCAGGTTCGGATCGACTGGCGGTTGATGAGGGCAGGGAAAACCACATTGGCGTGCGCATCGGAGTGACCTTTATACTGCCGCTGAGCTCTGCCCCCTGCGGTGGAGGATTGGTGAACGCCTTCGGCGTTCATGGGATGCAGGAGTGATTGCCTTGCATCACCCGCAAGTGCAACCGCAAAACTTTACGCACCCTGCTCAGTATAAGGGCCGATTTCGGATATACCTGCCGCTATCAGAGGAGTCGCTTGACGGGTGCTTTAGCACGTGTCCGCCAGTGGAACCAGCTCAATGGATATGACATTCAGGCCGCCCTGGCGGTCTGGCTGCCAGGACCTCGGCAAATCAGTCTTTGGTATCCGGAGCATTTTATCTGCTGGGTTATTATCGCATTGAAGGCCGCAACGCGGAAATCGTGCGCCGTGACTTTGCAGATATTGCCGTGGCCCATGACCGATATAACCCGTACACCCTGGGCGCAAACCTTTCCTTCGAGGAATGGGTGCGGGCTGCTCGACGCTTTCGAGAGCAGGGTGGGTTGGCTGAAGGCCTGAGCTATCCATTTTTGGGTTACAGGATCGTTCCTACCACACGACTTCACCGCCCCTCTTCTTCAACAAGCCGCAACTTACGGGACGCTACCATCGCAGGGAGTGGGCTTTTTTGTACGCTCTGAATGACGAACACATGGCGGACGCAGCTAGCTGGCGGCGCTTTCTGCAGTACATGTCCTTCCCTCGACACTCGTTTACTTCATTGGTATGCATGTCCTGGCCATCCGGCCATGCAGCTTCAATGAAGATCTCGGATGTGCGGAATGGGGTGTGACTTATGGTCCCAATGTCTGCTCTCTGACTTTACTGGCATTCGGCTGATTGACTGAGTGGGACGCGCGATTGTGCCTTTTTTCCACTTAGCCCATCGCTTCTGCACTACAGCAGTGTACCGCAGCCTACCCAAGGGGATGGCGGCTATGCACGTATGGGCCATTGCGCGACCTTGACTACGGGAAGCGGGGCCATGCCTTGTGCTTTGCCATTGCTCGGTAGCTCCAATTGCACATTAATTAATGCTGAACGACTTTGCCGGCTAAGTCTGTATGTCGCAGCCACCTTGTTTCACTTTGTATACAGTCGTTAGTTGCTTCTTGTTCTTGCTTTCTTGTTTCTTCTCGGGACCGAGTGCAGCAGCCGCTGTCACCGAGGCCCATTCACGCCAAAAAAAAGTTTTGGGGACAAGATCTTCTGGCTCTTCAATCTGCATCTGCATTGATGTCCAATGCTGCTCGAACACGCATCCGAGATGCAGCTGGTTGGCTTCCAACATTTGGGATTTGCGACTTTGAAAATTTCGCGGTCTCGAAAACAGAGCGACGAGTCCGAGCTTCAAAAATCAGTGTAAGCGCAAGTTGGAGGCTTGGACCACCTCCAAAACTTGAAACGGTTATTTTAGGATTGCAGCTTCCAAGTTCTTGGTCAAGCCACATCAAAATGTATTGTGCATCATCTGGGTGGAAACCGGGTCCCTTTTGCGAGTGGTTCCAACGATTCCATGTCTTGTGTGGAAAACATGGGACTTGGTGACACCAATCGGATGTCCTCGTTCTTTGTTGTTAGGTGACCAGACTGAGGTCCGGGCCAAAACGGCGCGTCGCCAGGATCGATGGAAGTTTTGACCTGTTGAGAGCCAGCAGACTGGCAGAGTGTCGCGTTGCCAAATGTTGGAGTATGCCAAGTTTTGATGTGTAGAGCTGACGATGCTGAGAGATGTTGCATCAGATTGCAAGGGGTCTGCAGGGTGGTTGTAAACGGACTGTCATGTTTGAAACATGTTTGATCTTGTTTCGCCAGCGAGCGAGCATCAAACCCTTCAGTTGTGCGCAGCTTAATGTCTTCGGACCATGATCTTCTCAGAAAGGCAGCGCCCACAGTCTGTGGGGTGCTGGAAGCAATGCGACCGGACCGGTGCCGCTTTGCGTGACAGCAAGAAAAAGATATTCTCAGTCATCAGGGTGTGTATCTTAGTTTCCATTCTGGGATTCGGTTTGCTGTTGGCGCAGATGGAGACCCAAGATGTAAGTATGCTGGAGAAGGCAATGCCAAGGTTGGTTGTTCGATTTTGTTGATCGTCGCAGCTTGCTTCGTTTTATTCCGAATGTTGGTTTTCTTCAGAGAGCACGAAGCGGTTTGGTGAATGTAGGGTTTCGGGGTTTTAAGTTTATCGGCACAGTCTGAGATTTTTACAGCAGCTTGTGCCCACGCCCGAGCATGCGATAACATGTATGGGCATTTCAAACCATCGCTTTGCCGTTTCGGCTTATCGCTTGAAGTGTCACAACATCAGGAGTGTTGTTCTGACATTTGACACTGAAAACTAGATGGTCGACCTTGTTTTGAGCTTGCGAACTCTTCAGTTTGTCTACAATGATTCGTCACAAGCAGACACGTGACAACTGTCTTCACCTCCTGTGAAAAAATCCGAAAGCGAGTCTGATCTCGTCAGACTTTGAGTTTCACGTCAATACCAGTGCTGCCCCTGCCGCAAGCGCAGTGTGCGACAAAGTGCCGCGCTTACAGGGCTATGCTTGGGGTTGCAGCGCAATCTTCAGCCATGCCGTGGGGTGCTTTGCGCATGAATGCAACATTAGCAGTTCCTTGGTCTTGATGAAAGCTGCAAAGCGCAAGACATCGCCAACCCCAGTCCGAGGTTGTGACCCTCAGCCGTAAGCCAAGAAACATATCAACCCTGGGACCAGGCATCGTTGCCAGCATGGCGCAAGCCGCTGGTGGCTCAGAGGGTATCGTCTGTAGGGTTGACGCCGTCAGTATGGTTGGCTATTTTCTGAACGATGCAGGTCGCACCTCAAGATACCTTCGTGGATGCGATAGGGTTCTAATGGGTAGCCGTAGATTCGGGCAACACGCTCCCGAGCCTGGTGCTCAGTCGAACGTGATTAAATCGCTCGGAAAGATTTCCGGAAACTTGGAAAGGTGTTGATTGGCATGATGGTCTTCGCAGTTAACCTAGTTGGTATGAGCTTGGTAAGCGAGGTCATGCTAGGGATCCCAAGCTTGAGGTTCGCAGTTGCACCTGATGCCAGCCTTCCATCATCAGCCCTGAACGTGCCAACCACGCCAAGCCCTGAACTCTTCAATTCCAAGCCTCCTGGCCCCGTTCGACCCTCGGCCCTGGACCCTCAACCGATATTCCCAGAGGTCAGACTACTGATGGGCATTTTCACCTCTCGCGGGGATGCGCGTGCAATTGGCAATCAGGAGGATGGTGCCTCAGTGTGTTGCCGGATGTCAATGTCGCTGTTTTGGTTGCGGGGTTTCGGATGTAAGCCGGGCGGGTACGCTTCGCACGGCTTGCTGGGACCCGTGGTTGAGTGTGATGTGCAGCAAGCAGATGCCGATTCCCACAGAAGCCAAGAAGACAGGACCACTAGAGAGGAATGGCGCCGAACTGTACCGGTAGCAAGAGAAGCAGCCTGCGACGGCAGCAGTGGCAGGAACAGCACAAGCCTCTAGGACTCTAGGATAAAGACTCGGAGAATCAGTACTGACTGAGCAATACTGTTGTCGCAGTACCTAATACGAACACGGAATGAATGGAGTAGGAATACCAGTGGCAGCATCGCGCTGTCAGCAAGGCGAGTGGTAGTAGTCGAAGTAGTGATGACGCATCAGTGTACTCGTAGCACCTTTCTCAAGGCGACTGTCAGTACTCTTCCGCATGCGTTAATGTTAAACCATACAGTTTCAATATTTACGCCCCAACTAAATTGAGTTCGAGCCTGCTGAGCCGAAGAGCAGATCCGTTGCCATCTTCGCAGGAGTTTGGTGAGAGTTTGGAGGACTTGTCCAGTGGCAGCTTGGCTTGCACCGATGCTGGTCAGCGCAGCTGCTTCAATCTACGAGCACCAAACTTCCGCTGCAGTTGCTGCTTTCGACCCTTTTTCATCTTCGTTCCGTGCATCATGCCGCTCAATGACTCCATGACTCTGCGGGCGGGTTACATAAATGCTATCAACCTTCCAGCGCCGTGAGACATGTTCACCGTAGTCTATGCATCTGCCCTAAACTCGCTAAGTTGGGTGTGGACAGACCCGCACACCAGATGCACTTGAGCGGCAGACCTGCCAGAACCATGGCCCTCAAACCGAGGGAAAAAAAAAACACAAATAACCTCCCTGTCGAAGCCAGCGGCACCAAACGAAGACTCTGATGCAAGCTTCCGTCGCAGAGGGAGCCCGGACTTCCTCCCAAATGCCCGAGTCCTCCTGCTCGAAGTCATTGAAGCACTCCGCTCTGCATCTTGATCTTGGGGCTGATTGGACCCCAACTCCAGCCTCTTCGATTATACAAGTAAACAAACTTGTATAGGCATAAGTAAAATCTTCATGAGGAGTGCTTTTCCTTGTTTCTAGGATTGGCTTTATGACACGCGGTCTCTTGTCATTTACGGATTCCACGAGCTTTTCGCAACCTTCTGCAAGAATCCTAGAATGTAGTCCCAAGAAGGAACTACTATGGAGCCTATGGGTAGGGACAGAAGAGTCGATCAACGCAAGAACTTGATGCTCCAGAGGCAAAGACAAGTCCAGCGTTTCCACGGGCCCCGAAGTGGAGCTCACAAACGCAGTGGAAGAAGGTGGCCCTTTTGATCTCTTAAGTTTTCGGGGCCGGGGGCTTCGGGGTTTAGGGTTTCTGATCTAGTTTTTGGTGGCTTCGAGGGTTTTGGCGGGCAAGGAGTTTAGGGTGTCGACTTTGTGGAAGTAGGGTTTCGGAGTTTGCGGTGTGGTTTTCTGAGATCCGAACCGAGCGTTGCGGTTCCTAAGCAATGCGTGTTTTCGTGGACTTTAGGATTCGAATGGTTCCTCTCCAGCAATACGAGATTTCCACATTTATGGATGAACAGCCCCGTGCTGCGTCTTTCTCGACAAGTTTCCAGGCGTGTGCAACGAAGCAGCCCTGGTTCAACAGGGATCTTTGGGACTTGAGGACGAAGCCTGAAACAATACTAGTTTTTCATTCTCCTCGTTGAGCTGAGACCTCACTTTCTTATCTCAGGAGCTGCTAGCCATCATCATCCGAATATCAGAGTCCACCCTAAACGTCCCTGAGCCGGGAAGCCTTAACCTGAAGTCTTAATATTCGACCCAAGGCCCTTAAGTTTGGTGATATAAGACTTAGTTGGAGGCTCACGGGTAGTTACAAGTAGGGCTTACAAGTAGGACAATTACAGTTGAAGGCTTTTTACGGGGACTTATAGAACCACATATGACCACCCCATGAACCTCGAAGTAGAGCCCTTATAGATCTCTTTTGAAACGCTTACAGAGCCCTTATGGATCCCTTACAGGAACCGTATAACCCCACTTTTCACCAGCCATGAACCTCCGAAGCTGATAGCACCGGAAACCTCCTTGGAGGTTCATGGGTCATTATAAGTAGGGTAGCCATACTTATAACCCATATTAGGGGAGTTATAACCCCATTTATAAATATTATAAGTAGGGTTAGAAGTGGGGTAACCATACTTATAACCCATATTCGGGAAGTTTTTGCCCCATTTATAACTACCCATGAACACCGTACTTATATCCCATATTAGCGGGCTTATAACCCCATATTAGGGGAGTTATAACCCCATTTATGAACTTCCAAGTCGAGCTTCCAGGCGCTCACGGCGGGGAGGAAAACCAGGCGCACTGGGCGACTAAGAAAATTCCGAAGATTAGGGGTACCTTAATTTGGGTCCTTAGAATAAGGATCCTACTATTTAGGGTACTATATATTAGGGTCCCCTATTTTCGGAAACAATCATTGAGGACATTCAAAGTCCAGGATTCAGGTCTTCGGGTTTCGGGCTTCGGGTTTAGGGTTCAGGGCTTAGGGTTTAGGGTTGAGGGTTGAGTCCATGAACCTTTAGGGTCTAGGCAACCCTTCGGCGTTTGGTGTGAAAGTCCTCTTGGCCTGGACCCTAAGGACCTAAACCGTACACCCCACAACGCTCAACACCAAAAACCCTGAACCACAAACCGCAAGTACCATCCTAGATCCCCAACCCGTTCATTCCCAAGGCCCTCGACGGTTCCGTGGACTTTAGAGGCTTTCTGTTTCCTTTTTCAAGGCTTCGGGCCTGTCCGGGCGGGTGGAACAAGCCATCGCAAGAGCATCGCCTCAAAAACTGCAAGCAGCGCGGACAAAGAAGGATCGACATACCAGAGAGAGCACGGTTCTGATCTTGGTCAAAGTGTACAGCAGCAGCACCAGTATCCACCGTCTTGTCTACATTCGTGACAAAAGGTTGTAATCTCACACATCAGCGTTTTGAAGAGAATTGAAAACACCCAGCCTGGCCAGTAAGACGCTGAAGGAACGTCAGAAGAACATGCGCGGCAGAATCATACAAATGCTACTCGTCGAGGTCACGAACAAATCAAAGTCTTCAGAGTCTCCCAGAGTATAAGGCTCTGGATCGACTTAGGGATTAGGGTTCAGGGCTTACCCATAATATAGTAGAATATAGTATAACATGGTATAACATAGTATAATATAGTAGAATATAGTACAATATAGTATAATCCAGTACCAAATAACCCACTTTTTTGTAACCCAGCCCCTCGAACCGCCCAAAGCTCCAGCCTTTTTCAGGAGTCAGAAGGCAGCTCAGAGAGTCTCGCATCCGAGGAGCCTGCGATATCTTTGCCTCTAAATATAACGGCCTTCATAATTTACCTATAGGGATCCTTTAAGGGGTACTATAAGGGATCCACAGGGGTAGGGAAAAAAAGGGGCCTTAATAATTACCTAGACTGTTTTGGGAGTTCCTGATTGTAATTATGGTATAATTGGCCCCAAAACCCTATTCCAATTATTGAGGCTCCTATAGTAGACTCCTGAGCCCTGAACTCTTCAGACCCCAAATCCAGCAACCAAAACTTCAGACTCCCAAGGCGGAGTTTTTTTTTCTGGGTGCTTGTGTGAGGCAACACCCGCACCAAAAGCCCGAAGGTTTAGTTCGCGGCACCGTGCTCCCGATCCTGTTTGTATTTGCCGTTTCATCAGCCTGGCATCTCAGGTTTCTGTTCCATCAAAGCTCGTCCTTCCAAGCTTCCGCAAGTTGCATCAGAACCAACATGGTTTGCAATACATGATTCAGAAAGCACTGACCTGGACCCGAAGTTTCAAAGTGTGACGCTGAAGTTCCGAGATCGGGAATCCAGAGGCTCTTTCGCCAAGAACGAATTCAAACCCTAAACCCTAAATCCTAAACCGAAGGTTGCCATGTCCAAGCGATAGGCACAATTTTTTAGGGGAGCTCCCGGAGCTTCCTAAGAGGATCTTTGGGGGTCCTACTTAACGGATCATGGGACTTAGTAACTAGGGTTATTCTTTGAGGTAACTCTACTCAAAATTACTTGTATGCCCAATTAAGGTACTTATGACCAGACTTACTAAGTCTCATGATCCTCCAAGTAGGCGGTAAGGGGTCTCACTACCCCTGATAAAGACTTGATACAGGTTTAATTAACAAGGCCTCTTTGGAGTACAGTCCCCTGCCGCGTCCCCCTCAGCCCCCTAAGAATTCGTCTGATGATGGTTATGATGATGGTGATGATGATGATAGTGAGCAGCACCACGATGGCCATCAAGCTGTCTTTGTATCCCTGGCAGCTGCGGTTGCAGTCGTGGGAGTTGTCCTTCTTCCTCCTTTTCTATAACGCGGGCATGTTGCAGGGACGTCAATCCTTGCGTGTCGGTTGGCCATATTCACCGGTTCAAGATGCAACTCTTGACTGCTGTTGCGGAAGGTTTCGGAGTGTGTTTCCATCTCAGGAAGACTGATCATGTTTCTGGGTGTTACCTTGCCAGACGTACTCAAGCTGAAACAGAGCTGTGCGAGGAGAAGGTCGAGGATGTGTCCAACGAGGATCCTGTGCATCTGTGTTGGGGTCGTTTCGGGAATAAAGAGCTTTGTGCACTGACAAAGGCTGTGTTTTGCTGTGTGGCATGTGCCCCTGCGCAGAAGGCCAACTTTTTGTGTCAGTTGGGATGTGGCTCCCATGGAGTAGTTCGGAAGTTGGAGTCTTTGCAACTGGCTTTTTACATTGTCTTAGTGTTCGCTGGTGCGCATCCCGAAGGAGATTTCCCAGGAGAATTCTCAGGAGATTCTCCAGGAGAAGAAAGAGAAGAAGGAGAAGAAAGAGAAGAAGGAGAAGAAGCACGCGTGGCACTTGGTCGCGGCCTCAGCCAACTCTGCCCTAAACTACCAACAGGAAGCTCCAGAGGCCAATCTTAAACCCTAAACCCTAAACTGTAAGCCCTGAACCCTAAACCGTTCCTGATTTCATGAAGTTTGGTCTGCCAACAAGGATTTGCCACAACATGTGAGTTCTTCATGGCAGCAAACCTCGTCGAAGTTGAAGCATGGATCCTAAACGCCGGGTGTGCTGACTGTACTTCATACTAAGTGTTCTTCAGTATACAGCACGACATGGTAGGTATTGAATAAAGCTTTCTATCAACTATGTTATTTTTAATGTCAGATAAAATATTATGCAATTCTGTATTATTGTTCTGGAGTATGATATGATACTATATAATTTTAACCTGGAGCCCGGAGGCGAAGACTGCTCGAGGATGGTCGCCGGAGGTGCGATCACCTCGCAGAGAAGCTGAAAGCTGAAAAGCCCTGAAGTACTAAGCACTGGCAGGTTTTGGCGTTGGGGATTAAGGGTTTGGGGTTTGGGGCTGAAGACCCTGAACCCGAAAGGGGTAGGTGTCTGAGTGCACTATGATGCTGGATTTATGTGCCCTGCTGTGTTTGCTTTCAATTTAAAGTGTACGGAATCTAGCGGCGTTGAGACAAGATCTAGGGGTTTTGGGGTGTGATGAGGGTTTTAGGTTTTCAGGTTTCAGAGTGTGGGATCTCAGGGCGTTTTTGCGCTTGAAGGTCTTGTTTGTATTGTGGTTGAGTGTTTCTCGGAAATCCCGAGGGCTGTTCTTGCAGTCCTTCGTGGAGGCTTGTCTCGAGAGTCTTGAAGGCTTGATAAGGGGTGATTCACAAGCTCGTTTCCTTAAGTCTTGGGCTTCACAGCTTTTCCTCAAGGATGCCAAGTCTTGAAATCGATCAAGCTGACCCGCTCCTGCTGCGGGGCTTTCGGGTTTAGGGTTCAGGGTTCAGGGTTTAGGGTTTAGGGACGACGATGCCGATGACAGCGACCACGACCACGACAACTTCCACTTACATAGGTTGCCATATCTGATCAAGATAACTGTCAATGCTAGCGACGCTCGAAGCCATAGCCACTGTCCCATCTGCCAGGTTTTGCTGTAGTAGATGACATTTCAGATATATCATACTGTACAAAAAAGAGGCACAGTATTTAATCAAACGTATCATAGTAAAGTGCAGTATATTGTATTATCTTGCATGACATTACATGACTTCACTATACTATCGTATATTATATGGTGTTATATGTTTTTTTACTAAGGTATATCGTATCATAGCACAACTTATTCTGCTATACTAATGTATTGTAAATACTATATGCTGATATCTGATAGTACCCCGAAGCCCAAGACCTATATCTTTGAGACCTTTCTCCAACCCGTCTTTCTGTCGAGGATAGCAGCAGCTGGAAGGATGTGTGCCCAGAGGACTGGCTTCGTGTATGATGTAGTTAATTTAGGTTCCTGAAGAAGTAGCAGTACAAAAGTTAGGTTCCGTATGTAATTCCAGTAGTGATAGTATATACACCGAAGTCCTATTTTACTTCTTTAGGCTCTCCGAAGCAGCTCAGACTCTCTGGAGGGCGTAGTAAGGAACCCTTGTGGAACCCAAAAGCCCTGATATAGAACCCGGAAGGAATCTTTTTAGGAATGCTGTAGGGGTACACGCCCGCACCCAAAGGTTAAAGCCCACGGTCTAAGCCCTAGCTTTTGAAGACTCAGTTATCTTGAGAAACAGGCGGTGTGAACCCTAAACCTAAGCTGTCTCGGTGCATGTCACGGCTTTGCGCCTTCTGCAAGACGAATTCGAAATAAACCCTCAGACATGCCTCAGCAACTGTTTCTCAATTCAGGAGTTATGGTTTAGGGGTTTAGGGCTAAGAAGAATTGCGCAAGGCCGTTGAAGAAATGCGTCAACAAGCTTGATGGAGTGCTTGGTACATTTTGATAGGATGTTGAAGCCTGATTACGGCCTTCTTCTCTTTAACAAGCAGCGCGGGGCGGGTGGGGTGGCAGGGCAGGGCCAGGACAGGACAGGGCGAAGAAGCAGGGAGCCAGAAGTTTAGGGTTCAGGATTAGGGTTTAGGATTCAGACTTTAATGTTGTCGTGGGGGCGGGGGATGAAGATTTGGCGATTCCCATGTCTAGCTTGGCCAGGTCTGAAGTTTTGAAAGAGAAGCTCTTGCCCCACGGTCCCTTCTCAGGAGAAGGCTTCCGGCAGCGAGTCACGAGCGGATGTGTGGCGGAAGGTGCCACCAGGAAATTGAAAGTTTCCGGTTATATGGGATACAGATCTGTATAAATCAAATGCCAAAAGTGTTTATTCAGCGCTACAGGTGAGGGCTTGAGATCACCCCAAGAGCTACTCAAAGCCCCGAAGAGTTCTTTGGACATATCACGTCCCGAGGCGAACCAAAACCTCAAGTCATTATCTCTGCCGTGCACCTGTTGCCACGAGACCCACAACCTCGAGCTCCAAACCCTGAGCCCTAAACCCCAAACAAAGGGTCCGAAATTGGAGCCTTTGGAGTGGAGGCAAGGCTATGGCTATTGGCTGCAAGCTTCTTATTCTTTGGGATGCTTCGGCACCTTCGCGGTTTCCTGTGCCTAAAGACTCAGATATCGGATCGTCTGGCGCACGGTGTGCCCATTAAATGTAGCAATTTCGTAAAAGCTTTCTTAAGACATCCTAAATCTTACACCCTAATCTGACATCCTGTGCCATCCGGTCGCCCCTTCAAGCATACCCAGGCTGGAACAATGTGTCCCACCGGCCCAAACAAATCCTTCCCAGAGAGCCCAATACCCCTTAATTAAGGAATATAGCTTAAATCATAATATGAAGCCCTATATAATTTAAGTCATACTCCTTAATTAAGGGATATTGGGCTCTCTGGGTACATTCCCAACCCTGATTCCGAACCTTAATGTATCGTGCCTATCAACTGCTGCCGCAGGCCGTAGCAGCCCGCGGATGGACCCCCGAGGCAGGGGAAGGGTTACTCTGCGTTCAGGAGTTGGATAGGGATTCTAGGCTTGAGGTCCAGTGTTTTGTCTTTAGGTTTTGGGCTTAGCAGAGTCGGCGCACGTCTTCTTTTTTTTTTTGGTTCTTTGCTTAGGTTGTCGCATATCCGGCTGAGAGGTATCCATGTCTTCATTGGTCTTGGGACTTGCATTGCTTTTCACGTGTGCTTCATTCTGGCGGCCGCGCAGAAATACCATGTACCTTTTCCCTAAACCCCACGCCCTCGTTCGGAAACCTTTAACCCCGAAGTGTAAGTCCCAAATGCCAAACCTTGAACTTCAAAGCCGAAACCCTAGACAGGCGTTACTTGGAGGTTCATAAGTGGTTATAAGTAGGGCTATAAGTGGGGTAGCTATACTTCTAACCCATATTAGTGGACTTATAACTCCGTTTAGAACTACCCATGAACCTCCAAGTAAACTTCCCAACTTGAAGTTTTGTTGTTTTGGAACCCCGGGCTTCCAAAAAGAGCAGCCAGCAGCATTCAGCTTTGGCATTTGGGGTTTAGGGTTTTAGGGGTTCAAAGGTTTTGGGATTAGTGTGTAAGGGCTTGGGCTTTAGGGTTTAGAGTTGAGAGTTCATGGGGTTATCCGTTTAGACTAGAGTGCACTGAACCAACACCCCGAAACTGTCAAGCCGAAACCCTGAACCTGGAGCTCCGAACATAGATTCAAAACAAGGAAGGGTCAACCTGGCCCGACGAAGAAGACGACGAGCCCGAGAGCCTAGCCCTCAGAAGGAAACAAGCGGGGGCTTCAGGGGATTCTGGGGTTTAGGGTTTAGGGTTTTTTAGGGTTTAGGTTCAGAGTGTTGAAGGGGTTCTGGGGTCTAGAGTCTGGAGGTTTGCAGTGTGCAAGGCTCGGTTTTGGGCTTGGTTAGGGTTTAGTTGGCCATGTCAGTCTTCAGAGAGATCGAGGGTTTCTGGTTTGTTCTGTAGGGTTCCACTACTTGCAGTGTTTCATAGAGTTTCTAGGAGCAGATCCGGATGGCACGGACTGTACGACTATTGGAGAAGTCTTGCCGTGGGTCTTGTGGTGGTCCATACTCTGAGGACAATGTACTGGAGACGACTCGAGAAGGGCTTGGGTATAGGGGCTCTCTTCATCTGAGGACGAATGCCTGTGGGATGTCTTGTGGCGGTGCCTTTGTCGAGTGTCTTGCCCTGCTGCCAGAAAACCCCAACAGTTACATCCGACTGTAAGGTGCAAGCTTTGCACCTTACAGGTTGTTGCTCTACCGGCTGTTCGACACTGCTCATTTTAGGGTGCCATTGATCAGTCAGTACAAACCCAACCCAAAACAAGCGGAGAAGACGAAGGCCTCAGACCTCGAAGCACGAGACCTCGTGAGCCACAGCTGAGGCAGCGAAGAGGGCAGTGGCCAGACGGATTCAAGCACTGCTCGCCTGGGGCTGAAATGTCGAGCATTCCCTGCTCCAAAAATACATTATACAATAGCTATCTGCTCTTATGTCATGCTGTATGTCATATACATACATATACACATATGTGTATATATATATATATATAGATGCATATATAAACATACACATCAGCAAATTCTACACTCAACAGCAGAGCTATACACCACCGAAACATCGTATATCGTCGTCCAATAGCATGCAAGCCGCTAACAGTATGTGTGATCTCCTGCGCCGTACACCGGAGCCCTTGAAGCCGCCGCCCCGAACCGCGCCGCCGGTGACAGCACTTGAAGAAACGTCCGCGACCTCATTCGCTAGGATTCGTTCAAAAGAACCCCTAGGCCCTAGTAAAACCCACGAATCCAGAAACCACACGCCATAAACCCTAAACTTATAAATCCATGAACCATAAACCCCTAAACCCAAAACCCTAGACCCAGGACCTTAGATCCCAAATAAGGCCTCGGTTTTTGCATTGGCGTGAGGCTCTTGCTGCTCTTCGAGACCCCGTTTAGGGTAACTTTAGGGTTCCTTAATTAAAGGGCTCCTTAAAAGGGATCTATACGGGTTCTATAGGAGGATTTTAGGTGTTTTGGGGTTGCTTAAAGGATCATGGGTCATTATTAAGGTAACTCTACTTCTGATTACATATAGCCCCAATTAAGGGACTTATAACGATACTTACTAAGTCCCGTGATCCTCAAAGTAGGGTTTCGGGTTTCGGGTTCAGGGTGTTTAGGGCTTTGGGGGCTGCGGATCCCAGAGCCTCGGACTTCCAGGCTATTTTCTATTATTTTGATTTTAATTTTTTTATTTGCCTCCAAGTTCCCCCCAAAAGTCCAGACAACCCAGTATCTTGAAGCCATGAAGCCAGAAACTTCTACCCTTATCCCTAAACCCTAAACTCTTAACTTATAACATTCCACGGCTCAGATTCCACAATCTCCATGCTTTTGAACATCTTCTCTTCGCCGGTGTCGGAGCCAGGCCCACGTGAAGTGAAGTGGGGCTTCTTCCGTTCAGGGTTGAGGGTTTCGGGTTTAGGGTTAGGGGGTTTGGGGTTTAGGTTTTGGGGTTTACGGTTTGGGGTTTAGGGCTTGGGGCTTGGGGTTTAGGGCTTGGGGTTTGGGGTTTAGGGCTGTTTAGGGTTTGGGGTTGAGGGTTTGGGGTTGAGGGTTTGGGGTTGGGGTTAGGAGAGGATATGGGTTATGCCTTAGGATTCCACGGCGCCTGCACTCCAGAAGCAAGTTGAAGGTGGAAGGGAGCGAGCTCGGACGTTGCTCCTAGATGCTGTGATCCATGGCGTCATTAGTACGTCGCTAAACACCGAACTTCTCATCCGTCACCGTTAGGCAGGCCTACAAGTATTCGTGCGAAGAGGTCCGAAAATCTGCTTCCCTGTCTACGCGAATCAACTCTGAAGCTTAACTCGCTTTGAATCTGCTGATGCCGTGCAGAAGAAGAGCAGCCGCCTCCTTCGCCGGAGCTTGAGGAGTGCTTTTGCTGCTCTTCATGAGCCTGGTTTGTTTTGGGCCTGGGTTCGGGGGCCCATTATACTATAATGATAACAAGGAGCCCCCAAAACAGTATTGGTAATTGTTTAGGCCCCTATAGTAGGTGTGGTTCCGCAGTGTTCGGTTTCGTTTGACATTTGCAATGTCGGAGGGAAAATTGTGATAGAACCTCATGCTGTGATTCTGGTGCCACTGCGTCCCAAAATGGGGGTTTCCGAATATAGGGGACCCGATTATAGTACCCTAAACAGTAAGATCCTTATTACAAGGATCCCAATATAAGGTATCCCTTATTTCCGGAAACTCCCAAATCAGGCCTGGCTTCTAGCTATTCCAGCTATTCTAGCTATTCTACTTGGAGGATCATGGGACTTAGTAAGTATGGTTATAAGTGCCTTAATTGGGGTTATAAGTAAATAAAAGTATAGTTACGTTAATAATAACCCTAGTTACTAAGTCCCACGATCCTTTAAGTAGCCTACGCTTGGAGGAGCTTCGTCGGGCGGTGCTAGCAGCTGAGGCCAAGCTCGAGTTTGGGGCTGGGGGAGTGGTTGAGCCGGGCCAGGACATCTCAAGGAAGCTGTTGCGGGCTTTGGGTCTAATTCTCAGGCCATTGGTTTCAGGCCTTTGAATGAAATTCCGGGTGCGAGTTCGGGACTTAAGTCGAGATTTTTGTAAGTGGAAGAAGTGAGCCGAATCGATTCAGTGGGCATCTGCTGTGGACTTAGGGTTGGGCTGCGAGGCCTCACCAAAGCCTTGATCCCGAAACCCTGATCCCTAAACCCCGAACCCTAAAGGCCCTAGGCCCTTTAAAAGCTTGATCCCTTTTTCGTTCCGCTCCACTTGCAGCAATGTTTTCCCTCCGCACCAGACTGGTTGCTCAAAAATTACCGGGCCGGAAGAGGAACGCGCTAGGTTTGATATTTGAGTATTCTTCGTGCTCTTGTCATATACTGTGCAACCCTAAGCCCAAGGTCCTAGAATCCCAAAGCCCTGTACCTCAAGACCCAAGCCAAAACCCACAAACCCCAAAACTCCTCAACCCAATGCCCCAAACACCGATACCTCAAACCCCAAAATCCTAAACGACAAAACGCCAAATCCCAAACGAAATCCCAAACTCCTAAAACCCCAAGCCCCAAACCCTAAAATCGGCAGAGGGATACGAGGCGACTAACACTAAAAACCTAAACCCTAAAATCAGGCTCTTTCGACGGGCCAGAACTCGGAGCTATTGGAACACGTGCGGGCGAAACTCGAAGAGCCGGATGCCCACGAGGGTTTAGAGATGTGGGTTTGGTGATGTAGGACTCGGGTTTCGGGGAGGGTGGACGGCCGTTTTGGGGTTTGGGGTATTTGGGGTAGGGAATTTGGCGGTTGGTTTCTCTAAACCCTAAACCATAAACTCCAAACCCTAAGCCCTAAACCCCGAAACCCTAAACCCTAAGCACATGCAGTGCACTCACTACCACTATCTGCGGGCTAGGAGTCCCGTCCGCGGTCAGGGGTCGCAATGTTGATGCACCTAGTATGGCTGGTTGGGAAGGGTCTAGGTGCACATTGAACTCTCATGCATCCGCTGTCATACCGCAGCGGCCCAAGATCTCTCGAGTTCTGTGAACTTTTTCCTTCGAGCGATGCTTGTGGTCGCTTCTTCGCTCTATGGAGTGGCAGGGCATCTTGGATGGGCTCCCAGGTCGCTGCCGCGATGCAGTTGCTGCTCAGGGGGTCTCTGATCCTGTTGATGTCAAGTATCTGTGGGCTCGTCTTGACGATTTCCTGCTGGATGTTAGACCTGCCGATGAAGAAGAGGCGGAGGCCTGCCGCATTTTTCATCTCAGATGTGAAATGGTGGGCTCCCGGGAGATTTCGATGAGATCTACTGAGGTGGTCTGCCGTCGTAACTCTATTGTTCCTTCCTTTGGCAGCAGCAGCCAGGGGGGGCCGGCTCCCGCTCCAAAATCTAAGCAACCTCGCCTTCTCTGGCGGTCGGTAGCTTCTTCGACTCCGCCTCTGCCTTTGGTTGCTATTGGCTCCCAGGCCCCCGAACGTCCTGAGGATCCCTTACGGACCAAGAAGGAGGCCCTCCTTTTCAGCGTGCTCAAGGATCACCTCCTCGACTTGCCGGCACTTGGATTGGATCGTGTTCGCTGGTCTGATGAGGCGGAGGCCAACGATGCCATGACCTTGGTTATGGAGGCGACTCGTCGCCTGTCTACTGACCGGCTGGCGTCCCTCCACAGGGCCGTCCGCCGCTGGCTCCAGTTCGCAGCCGAGAACCAGGTGAGCGTCGCGAACCCGGCTCCTCTGCATTTGGCGGCATTCTTTAAGAAGGTAGCACGCGGTGGTCCTACTGCAGCTAGTGGTGTCTATCAGGCACTCCGTTGGCTGGTGCTTAACCTCGGTGCGCTGCTGCCGGTTGAGCACGTTTTGGTTCGACCTTTCCGTCTGCATGCCCCTGGGCACTCGTCTCGACAGGCTGATGAGCTTCAACCTTGGGAATTTCTGAACTTGCTGCAATTGGCTCTGGATTTGCGGGGCGCCCCTCGATTGGTGGCGGACCTGGTGATTCTCAGTGCGGCCTCCTGCATTCGCTTCGCTCATCTTCAACGTTCGATCTTTGTGCGGGCAGAGCCGACCTTTCTGGAATTCCAGTGCCTTCAAGGCAAATCGAGACGCCAGGGAGTACGACCACCTTATAACTGGTCTTGCCCGCGGATTTGCTGGGGCGAGCTGGATGTGCAGGCTGACCTATATGAGTTTTTCACCAAGCATCTGCCCCCTGGGCGCAAGTTCCTGATCCCATCACTTGTGCTGCGGAGTGAGGACCTTTGGCAGGTCCAGGAGTTTACTGCTCTCCGCCTCAATCGTCGTATGGGTCGCGGCCGCTTCCTCGATCTTTTCCGAGGACTGTTGATTCGTGCGGGGACACCTTTTGAGGAGGCTGCTCGAGCTGGCTATAACCGTCTTCGGCGGTTCCTTCCGACTGGTGCGAACGTCCTGGGACTTCGGCCGGACGAAAGCCAAGCTGTTGGCTCCTGGGTTGAAGTTCCTGATGGCTCCGGAACGTCAGACTCTAAACCTGTCAAGGTCCCTCGGTTGATGTCCAAGCACTACGCTGGAGAAAAGGCTGCTACAAGTGCGCGAGTTAAGGACAAGATCCTTCGGGGGATCTTTGCCTCAGCTCGGCAGCGGGGGCTGCCTTTGACGCTGAACGCTGACCAGCTGCTCCCGCCTGCATCTTTGATGTGGGCCCATATTCGACCTGCTTCTTTGGAGGTAGCACAGCCCCCTGAGATCAGCTCCAGCTCGGATGAGTCGTCGTCTACGTCCTCGGCATCTTCCCAAGGATCGGCGGGGACTGTTCCCGATGATTTGCTTCCTGCGGAGGTGGAGTGGATTTGCCAGCGGGCTCGTCGTCACCTTGTTCGAGAGTATGTTGAAGACCGTCCGGTTCCTTGGTGTCGGGATTCCGCGTTTGTGCAGGATCCTAGTGATAGAGGCAGTGGTTTGGCTCAGAGAGGTCCCCCTTTCTGCCAGAAATGCATCTCTCGAGCCCCCCTGTCCATTCGTAAATACCTTCTTGAGCTTTCGTCCCGGGAGAAAACCGTTGCGGAGTCCAGGTAGAGTCAGTGCTGCTTCGCTAGGTGCCCCTTGCGAGCGTTGCTGCTCCAGGGTGTGACTCTAGCTGCCTCTGTCTCGTTGTTGCTGTTCTATCAGGACAACGGTGATGGCAGTTTTTGGGCTCAGGAGATCCTCTGATCATGTCTGCAGACGATCGAGGCCTTAGGGCCTGCTTCCTGGCGGCTAGGCTTGAGGAGTCTTGGATCAAGGAGTTCCAGGACTCCCCTGGAGCCGAGACCTTGGAGGACTTCGTCTATTGGTTTCCTCGCCCCGACTGGGAAAAGGCTCTTGAGAGTCACCTGCAGACCCTGCCGGGACTTAAGGACAAGAGACTGGTCTTGGCTCGCTTCAAAGCGGCCTATGAGTCCGGCTACATGGCCATTCAGAATGCCCGGACTGTCGCAGGCAAGCTCGACGCCGAGAGAGACATGGACGAGCCGCTGCCCGAAAGTCAAATGCAGCAACTCTCTCAGGACTGGGACAAAACCTACAACCTCACCATTGACGCCCAGCTTGAGCCGGCGGATAGCTTGCGTGGCCGAGTCTATCGCGAGTTCAAGCGCAAGGCGATGACGGTGTTGGAGGTGCGGAAGATCAAGACGGTGGTTGCAGCTTCGCAGCCCTCGACTACAGAAGTGGCTGTCCTTTCCGATAGCCTGGCCCTCCAGCTCAAGCGGGAACAGATTGCTCCTGTCCAGGATGTTGTGCAGTATTACTTCCGCCTCCGTACTCTCTGCTATTGCTGGGCCTTCTGTGGTAACTGGCTCGCGGTGGACCATGACGGATCTCACCGGAAGATGATTGGTCTCTCCGAGGCGCTCGACTATGCCGACAGCGCTCTCAGGGAAGCAATGGCCTTTGGGCGTGGCAGCGTCCAATGGCTGGAGCGCTGCGACACTGTCACTCGTGGTCGCATGGCAAGCCTGGTCCGCCGCGGCTGGACGGCGGGCTCTGCCCTCAAGGAGGCCCGTCGCGAGTCGTATCTCGATTGGCGCACTCCCTCCGGTGCTGAAGGCTCGCCTCTGACGCCTAAGAGGAGAGCGCTACCGGAGGCCCTTGATGAGACGCCGGTCAAGACCTCCCGCACTGCTCTCAAAACCGTTTCGATGGCCAAGGGCGGGAAACGCCTCTGTAAACCCTGGAACGACGGGAGAGGATGTCCTGGACAATGCGGAGACCTACACATGTGCGATGTTAGAATGGCCAATGGCTCGGCGTGTGGGCAGAAACACACGCGTTTGCAACACCCTATCGAGTGAAGGGAGGAGAGCCCTCCGAGGCCTCCCGGAGGGCTCCCTTGTAGAGCTGTGGAGGCTGTTGAGCCCGAGTCTGCTTCGTCTCCCGCTGCTGAGTTTCTGGAGGCTGGTGACTTTTCTGAGGATTCTTGTCTTCGGTTACTTCGATTGCATTTCTCCCGAACCCAGACGAATCGCCGGAAGTCTGTCCTTGGCGGTGACGATTTCGCTGCCTACCATATCATCGGCTTCTTCTCCAGTGTTACCGGTCAGGGCCTCACGAACTTCTGCTCCGAGTACCCGGCGGTGGTGGAGTATGTCAACATGTGGTTGCGGCAGTTTTTCCCTGATGATGTTTGGTGTAGCATTGCAGTGGCACTCAACCGGCCCTCAGGCATCCACGCCGACCTCAAGAATGACCCCGACGTGCCTACTAAGTGCATCGCTTTGGGTCCGCATGAGGGCGGCCTTCTCTGGATCCAGGACCCGGAGGGACCAGTGCCCTACATCGACGCCGAGGGTCGCCATTTGCGAGGCCGGCTGCATGATGTTCGGTTGAAACCCTGCCGTTTCTCGCCTCATGTGTTGCACGGGAGCGCCCTGTCCCCATTTACGGGTGAGCGCTGGATGTTGGCTGCTTATGTGCCGAAGGACTTTCAATCGGAGGGGGGGCCTTTTCGAAAGGACCTTCTTCGCCTTCGATTCCCCCTGCCTGCCGAGGCCTCTGCAGGTGAGCCGAGTCAGCATGCGAAGACACGACACACCAGCTCCAGGAAGGTATCGTTGGAGGATACGGCCGTTGCCGATCCCCTGCCACGCCAGGTACTCACCGAGGATATCCGGGACAATCGCTCTTTGTCTCAGCTTCTTGTTGCTGCCCGACCAGTTACGTGGCGAGGTGCTGGTGATCTTCTGCAAGCCCCCTGGGCTCGTGCTCCGCCTGGTCGATGGCTCATTCTGGATCTTTGGGCTGGCTATTCTGGACTTTGCATTGCAGCTTTGGCGGCAGGCCTCCACTTCTATGCCATGGCAGCTGAGTCTGACCCGGTTGCGCGCCAGGCTGCCCAGGCTGTGATGCCCAGCATCGTTGATGTGCCGGACGTTCATCTGATCCAGGTGGAGATCCTCCTGCCGTTCATAAAGAAGCGAAGCCCTCGGGGCATCATTGTGGGCGGTGGCACACCTTGTCAGCCCCTGAGCAAGCTCAACAGGTCCAGACAAGGTCTTCGGGATCCTCGTGCACAGGCGCCGGCGTTCCTCCACGACCTTGTCCGTGACTTGCGTGCTCACCCACAACTGGCTGGGATCGAGGTCATCCTGTTCTTGGAGAATGTGGCTTCCATGGATTCCCAGGCTCGTGATCAGTTTTCTGAGTGGGCTGGCGGTCCTCCCATTTCTATCAGAGCTGCTGACTGTGGTTGGGCCCAGCGTAACCGCCTTTACTGGTTGGTGGGGCGCACAAAGACTTTGTCTCCTGCGACTTGTGAGGCCCCTCTGGATTGGGAGTGGGCTGAGAATGTTGCCGAGGCCGCTCCCCGCTTGCGCTACGTTGGGTCGAAGCCTGTCCCGCCCAGGGTGCACTTCGAGAATGGCTTCCAGCTTCTGCAGGACCCAACCTTAGTCATGAAAGGCGAGGCCGAGCCGGTCTTCACGTTCAGCCGCGAGTTCTTTCACCCGACCGACAACATGCACAGTGTGCCTGCTCAGGCTTGTCAACGTTTTCTGGATGATGCCCGACGCTTTCCTCCAGGTGCGTATGTGGAGACCTCTTTGTTATGGAAGGGCGAGCTATGGCGTACGCCTTCGCCATCCGAAAGGTCCCAGATGCTCGGTGCACCGCCGTCGGCTACAGCAGCTGTGACCGGGAATCAGGATGATCGTGTTCGTTTGCGTAACAGCCTGCTTGGCAACGGGTACCATGTACCTTCCATTATGGTGCTGCTCACCCTCATGGCAGGTCTTTGTGATGCCCCACTCTCTCTAGCATTCGGGCTCGAACGGAGCATACGCTTTGGGGGGGTGATTGGCTATATCGTGCTCCAGGCCTGCTCTCCGCGGCTGACATTGTCGCTGACATGCAGTGCCAGTTCTCGCCCATTGAGATTTCGTCTGAGGTCTGGAAACAATGCCTGCATGGACTTTCTCATTGTGATCTTTCGTTGCCACAGGCCTTTTCTTGCTTTCAGAGGTCGTTAGGACGTGATTGGACCGGGTGCCCTCCTCGACCTATATTGGCCAGGGACCGCTCGAGGATTTTTGCATCGAACTCTGGTCAACGCTATTCTTCTGAGGAGTCCCGGGGTTTGGATTTTCTGCTCCCACCCGGCTTGGGGAAACTTGGTCACCTCCAGGCCTCTCGGACGCTGCCGAGCCCTTTCTTGTCTTCCAGGTGGCCTGATGATGATGTTGATTTCGTCGCTTACACCATTTCGGTTTGGCAGGATCATCTTCCTTTTCTTGCTCAGCGCCAGCGGCATGCTCTTCGATGCATCAAACGGGCGGTTAGCCCACTCCTCAGCGCTCTCTTCGGCTCCCGCTCGGAAAGCTCGCGGAAAGTTGCCGCCGACAAGGACCCTGCGTTTCTGGCTTGCATGACCAGCCTCCTCAGATGGCCGGATCGCTCCCAAGCGCTGGCCTTCGTGGAGGGCTTCCCAATTGTGGGTGAGATTGAGCGCAGTGGTGTTTTTCGGGAGGTCCGACCACGTGATGCTGAACATCCTGACGAATGGCTTGGCGCCCAAGCCGTTCTCGCTGTGGATGCCATCCTTTCGTCTCCACCTCCCAGGTTCGCGGCCGATATTCTGGATGTTACGCAGAAGGAGATCGACAAAGGGTTCTGCTCTCCCTTGATGACACGAGTGGACGTGGATAAGATCTTTGGTCATGGAGGCTGGCGCCCTCTCGAGCGCTTCCTCGTTCAACAGAGTGATGGTAAGAAGCGGGTGATTGACAATGCCCGAAAAACAGGTCACAATGAGCACGTCCGGATGCTCGAGACAATCTTCACCGTCTCGGTCGACTTCATAGCTTGTGTCATTCGTGATGTGATTTCGAAGGTTTCCGAAAGGTGTCCCAGCCCTGATGCGCCCATTCCCTCCTGGGTTCAGGTCCGTGTGGGCACTGACGACCTCCCGGATGCCTATAGAGGCCATCCTGTCCGCCGAGAGCATCAGAAGTTCTCCGTAATTGCCCTGTTTGTGCCGGGCACAGGATGGAGGTTCAGCATCTTGTGGGGACTGGCCTATGGCCTTGAGGCTGCAGTGGTTGCATTCAACCGTTTTCCCACGCTCGGAGTGGCCATGGCCAGGCGATGCACAAGCTCTATGTGCGCGGCCTACTTCGATGACGAATTGTCCGTGGAATTTATCTACGGGTCGTGCACGAGCCAGGTCGGCCTACGCCTCTGCTTTGGTCTTCTAGGTGCACCGCCTCAGCCAAGCAAAAACTTCCCTCCCGCTGCTGATCGTCATTACTTGGGTACCTCTGTGCATGTAGGTGATGCCGTCTACGATCACAACATCTGCATCCAGCCCAAGTTCTTGACCGTCCAGAAGGTGAGCTCTAAAATCTCGGAAGTCCTTTCGACCGGTAGGCTGGACCGTGACACAGCCGGCAAATTGAGAGGTGACGTGCTTTGGCTCTTCTCGGCTTGCTCTGGCTTCGCAGGCAAGTTTGCTGGTCCTGTACTGTCCAAGTACCAATATGGCGATCAAACAGAGCTTGATGAGGCGGCACGATCCGTTCTCGATTGCCTCCGTCGCATGGTGATCTCTGCGAGGCCCCGTTTCATTGCAATTTTCGGACCCCCCGCAGATCTGCTACGCATATACAGTGACGCATCCTTTGAGGGTGGAGTGCTCCGCCTCGGATGGCTTCTATTTGACGGTGATGTGTGTGCTGTGGCGGGCACGGCCGAGGTCCCAGATCATCTTTTGAACTCATGGAAACCTAGAAAGCAGCAAATCTTCCCTGGCGAGTCCCTCTGTATGCTCGTGATCCCGCTGTTGCACGGCGATCTTCTCCAGGACCGGGACGCGATTAGGTTCGTTGATAACATGGGGGCGTTGTCTGCATGCATCAAAGGCGGCTCCCGTGAAGCCGATGTACATCTCATCGCGCTTGCAGCCGCGAGTCTACGAACTCCTCTTGCTTTTAGGCCGTGGTATGAATGGGTTGACTCCGATAGCAACCCATCTGACGGTCTGTCCCGTCTTGGCACTGCCTGTGACCTCTGCGAGGCCCAGGGTTGGCCAGCTACAACATACGAGCTGCCTGCTGAGATCTTTTCGCCTGAAGTATTCTGCTCCGCTTCCTTACTCTCCATTTTTCCTGAAACCATGGGTGTGTAGAACCTACTTTGGAACCATGGGTATATGCAGTGCATCTGTGTACTTCATTCGTCACAGCATGCCACTTTGAACCCAGCGTCTTTGACTCTGGCTTTCACTCGAGACGGAAGGCTCCAGGAGAAAATGAGAGAGAGCGCGGCATTGGAGTTCTGTTGATGCACCTAGTATGGCTGGTTGGGAAGGGTCTAGGTGCACATTGAACTCTCATGCATCCGCTGTCATACCGCAGCGGCCCAAGATCTCTCGAGTTCTGTGAACTTTTTCCCACCCTCCCGCCCTGATGACATCTGCTGTCTGAAGGGTTCAGGGTCTTTGTGTGGACGTCCTTTGCAGTACCCAATGCGGGTATATGCAGTGCATCTGTGTACTTCATTCGTCACAGCATGCCACTTTGAACCCAGCGTCTTTGACTCTGGCTTTCACTCGAGACGGAAGGCTCCAGGAGAAAATGAGAGAGAGCGCGGCATTGGAGTTCTGTTTTGAGTCTTTAACCCTACTTGGAGGGGCAGGGGACTTCGTAAGTCGTTTGAAAGTAGGGTTATAATTGGGGGAACTCCACATAGGGTACTTGTAACCCCGCTTATACCCTACTTACTAAGTCCCCTGCCCCTCCAAGTAAACACTAAACCCTTAAGCCCAAACCCCCAAAGGCTAAGCCTCGTCGTCAACACTGCCGCCACCAAGAAGCGCCCGCTCAAAGCACCAGCAGAGACTCGAAGGAGGGTTCAGCAGTGTAGCATTGAAGAAACGGTGGGGATTCCAGATTGGAGAAAGGTTAAGAGTTCAGGGTACGGATGGGATTCAAGGAAGGGTTTTCTACCCCTACGCCCGAAATCCTCAGCCCTGAACCCCTGGATCCAAACTCCGAAAGCCCTGAAACGGAGAAACGGAAGCTTCGAACGCCGGCGCCCAGGCTCGAAGCCGAGCTCGCGCGTGATGTCAAGGCCACTCCTTGCACTGCGGATGTGGGTGAAGTTTACATGGGTACTTCTCTAAATTAGGGTCCTTTTAGGGTCCTTTTTGGGGACCTAAAGGGATCCTATTCAAAGAACTGCCCGTATAGTGTATCTTGGGGTTTAAGAGTCTAGCTTGTGCCAACATGTGATCTGAAGATGCGACCAGCAGGAGAAGGCGCCTTCACACACGCCCCGACACTCACTGCTTTCTCCTAAACCCTGCAACCCCAGTCACGCTGGAAGCCGCAATTGTTGGAAGTTCTCGTAACGCGCCACTATACTGATAAGAACTCTTCTTTCCGTTCCTAAACCCTAAACCTTAAGCCCGAAACTCTAAACCCTGAGCCCTAAGCCCGAAGCCCTAAACCCCAAACCCTAAAACCTAGACCTTGAATTTCCTAAAAGGGGTTTTCCGAAAATAGGGAACCTAATATAGTATCCTAAGTTGTAGGATTCTTATTATAAGGACCCCAAATCAAGGTACCCCTAATTTTCGGAATTTCCGAAAAAAGTACCAGAAGCCATCATGGGATGCGGAGCTGTGGGCCGGCGAGGCATTTTCCCAGACGCCGAAAGTCTTGTTTTTCTTCTTGCTATTATGACTTTCATTACTGTTGCTACTGTTGTTCTATAATACTGCTATTACTAGTGCTATTATTATTATTATTGTTATTGTTCTAGCTGGTATTCTTCTTCTTCTTCTGATTACTGGATCCGATCCCCAAAGCCCTAGTGGCACTCGGGCACTCGCTGGTCCTCGGTGTCATGTTCTCCGGCACAGGAGTTGGAATTGACAACTACTTGTATCGGCGTCATCATTGCCATCAGTAGTTGATTGTTATCGTTGCAGTGTGATGATTGCCGCCAGTTAGGGTACTTAACTTAGAATTATGTATAGCCCGTAAAATGACCCCTGTTTGCCACTCTAGGTGCACATCGTGAACGGTATGAGTGGCGAGCTCGCGGCCGTGGCACCTGGCCCAGATTCGCGAGAGTCCTCTGCCCTGGCTTTTTCTTGCCGAGTGTTCAGCTGGAAGCGAAGGTTTGGGGGCTACGGGTAGCGATTGTTATTGGTCGAGGACTTGAGTATTCGGGCATCTGTGGATGAAATCCTCTGTTGAAAGTTGCGTTTGGCCAGTCAGCGGAGGAGACCTGCTGAATGCCCCTTGCGTCCGAAAGTTGCGAACCTCATGCCGCCACACGCAGCGAGGTGCGCGCGCGGCCTGGTGGGGCACCGAGCCGATGATAAGATCTATCGGAATCTATCGTGGCAGAGCAGGGAGTGCCGGGTTGGGTTTCAGCTTCTTGAGGCGAGCAGTTGCAGGGAGTGGGGGGGATTGGGTGTTTTTTGTAGCCTGCAGCATCCTTCATGCGGCTTCTGTAAGGGGGCCGTGCTGGAATGGAAGAAGGAAAAGGGGGGTCATCAATGAATGAAGTGTTCTTGTACACCTAACCCCAACACGACGGCTGGTCGATCTCCACCTCCGGATCTACGAGTTTGTGTTCAAGAGTTCAAGCTTGGAGTTTGGGTTTTGGTAAGGGGCCGCGTGCATTGAATCACTTTTTTGGGCATTGCGTGGGCCTGCGGAGTGCAGCGTAGACGACCAAAGGGTGACGACCACCACCACCACCACCACGACCACCGCTGCCACCAGGAGGCATCAGTACTGCTACGATACGTACTTTCTCTTGTGTGCTTTTCTAGGTGAGTATGGGTTCCTTATGGTGCTGGGTGGTGGATGGTCGCGAATGTATCAAGTTCGCGGCCTTCTGGCCTCCATATAGGCTTACTTTCCATATATATATATATACACACATGTGTCTACACATTATATTATGCATATCACATTATATTACATTGTGTTATGTAAAATAGAATATTATACTATACTATACTTATAGTATAGGGACTTCGAAACCTTATTCACAAAACGAGTGCTGGTTTTTTTGCTGCGTCGGCCGCCCCCTTCGTCTTAGGAAGCTGATCAGAAGGTCCCTGTTTACTGAGTTCTTGTTAAGGGCTTTAATATAAGTTACCGTAGTACGGAAACCATATTATCTACTCTAGATCCCTATGATGGTAACTTAAATGGCATCCCTTAAAGTAGAGCCCCGTTTACTGAACATGAACTCCCGAGGCGACACGGCTTTCCGTCTGAAAGAGGCGATCCTGTGGGAGCCTCGGATCTTTTGCATCTTCTACCGTGGACGCGTCGGCTTAGGCTGAATCCTGACAGTCCTAAAACCTCCCGGTGGCCTAGGCTCAAGCCTTTCAGCCTCATTTTTCTAAGCCACCTGCCTCCGCCAATCATAGTTTAATCACGAAATCTCATATTTAGTCTTTTGGTTTCCTCCAACCTACCCTTCTGCTGCGGTCTAGATGCCCCACAGACGATGCTCTCTGCTAGGGTGCATCGCAATGTTCCCAAGCCCGACAGTAGATGTCGGCAGGTTCCCGGATAAACCCTAAACCCTCCGCCCTAAACCCCGAACCCTAAATCCAAAACCCTCCGCCCTAAACCCCGAACCCTAAATCCTAAACCCTCCGCCCTAAACCCCGAACCCTAAATCCTAAACCCTCCGCCCTAAACCCAGAACCCTAAATCCTAAACCCTCCGCCCTAAACCCCGAACCCTAAATCCTAAACCCTCCGCCCTAAACCCCGAACCCTAAATCCTGAACCCTCCGCCCTAAACCCCGAACCCAGACGGTTTAGGGTTTAGGGTTTAGGGAGATTGCACTCTGCAATGCCAGTGGCCTGGCGTATGCAGGTGGTAGGTGCTACTTCAAGGACAAAGCCCATGAAGAAGCAGAGCCCCAAGCCCCAAATCTTAAGCCCTGTGCCCTAGAACAGAAGCTGGCAACGACCCTTAAACCCCCAAAAACTCAAAGCCCCAAATTCAATGCTGAGCCGGACGAAGGTCAGAAGGGCTCGTGAACTCCGAGGAGGACGGGCTGCAGCCTCCTCAGCTGTGCTTTCAGGAGATGGGTTCAGGGTTTAGGGGTTTAGGGTTTTTGAGGATTTTGACCTTGTTGTTGTATACAGCCTTGGGGGGGAGTGGGTGTTTCGGGCTTGGGTCGTGTCCCAGGTCTTCTCGATTTAGAAGCCACGCCGCTGAATCCGACGACTATACTGGCAGTTGTGACTACGACCCAACTGGTAGCGCTCCGTAACCTACTTGGAGGGGCAGGGGACTTAGTAAGTAGGTTATAAGTAGGGTTATTATTGGGGTAACTCCATTTAGGGTACTTATAACCCTACTTATAACCTACTTGCTAAGTCCCCTGCCCCCCCAAGTAGTGCTTTGAGCAACTTCTGCAAAGCTTGGCTTCGGGTTGACGGCAAAGCATTGGCCGAGGTGCTCCATCAATTTCCTGCATGGTGGCCACTTCATGGACGAGTCCAAGACCCTCGCCGAGGCTGGAAGGGATTTCGACACTCTGTGCTCCAAAAACCACAGATCATTGCACGGAGTCATGACGAGGTGCTTGCATTCAGTTCAGACGGTCCTCAAGACCCTTCCTTTCGATCGGAGAGAGGACCCTTCCCTTGGGTTTCATTTTTTGCAAGGTCTCGTAGATATTTATGCGGGACCGGGAGTTGGCTTCCGGGCAATGGAGACCTGTAAACGTCTCTGAACCTGCAACATCCGAAGCCGAGAAGCACAAATTCGCCGAATTCCAAAACCCCAGCTAAACCCCTAAACCTCACACCCCTAAGCCCCTGAACTCTAAGCCCCCAAACCCCAAAGCCCTCTAAACCCAACTCTAAACCCCTAAGCCCCCAAACCCTTGTGGTCCGAAACCGAAGCTGTGCGCAGGCCGGCATCCGCGACGGTGACCAGGTGCCTAGTCCAGCATTGCTGGTCGGAATTGTCGAACTTTCATATGCCCTCAAACCCTAAACCACTTTCATATGCTCTCAAACCCGAAACCCCTGAGCCCTAAACATGTAATCCTAAAGCCCGAGACTCGACAGACAAAGCTCCACTGGCTTGCCCGGCCAGGTCCAGCTAGTTCGCAGTCCTTTGCCGGGGCCCTGTCTCGGCGTTGGTAGGGTTGGGGATTCCTGGAGATCAGCTGATTTTGCGTGTAGGGTGTGGGGGTGATCAAGGGTGGAGGGTGGAGGGTTTTACAGGGTCTCTTGGGCTCGGCTCCATCGGTGTGCAGGGTTCAGGGGTGAATTTGGGTGGAGAAGTATGAAGCCCTCGATTCGATTTGGCAGAGGGGTTTACTTGGAGGGCTTCGGGCCTAAGACGGTTGACTCGTCAGAAGAAAAACTGTGTGCAGCTGTCATTAGCAGCGCTCTATACGGCCCACGTTGGTCGAATAGAGTTCTTAAGGCTTGTCGGGGTCTAGAGCAATCTCGGCATTATGCGTCGCTTGTCAGGCCGTTCATTCTATGGTGTGTCCTTAGAGGTACAGATCCAGAGGTGATCGGTGAAAGCTTGCATAGCCCCCCGGATCTTCGATGCAACTCTGAGCTCTGCGGCCATGAGGTGTAGATCTTGAGCTCATCTGTAAACAGGGCTTTGAAACCCAAAGTCCCAGACCCTGAATGAAACTCTAACCCCGATGCCCTAAACCCTGAACATAACCTCTATGAGGCAGGCTGCTTGAGAGAGGGCCGATACACCGAAAAACAAGTCCTAAACATGCAGGCGATGCCTCACCGCATCCTTGGATGGCACTGTTCGCCTTTGGCAGCTGGACTCCAAGGTGGGTAAATTCGGGTATCTGAGTTTTGCGGTTTGGGTTTTGGGGCTTAGGGTTGGGGGCGTTTGTTGGGTTTTAACCGGGTTTAAGCTCTAAACCCTATGATGAGGTATTTGGGTATATAGGCTATGGGGTTTGATAGGGTTCCTATCAAGCCCCATCTTAACCCCTAAACCCTAAGTCCGGAACCCCAAACCCGAAATCCGAAACCCTATACCCGACATGCGAAACCTTAATTCATCATAGGGATCCTTGGGAGGGTAGGGGGAAGACTTATATAATGCCCATAATAAGGACCTAATAAGGCCGATTTAAGGAAGTATAGTCCCCTGAGGGTCCCTACTAATGAGGGACAAAATCCTGCATGACCCTAAGGACTCGAAACTATGGGAACTATGGTATATACCACGTAATGGGTGATGCAGGATTTTGTCCATCAGCAGTATGACTTCATCATGGGTTCGGGCCTCCTGGGTTCAGCAGGGTTTCGGGTTGGCCAATTCTCCTAGCTTCAAACCCTAAACCACAGCCGTGCCGTGAGGCTCAATTTTCGGGGGTAGGCTTTAGGGTGAAGGGTTTAGGGTGAAGGGTTTAGGGTGTGGGTTGTCTAGGGGTTTGGGAAGCTGGCAGAACATCTCGTCGCTCATCTTGCGGGTTCTGGCTTGAAGGTTCGCTCAACTTTTCGGAGCCCGTGGTGTGGGTTTGAGTGTTGCAATCCCACAGTGGCCTAGACCTGGTCCCATGCACCCCAGAATCCCTTCGGGGTTGATGCTAGCTTCCCGTGTGCGCAAGCTCTTGGGTTCCAGGTTTCCAGGTTTAGTATGCCTCTTTCGTTGCCTCTGACTCTGCAGTGCATGCTCAAATGACAAGTCTCAAGGCACCGTGTAGAGACGTACATGCGCAAGTATTTGCCTTGCTGTGGTCGCATGTTGGCTCCAAGTTCTGAGAGACGACAAGGCAACCCACGTAAATACGAAGATTCGAAACAGCCCTACCTCAAACCCCAAACCCTCACCTCTAAATCAAGCCCGTAAAACGCAGGAGTCGGAAAAGTCAGCAACAGTAGGATACCCTCGTAGTCCCTGCATACTCCGACTGTAGTGTCGCTCAAGCCGCTATTCCAGTTATTCAAGCCCGACCCGCCACGACGTCAGCACTCCCACTCTTGTTTGCTTCCTGGTTCCTTGGTTCTTCGGAGAGGCCACGGATGAGACGAATCCTTTCATCAGCTTCCGAGAGGAGGAGGCCATCTGAACCGGTTTTGGGGAAGGGGGATGTGGGGTTTCTTGTCGACTTGCCTTAGACTTAGACCCTAACGAAACCTGAAGCCCTACTGTCGAAATCCTACGCTAAACAGTCCGCTACCATAGATGAAAAGAAGTATCCTACCCTAAACCCTCGGCCCTAAGCCCCAAGCCCCTAAGTTGACAAGTCGACGCAAAAGCCCCTGGGACGCGTGCAGCCTGAAGCCTTTCACTTCTTCCGTCCTTGAGGGTCTCGGGTTTGGGGCTTAGGGTTTGGGGTTTAGGTAGGAGACATGGAGTCGCTGTTCAAGGCTGGCCCATGTTCTCCCCTCTTGCCCCGGGAAAGGTTTGGGGTTTAGGGCTTAGTGTTATTGCTCTCGCGCTGCATTTAGCGATACTAGAAGTTTTCGAAGTCTTCCTGAGGCAGTGTTCGAAGTCCTCCTGAGGCGAGTAGTTAGTGATCGTAACACTGTCAGTGATTCCGGGTTTCGGGTACTTTGCAGCCGAGGAAAGTCTGAGCCTGCTAGGGTGGTCGCCTCGACGCTGCGACTTTTTGCAGCGAGGGTGGCAAGAGATTCTAGATTTCCGCGCTACCGTTGATGATATAAATCCTGCATTGCCCATAATACAGAATATGCAATAATTCCCATCGTCTAGGGTAATGCAAGGGTTTATATCATCAACCGTATGAAGAAGCAGATTCTTGCCCGCTTCGGGGGTCCATGGGGCCTGAGGGGTTTGCAGTTTAGCACAACTCAACCCCTCTAAACCCTAAGCCCTAAACCCTACTTGGAGGGGCAGGGGACTTAGTAAGTAGGTTATAAGTAGAGTTATAAGTACTGGGAGCATCAGACTTTGTCGACTGCCTTCAGTCCTGCTTCCCAGGACCGTTTGTCGTCGCCACCCGTTGTTTTCAGGCATGAAAAGGTGCGAAGGTCACAAGCAACCTCAACCGAAAGTTAACCGCAAGCATGCAGAACAGAAGAGCTGGGAGACAGAAGTAGGTTCAAATGTGATGTAATGACTCTAAATGGCTCCATGGTCTGTGGCCCTGCAGAACATCGCAACCACCAAATTGACAGATCCGTCCAAAGCCCAGCAGCAACTTGCAGAGCCGTTCTGGCACAAACCTCCTCAAGCCTTATGAAGGCCACACAAAACCTAGATGCACCTGTGTATTGTTCTGGTCAGAACTACACAACCCTAAACTCTAAACTCTAAACCCAAAACCCCTAAACCCTAAACCTGCTTGACTAATTATGATAACATCACCGCCTTGCAGCGACCAATGCCGGAGGCCTTGGATAGCCACGGCCCAGTCCTGTCTGCTTCCCTCGCGTAGGGCTGCCCTGAACTTCTGGGGTTTAGGGTTTGGGGGACTTGCGGGTGCTTCACGGTCTCTTTAAGTCTTGTTATTAGGGGCCTTGATAATTCCCTAGACTACGTTGGGGGGTCCCTTAGTATAGTTACAGTAGCATGGGCCTGTTCTAGTTACGAAGGCCTCTACGTTAAGTGGAAGTCGCAGGCTTTGTCAAGACCTGCGACGGATGGCTGCAGATTTGGGACATCCGAGGATGTTTGGAAGGTTTGTGAGGTAAGTAATTATGGAGGTGTTGTGGCAGAGTACTAAGCGTGTACCGCTGATCTACAAGCCAATATATTTAATGCACAGCTTCTGCAAGCAGCAAGTCTTTGCAAGTCCTGTGCACACTGTATGTGCGCTGAAGGCGCTTTTTCTTCCTGGCACTAAGCAAGGCTAAGGAAAGGCAGGAGCAATGGGGTCCATGTCATATAGAGGCCTAAAGAATTACCTATACTACTTGGAGGGCTGGGATCGAGCGACCTGTGAGCAGGGTCAGCATTGCCTTTGCCCCAGTGCGCAAAAGGTGCACGAAAAGCCATTCCTCGTGCCCCGCCATCACCGAACTGGCACAGGAAGCTCCGGACCGCGCGCTCCGTGTAGCCCGAGTCCCCACCCGGAGCTCTTGAAACGTCGGGCCCAGTATTTTCGTCCGAATTCAGGGCTTCCGAGCCCGTAGCCGCGAGCAGAACGAACCGGAAACCCTGCACGTCAAAATCTCGGCATTGCGCTTTAACAATCAGAATCATATACTGTAATATACGATCATAAAGGTATACAGTATACTATCATGTACGACCGTCTACTATCATGTACTATAAGAATCGAGGCGCAAGCAAGAGTCCCCAAGCTGCCCTAGGCCGGACGGCCGCTCGCTGCTTACTGTAGCTGCAGGCGCACGGAGCACTGAACTGTAGGGTTTAGGGTTTAGGGTTTAGGGTCGGGATGATTACAGATATTGTTCCTTAGGGTTGATTCTCATATTTACAGGGACATACCCCAAGACTTTGCTCTAACTATTCATGACCTAAATAAAGGCCGTGCTGCGTTATCGGGTTGTGCCATGGCATTGCTGCTTGTTGAAACTGGCATCATAAGTTGCAGATCCGACCTAGCCACAAATCCGAAAACCCAACAGTCTCTCTACTTATGGTAAGCCCCATGACTAGCCAAATCCTAGAAGCCGAGAGTCCCCAGGAGCAGGACCTTGAACACGCCCGAAGCCCCAAACGCAAGCACTGCTGTCAAAGGCTCTGAATCTGTTTTGCCCGAAGCCCAAACCCTAAACCCCGAAACCTCGAAACTCCAAGCCTTCCACGCGCAAGTCGCACTAGTCTCCATGCATTGCACTTGCAGCTGGCGTCCAAGTGCCCACGCAAACATGCTGTGAATCCCAGTCCGTATCCCCCTGAAAAGTTCAAGCACACAAGGCGTTCCCCATCTTCCAAAGCTTTTCAATCCCTTAACCCTGAACATAAACCCCTAAGCCCTAAACTCTAGAACTTAAGCCCTTACTTCGTCAAACCTCGCGTCGCGGCTCATCAGGCGGAGAAGGGCAACTCTGGTGTGCACGGCTCCCAGACTTTCTTCAGGAAAGGACGGCGAGGCCCTTTTTGTCACCGGATGTCGGCAGAACTGTGAATTGGTATACGTACATAAAGAGATAAATAAATAAATAAGTATATATATATATATATATATATACATACATACAGACGCACATAGCCACACATGTTTGTACATATGTGTATACAGTTCACAGTGACATGAGCATAAACAAACCCGTGGTTAAAATAAAGCTGTATGCATATTGTGTGTGTGTGGGTGTATATGTATATATATATATATATATATATATGTGTGTGTCTATGCAGCATGGACATAAATATATAGATATTCACGAAGCATCATGGCTGCTATAGTTGAAGTGCCAGACCAATGTGGAGGCATCTCGACGATTCTGGATGTAGGTGATGTTGTCCTTTTGAGTCTGCACCTCACAACTGAAGACCTTCTACCGCAAAACCTCAACCAGAAGAGCCCTCTACCCCAAGCCCAGAATCCAAGAGCCAAAGTCAAGCTCCAAGAATAGATCTACCAAGGTGTAAAGTAGATGGTGGTCCGTGCGCGCTTCAGGCAGAGACGGGCCGCGCCGTGGCCGAGCTCGAGGGCGCTACTGCCTGGACCTAAAGAGGGATCGAGTCTTGGGTTTCGTTTTTTTGGGTCTCGGGTGGGTTTGTAGATGTTTGTTTAAGTTTTAGTGGCGGGGAGGGCATTTAGTGTTTTCGAGTTTTGAGTGTGGGGTTTGGGAGTCTAGTTTTCCCGGCGCAGCTTGTCGTTCTACTTCCTGTTGGACTGGCAGGTTTGGGGGATTTGGGGTTGGTTGGGAAGCGTTAGGGTTTCGGGTTTAGGGGTTTAGGGTTTCAGGGGTTTAGGGTTTAGGCTGAGAGCTCGGAACTTCGCTCCGCCCTAAATCAGCTCACCGAGAACCGCCCAAAAAAACACCTTCCAGCGAGGTTTACTTAGATAGCCTTGAAACCCTAAACCCAAAACCCTAAACCCAAAACCCTAAACCCTAAACCCTAAACCCAAAACCCAAAACCCTAAACCCTAAACCCCAAACCCTAAACCCAAAACCCTAAACCCCAAACCCTAAACCCAAAACCCTAAACCCCAAACCCTAAACCCTAAACCCTAAACCCTAAACCCTATAGCCTTGAAGCCCCCCCCCTTCTGAAGGCCACTGGACAATTCTGCCCCGGTGGCCAGCACGCTCGGCTCCCGATCTCCGCTGTTTCCGGATGTCCGTCCATGCGTGTCGGCCTGCATTACCCTAGTTTAGGGCCCGAATAACGGGAATAGGGTTTTGGCCCCCCTATACTATACTATACTATACTATACTATACATACAATGAGGAACCAAAATAGTATAGGTTTGTTTAGGCCCCTACATTACTTAAGCTACCCTAGGGCTCTAAGGACTCATATATAGCACACACAGCTTGCACGCCCGGGCTCAGCAGCAGCGGAACCACAGGCGAGTGTCCGAAGTGTCCGTAAGGACTCATATAAAGAGGCTTTCGGGCCCCAAAGACCATACTACATAAGGCTTTTGGGCTATTTTGATCCCCAGGGTTACATGGCCCAGCCATCGCACTCTGCAGTGAGACAGAAGCCAAAAGAATAACGAACAGGATCCTGAATGAACATATAGTATAACGCATCCCATACTGTAGCACTATTTGGATTCCTTAGACCTTAGACGCTATGCTACAAAGAACCCTTTCAGAATCCATCGAAAAATTTCATTCCAACTTTAAAGTACGGCATGGTCTTTGGTAGGTCCTGCACCCCTTCTGGGTTCTTGCTAAGGAGTTTAATCTAAGTTAACCTAATAAGATAATATGGAACCCAAATTATTTCCCTAGATCCCGATTATGGTAACTTAAATTAAATTCCGTAACCCGTAAAGGAACCCTTATAGGAACCGCTTATAGATCCCTTAAAGGAACCCTTATATATCTCTCTCAAAGGAACCCTCATAGATCCTTTTAGAAGTTGCCCTTATAGATCTCGATTATGTTATCTTAAATCAGATCCCTAAAGATCCCTTTAGAAAAGCCCTTAAAGATCGCCTTAAAGGAACCCTAGTAGATCCCTTTCAAGGAGCCCTTTAAGGGAACCTTTAAGCCCCTCTTGAGGTCGTCGGCTCTTCCAGCGATGAAGCGGCGAGGATCTGGCCCGGGCCCAAAGATGCGTGGGTTTAGGGTTTTCAGGTTTTCGGCTTGAGGGGTTAGGATTGTTTTCAAACATTTAGGGTTCAGAGTTGAGGGCTTAAGGTTTTCGGGTTCAGGGTTCAGAATTTAGGGTTTAGACTTCAGGGTTCCGGGTTTCAGTAATGCTACAAGAGCATTACGATGACAAGAGCGAGCCCCTGGTCTGACGGTGGCGGCGGGGGGGGGGCTTCTGGGGCTTCTACTTGGAGGGTCATGGGACTTAGTAAGTAGGGTTACAAAGTGTTTCAGGTGGGGTTATAAGTAGATATGATGTAAGTGTAGCTATCCATATTTATGACCCTAGCTACTAAGTCCAATGATCCTTTTTTCAAGAGAGCCAGGCCGGGGCAGGGCTGAGGGCCACGCTTTGGTTCTGGGCTCCGGGGAGAGTTCTGTCGCAGGCCTGGAGTCAGGATTTGGGGGTTAGTTTTATATGTCATTATGTACACAAATATATACATACATGTCTATATATATATATATATATATATGTCTATATATATATGTCTATATATATATATATATATATATGTCTATATATATATATATATATATATATGGTCAGATTTTTTGCTTTTTGTCCTTCTTTCTGGCTTTTTGTGTGAGTCACACTTTTGGGGGGTTTCGCTGCTTGTGATAGCTCGCCTGCGCTGCTCCCAACACTTTGCTGTCCAGGTTTGGAGTTTCAGGTTGAATTTCAGGTCGTTTCACGCTCAACGACGGTTGATGATATAAATCCTGCATTAACCATAATAAGGAATATATACCATAATTCCCATAGTTTAGGGTCTAAGCTAATGCAGGATTTACATCATCAACCGTATCATCTCAACGGAAGGTGCGCCAACACAGGCAAGTGCCTACATACCTTGCAGGGCCACACAGGTCCGGAGCCCTGGATTGGAATACGGGGGCCCTAATAGTTTTACCAGGGTTTTTTGGTGTAGAGTGTGTTCTAATGCTTGTATTCGGGAACCCAAAAGGATGGTATTTGTAAAATTTCCTCTATCTTAAGTG
Organism: Symbiodinium sp. CCMP2592; assembly: GCA_905221615.1. Lineage (NCBI taxonomy): Eukaryota > Dinophyceae > Suessiales > Symbiodiniaceae > Symbiodinium > Symbiodinium sp. CCMP2592. Next base: position 786,542 of record CAJNDT010000557.1, on the reverse strand, counting down.
GCTTAGCTGCTTCGGATGTTTCGGGCTCTGATTCCAACTTCGAGAGGAATTGATGGCGCTTGTGGTTCTCAGTGCTTCAGAGTGAAAGAGCCCTGGTTTCCGTTGCTTCGGGGTGACTGGTTTGCCTAGGCCTTTGGCAGTGGTAGAGATGTTTATAATTCGCACCGCCATAAGTGTCCTCACTGACCTGCCTTCACGAATGTCGCCTTTCGGTATTCATTCTGTTACCCGAAACTCAAAAACCTAAATCCTAAGCCCTAAGCCCTAAACTTTAAAACCTGGAGTGAGAAAATGGCGGGTCTTCCTAATCAAGGTGCCTCTGACATCGGCGGCATTGGCTCAAGCTTGCATCTAGGCTTCGGAGACAAGAGCAGCCTCCAGGCAACTTCAAAAGCATCAAGGCCTATGGAATTCAGGCTTTAGGGAGTGCTTGCATGATTTTGCATCGGTTCCCCTTCTGTCTGAAGCAACTGCTTCGTCGCTGAAGCACCTCATGGCGATGCGGGCCGGCCACTGGGAAGCAACTTTAGCAACGGCTTCCGTCGTTCAGGGGCTCTTCATACTGACGGGCTAAGGATTGAAGATACGGGATGAATGGCTCCACTGCAGTTGAGAGTTTTGGCGATTTCGCTGTTCCTTAGTTTCGTCAGAAACGGGCAGAAAAGCAACCAGCCAAGAATTCACGGATAAACCTCTGGCAGCATTTCCGATTGGCTTCTGATGTAAGTGTCTTTTCTCTGCCCTGAACACTGATCTCTCTTCCATACCCCCCGGTCGCCTAGAAAATTCAGCACGGATTTGCATCACCGCAGGCGTCCAAAAGCCCAAGCAAACCCGGGCATCCCGAGGCAGCACTTGCAGGATTATGAGACTGACTGCGCAGGTTATAAGTGGGCTTGCAAGTATTCCAATTGGGGTTATCTGATTTGTAGTATGTTTAGCCTACTTACAAGGTCCCCTGAACCTCCTATCAAAATTTGGGAGTTTCCGAAACTGCGGGACCCTAATATAGTACCCTAAATAGTAGGATCCTTACTATAAGGACTCCAAAATAAGGTACCTCTATTTGCAGAAACTCCCATTTTCTCCCGACCGTTCACCCTGTTGCAGCCCCATTGAAGTCTGAAGCAGTGCTCATGGCCTAAACCGAAAACCCAAAGCCCTAAAGCATACACTATAGGTTTGGGGCTTAGGGGTGTTTAGGGTTTAGGGTTTTGGGTTGAGGCTTGGGTTTAGGGTTAAGGGTTGCACCTTAAGCCATAAAAGCCCAACCCTAAAACCCCCCCCTCCTTTAGCCCCCTTGAAGTCGAAAGCATCAAGCGCAGAAAGGTGGTACCTTTTAAAGGGGATCCGATTAAGGATTCCTTAAAGGGATCTGTAAGGGTTCTAGAAAGGGTTTAGGGTTTAGAGTTTCTAAACAAATGCCTTGCCTGCCTAGCCTTAAGCCCGAAATAGGCGAAAAAAGCCAAACATCCCTCAGGCCTTCTATTCCTGGCCTTGGCTTGTCGTCTGGCCTGGGCCGACTTCCTAGTAACAGGTCGGGTATGGCTTGGTTCGGTACTTTGTGTATCGGTGTAAGGGGGGCGGTTTGTGGGGTTTCGTTTCAAGGCTTCAGGGTTTTAGGTGCAAGATTCCGGGTCCGACCGTGGGTTTGCATTCACACGCAGATGGCAGCTTTTCCATGACATGCAAGTCTGAGTGCAAGTCGACCATGGGGTCGCACAGACCCAAATCTTGATCTGTGTACCCCGACCCCGGTTCCATCTGAACCATCAATCATCAATCCACAAACCCCGTACGAAGCAACTTCTCGGTCAGTTGTAGCCATGCACGCGCAGACACTGTCCCGCCTTGACAAATTCAGGAAGTCCATGAATCAGGAACCCTCATACGATATAGCCATCGAATTCCAAAAGGCCCTAAGGGCACCAACTCCCAAATGAACAACGTCGCTTCCGCATCTTTTTCACCTCAAGCCCCGAGCCCAACACTACCCCAAACCCTAAACCTAAAAACATATGCCTGCACAGGAGCTACCGGTCGCACCGGCCGGGCACTCTACCTTGCGCTGAAGGCGCCCGGAAAAGCTTGTTGGGCATCCGGAGCCTTGGAGGGTTTTGGGCTTATGGGCTCGGGTTTGGGATGTGGGTTTAGGGTTTTGTTTTTGGGTTTCTTTGAGGGTTCAAGGGCTGATTCAGGGCCGTGAGGCTCGAAGTTTTCAGGGTTTTCGGGCTCAAGACATACGACTTCTTTTTTCTTGTTCCGTCCGGTTGGAAAGCTAAAGCATTCGGGTGGGGCTTCAGCAGGTTTTATATACACACATATTGTTATATGATCTTATATGTATCTTAGAATTGAGTGCAGTCATATGGTATGCATTATCTACTTATGTTTTCCCGAATCCAGACGTCAAGAGCCCGGAAACCCGAAAAGCTAGGCCATCCACTTAGAGTTGCATTGAGGGCCCCGGGGCTTCAAAGAAGAGAGTGCCATGAGGTGGGTTTGAGGCTTCCAGAGACTCGAAGTCTTGAGTCAGTTTAGGGTTCAGGGTTTAGGGTGTAGGGTTTAGTCAGTATCTTATGACACGATCTTTCGGCAGAGCCTTTCTTCCTTCAAAGCGCAGGGTCCAGAGTCCTAGGGTCGCAGGTCCTTGCGAAAGTTTAGAGATTCCGGGTTGGTGTTCTGAGTCTACGATGCCGGCCGAGCATACAGTCCGTAGGCTTGAATGTGCCGAGGCCCTAAAAAAAAGACCCCGTAGTCCTCCGCCACTTCTTCGACCCTAGGACCCTAAGCCCTTCGTGCGGACCCAAAAAGGAGCCCTTAAAAAAAAAAAAACCAACCCTTACCCTGCACCCTAAACCCGAAAACCTAAACCCTAAAACCTAAACCCTAAGGTTCATAACTCCAGCCCTGCTCCAGCCATGAGAGTCCTTCAAAATAGGCCAAGCAGTCAGAGCCAGTCCGTGCGCTGGTGCGCAACGCGACGAAGGTTGGGTTTAGAGTTTGGGATTTGGGATTTGAGGTTTGAAGTATTAGTATTAGTAATTAGTTTTAGCAATTAGTGTCAGTAGTTAGTGTCAGTAGTTGGTATTAGTAATCAGTTTTCGCAATCAGTATTAGTAAGAGCGTTACTGGGCTTTAGGGTTACGGTTCCGACAGAGCGATCGGCTCGTCGGGAGTCGCATACTTGCAGGATTATGGGACTTAGTAAGTATGGTTATAAGTACCTTAATTGGGGTTATAAGTAGCTATAAGTATAGTTACCCTAATTATAACCCTAGTTACTAAGTCCCATGATCCTTTAAGTGGAGGCAAGTTCCCCGAGGAGTTGTCACCTTCTTGCGCGGATCTGCTCTTCGCAGGGTCTTGTGAAGCGTTTCAGCGTGGAGAGTTGGGGTTTGGGTTGGGGTTCGGGATGGGGATGAACGAGTTTAGGATTCAGCCCCCTTTTGCTTAGAAGCTTTTGTAATTGCGCGGGGGCTGAATTTTTAGGCTCGGACTGTTGCACCTTGAGCTTAAATTGAAGCGCTTGCGACTCTACATCTCTGAGCAGAGGGTGACATCCCAAAGCCTTATGCTAAACCCTAAACCCTTACTCCCAAAACCCTAAACCCTAAAGCTTTGTTTGTCCGGGAGGCCCGTGATGTCCTTGGCTGCCAGAAGTGTGCTGGGGCCTTATCGTCGAGGGTCTGGGGCTTTGGGTTTAGACTTCGGGGGTGCTTAGAGCTTGGTGGTTGGGGTCGGAACCTACAGTCCAAGGGTTCGCACGATGCAAATCGATGTGCTCACTCAGAAGCCTGCCTTCAGTTCATGCTAGGCAGGTTGCAAGGTTGAGGCTTACGGCCGCAGCTGATGCATGCCTGAACTGGAACCCAGAAATGGAAACTCTGAATTTCCCAAATGCACAAAGCCCCCAAACAAGTCTCAACATGTCTTGACTACTTCGAAGTGTCAGAAGATTCTCGCAGCGCTGACAGCCGAAACTGCACAACCCTAAACACCAGAGAGGCCAAGTCAATGACTCAAGCTTAAGACTGTGATCAAGAGGCCTTTTGCTGCCCTAAATCAATTCCTAAACTTTAAATGCCCCCAAAACTCCCTTAAAACCCCGCATTCCCTAAACACTCCAAGTACCGTAAACACCCCTCGAATACCCAAAAGAATCGAACATACCCTACAGTTTTTTATCCAAAGAGCGGAGCCCTCCAGACCCGGCGAGGATGCCTCGGAAGGCATCTACGAGGGTGATGTGACACAGGCCCGAATTAGGCGTTTTTTCTTTGGGGTTTCGGGTTTAGGGCTCAAGGGTTTAGAATGGTTTACAAGCAGCGTTTTTCGGCATTAACTTACGAGTTTTCGAGCCGGGTTTAGGGTTTAGACTTTGAGGACTGTGAGTCAATCATTCTGGGGAAATTGGGGATTGTTCAGAAAGTGGCGTAAGGATTCCTACGGTGCTGCGGGCCTCAAGCTGGATTCAACAGCCTTCACAAGCTGCCCTTCGGTACAAGCTTATCTAGGGTTCAGGGTCTGGATTTCGGTGTGGAGCCAGTCGCATCATCATCATCATCATCAACTCTACAGCAGTCATGTTCGTTTCCAAATTAGTACTGCGTCACACGTCATATGGTCATGCAGTGATGCAGTCACTGGTTGAAGGGCAGACGCAATTGACCTTACACATCCAGTTACCAGGCTGATGCCGGCACGCCCCTTTATCGGAGCCGCAATTAGCCGCAAGGTTCTATTCAAGATTTCTTGTCGCGGTTGCTAATACCGCACCGCTGCAGCGAATCACAGCAGATCACAAGACGAGGACCAGGAAAGCATTATTCGCGAGAGCCACCTGGCAGCAGTAGCAACAGAAATTTCTACCATAAGAAGCCTGACAGCCAGAAGTCTTAAAGATCGTAGAGGCGGCAGACAAATGAAGTACTCATCATCAAATCACCGACAACAGCACAAGTCCGACCATGGGTCCACTGTCCGTCGAAAGTTGTCGAGGCTTCGACGCTTTCCGCAGCCTTCGAGGGTGTCCCTCGGACTTTCGCTGTTGTAGTTGGAGGCTTTACTTTCAGAGTTTTGGTTGAAGAGTGGGGTTACCACGATGGCAGGTTGGAGGGTAACGCTGTAGCAGAACATCTCCAGAACACTTCATGGTCTTCTTAACATAGAGATCTTTGGATGCCTACTCGCTGCATTTACAGTTTCTTTGCAGGGGCGGCATCTTTTCCGCAACCCCAATCGCGAGCCTGCAAGCAGACAGATTGCGCGACAGTCCGCGCTATACCCTGCTCAACACTCCTCAACCCCAAATTTATTGTCCAAGTCCAAGCTTCGAAAGCCTCCTACCCTAAACCCTAAACCCCTAAACCCTAAACCCCTAGCCGCTGTTAGGGCTGGGCTGTGTTTGTGAACTCTGCAACGGTGACATGGAAGTATCAGTGCTTGATATTTTGAGAAATCCCTCAGCTTTGAGCCGAAACCCCCCAAACTCCAAGCCCTGCCTTCTCTTGCTTAGCTCTGCAGGTAACGCACTTGGCCATCGCCGTCGGCGTGTACCTGGAGTTGAAGTTACGTCCAGTGTACATATATATATATGTCATATGAGTATAGCAGTTTGTTAGTGATGTACGACTTACTTATTGCGGTCTCTGTTTTGCTTGGCGCAGTTCATCTATGGGTTTCTGGTACCGACATGAGAAGTGCGCGCCTCGTGGCCACAGGGTTCGGGTTGAGCGTTGCTGATTCAGTTTGGGGTTAATACCCATGTTTCGGTTCAATTCCCATGTTTCGGTTCTTAATACCCATGTTTCGGTTCAGCATTCAGCACCTATCGCTCAATGCTCTTGGCTCGGTTCTGCTTCCCACCGCTGCAGTACCTTGATAATTCTCCTTGCAAGTCCAAGGTACGGCACGGAAGCTGAAACGATCGTCAAGGCAGACTTGACAGTCATGGGGCTTCAGAGTGTAAGGGTCGGCAGTGGAATCACACTCTCTGCTTGCAGTGTTCCTCCCTCCCACCACCTCGGCAGCATTCATGACCTGGCAAGGAGGTCGAGTGGCTGGGTGTGAAGAACCAGGCCAGCCTTAGTTTTTGTTCGCATCTTTGAAGGTTTTGGGATGCCAGGTGATGCCAGGGTGTAGGTTAGGGTTCTTAAACCCTAAACCCCAAACCCCTAAACCCTAAACCCCCAACCCTAAACCCCTAAACCCTAAACCCCCTAAATCCTAAACCCTAAACCGTCCGCAACTCACAGACCGGCTATCCCAAAACAACCCTCCTAATCGAAAGGGGGACCGCAGATGGGGAGCTGGAAATTGTCGGATGCAGCGCTGATGTTCTAGATGTAGCACTTCTGGGCTGTATGCTTTTTGGAAGTGGGGCTTCTAATGGCGCACTTGATATTGAAAAAGGCGCTGCTAAAGTGAAAGATCGTTTCGAGGTGGAGACGCTGCTGCGAAGTGTCCTGGCCGAGGGAAGAGGCTTCCGTGGTAGAGGGTCTCCCAAGTCGATGCTTCGTAGATTCTTTCTGCTGTTGCTGGCTTTTGACGGTTTTGTGGTGGTGCTCAAAAAAGTTGAAGAGTTCGTTGCAGAAACTCAGGCGTTTTGGGCTTGCATGGCAGCGTTTGATAATGGTTCCTGAAGCCCGTAACCCTCACCAGCGAAATCCCGTGGAGTAGACTGGGAAGGTCAGCTTGTGCTTCCCTGTGCGTATGTCGCAAGGCGTCGTGCTTCCATATTGAGGGGCTTGGAGCCCACGAAACCGCACGAGCCTGCACCCCGAGTCCTCACAAAATGTTCTTCGACGTGCAGAAGCAACGCGAATCAGTTATGCTTTCGCAAAAGCCTCTCAATGCTGTTGTGGCAGTCGACAGACGCCCAGTCTAGACTCCACACCATCCCTGCCTTGACAGTATAAGTACCCATGTGGGTCGTTGTCAAAATTATGGTCCCTTTTTGGGTCCTTATTATAATATAATATTCAGGGTACCGAAAAAAGGGCCATAATTTTGACAACCACCCATGTGTCGGAGCCGCACGCAAGCCCAGGCGGTGTCGCCGGCCGCCGCGTCCTTCTTGTCTCCTCGCCAGGGTCTCGGTGGAATCATTCATGCCATGGGGTCTGTGTCCACCTCCTCGGCGCAAGAGCTTAAAGGTTTCATATGAGGTAGACTCCTTCGGCTGTAGTCTTGAGGGTTCAGAAGTGATGTGTTGAGTAAACCCCAATAGCCCCAACGCCAATGCCCAATGTCCCAGGCAAAAGCCCGTGGGCACCGACGCCACACCCAAACATTCAATAATTGCAAAGCTGGATGCCCAACGCCTTGAAATCAAAGCCACGAAATGCTCTTATGAGGATTGGCACGACCACGCCCCCGAAGGGCGACAGCAACAAGGCCGATGAGCGGGATTCCGCAAAGTCGCTTGTCACCCAGGGATGGCGTTACAGAAAGAGGTCTGAATATGTAATTAGTAAGAGTATTCCGTTCCAATGGTTGAGAAGTACAACATGCTCCGGAGCCCTGTTCTACTCATTCAGCCCTGTATAGTAGGGTTCTGGTAAGACTTTTCAGGCTCCTGGTCTCGGATGTCTAAGTGCAAGATGCCACGATGACGCAGGCTCCATCCTTTTTGCATACATACTACACGGAGATGAACTAAGTTTGTCTAGAGAGGTGTGTGCATATGGGAGTTTCCGAGAATAGGGGACCCTAATATAGCACCCTAAATAATAGGATCCTTATTATAAGGACCCCCAAATAAGGTACCCCCAATTTTTGGAAACTCCCATATAGGGCTCCTTTAGAGTTTTGGCGAGTCTAAACTTGGGCTGATCTTCTGGGGAACTAGTAACTAGTCAAGGACAAACCTGCTTCACATCTCGTATCATGTGGCGTGGCAGATAAGGGAGGTCATCATTGTTCGATGAGGGAGTCTGGCATGTTCAACCCCTGCAGCGACCGGGCATGCGTTGCTCATGCCAGCCAATCCTGCCACGAAGAAAGAAACCCAGCACATCCTGCAATCCCAAGCGGGGTGTCTCAGAACCAGGTGTGTTGATCTCCAAACCTCATAACTCCTTTGTGCAGCAGGCTTCTCAAATCCGTACTTCAGAACTTCTTCAGAAGTCTAAAGCGCACGGATTCTGATCCCAGAACTACACGCTCCATTTCGTTGATTTAACCCCCTGACCCCCAGCCTTAAACCCTGCATGCAATCTGCTGGTCCCCAAATTCTTCCAACTGTGCCGAGAAGGAGCGAAACGAGCAGCCTCATACAAAAGCTTCAAGGCCTAACTAACCATTGGTATTGGGGGAGCTAAGGAGCCAGGGATGATGATAATCCCTCTTAAATAAGGAGCTGAAGAGCCAAGGGAAGCCCCAAAACCACTGGTTAGCTAAGCTCAAAGCGGACTCGCTGGAGCGACGGCTCCCTCAATCCTAAACCCTAAACCCTCTATGAGGCTGCTCTTCCACATCAAGCCTGAAATCTCTAGATCTAATAACCCCAAAAGGTGCTCTTCTACAAGCCTAAATATATAAACCCTAAGCCTCAACCTATAAGCCCGAAACTTATAAGCCTTAAAACCGGCAAACCTTAAATTGCCTACACCCTACACCCTAAACTCATCCGAGTGTTCCAGCCCTACGGCCTTCCCCATGTGACCTTCGTAGTTGCTGCAGAACAGGAACGATAAAGAAAACCCTGAACTTACAAACCCTAAACCCTAAACCCTAAAGCTAAAACTCTAAACCCACAAACCTTGAAAGGTGCTCTTCTACAAGCTTCTCGCCGAGTCTTACTTGGCATCTGCAGCAGCGCCTCGGAGAATCCAGGGCTTCGGATTCGTCCTCAAGCTGCCCCACCCTGATGCTGATTTCGTATAATCAGCGGAGTATCATGTAATATACCGTCATATAGTGGGGTATCATGCCAGATAGTACCGTATAGCATAGCAACCGATAAAGTTCAGCACGCGGCTTAGGGGCATTTTGGCTGGCGGGATATCGAACTCTGTTGAGCCACCCGACGATCGTGATATCATGGTGGGGGGGGAGGCAGCCTTAGGGTACTATAGCGTAGATTTTATCGTCCTATGTAAGCTTATCTTCCCTTGTCTTGTATGATATTATATATATATACATACTGATTACTAAATTGCATTAGTTTATTCGAGTACATTGTAGTGTTTCTTACGCCGTATTAGAATCGGCTACATGGTATTATTCGGGGTTTGGACTTTGGGATGAGTTGTGCTCACTTAGGGGTTCAATTTCACGGCCACGGCAGTCGCGCGCTTTCTTCGTGGTTGAGGCCTTCGGCACCTTGAGGGCATCAATAGCTCCAGAGCACGAGGTCCAGCTGTACTGTAGGGGCCTAAGACCTATTTTAGTTATAGTATAAGAATGGGCCCCTAAATCCTATTCTAAGTATAAGGCCCTGGATTGCCTTTTTCCATTCTCTTCTCGTCAACTTGCATCTTTCACGTGGAGCTGCCGCCTTGTTATACATGCATGTTTAGATACATCTGTATTTTGATCCCTGGCATAGTGTACACGCGCGTGTCTGAGCTTGTAGACCTCAAGAAACCCCCCAAAATGCCCGGAGGGGCTCAAAACCCCGCAGAGGTGCCTTTCAGCATCGTGAAGCCGTTCCAGCCTTAGATTCCTTAGATCTCGTACGAGAAGCCTTGTCCGAGTTGCTTAGTGGAGTGGCTTGTCTTTGCTGTTGTGTCGGAAGGGTTTCACTTCGTGACCTGTCCTGGGAGTGAGAGGATGGCAGGCAGTCAGGGTTTGGCCGAAGTTCCTCAAATGTTTTGTGGTTGAGAAACCCAAATCCACCTCTGCATTCCAGTCCTCGAGCTCTGCACCTTAAAGGCCCGAGCCCCTGGAGGCTCCTAGAGACCGAAATCTCCAAGAACCGCAGCCCATGGAGTGCCACAAACTCCCAAGTTCTCAACCCAATATTCCCGCATGGAACGTTGAGCTTCAAGCCGAGAGCTGTTGAAGCTCCAGAAAACCCAGGTGTGGTTTGACGGATGCGCCGGCGGGCAACCGTAGCTTCCTGCTGGGGCACGACGACCCTCGGACAATGTTTAATGTAGGAACCTGATTAAGAAACCCTGGGCCTATAACCCGAAAATAGTAGGGTTCATATAAGGAACCCTAATAACGGCCCAAGGTTTCTTAATCAGGTTCCTGCATTAGGGAGTTCGAGGCTCTGTGCAGGGCAGAGCGTAGGAGTACGTATAACTATTCTTTAATTTTTGGTTCCTTTAATCCTTGAGAAACAGCTAAAATTAAAATCTTGCTAGGGGTCTATGTTCAGCATCGAGAAAGCTTCACACTGGAATTAGGGTTCGTTTTCTTTGGGTCGTTGTTGTCTGCTAGGGCTGTAGGTGGTTGTATAATTACTTACATGAATCAGCTTGAGGTGGCTGAGGTGGCGGCCGAGACGTCCTGACTCTGTGCCGATATTTCCAACCCCGAGTTTCAGAATTGCCCACAGCGAAGGTTGCCCGCACCATCCCGCACCTGTGTGGGCCGTGCCCCCCCAAAATTCCCAATTTCTGTTCTCACCGTGCACCCTGAGCTAGAAGTGTCATAGGCTCAGGAGAATTGCTTAGAGGGTTTCCGAGCGGCTTTTGTTGGTTGCAAAGCTTGTTGAAGATCCGGTTGTGGTTGGGGGAGGGGCTTCAGAAGTACTTCAGCCCAGGACGACAAATTCAGCGATTGGATGGCCAGCGGCACCATCGTAATTCCCAGCCTCTTGCCGGCATCAATTAGGAGATATGGCCCGTCAGGGTGGCATCGGAGCCTTGCCAAGCTCGAATCCTGTTTTCAGATCTTTGCTCGAGTTCGTGTCGCCCTAAAACACTCGCATCCCGACTACGATCCGCCTTCTGCAGCTTATGAAGCACAACTGCGCCCCAACTAAGCCCGAAGGAGCCGATGTGGCTGCAGTCTCTGCAGAGGCCTGGGGCTGTGAGATTCTTTAAGGTTCGACCTCTGTGGCCTGTGGCAAACATGTCGGGGTTCTGTGTTTTTGTATTAGGGGCTTTGGGGTTCAGGGCTCGTGGTTGCAGATGTCGGGTTTTGCATTGTGTAGGCTGCAGTGTGCGAGCTCGTTGCCGCATCTGTAGGCCCAGCATATTGAGTGATGGTGGGATTGTCCTTAGCATGGTGAATTATTGCGGGGTTGAGCAGTGGAGGGCGAGTTTGATATCGAAGCTCCAACGGCTACCTAGGCTTTTTCGTGGTAGGGTTCTGTGAATTGGGTTTGACGTTTCAAGTTATTGACTTTTGAGTGTGCGGGTGGAGGGCTTGTACGTGAATGCAGGCCTTCAGATGCTAGCAAGCTCTTCACGAACACGACACCCCTCCGTAGTCATGCTGAGCTATACACTTGTCCCCTCTTATCCCTTGACCTGAGACCCTGTGATCCGAGTATAACATGAGCCGACCCCTTTGCCAGCCTCGTCTTTGAGACAGGCCCTGCTCAACGCGCCATCCCCCACGATGCGCTTCGATCTCTGCGCCAAGGACTGCGCGTGCAAGTGGGCTCTCGTAGCAGACTAAGTTACTTAGCAGATGTTCCTGGTGTAATGCCTTCGCAAGCTAGTGTAAAGCTGTTCTGAGCTTCTTTCGGCCCGGTCCGGGCAAGAAGAAGTAGCCAGTCCATGAAAGCTCGTGTTTGGAGGGAGTGGAGGCGGATGAGGCCCATGGCCCGTTAGCAACGAAGATCGCTTCAGGTGTTCCTGCATCGCCGACTTGGCACTAATCACCCCAAACCCCAAACCCTAAACCTTAAACCCTAAACCTTTAAACCCTAAACCCTAAACCTTAAACCCTAAACCCTAAACCTCAAACTTTAACTCGGAGCCCTTACGCCGCCCAAGCCGCATGGTCCTTGGAACTGTGAGGCAGAAGGCTCTGGCCCACCGGCTCCACTGAGCTCAGTGCTCCAGGAGCGGAAGGGGACCCTTAATGGGGATCCCTACCCTATAATGGGCTATATAGTGGGTATATAATAGCTATATTAAGGGTATATACCTAGGGGTCTTTATTAAGGGTCACTTCCTGTTTGGGGTTCAGGGTTGAGGGTTCAGATTAGGGTTCAGGGTTTGGGGTTTTTGGGTTCAGTTAAGGGTTTAGGGTAGAGTAATATAGAAGCCTGAAGAAGTACCCATTCTATTCCGTAGGGTTCCTCACTCGAACCATAGTACAACATACCCCGCAACCCTATTCTCATCGTTAATGCCCCTATATTACTAGTGGGGAAAGTTCGGGGCTTGCGGTTCGGTTGGCAGGTGGAGGCCTTTCGAACTCTCCCGGCTTCAAACCTTTGGCTTTATGTTCGATGTCCGTACAATGTATCGCATGTATCTATATCTATATCTATACCTATGCCTATATCTGTATCTATATCTATGTACTATCTCTGATACATATCAGCTAGAAAATTTCATAACATATAAACTGGATGTATGATGTCCAGTATAGGATGCAGGAGAGATATCATATCCCACATAGTACAGTATACATTAGAGATGATTGAGCCAAAGGCGATGTGCTCTGTGCATGCTGCAAGGAGGAGTCGAGAAGTCAGGAACGAGTAGGCTGATATCTGTCTGACTGTATCTATAGCTGGCCTGTCTGGTTCTGAGTCGGGAATGGGGGAAAGGATCCCTATAGAAGTCCCGATATAATCCCCAATAGCAGTCTCCGCCATCCATTCCCAGATAGAGATACAGAAGTAACCATTTGCTTGTACCACTTGCCGCCAAATTCGCTTGGTTTCTCAACCCGTTCTCACCCTCTCTTTCTGGAAGGCCAGGATCACCATTGCCATTATGCTTACTATTATTTTCAGCCACTCTTGCTATTGCTAGGATTACTATTAGTATGATTTTCTGATTACTGTTGTTATCAGTGCGGTTGGTGACATTCGTAGCATTGCCACTGCTACTAAGCCAGGATGCCTTGTATCCTTGGCAGCGCCTGGGCGACGGAGTGGTGGTCTGATCTGAGCATGGCTGAACAAAGAAGAAGCCATCGACGAGTCTGTGAATCTTCATGAAGCCTCAACTCTGCCATATCTGTATAGGGCATGTAGGGGAATACTATTCAACAATTCCGACCCGCGTATCAGACTGGCGACCAAGCTCCCTCACTGGGCACCCAGAGCCCTTCATGCAAGCCTCAAGCTCCCTCAGGGTTTAGGGGCGTTGGGCTTGGGGTCTAGGGCTTGGGGTTTGGAATAAGAAGCCCCCCGAGAAAGCACAGAAGCCAAGCCATGAGAGTTGAGATTGACCGGGCCACTAGCTTCCGGTAAGATGCATCTGTTGGTTTGTTTTGGTTCTGGGAGAGCCTCCGGCGTGCAGATACGGGGGTTTCGGAAGAAGCCGTGCTTCGTCTCGGCGCGCGTATTGCAAAAGTCTTATGTTTCGGGAAGTTAGGGTCTAATAAGTCCAGTATAGGGGCTTAAATCATTATCAATACCATTTTGGGGGTTCCTTAAAGGTATCATGGGCCCCAAAACCCTATTCTGGTTATCAAGGCTTTTATACATCACTTAACATGAGAGTTTGTTCTTCCTGCTCCTTGCCCTGGCCAGCACGTCCCAGAGATCCGGACCCAAATTACAAGGCCAATTGCCAGATTGACCATTTTTCAGAAAGGCCCAAGTAAGTGTGTTTTGGAAACCTTTTGGTCCCAAACCTACCATGCTTTAGATGTCAATCCCGTTAGATCCTAACCCTAAACCCTCAACCCTAAACCCTAGACCGTCTCAACCCTGTACACAAACAAGCCAAGGGCAAGTGTTTAGGTAGATCTTCGAGGCTGTCGGCAGCCCATGAAGCTTTGGCCTTGGCAAGTTTAGACCCTGATTTTCGCTGCTCTGCCGGCCAAAAATGCGTGCGGCAGTCGATGTTACCAGTCTGATAGTGTTGTAAGAAGGTGAAACGGTATATGTGGCGGGTGTACAGAGCAGTAATTTGCACAACCGTGCATCCCCGAAGAAGCAATGCACAGTTGTACATAATCACGCCAATGTAGAGCCGCAATGCTAAGAGAGCGCCTAGCAGTTTGACATACCTGAGCACCATCTTGGAAGCACCGTTATGAGTCCAAAGCCCCACACCGTGGCGGAAGAACGGGGCTCCAACCCTCAATGCCCTAAACCCTAAACCCTAAACCTTGCACCCCAAACCCCTGTTGATAAAGCATCTTCGGGTCATAAACCTTCAATTGACTCACAATGATTCGAAGCTTTAAGGTGCGAAGCGGGCACCAACAAAGCCATAAAGCACCGCAAACTTCAAGGCCGCAAAAAAGTTGGAGATTAGTTTTTAGGTTTCACCCCAAACCCTCAATCCTACATGGTCTGAACCCCCACTCCGAAAGCCTCAAGACAAAGAAGTTTCGGAAAACAAGCCCCTTGCCGGGCCCAGATCTACTGGCTTTGAAGGGAAGGAATGTAAGTAGTTACCCTGAATTCAAGGTTTAAGGTTTTGGGGTTGTCTGGCAGGCTGAGAGGAACTCGTGCGGGCTGTTCATTCCCGAGAGTCTTGTTTCCGTCGGTACTGTATGGAGTCCTGCGAAACTTCCGCAGAGTGATGGATAGCCAGGAGATTTTGAGGAGGATAATGGGCTTAGAGTGGAAACTCGTACAGCCATAGATCCCGAAACCCCAAACCCCCAAACCTGAAGCCCCTTACACCCAAAACCAGGGTTTAGGGTTTAGGGGTTTAGGGGTTTAGGGTTTCCCTGCTGTTGAGGAGTGTTCGCTGGTACACAATCCAAGCCCATGCTGAAAAGGGTTTAGGGTTTAGGGCCTTAATCTCCAAAGGCTTGCAGAAGGCTTGAGCCAAAATCCCGTGTGCCGAGGTGAAGTCAGAGCTGCACGCTTTTCTCCCGATGGTAAGATGGTGCTTACAGGTGGGACCCAGCTGCCTGAAAACAATATAGGGGCCTTAATAATAAGAACAGGGGTCTAGGACCCACTGTACCATACATATAATAAAGAAGCCCCCCCAGGTAATTATTAAGGCCCCTATATGCTTCTACATCCAACACACTGCGATTTCTAGGTTCGCTTGAAGCCCATGATTGTAACCTTTTCCAGGCTTCTCCTGACGGCAAGGCTCCCGTCAATACTCCGAGCTTCTGAACCTCAAAGCACCATTCTCCCGAACGAAATCCAGTCTTTGAGCACGTTTACTTGGAGGATCATGGGATTTAGTAAGTATGGTTATAAGTACCTTAATTGGGGTTATAAGTAATTATAAGTATAGTTACCTTCATAATAACCCTCGTTACTGAGTGCCATGATCCTTTAAGTAGGGGTCTGAGAAGCCCTAAACACGCCCTGTTCCTCGTGGTTCGACTTCAGACTGTCAAGGGGAGAGTTTTGCTACAGCCGCTCCCCCTCGACCCCTAAGCCCCAATCACAGACTCCATACTGCCCCCTCACTCCCCAAGTCTTAGCATCCCCAAACCCCCAAAACCTAAACCCCAGCACCAGTTTCGCAGCTGACAGCTGCAGCTTCAACCCACCCTCCAACGTCTACCCGACGAGCACCGCAAGAGGACTGGGATTGCAAACAACACCATCCACACAAACATCCCAAAGAAGCCAAACCCTAATCCCTAAATCCTAAACCCTAAACCTTAAACCCTAAACCCTAAACCCTAAATCCTAAACCCTGAACTCAAAACCAAGCCTGCTTGGAAGGTGCTGGGGACGGCCTGGCGGCCCTTTGGGCTGCCAGCAGTGGCGAGCGAATCGCCACTCTGGACCTCCCCTTTGTGCTGTTTTTTGGGTTTAGGGTTTAGGGGTTTAGGGTTTAGGGTTTGGGGTTGGATCATAGGATTGTTTTTCGGGTTGAAAAAGTCCTTTTTTGGGCTCCTCTATTAGGCTTCTGGGGTTTAAGAGTCATAGGAATGTTTTTTGGGTGTTAAAATTCCCTTTAGGGTTCTTTTCAAGCTTCCAGGGTTTAAAGATGTTTAGGGTTTTAAGCTCCTTTAAGGGTTCCTTTAAAGCTCCTTTAAGGGTTCCTTTAAAGCTTCTATAGGAGTCGAGGCCTCGCAAGCCTTCCGTCGGAGCGTAGGCTAAGAGTGCTGTGCATTGCAGAAGTGGGGGTACCGTGAGACAGCCTTGTCCTTTTTCATGGTTTCACCAAAAGAATAAACAGACCGGCTAGTAGACCTTCTTAAATACTTCCTACTAAGGGATATAGGTATAGGGCTCTGTCTATTATTTCTAAAAGGACAAGGGTGCCATGAGAAGCCTGAATACCGATACTACGGTTGATGGACAAAATCCTGCATGACCCTAAGGACTCTAAACTATGGGAACTATGGTATAGTCCTTATAATGGGTAATGCAGGATTTTGTCCATCAGTAGTATTGCTAAAATGTTCCTGATTTGCTCCTAGTATACTATACCCCCCAAAACCCTGTGAAGGCAACATGCATGAGTGGTTCCGAACTCAATCCCCAGGCTCAATGCCCGCAGGGTTGTTAGAGTTCAGGGTCTATCGGATTTCGAGACGGCGAGATGTGGGTTCGAAGTGGGGGAGTACTGCTCTTTATGGGCTGCGATGTCTGGGGATCGGGGTCTTCATGGTCTTGGATCCCCAAACCCTAGACCTCCGAAGCTGGGCTTTTTGCGCAGGAAGGCCACCTAGACACCGTGAAGAGCGTGGATTTTTCCCCTTGCGGGCAGATGGCCCTTGGCTGAGCTGCTGGGGAGCAGCGGGGGCAGAGAGGCTGTGGAGCTTGCCAAAGCCATGCCCGAGACACTGCCACTACGTCCCAGTGTCTGCTTTTTAGTAACTCGCTGCCGGGTTGATGTTCCGGAAGCAGGAGTTGAGTTTGGAAATCGGGGCGAGTGGATTGAAGTCTTCATGTGGTGCTTGGCTCTGAGGCTCTGACGTCGCAACTTTTGGGTTTCGAGATCGAAGGTTTAATTCTCCCGAGGGGGACTCGCACAATGGACGGTGGTTGTGTAGCCAGCTGGGCCTTCTGCACGAACTAAATCTCGACATCCCAAAAGGCTACACGCATCCGATACTTCAGAACTTACTGCCTAGACCCTGCCTAAACCCCGAACCCCAAACCCTTAGCCCTTCTTGGAGGATCATGGGACTTAGTAAGTATGGTTAGAAGTCCCTTAATTGGGGTTAAATGTAATCATATAGTTACCTTAATAATAACCATAGTTGCTAAGTCCCATGATCCTTTAAGTAGAGCCTGAACCCCAAAGCCTCGAGCGGACGATGGGCTCCAAGGCCGTAACAGCCTCGGCAGACGGCACGGCACGGGCATGGGTGGCCGCCTCAGCGAGAGTTTCGGGAGAAACTCGGGGCCCAAAGACCGGCATGCAAGAGGATTTGGCGTTTGGGCTTGAGGCCAGCAGGCCAAGTCACAGAAGAGACAAGACTACGTACCCGACACAGACTGTAGTTGCGCGGATAAGCTGCCCTATGCCGGCAGCATGAATGGTATTTTAAAGCCGAAGTGCCATCCCCCACATAAACCGGAGTTGCCGCGCGAGCTTTTTGAATCGACAGCCTCCTCGGAGGTTTCCAGGGCCTGCCTGCTTCGGGTCTGAGTCAGTCAGCTTTAAGTCTTTGAGTTTCTCCGGTAACGCCTGTCCAACTGAACAACACTTGCAAAATCAATCGTCAAGTCTAACTATCCTAAACCCTAAACCCTATACCCTAAACCCTTTGTTGTGGGTGTGCCAAAGAGCAGATACAACCTTGGCATCCATCCGACCATCCATCTGCCAACCCAGCGGCCTACCCCACGACAACCCTCAGCCCTTAACGCCTTCAACCTGCTGAAAAATAAACACTTAAATCATCATGGGACTTAGTAACTAAGGTTATTCTTTGAGGTAGCTATACTCAAAGTTGCTAAGTCCCATGACCCTCCAAGCATGCTTCAGACCCGTCCGGAATGGTGAGGCCGTCCCTTCGGGAAAGCCTCTGCAGGTCTACCGAGGCCGCTAACTTTTCTTTTCGGAGGGTGAAGATTTTTTGGGGTCGGGCTCGGGCTTAGGGTTTAGGTTTCAGGGATGTGATTGCTGCCGGGGCCTTCTTCTCTCGGTGGGTTTTTATTCCACGTGCCTCATGGGACACGGTTTTTTCCCACCGCTCGTCTTTGCAACGTTTCACTCTCGGATTTAAGGTTCAGGGATGTGATCGTGTTGTTTGAGGGTTCAGGGCTTGTGAGGGAGGAGCTAGGCGGAGGCAGGGTTCTGGTGTCAGGCTTGCAGCTTTCAGGCTTCACGAGCCGGGCCTCCGGTCAGGCTTGAGTGACTCTCACCGTGGGGACAGGCGTAACGTGGCTTCTAAGACTTATTGAAACAGAGAAGGTGGAACCTTGGAGTTTAACCAAACCTCAAACCCTAAACCCTAGACTCCCTAGACCCTAAACCCTAAACGCCTTAATCCCTAAACCCTAAACCCCAAGCCCTAAACCCTAAAGCCCCAAACCCTAAAGCCCCAAATCGGGACCATACCTCCGCACCCAAGCAGCCCGGAGCTTCTTCGCGCTTTTGCCTCAAAGAAGCCCAAAGTGCTCAAGGAGCCCTACTTGAAGGATCATAGGGCTTAGTAACTAGGGTTATTATTGGGGTAACTATACTTATAGTTACTTATAACCCCCCATTAAGGGACTTATAGCCATACTTACTAAGTCCCATGATCCTCCAAGTACCCCTGTGGGCCCTAAGTGGCCCTCAACCCCGAAACCCTGGCAGGATAAAGTGCCGATACAATTTAACAAAAGCGCTTCCTAAACCCTAAACCCTAACCCTGAAACCGGAAACCCTAAACCTTAAATCCTAAACCCTAAACCTGAAACCAAAAGCCCTAATCCCTAAGCCCAAAGTGGCTCAGGACATAGCAAAGCCATTAGCTCCGTGAAGTTCTCGCCAGCCCAGCCCTGAGAATTTGCTGCAGGGGAACTCGGAGGTTCATGGGTAGTTATAAGTTTAAGGATCCTTTAAGGGCTCTATAGGGTTATAGGCTATAGGGTTTAGGGTCTAGGATTGGAGGGTTTCGGGTTTGGGGACTTATAACCCACATTACGGGACTTATATCCCCCTTTATAGCTACTGCTGAAGAAACAAACTTACTTCCTTTGTCCCGGAGCATGCCGCGGCAAGCACAAAACCATGGCGGCCACGCTTACAGAACAGCCCTCTACACAGACCCGAAAGGCTTTTTCCGAAGATCGTGAAAGTAAGAAGTAAAGTAAGAAGTACTGTTGATGGACAAAATCCTGCATGACCCTAAGGACTCTAAACTACGGGAACTATGGTATATTCCTTATAGTGGGTAATGCAGGATTTTGTCCATCAGCCGTACCCATGAACCTCCAAGAAGGGGGATGCTCGAAATCTCGAGACCTACAAGCCCTAAGCCCTCAAATCTCAAAGCCCTAAGCTTCAGTTCCACAGCTCTAAGCCCTAAACCCTACTTGAGGGGCAGGGGACTTTGTAAGCAGGTGATAAGTAGGGTTATTATTGGGGTAACTCCATTTAGGGTACTTATAACTCTACTTATAACCTTCTTACTAAGTCCCCTGCCCCTCCAAGTAATCCCATAACCGAAACGTAAAACGAACGCCAACAAATCGCCAGAACCTTAGACCCGGGCAATGTTCTGTTTGAGCGTTTGGTTGTGAGTTTCAACTGCTGGGGCTAGGAAGGCAGGGCTTGTTGGGTGTCCAGGACTCGTCAGGCTTGAGAATTGCGGGGAAGCCCGTGCTGGCAAAAGAGAGGGGTCTACTTGGGGGGGGGGGGGGGGGGGGCAGGGGACTTAGTAAGTAGGTTATAAGTAGAGGTATAAGTACCCTAAATGGAGTTACCCCAGTTATCGCCCTACTTATAAACTTACTTACTAAGTCCCCTGCCCCTCCAAGTAGATTATCTGTTCTTGGGTACCGCAAGGCAGCAACAAAATTCGTTCTACCTTTGTAAATCACTGGACAACATTGAAGCTAGACTCCAAGTCAGCGAAAGGGTATATCCCATCGCCAGACGGAACAAAGTACTGCAGCGTTTAGGATCGCGGTCTTGACAGAAGCCGCAGCAGGGCGGTCTGTGATGTACCCCTGGAGCCCTGTTCCCATGAGAAAGGTTCCTAGATTACTTACGTAGGCCCCGAGCCTTCGACCCTAAACCCTCGTAAATCCCTAAAGCCCTTCAGCCCTAAACCCTAAAACCTTGAAGCCTTGAGCCCTAAACCTCTTTAGCTCTAAACCTTAAACCCCTTAAACCCTAAACCCTGAGAGTGTCAAACCCCAAACCCTAAGCCCTGAACGCCTTAGACCCTAAACCCTAAACCCCTGAAGCCCCAAACCCGAAACGCCTGAGGCCTTAAACCCCAAACCCCTGAAGCCCCAAACCCCAAACGCCTTAAGCCCTTAGCCCTAAACCCCTTAATCCCTAAACCTGAAACCCTAACCCCTTGAGCCCTAAACCTTAAACCTTAAACGTCTAAAACCCTTAAGCCCTAAACCTTAAACGCCTAAACCCCTTAAGCCCTAAACCTTAAACGCCTAACCCCCTTAAGCCCTAAACCTTAAACCCCGAAACCCCTTAAGCCCTAAACCCTAAACGTCTAAACCCCTTAAGCCCTAAACCTTAAACGCCTAAACCCCTTAAGCCCTAAACCTTAAACGCCTAAACCCCTTAAGCCCTAAACCTTAAACCCCGAAACCCCCTTAAGCCCTAAACCCCCTAAACGCCTAAACCCCTTAAGCCCTAAACCCTAAACACCTAAACCCCTTAAGCCCTAAACCCCCGAAGCCCTAAATCCCTTAAGCCCTAAACCCCGAAACCCTAAACCCCCGAAACCCTAAACCCCCCAAGCCCTAAACCCCTTAAGCCCGAAGTCCTAAACCCTCTTTCCGTGCTGCGAGGATGGCGACCGGATTTTGACTGCGTCGGCCTTCGATGGCACGGCGCGTCTGTGGGAAGTGGCCGGGCGCCTCCTGGGGGCGTGGGTTTTAGGGTTTTGGGGGCTTTGGGTTCAGGGGTTTGGGTTTGGGGTTTCGGATTTCTGGGGTTTAGGGTTTTGGGGTTCAGGGTTTTGGGGTGCATGGTTTCCGATTTCTAGGTTTGGGTTCTGGGTTTTGGACTTAGGGGCAGGGTTTTGGGGTCCGGGTTTATGGTTTCGGGGTTTGGGTCTGGTGCAGGGTTTTGGGGTTTGGGGTTACTTGGAGGGGCAGGGGACTTAGTAAGTAGGTTTATAAGTAGGGTTATAATTGGGGTAACTCCATTTAGGGTACTTATACCTCTACTTATGACCATACTTACTAAGTACCATGATCCTCCAAGTAGGGGTTCGAACCGCGAAGTTGACCCATGCCACCTCTTTTCTGGTTCGTCTCGTCCTCCCAAAGGTTTTCTGTAGCAGAACCGATTAAACCCAATGAAGCCCGATAGGTCTTGCTTTAGGTCCGCTCAAGAGTACGGCACCCTTGTAAGAAGGACCTAATGTAGAGAAGGACCCATAGAACCCCTCCCAGTCTCAGAAAGCTGTACCCCAAGGCCAGTGGAACTTGCACACTGGTGATTCCTGGCGACGGAAAGGCTCGAGGACCTTGGGTGTTTTAGGATTTTTAGGGGGGGTTTGAGAGCTTTGGGTGTTGCAGTTTTCAGGGTTTGGTGTTTTAGGGTTTAGGATGCAAAGTTTTAGGGGTGTGGGCGTAAGGTTGTGGGTGGCAGAGCCTTTCAACCGATCGAAAGCAGGCTTGGGGATTCGGAATCTGGTTGAAATTTTGCGCCAAGGTTCCCTGGCTTTCGGACAGACAGGCTTCTCCACTTCAGGGGTTTAGGCCCAGGTCAGAGGGTGTTAAGGCCTGGGCTTCAAAGTTTTGCTGTCACTATTACTATTGCTATTACTATTACGACTACTATAACTATAGTACTATTAGTAGTACTATTGATATTGCTATTGGGATTTGGCTCCTTGGGTCAGGGCTTTGCAAAGTCGTGCCGCCCAAACGTCAAGGCTTAGCGCCTTGACATGACTGCAACCGGTGATGGTGCAGTCTTTGGTTTAACCCGTTTCAACATAAACCCTGCCCCCAACCCTATTTCAGGGTTCATGCTTTACCCTAAACCCTAAACCCTAAACCCTAAACCCTAGACCGCTTTGGCTAGATGTTTGGAGCTGCAGTTTGGAGACCGGGGGTTCCGGCTCAGGGTCTCGGGATTTGGGGATATGGGCTCGGCTTGGCAGCTCAGCTTTAAGTTGACTTGGAGGATCGTGGGACTTAGTAAGTATGGTTATAAGTCCCTTAATCGGGGTGATAAGTAATTATAAGTATAGTTACCCCAATAATAACTAATTATAAGTATAGTTGTTCCTTGCTTGTACCCTGTTGGAGGTCCTTCAGGAGCATCTCTCATCCCGTGTGGCGGAGTCTCCTTCCCTTGACGTCGAACATGAACACCCTTGGCCTGCAGTGGCCCCTTCGGCCACTCTGCGCCTGGAACATCTCCTTCCCTGTGCAGATACATTTGGACCTACGACTGATTTGACGTCCATGGCTTTACCTGGGTCTGTGGAGGTCTTCGACCTTGACTCACGGCAATGCTTGCTGCCTGGCACCGAGGAAGCTTTGGCGTCTATTTTTCGACGTGTTCCCTTTGCTGCGCTTCGGCCTGCGCCAGGTCTTCTTCCGCGCCCGGAGCGATTCGACTTCTGGGTTAGGCAAGGTTGCGTAGGACGTACCCCGTCTCCTGGTGAGACGCTTGTTGTCACTTCCGATGGGTCGTACTCTCCCTGTGATGGGGCCACTGGTTGGGCCATCACGTTCAGTGCTTTGGACGGATGTGGTCTGCCTGGTCAGTTTTTGGGGTGTGTTGGTGGTTCCCTTCATCCCTTCACATCGCATCTTGGTACTGCTGATGTTGGACCGGATGCTTACGATGCTGAAGTTGCTGGTCTGTTGGTAGGTGCCCTGGCAATCCTTCAGCTCCCCTTTTGTGGAGATGTCCTCTTCCGCTCAGATAATTCCTCTGCCCTGCACGGGGTGCAGGGTGTCTGTCAGATGCGGGCGTCGCGTCTCTGTGTGGCTGCCCGTTGCCTGCATGCCTCTGCCCAGGTTGTCTTGCAGGAGAACCTTGCTTACGCGCATGTTTTTGGACATTCTGGAGATGTGCCCAGCGAGCTTTCTGATGCTTTGGCCTCTACTTCGGCCCGCGATGGAGGGACGTCTGTTTTTGGCTGTGATTGGGAAGCACTGTTTGCGGATGGAGCTCTTCTGGCTCAGTGGCTCCCCCACTTCTGCATGGTGCGGCGTCGACCGTCCGAGCTGCCCAGTGTGCAGGAACGGCTCATGTCTTGGTCCCGGGACCCTGGTCAATGTTTGCTCACGCCGGATGAGGCGATGGCCCCCTTTTTACGCGCCTTTCCTATGTCTGATTCGCATGATCAGGCAGCAGGTTCTGATATGGCACTTACGATCGCCACTTTCAATGTTCTCTCTTTGCTCGATGGGAGGAGTGCGGCCCAACAGGGGCTCCATGGAGCGATTGGGAGACCAGCATTGCTTGCTCGCTCTCTCTTTGATGCGGGAGTTCATCTTGCTGGTCTGCAGGAGTGTCGCACCCCGTCGGGGCGTATGATTTGTGGTGGATATGTTCGCTTTGCTTCTGGTGCAGATGAGAGAGGCTGTTTTGGTCTGGAACTGTGGGTGAGTGAGCATGGGCCATGCAGGCCCGCTTCGGTCACCGTGCTGCACTCGCTGCCTACTCTCTTGATTGTCAGTTTGGACGTGGGGCACAGTTCGATGAATGTAATGGTTGGTCATGCTCCACATCGTTCTCATACCGCCGAGGCCAAGGAATCTTGGTGGAAGCAGGCGGCTCAGGCATGCCTGTCTCATGCTCGGGGAGCACCCTGGATCTTCCTCCTGGACGCGAACTGTCGAGTTGGAAGTAGGGAAACTCGGGCGATTGGGCCACACCAGGCCGATACAGAATATTTCTCGGGTGGATTCCTCCATGATCTCTGTCTGCAGCTGGATGTATGGATCCCGGCCACATTCAGTAGCTGCATGGTTGGGGATGGAGGTACGCTGCTACAAAAGCGAAATGGTGTGTTGGACCGCTCGGACTATGTCGGTATTCCAGATAGTTGGCGATCTGGGAGCTGTGCGGCGTGGGTTGACGCGTCCTTGTCGGCAGGGCATCGATGCGTGGACCATCTTGCGGCGATTGTCTCTGTTCGCCTTATCTTCGCTGGGCATGCCAAAGGTCTCCGCCGTGCCCCGCGATTGGACGCTAAAGCCATTGGGCATCCAGACAATCGCGATGCGGTGGTCCGGGTCATCCGAAGCGCGCCTCGGCCTACGTGGGATCGCGACGTTAGCGAGCATGCTGCGGTGGTGGTGGATCACCTGTATAAAGGACTCCTGGCGCTGTTCCCTTTGGAGAAGAAGCGCATGCGCGCCTCTTATTTCTCGGATCGGACCATGGCCATGCACCGAGCGGTGGCTAATCTGCGTCATCATGTCCGCTCGCGGCGTTTAGCCCTCAGGATGACGTATCTGCGCTGTGTATGGCTTGCTTGGCGCAGTGCGGTTGATTCCTTTACGGATCTGTTTTGTGGGCGCTGGCTATGGCAGCTGCGTGTTCGCTTTGCTGGCAGTTGTCTTCTGCTTCACCGTTTTGGGCTGCAGTTGCGGGCGGGCTGTCGGGCGGACAAGGCTGCTTACTTTGAGCAGCTAGCAGATGAGCTTGCTACGGTGCTTTGTCGAGAGTTGCACCTGGCAGTGCAGCGCGTTTTGAAGCCCAAGAAGTATCGCAAGTCCTCTATTGATCCTCTTCCGGCTCTGGAGCGGTCTGATGGCACGGTTTGCGGCACTTCACGTGAGGTTACTGAGGCATGGCGTGATCACTTCAGTGCCTTAGAAGGGGGGGGGTCCTTACCTCGCCTTCTGTCCTCGTTGCCAAGTGTAGGGCCGCCCAGGCTGAGGCGGAGCTGCCGGACATCTTGGATGTCTCTGAGATGCCTTCTTGGCTGTCACTCGAGGCTGCCTTTAGACATGCGGCGCCAAGGAAAGCGGCTGGACCGGCTGGACCGGATCTCCTACCGCCAGGGTTGTGTAGGTATTTCAGTGTTCAGCTTACGGACCTTTTCTGGCCATTGATGATCAAAACTATATGCCAGTCTGCCGAGGCTGCTGGTATGAAAGGTGGCATTATGTATCATATCAGCAAAGGGAAGCCTGGAGCGCGCAACACGTGTGACGCTCACAGGGGCATACTGGCGCAGAGCTGCTTCTCTAAGGTTTTCCATCGCTCATTACGCGGTCTTGTTACCGAGCATTGGGCGAGCCATTCCTTGCCACTCCAGCTTGGAGGTAAAGCTGGCTGCAGCGCGCTCTTCGGCCACATATGCTCCCGCTCTCTGTTGGAGTATGCTCGGAGGCAGAAGCTGTCTGCTGGTTTGATTTTTGTCGACCTTGCGTCGGCTTATTACGCCGTTGTGCGTGAAACCATTGTGGGTGGCTCGCTTTCCGATCGACCGATTTCGGAACTTGCTGGTTCACTGGGCCTGGAGGACACTGACTTGCAAGCTTTGCGTCATTACGTTTCCTTCGAACCAGTGCTGCAGAGTCAAGAAGCATCTGAACTGTTGGTGTCCCTCACGCGCGAACTGCACCGTCAAACGTGGTTCGTTATGGCAGAAGATAACGGCCTAGTTGCCACCGGGCGTGGCACGCGCCCCGGTGGCACGCTGGCTGAGATTCTCTTCAACGTGCTGTTCGCCAAAGTGTTGGCGCGTCGGGACTCGGGCATTTTGCGAGACTGTGTGCCGGTTGTTCCTTGGAGGGGTGATCGCAACCCCTTTCGCGGTGCTGACGGGGATGGGGCGCGAGATGTGCGGATCAGCGACTTCGTTTACGCTGACGACCTCTGCACGCCTGTTGTCTGCCGTCAAGCGTCTAAGTTGCGGGGGACGGTGTCGGCTGTTACGGCTGATACTATGGATATTTTGGCTCCACATGGTTTGAGGCCAAACCTGGGCCCTACCAAGACAGCTGCTGTTGTGGCCCCGCTTGGCGATGGATCCAGAGCTGCGAGACATGAGATGTTTGTCTCCTTAAAGGGGCGGATCCGAACACCAAGAACCTCCTTTGGTTGGATTTGGTTCCGAGATACCGCCACCTTGGTGCACTTGTCTCCTACGATGGGCGTGTTGGGCCAGAGGTGCGTCAGCGCTTGGCCCTTGCCAACGCTGCGTTCCGAGAAGGCCGCCGAAAGCTTTTTGCGTGCAGGCAGGTTCCTATGCCTCGCCGGGCGCAGCTCATGCGTAGCCACGTCCTTTCTGTCTTGTTGGTCGGTGCGGGTAGCTGGCCTTTGTTGGGTAAGCAAGATTGGCGATCGTTCTCCGGGGGTGTCCTGGGTTTATACCGCCAGATGTTAGGGTTGCGTGCAACGGGTGACTGGCATGTCACGGAGAGTCAGCTCATCTCCCGTGTTGGGCTCCCGTCGCCTGCTGCTTTGTTGCACATTGAGAGGCTCCGCTTGTTAGGTCAGTTAGTTCGCAGTGCCCCTGACCCTGTCTGGGCCTTGCTTGCGTGGAATCTTCCGTTCCAAGCTGCTTTGAGAGAGTCGGGCGCTTGGTTTCTTTCCCGTGTTGCGGCGACTACTGGCCTAGGGCCCATCGACACTGACTGGGACTCTTGGGTTGTGATTATGTCCCAACAGCCAGGTAGGTGGAAGGGCATCCTTAAACGTGCCGAGGCTTTTGACCTGGAATGCTCGTGCTTGCGTGCTACCTTCGACTCTGTCGGAGTGTTTGGCCTTCCCAGCAATCTGAGTCTGTCTCTCCTCTCGAGGGAATGGAGCATGGGTGCCTTGTTTGTGGGGTCGCGTTCCCGACCTTCCGACAATGGGGCACTCACGCGCAGCGTGTTCATGGATATCGTAATGTGGCGACGAGGCTTGCCCAGGGCCGACAGTGTGCTGCGTGTGGCACTCTATATGCCTCCACTGCTAAGCTTCGTATCCATTTCATTTCCTCCCCTCGATGCTGTCACTACCTCTTGGAGCACGGAGCTCCTTCGATAGGGGAGTTTGCTGGGAAAGATGGTCATGTACAAGCACCTGCTGTCAGGTTGGGTACTCAGGTTCGGGGCCCGAGGCCGGCTGAGATCAGTCATGACCTCTTATTGGCCCTTCGTGCCGTTACGGTTGCTACTGACCAGGATATTTTGGACCTGGTCACTACTTTTGTTGAGCCTTGGCCCGTCCTCCACCGTACGCTCCGTACGTGGTCAGAGGAGGTTCCTCCGGGTCTTCTGGCTGATGCAATAGCTGATGTGCTTCTTGTTTTCTACCCGGAGCATCTGTGTTCCCACGTGGGGGGCAAGCTGCAGCACCACGGAACGATGCGTCCTTTTCTTCCTCTCCTGGTGCCTCCTGTTTTCCGTGGCCCTTTTGTTGACCTCCCGGTCTACTGGCACGGAGATTTGGTTCAGGGTTGGATTGCTGACTGGAATTTGGATGCATCTTTGTCCCTTCGTGCTGACCTGGAAGAGATGCCGAATGCGGGGTATGCCTGTGGTGGACTTTGTGTTTGCTTGGCGCCCCCTCCTTCTCCTGATTGTTGCCTTTTGAGTCCGAGCTCTAAGTCGTTACGAGAGTTGCGTAGTCATAACTCGTGGCTTCTAAAGCTCCTCAAGGCTGTTTCCTGCCTCGTTCGCACTGCACAGAAGGGAGCGCCGGTCTTCGTGCGAATTCCGCTCGCTGCTGGTCAGCTTGAGCCCCTCTCTTCTTGGCTGCTTGCCATTGCACAGGACTCTCCGAACGAGGATGCCCGAACATGTTTCACCGTCGAATTCGTAGCTATAGGCACGTCGTTCTGACTTTGCGCCTGCCCTAGCAAAAAAAATAGTTACCCCAACAATAACCCTAGTTACTAAGTCCCATGATCCTTTAAGTTTAGGGTTTGAGGCCCAGGGTTGCCCGGTCTTGCTTGAAGGATCATGGGACTTAGTAACTAGGGTTATTAGTGGGGTAACTATACTTATAACTACTTATAACCACAATTAAGGGACTTATAACCATAGCTACTAACTAAGTCCCATGATCCTCCAAGTGCACGTAAGGGTCAACATTGCTTTGGGGTGCCAGATCCAAGCGAAGACACGCCTTCACCTGCGACTTCGCGACGGCAGCCCTGGTGGCTAGACCGAAAAGCACCGACAGCATCGGGAAGCTTCGAAAGCACAAAGCCCTACCTACCAAATTGAGCTTCCTCCCTGAAGCTAGTAGCCGGTACAATGCTAATTACATACACCATGATGTACTTTAATATTCTTCTACATGCTCTATGTCAGAATTTCCTATATATTTTCTTTAAACTATACTATACTGTGGACCCTCGTAGGTCCCAAGACTCCAGAAGCTTGCAGCCCAAAAAGTGAACAGCAGGTGGTAAACGACGCAGTCTTTTCGCCCGACGGTCAGAAGGCCACCGAATGTTCCCTAGCCTAGGAGGAGCCCGACGCACGCAAGAGGGTTTCGGAAGTTCAGGGGGTTTCGGGTTTAGGGTTTTCGGGTATCGCGATTTGCAGGATTGCGAGGTTGAGAGTGGGCTTGCTGTCTTCTTGGATGGCTGGTGAGAAGGATCGCAAGAGCGACCCAGATCTCTGAACCCTATCCTCATACTTGCCGCCCTCACAGCTTCTGCAGCATAGCCTCCGGCTAAACCTAGCGTGGCAGCATCGAAACTAACCGTAGTACCCTGTATCTCCTGCCACATAGCTGCCTAGCAGGTGCTGTTGGCCTCCGCCAGTGACAGCCTCCGCGTTTTCGGAGCCTTTGCCCCAGGCTCTGCGAGGATTGGCCTGCAGGGTTTGATGCTGAGGCTGAGGCAGAGGGTCGGGGTTTAACATGAAGGCCTTAATAATTTAGAACAGGGTTATAGGCCCATTATACGGCAATTGTAGTAAGGAACCCCCAAGATAGCATAGGTACTTTATTAAACCCCTGTATTTTAGGCTTTCTGGTCTGGGTCTTGGGAATCTGAGCCTTAAAATCCGAATCCTCGGGACACAACACAGCCCCTTGAGCAAACCAAATTCACTTAGGCTGAAGATGGCGAATGTGCCAGCCCCTCAGATCTCGGATGGAGCGCACGACCTCGGCGTCTGCAGTCTTCCCTAATGTGCAGGGTGCTTTGACTTGTTTTTTGAGGAGGCTCGCTCGTTTTAGTGATATTGGGCCTGCGACGTGGGGCATAGTTGCTGCCGACTTCTCACGGCTGCTTAGAGCTTAAGATGCGTCTGCAGGGAGCTGTAAAGCCGAAGTAGGCTTGCTCCAAAGCTGTCAACACCCCGAAACACGAAAGCTACTTCGGCTGCGGTTCGCTCGGCCTCTGAGTGCTTTTGAACGTGAACTAGGGAGGCAGAGGCTGCCCACCGAGTTGAACAACTTGAGCGTGTTTTTTTTGGTGACTTTCCGGAACAGTCTTGTTGGTACTTTCCCAGAGGAATTTGGCTTCTTCAGAACCAGGCTCTGAAGGCGTTGCAGGATCAATCTCTTGAGACTCTCCTCTCAGGTCACGTATTCGTGAGGTGAGAAACACCCTGCTCGTTGAGGATGCTGATTCGTTTTTTATTTATTTTTGTTTGTTTGTGCTCTTTCTCGTGGGTTCTCTGCAATTAGGACAGCTGCGGCAAGGGGAACTTAGGACGGAAGCTGCTTGAGGGTGACACAGAAAAATCACCAGGTCGTGTGTTAGCCCACTTCCTGCATCTGGAGCATCGAGTGCTGACTTTTGGTTTCTTTCAGGCTGAAACCCTCAGGAGTTTGCACGCGAAACGAGAACAACACTCCACACTGAGCATGGGTGATCGCCTAATATAGCTATTATATACCCATTATATAGCCCATTATAGGGTAGGGGTCCCCATTAAGGGTCCCTCCTCTTCCCCTTTGAAGAGAAGTTCCGACGAAAGGTTCTGACCCTCTCTGGGCACGAAGACTGGGTGGGAGCCTCTGACTGGGCTCTCCGACATGACGCCTTCAGTCGGCCCACCTAATTCTCAAAGAGGTAGTTTGGCGCCTAAGATTCCGGGGTGCTTAGAGTATCATCTGCAGCTGAGGTCTGTGTAGCTGTAGGAGATGCAGCCCGAGGACTGCCAACACATCCCGGGTTTGCTGACCACGCAGGTAGCCTGCCTCGTCCGTGATCTTAGCCCCCAAACCAACAAGCCCCATGTGCAAATCCCCGCCTTGCAGCCCGGGACCCTCAGCAAACTTGTCCAAGACCCCGCACTTGGAGATTGAATGCTAAGCCGTAAAAATCTCGAATACTCATCATGATCCTTTGGAACTTTTGGCCCAGGGGGAGGCAGAAATCCCACTGCCAAACCTGTTTCGAAGTTCATAGCCAGCAGTTTTTCAGATCTCGGATCCTGGCCCCAACGCTTGCTACGGTAAACCCCAGGTTCTCCCAATACCCAAGCACCAAGCCCCGAATCACGAACAGCAAAGCCTGCACACTAGACCCTCGACCCGAAACCCCAAACCCTATAACCCTAAACCCTAAACCCCTAAACCCCTAAACCCCTAAACCCTAAACCCCTAAACCCTGAACCCTAAACCCTAAACCCTAAACCCCCAAACCCTAAACCCTAAAACCCTGAACCCCAAAACCCTAAACCCTAAATGCCAAATGCAATGATCCACTTCTTCTGCGCGTCCCTTCTGCTGCTTCGGGCTTCTGGAGCTTCGCAAGATTCTGCAACGGCGGCCCGGAGGGTGCTTTTGGGTTTGAGTTTTAGGGGCTAGGGCTTTGGGTTTAGGTGTTTAGGGGTTAGGGTTTAGGTGTTTAGGGGTTAGGTTTTAGGGTTTAGGGTCCAGGGGTTAGGGTTTCGAGTCGAAGGTTCAAGGTTTTTCAGGGCCCAGGTGAGGGGTGGTGGGCGCGTTTTGAGGCTCAGGGGTTCAAGATCCTGGGTAGAGGCTGAGGCATTTCGCGGATCGGCTAGGGTTCGTGGTTTCAGGTTTCAGGTTTCAGCATCTCGAGGTTTTTGTCTGCATTCTGAACCTCGCGCTCTTGTTGCTGGTGGTGATCGTCGTGCTCAAACCCCGGGCAATGCAACATCAAAGCCCAGATCGAAGGCCCCAAGCCTAAGCCGTCAATCCCAAAGCCCCAGCAGCCCCAGCAGGTTTTGGGGTACTTCCGAAAGCCGAGTCTGGACCCTGAAAGCGTCGACGGTTTTGAGTCTGGACCCTGAGCTCCACTGCTGCGAAGCCTGAAGTAGCATCCATCAGGTGACATCCCCTGCAAAGCCGAAGGTCCTGAAGAGTCGAACTCCAGAGCCAGAAAGCCCCACAGCCCCGGAATTCTGAAATCCCGACTGTAGCCTTTCTACCCCGAAGAGCCCAGGCGCTGTTGGATGATAGCTGTGGCGATGCGCCTGTGTCCCTGGTGCAATCCAGGGCATTGGATCGAGCCTGGACAGCTCTAGCTTTGGGGTTGTCGCAGGGGGAGTTTGGGGGCCTTTGTTTTCTTTTTTTGGGGCGGCTTGGAGACTCTGGAAATTCTTGGGCTCATTGAGTTGTGGGGGTTGTTTTACGGGATGTATAGTGTATAGTAACGTTAACTGTACTGCAGACTATCGCATGGCACCTCGGTGTTACGATGTACGGCTCGGAGGGCAGCTGGCTCGAGGTCCTTCATGCGTTGCTTGTTAAATTTTGCGCCATTTCGCTTAGTTTAGTATATGCGGTACACTCCCCCACGATTGGACACAACAGTCTCAAGCCTGAAACCGGCTTCTTTCGTACCTGTTGCTAGAAAAGTCCAGGTTTGTGTAGGGCTCTGCATTTTGGTGTCCCTATGTATGGCATGTATGGGTACTTCTCTGAAACAGGGTCCCTTCTTAGGTCCCCAAAGTATTACGGCGCCCTTCTGAACAAGACGCTGAAAGGGACCTCGATTAGAGAACTACCCATATTCCTTTTAAAGGGGAACTCTTGGTCACAGGTACGCCGTTTGACGTTGAAAGGCCTTGGAAACTTTGCTCCGGGCTCGACGAGATAAGCCTAGAAATCTGCACCAAACCAAACCCCGAACCTCAACCCTGCAACCCTAAGCCTTTGTCACAGTTGGGTAACATTTTACATTTTCATGCGTACTGAAACCCAATAAGGAACAGAACTGTACATTTTTAATCCTAACCCAACCATGAACTAGAGCCCCTTAACCCTAAATGCACCCTCAACTTTCAACAGATCACTTCAGCTTCAAGAGGAAGCCACGGCCGAGGCTACCCCAACCCCGACCCTCAACCTTAAGACCCTAAACCTCAAACCTGAAAATCTAAACCAAACAAAAAACCTGAAAATCCTGAACCCTAACCCCGAAATCCTGAACCTTGAACCCTGGGCCCTAAACCCTAGACCCTCAACCCTAACCCTGAACCCTAAACCCTCAACCCTACACCCTGAACCCTAAACCCTAAATCCTCAACCCTGAACCCAGAACCCTTTCAGGCAGGGCGGCCTCTTCTCAACTGCGGAGCCCTCCCTGGGAGCAGGGCTTCTACTTCGCACCTTTGTTCCACACTTGAAGGGTCATGGGACTTAGTAACTAGGCTTATTAGTAGGGTAACTATACTTGTAATTACTTATAACCGCAATTAAGGTACTTATAACCATAGTCACTATAAGTCCCATGATCCTCCAAGCACCAGTGGGTTGGTTTTTGAAGTCTCAGGGCATCCCCAGGGATCATGGTGAGAACAAGGCCCAGGCTTGAGGGCCGTCCGTGTCTCTTCTTTTGGGATTTGGGTTTGGGGGATCTCGCGCTCCCAGAAACAGGCCAGTTTAGGGTTTTAGGGGTTTGGGGCTTAGGGTTTAGGGTTTGGCTTTGGTTTGGTATGCTTCTTACAGAGTGTTTGGGTCAGGGCTTGAAAAGGTTTTGCAAGACCCTAAACCCAAAATCCTATAACCTAAACCTTAAACCCTAAATCCTAAACCCTAAACCCTAAACCTTATCTCCTAAACCCTAAATCAGCTTCTTCTAGCTGTTGGAACTCGCTCTCACGGGGAGCGGTCGTGCAACTCTTCAGCCTCGGATGGCTTGGCTTGTGGTGAACATAGGGGCCAGGGTTTAGGGTTTAGGGTTTAGGGTTTAGGGTTGATAGTTAGACCAAGGTTTTGGGGGCTTATGTCTCAACCACAATAAGGAACCCCAAGCCCCAAACTCGAAAGTATTGTGTAGTTACGTCAGGCCTCTATATCGCAAGTCGACCATACTCGGAAGACCCTGGTCGAGGGTTCTGCTGGGTCGGAATGACTAGAGCACGCCAGGTAGACACCCCCCCAAACCCTGGTAAACCCTACGTAAAGGATCATGGGACTTAGCAACTAGGGTTATTATTCAGGTAACTATACTTAAAATTAAATGTAACCCCAATTAAGGTACTTATAACCATACTTACTAAGTCCCAAGATCCTCCAAGTAAACCCTAAACCCCTTTGTGGTCTTCAGCCCAAGGTTTTTGCAACTTCGTGGTTTTTGGGACCTTGGGTTCTCTTCGCCACATGAGGAGCACGGAACTTGATTGAGGCCACATATGTTAGAAGACCTGTGGAAAGACCTCACCCAACTCCGCACAAAACCCTGAACGAAAAGCCGAATCGCAGCAACAAAGAAGCCTTACCCCGTCTCACCGCCGCATCTTGATACCCGAGCCCCCCAGCCAGATTTCACGTGCAAGATCATTCCTACCATGCACGCCAGCAACACCCTGAGCGCTACGGCGGTCGAGGGGTTTAGGATTCTTTGAACTGTTCGGGTGTGCAGGGTTTAGGGCTCAAAGGTTCCAAACTCTGTCGAGTCACTGAGACTCCTGTGGGCTGTGAGTGAGTGAAGCATATGGTTCCGGAAGTCTGCATTCAAGGGGGGGAAGCTTATTGACTCACACTTGTAGGGTACGGGTTCCAGGTCACGGAATTTCGCCCCTCCCGCCCCCAACACACAACAGGAACTGCGACACATGAGAAACGAGGGGTTAAACGGGACTCTTGAAAAGCAGCTCCGAGGTAGGTGCACACCATAAAGCTGGCAGCCAACTCCTGCGGGATGTGATGCGACGCTCAGCAGAACTGGCCCAGGGCACATGGTTTAGGGTGTGCCGAGCTTTTCTCGTTTTAGCTTGCCGACAAGGTTTGGGTCAAGTGAGCAAGTTTCAAGATTGTGCGATGACGCTGCTGCTGCTGCTGCTCCTGCCGCGGCTCTCGCAGCTGCTGCTGTTGCTGCTCGCTGCACCTGCTGCAGCTACAACAGCAGAAGCCGGGATTGTATAAAAGCCGCGCCTTCTGGTTTAATTAGTCTCGGCATGTCCCTATTGGGCTGGTTTCCATTGTAAAGCGATAAGAAGAACAACACATTGTAAAACGACGAAACATGGAAACAGCGGTAGGAAGCAAAAGGGACACGGATTGCTACACGGGGTTGTATACAACCCCCAGCTACACTTAATTCGGAATAGGTTCCACGACGACGTTCTATGACGACTAGTAACTAGTACTCGTCGTCATCGTCGTCGCAGTAGCAGTAGCAGTAGCAGTAGTCGTAGTAGTAGTAGTAGTAGTAGTAGTTGTAGTAGCAGTCTGAGTCGTGGTAGTAGGATTAGGAGTAGGAGAGAGTAGGAGCAGGAGTGGGAGTTAGAGTGGGAATGGCAATGGGAGCGGGAGTGGGAGTAGTAGTAGTAGTAGTAGTAGTAGTAGTAGTAGTAGTAGTAGTAGTAGTCGTAGTAGTAGTCGTAGTCGTAGTCGTAGTCGTAGTCGTAGTCGTAGTAGTAGTAGTAGTAGTAGTAGTAGTAGTAGTAGTAGTAGTAGGTCGCACCAGTACTGTGGGATTCAATCTCTTAGTCAGTAGAGTCTGCACGCCGTGCATGAACACGTACGTACGCGTGCTGCGGACCGACTGCATCCATTATTTTATGGATGTACGGGTAGGTTGCATGTGCATATTAGTAAACACAGAATAGTAGTAAAAGTTCAGTCGAACGAGCTGGCAGTATAGATACACATATGCACTCGCATGCACATGTACAGATGTACATATACAGATACGTATGCAGATACACATGCGCATATATATTTATACATGTTCATTCGTGCATATATATGTATATATATATATATATGTATATCTTTATGTATGTGTATACATATGTAACGTACAGATGTGTACGCACAGACATGTATTCATGTACATACACATGCACATGCGTGTACACATATACAGATACAAGCACAGCCAAACACAGTCATACCCTTACACATACAAATATACGCACATATACATATATACATATATATATACACGTGTATACATATATACATATATGCATGTTTATGTTCATGTACATATACACAGACGTACATCACTCCTCCCACGTTGTGCTGTTGGATAGGTTTGAGACAGGTGCTCTCAGAGTTTTGGTTTGAGGCATGATGCTTGGTGGCTTCCCATCTTGAGAAGCTGAAAGGTTTGTGTTGTTGTGGGCTTTGCGGGTCAGGACACGGCTTTGACGCCTTGGGCGCCCCGGGGTCCTGCCGCTGGGGAGGCTCAGCCTCTGACAGCTGCTGGATTGAAACAGATTCAGAAGCCCGATACTCGCACCCTACTTCCAGTTTTTGTTAGCTTTGAATGAGATCTAGGTTTCGTTCGCGCTATTTGTGCACATTCGGTGCCAGCTTCAACTGCGAGAAGCTTAGTATCAAGTGGCGGTCTTAGAAGCCACGTGTGCGCCTAGACGACACGGCTGCTTCCGCTTTGATCTGAAGTCCCTATGCCCGAAACCCCTAAACCCTAAACCCCTGGACCCTAAACCCTAAACCCCTGTACCCTAAACCCTAGACCCTAAACCCCTAAACCCTAAAACGGACAACCAAACTCCCAGCCCTGGCCGGCGTCCCTGAGACCTGGCCCGACTCCGCAGTTAGGGTTCAAGGCTCTTGTCGTAATATGGTATACTGTAATATACGCTTACTATAGCATATAGTATAGTATATCGTACTATGCTACACTATACTATACTATACCATGCTATACTACACTGTTACTATACCTTGCTGCTACTATACCATACCATACGCCATGCTATATTCTCCTTTGTGATAAACTGTATCATACTAAACTCTACGATACTGTACCGTTCAGAGCTCAGGGTTCAGGGAGACTCCAAAACACCTTAAATTATCTTAAGGTTCCTAGTGTAGTTTAAGGGATATTCCTTAATCAAGGGGTTTTGGAGACCCTAAACCCTAAACCTTAAACTCTGGGGGGGTAGCTCCGAAGTCTTTGGGTAAGGCGCTGAGCACTAGGAGCTAGGGATCTGGAACATGCCTGCCCTTGTGTCTCGTTTGGGTCTTGGAGGGTTTAGGGGTTTGGGGCTCTAGAGTACGTTAGGTATTTATTTGCACGCCAGTCGGCTTATGATAAAGCCCCAGCTGCAACACCATGAGTCCGAAGCCCGAAGCCCCTTCAAGTGACTAGCCCTTTATTCTGCAATTGCTAGGTTTGCTGTCGCCGCTGTCGACTTTTTTTGTGCTGATCGGTCTGTGCCTTTTTCTTCCTCGTCCGGTTTCATGAAACCGCGAGCCGCGTCCCGAGGCTTCCTGGTGGGTCTACAGATGGGTTTAGGGGCTTGGGTTTAGGGTTTAGGGGCTTGGGGTTTAGGGTTTAGCCACGTCAGAAATCATGCATTTCGGTGTAAGGTTGCTTCTTCCAGCATGCTTGACTCCGTTCATAGGTAGCCCCACCTTCTGAGTATATATATATATATACAGATATATGTGTATATATATATATATATATATACATATGTATATACATATATGTATATATATATATATATATGTATATATATATATATATATATATATATATATATACACAGATTTTTTGCAGTCTTTTTGCATATATACCCACATCGATTGTTTCGGCACCTCGTACAAGCCCCACAGCCGAGGTTACATCACCACAGCTCCGCACGACGAAAGGTGCCAAGGGAACCCGAATGCTCCTATCCGCCGCTTGTTTTCGGACCCACTAATCAAAGAGGGATGGTTGAATTCAGGCTTGCTTGGGCAGTACCTTGTCAGATGGATGAAAGAGCAGGAGCACCCATCGATGAGTATGACCGTCTACCGCGTAAAAGACGCCAGTAGCTCAATAGGGAGTGGGATTCTTGCGTGCCTTGACCCTCAACCGTAAACTCTCCATCTCATGGTGAACTGGAGGTCATAACTTCGCAACACAATTGAGGGTCTACGGCTTAGCTTCAAACCTCTGGAACTCTGAGCTCCATACCCGAAAGGTTCGAGCTTAAACCCCACGTCCCAGACTTCTGCCGCCACTTTGAATCTCAGAATGGGACAACAATGCGAAGATCGCAAACTTCCTCGCGGCGAAAGCCATGGCCGCTTCTCGTGGCCAGAGCATCCGGGGGGCACACTCCGTGAGGAAGCCCAAGGCGAAATGGGAAGCTTGGGGTTGGGAGACACACTGCAGCAGAATAATCAGAATACAGGTTATAATAATGACAACAGTCATCATCAACTCTAAACAATGACCATTATGCCAAGTAGCAGGCAATGGTAGCAAGGCAGTGGTCAGTAAATGTTAGCAACGATACGAATCGCCACGAGCCGACAGCAAGACCTGAAACAGGTTTGGGGTTTAGGATTTAGGCAGCACTGTTACCAATAACAGCAGGAATAACGACAGAGACCCTAACATGCACCACCTTCACTCTGTCTGGTGTTTCCTTTTCCTGTCCGTCTACCTGTCATGTTTCTCTCCTTTTTTCACTCTCTACCTCTCTACCTCTACCTCTCTACCTCTCTACCTCTCTACCTCTCTACCTCTCTACTTCTCTACCTCTCTACCTCTCGACCTCTCGCCCACTACCAACTGGGCAGCCGTCTCGGCTTTCACGTCTTCGGAACTCCCGGTAGGATTCCGTTTCTCTTGAAAGATGCCCTAAAACCCTAAACCCGAAAGTAGCTTGCAGGACATGCTTGTCTCCGCATACTGCTACCACCACCGTGGGAAGGAGCCGTGGGCAGGCTATGTCCGACGGCTGCACCATTGAATTTTGCTAGAGCTGCCGTAGAGTGAGATGTCTTCTAAGAGGTATGCTTCTCCTTGCTTTACCCCAAGGACGCCTCGTCCTTAGCCCAATGACCCGCACCTCTAAGGTCTTAGCCTGTTTAGGGTTGTCATGGCCGATTATCTGAACCCTAAATCCTAAATCCTAAAACCGAAGCCCGAAATCCCGAGTCCTAGATCCTAAACCCTAAACCCTAAACAGCATTTTGTCAGGGTTTGGGCTTTTGGGCTTTGGGTTGTAGGATCTCAGGATCGAAACCCCAAGTCTGCAAACCCCAAACCACTAAACCTAAACCTGAAAACCCCAAACCAAAAACCCCAAGTCTCAAACCTAAACCCACAAACCTAAACCCCGAACCCTAAACCCTAAACCCTGAACCCCAAACCCCAAACCCGAAGTCCCAGCCCTAAACCCGAAAACCGTAAACCCCCGGAAGCCCGAGCACCCCAACGCCGTGATGATATAAATCCTGCATTACCTTAAGGACCCTAAACTATGGGAGTTATGGTATATTCCTTATTATGGGTAATGCAGGATTCATATCATCAACCGTAGAAAGTATGGTTATAAGTACCTTGACTGGGATGCCCGGTAGTACCCTTATTCCCTTTTTGTAGTCCTAGGTTCCTTACAGAGGTACCGAATACCCCAAAGGGAGCACTTTTCTTCCTAGGTTACTGGGCATCCTAGTTAATTGGGATTATAAGTAGTTATATGTAAAGTGACCTTAACAACAACCCCAGTTACCAAGTCCCATGATCCTTTAAGTAACCGTAAAACCCCTCTTGTAGAATCCTTGTACACCCCTCTTAAGGAGCCCTTTAAGGAACCCTACAGTAGAAGCCAGAAAGTTGGAA